>OY998258.1:69216879-70416879 GCA_963922045.1 Persicaria maculosa | reverse complement strand
GTGGAGGAGATTGCAAGAGTATGTTCACAATCGACACCAGTCACACTTTTTCCTCTTGTAAGCTCTTTCTTGATCTTTTTAAATTTATTTACTTGTGAACACAAGAGTTGAATCTTGGACCAACTTCTTATGTGATTATCAAGGTCTAGATTACAGACTTTGATGAGAAATTGAGTTTACTGGGCTACAAATGTTTGCACGGTGTTACAATCAGGTCGCTTGATGAGTTGATGGTCTACTTTCACTCTTTTCAACACGTTTAATCTTATTCTCGTTTCCTTCCATAACAAGCTTATCCTATTCTAATTTTCTTACCATGTATTTTTTTCTACCCTTCTTATTTGTCCAATAATTGGAACAACTTTTACGTTGATTATGTTGTTCAGAATTCCATTATGGGTTGGAGTTCATTTGATAAGGATTAGTAACTTAATTCTACATTTGACCAAAAAAAAGTAACTTAATTCTACATGGCCTACATAAATACGAGGTATGTTAATTGTTTAGTGTCATGAGAAACTTTATTTATGTCTTCAAAAACTTTATATGGGTATGTGCAATCAAACATTATCAAGCCAACAATCAAAGGCACCTTCAACCTCCTCGGATCACGCTTGAGATCGAGACCGTGAAGAGGGTTGCCTTCACATTTACCTAGTATATACTACCCTAAAAGCGTGTGTACGGAAGGATTGTAGCCGTTCGATAGACCAATTATCTACGGTTGAAATCTCCATTTCTTTTAACTCTGTATTACTCCGGCCATGCCGCTGCTTCTCCACCCCCTGCTTCGTTCCTCGTCTTATCCAATCTCCACAGCGTGCTTGTTAATCTTCTAGTACCTCGTGATCCCTTTCCATCACCGCCCTACTTTTGATTATATATCTTATTTCTCTGTCCATCTTCGTCAATGCTTCGTCGCCACCTTATGGTTTATTATTGTCTTCTTCTTCTTCTCTCACCGGGCGTCTTCGTTGTTATCTCTCTGAGCTTCAGTTCGCTTCCTCTATTAATTTATTTATCAGCCATGGATCTAGATAGGTTCTTGTCGGTTCTGGTTTTTGCTCTCTTCTCTTCAATTAGGTCTGTCTACAACTTTCTCTGTTCATCACCTTTTCATCTTCATCGTTTGCATTCACATCCTCAATGGCTCCTCTAATAGTCTCCCTTCCCTTTGTCATGTCAAGGTATTTCAATTTCTCAACCTCATCATCCTTTTAATTTGGTGGCTTGTTTGGATTGTTCACAGTTGATTCAAGCTTAATAGCCCATGGATTCTTTAGGTATTTTTCCCCGAGCCTTATGGATATCACAAGTAATTTGTTATGAGTTGATTTTAATTGAGATTTTGGAATTTCATTGATAGAGGGTAGTTATATTTATTTGTAATTGATGATTGGCTAAATTGGGGTTTAAATATTGAGACTCAGTGTTTGTTTGTTTTTATATCTCAAAGTGTTAGTAGAAATGCTCAAAATAGATTTTGGAATAGAGTTGCCTTTGGATGACATTAATTATGCCGAGTTTGGGTTATTTCCGCGTCTAGATGAATTAGGAATGTTCCCCCCCCCCCAACAAATTTTGTGACCAAATTGTTGTAATTACATTTGTATTTGTTTATTCCGACGACCGCTGCATATCAATTATTTATTTTGGTGAACCTAGCTATTGTGACTTCTCAGCCCCATTTCCAATTTGATATAGGCTGATTATAATTTGTTGAGGTTACATGTTCAAATTTCAACCACATCCCTTATAGAAATCTTAACATATAGTACTGCCGCTCCATGAAAAACAACGGATAAATTAGAAATAAAATACAAGTCGAGTTACTGTGAATGAAAGAGATGAGGTTGGAGATGACAAAACGACCAATGTCGGGGCTTCCATGACCATCAAATGCGTCGACTGCCGCTCCATGAATTTGAAGCCCAAGTACACAACTACAAACATGTAACAACACAAAATTGATTCCGAAATTTAGGTAACAATACATTATGGGCGTATAAAATTAGGTAACAGAAATTACAAGCTACCTGTGATATCTCGGAAGGTAATTTGTCATCTACGGTTGGACTGGAAATGATTTGGCTCCTTATCACGAATCCTCACACTTGCATAATCAGACGAACGTGAATAGTTTGTAAGTAATTATGTCCGATAAAAAGAAAGATTCCAATATAAGCAATTGAAACTGAACAACATCAATACAAAATTAAGTCAAAAAAATACAAGTGCGGGAAATATAATAATACACGCTTACTAACAAGAAACACGGTGGAACTATGAAGAACCCTTCAACTAAGACACAATATCAACTTGTATAAATAGAAGAATTAGGTAAATCAAAACAAAGAAACACCAGTTCCACTATAACAAGTTAACAACATACTTGGACTAAAAAAAAACGAAAAGACTTGGCAAACATTTTTATCAGCTTATGGTAAACTAAAATGGAAACAGATGCAACAATATTTTTGTTTGGGTTAATTGTTTTTCATGTTATTTTTCTATATAATTGTAATTGGTATTTAGATTTACTTTAGGCTTGAAATGACAATTTCAATAATTAACTCTAGAGCATCCCAGATTCCCAGTGAAATATTACTCATAATCATCAATAGAATAACTTCAATGACATCCTTTTTGTAAATGAAAAAGGCGACTGACCCAACATTAAGGATATCAGGGGTAGTATCGCAAAGGCCGGATGCTTGAACCCCTTATCATTTTTTATTATTAAAAACTCCAAGTATCCCACGCAAAAAAACACCGATAAACAATGATCTTCCAAATTCACGAATGATAATTTTTATTTATAAAATAAATTTTAACTTGGGTCATTTTATTAATCCAGGGTCAAAAATAAAAAATCTATAACTCCATCTGTTAATTAAAACTTGACGTCTTACTATTTACGTACGTTTGTTAAGGTGTTAAAAACTATATAAAATATTATTTTTTTAATAACTATATGCTTATTATTATTAAGTATGAATTTTATAGAAACAAATGTAAAAAAAATTGATATTTGATACGGAATATAATTTTAAATGTAATCAATAATCAAATCAAATACAGTATATATATTTTCTTTCCCAGTGGAGGTGGCCAGGTGGGGTTGGTTGATTCAGATAATTGGGGCAAATTTGGGGGTTTTGTTTATGCTGTATCGATTTGGAAACCCTTGTCCTGAACTTCTTCTGATTCTCAAGCGGAAGCCAGAGATAGACGGAGATCCTCGTCGTTCTTGCGTTCTTGGCTTGTTCTCTGTAAGTCGTTCTTCTCCCTCGCCTTAGATCTCTGTTTTTCCCTTGGTCTTTATTTTCTTCTCGCCCCGCCGATTATCGATTTGGTTCGAGTTTCCCAAAGATTTCGGTTCGATGTTGCCGTAACGGAAAACGATACGGCGTACCACGAATCCAACTTCTGTGATCCTAGGGTTCCGAATTTCCAATTATGATAACTTTGCCTTGAAGAGCTATAACGAAGCAGAAACATGGATAGTTAGGCCTTTAGTTCCTTACTTACTTCGATGTTGGGGATTGAGGTAATTAGAGACTCCTCTTTATGCATTGCTTGGTCACTTTTGGCACGAAAAATCACGTAAAGCTTTTCGCCCAAAAAGCTCCCATTATCATTTATACAAAATATGAAAATGTTTTGGACAAATTTGAGCGAAAACAGAGTAGTTTTGATAGGGCATAGATGGGTAACGCCGATATGGTCACTTTTGGCTCGAAAAAGACACCGAAAGCTTTTCCCCCCAAAAGCTCCCATTATCATCTATATACTATATAAACATGTTTTGGGGAAATTTGAGCGAAATAAGAGTAGTTTTGATGGGGCATAGAAGGGTGATGCCGATATGGTCACTTTTTGCTCGAAAAATTCACGGAAAGCTTTTCTCTCAAAAAGCTCCCATTATCATCTATACACAATATAAACATGTTTTGGATAAATTTGAGCGAAAATAGAGTAGTATTGATGGGGCATAGAAGGGTGACGCCGATATGGTCACTTTTGGCTCGAAAAAGTCACCGGAAGCTTTCCGCCCAAAAAGCACTCATTATCATCTATACACAATATAAACATGTTTGGGACAAATTAGAGCGAAAACAGAGTTGTTTTGATGGGGCATAGAAGGATGACGCCGATATGGTCACTTTTGCCTCGAAAAAGTCACGGAAAACTTTTCGTCCAAAAAGCTCCTATTATCATCTATGCACAATATAAACATGTTTTGGACAAATTTGAGCGAAAACAGAGTAGTTTTGATGGGGCATAGAAGGGTGACGCCGATATGGTCACTTTTGGCACGAAAAATCACGGAAAGCTTTTCGCCAAAAAAGCTCCCATTATCATTTATACACAATATAAACATGTTTGGGAAAAATTTGAGCGAAAACATAGTAGTTTTGATGGGGCATAGAAGGGTGATGCCGATATAGTTACTTTTGGCTCGAAAAAGTCACGTAAAGCTTTTCGCCCAAAAATCACTCATTATCATCTATACACAATATAAACATGTTATGGACAAATTTGAGCGAAAACAGAGTAGTTTTGATGGGGCTAGAAGGGTGACGCCGATATGGTTATTTTTGGCTCGAAAAAGTCACTGAAATCTTTTCGCCCAAAAAGCTCCCATTATCATCTATACACAATATAAACATGTTTTGTACAAATTTGAGCGAAAACAGAGTTGTTTTGATGGGGCATAGAAGGGTGACGCCGATATTGTAACTTTTGGCACGAAAAATCATGGAAAGCTTTTCGCCCAAAAAGCTATCATTATCATGTATACACAATATAAACATGTTTCTGACAAATTATAGCGAAAACATAGTTGTTTTGATGGGGCATAGAAGGGTGACGCCGATATGGTCACTTTTGGCTCTAAAAAGTCACTGAAAGCTTTTCGCCCAAAAATCTCTCATTATCATCTATACACAATATAAACATGTTTAGGACAAATTAGAGCGAAAACAGAGTTGTTTTAATGGGACATAGAAGGGTGACGCCGATATGGTCACTTTTGGCTCCAAAAAGTCACGTAAAGCTTTTCGCCCAAAAAGCTCCTATTATAATCAATGCACAATATAAACAAGTTTTTGATAAATTTTAGCGAAAACAGAGTAGTTTTGCTGGGGCATAGAAGGGTGACGCCGATATGGTCACTTTTGGCTCGGAAAAGTCACTGGGATTATAGACTATGGCTCTGCCTTTTTGGATTTCTTAAGATTTCGATATATTTTCGTGTACAGTACCCTATGAGAAAATGGCGAATTATGCGACGGGCCTAAAAAAAGGGAATATTGGTCTCCGATTCAATAAATACAATATAAAACTTGTATCTACCAAGTTACAGAGTCTTTAGAGTTGAGGCTCTGCCATTTCTGATTGCTTAAGATTTCGATATGTTTTCGTGTACAGTACCCTATGAGAAAATAACGAAATATGCGACGGGCTTAAAACATGGAATATTGGTCTCCGATTCAATAAATACAATATAAAACTTGTATCTACCAAGTTACAGAGTCATTAGAGTTGAGGCTCTGCCATTTTGGATAGCTTAAGATTTCGATATATTTTCGTGTACAATACCCTATGAGAAAATGGCGAAATATGCGACGGACTTAAAACATGGAATATTGGTCTCCGATTCAATAAATACAATATAAAACTTGTATCTACCAAGTTACAGAGTCATTAGAGTTGAGGCTCTGCCATTTTGGATAGTTTAAGATTTCGATATATTTTCGTGTACAGTACCCTATGATAAAATGGCGAAATATGCGACGGACTTAAAACATGGAATATTGGTCTCCGATTCAATAAATACATATATAAAACTTGTATCTACCAAGTTACAGAGTCTTTAGAGTTGAGGCTCTGCCATTTCTGATTGCTTAAGATTTCGATATGTTTTCGTGTACAGTACCCTATGAGAAAATGGCGAAATATGCGACGAACTTAAAACATGGAATATTGGTCTCTATATTCTGATGAGGAATGGACCAATCAACCATATTGTTTTCATCATTTGTATACAAGTTGCTCTAAAACCGTTAGCCAGAAAAGGAATTGATACTCCTATTTTCATAGCCTTAAGAGATGATAGACTTAAATCTTACAAAGACTCGTTAATAGCTATAATTCAGACAAATATATGTAATGGCCCAGTCTATTTCAATTGTTCACCTAATTTTCATGTTGATCTTACAGACCCTAGGGTTACTCAGACGTTAACTTTAGATGTAAAAATCCTAAAAGATAACTTTAAACAATTATCAAAGAATTTTGCTATAATATATAGAGTTCATTATAGACTTTTAACTTCTTTAACAGATCCGAGATGTTTAATCCCTCCTGTTCCAAGAGGAGAAACAACTTTACTTCAGTTAGAAGCTGAAAAATCTACAATATTTACTCCTAAACTTATTAAATGGGATGATATAACTATTCCAACTACTTTAGAACTTGAACATGATTTTCCTCCAGAAAATTTAGAGAAAAAGGATGTTTCAGAAATAACTGAAAGTTCAGATGGTAAAGTTCTTCTTAAATTCAATCTTAGTAGAAGTTATTCAACGTTACCAAGACTAAGAAATAATTTAGAACCGAGGAGTTCTTTTTCAGACTCTTTCTATACTGCCAGAAGTAATAATTATAGTAGAAGAAATAAGAGTATAGATTTAGGAAACACAGATTTAGAAAATACAGAAGTAATCCTAGACTTCAGTAGTCCTATACCTAATCAGGTTACAGAACCTATAGACCAAACTCAATCTTCTCCTACTAATAGTGAAATGAACAGATACTCTTCAATAAATGTTATTATCAACTCTGTCTTTACAATAGACAAAGATTATCTTAGAACTGATTTTAATTCAAGAAAAAATAGAGAAAAAAGAAATTGGTTCTTAAGTTTCGAAGAAAGTTATAAAAATAAAATTAGAGAAATTTGGTATGAAGAAATGGAAAAAATTCAAATTAATATTCCTTTCTTTAGTTGGTTCAAACACTACCTTAAGAAAAATGGTATAGAACAACCTTTTAATTATAAGTCCATAGAAGTACAAACTAGACTTACTAAAACGTGGAATATTTTACCAGAAGGAATAGTTCATTCAATTCACCCTCCTCTAAAAGGAATAAAAATCAAAACTGAAGAAGGAGAATTAACAGGTGAACCATTTAAAAATGGTAGGATTGGCACTTCAGACAATAGAACATCTACCTTAGAAGATGTTAAAAAAAAATTTCAACAAAATAATTATTCTAATCAGCTTCTTCATACTATAGCCACCCAAGTAGAACTTGTGCATGAGAAAATAGCTGGTGAAGAACCTAAGTTCCCTAGGAATATTTCTAGACCTCATTTTCAGATTCAAGGAATTCCAAAAGAATCTCTAAAAAATATCTCACTAAGTTCACCCTTAACTCTAATTGATAAAATAAATAAAAAATTAGATAAAGACAAACAAATACAATGTATAAATGAACAAAATGATAAATCTTCAGACTCAGACTCTGATTATCCTACTACTGAAGAATCTACAGGTTCAGAAAATTCAAACGACGAAAAGATAATTCATAATATTGAAACTAATTTTTATGATGAACCTTTAGAAATAAATAAGTTAAGAAAAAATAGAAAAGGATTTCAAGGGCATAGACGAATTAATAGAAATATGGATACTAGAAACTTTTACTCTAGACCTACTCCTCCAGATATTCAATATGAAGAAAGATCCAAGTTTAGATCTACTGATTATAATGGACAAAGTATCTATGAGTGGAATATAGATGGAAAATCTGAAGGAGAAATCCTAAACACATTACAAGAAATGGGAATGGCTAACATAGCCTATAAATGTTCAGATAAAACTGACCAAGTCTGTGTATCCTTAATTGTTACAGGATTTACAGGACAATTAAAAAATTGGTGGGATAATGCCCTTACTTTTCAACAAAAAGAAGAAATCTTAAACTATAAAAATGATTTAGGAGAAGAAGAACCAGTAAATCAATTAATTTACACAATTAGTATGCACTTTATTGGAAATCCTAAAGAAGAGCTCCAAGCTAATAGAGAAATACTAAATAACTTAAAGTGTAAAACACTCAGTGATTACAGATGGTATAAAGATGTATTTCTTTCATATGTATTCAAAAGATCAGACTGTAATAAAGGATATTGGAAGGAACACTTCGTTGCTGGTCTACCTTCCTTATTCGCCCAAAGAATTAATCAAAAAATAAAAGAAGAGTTACAATCTGAAGAAATTCCCTGGAAAGATATAACATATGGACAGTTAACTGCGTTTGTTAAAAAAGAAGGATTAGCATTATGTTCAGAACTTAAATTACAGGCTAAATACGGAAAAGAAAAGGGATCACGAAGAAAAGAATTAGGAAATTTCTGCCAAGACTTTGGATTAGAAAAAATTGGTGATCCTCCTAGTAAAAGAAAACAATTTAAAAGATCTGATAAAAAACAAAGTTTTAGAAAATCTAGATTTAATAAACAAAATAATAAAAAATCTGATAAACCAAGGGAAAAGAAAATTATCTGTTATAAGTGTGGAAAACCTGGACATAAAGCAAATCAATGCAATCTTAGACAAAAGATTTCAGAAGTTTGCAAAGAAGATGCAGAATTAAAAGACAAACTAGTTAAAATACTTATTAAAGAATCATCAGAAGAAGAAGGTCATGAATCATCAGACTCTGATGACTCTGGATCCACTCAATTTTGTTATGTTATAACAAAAGAAAAAGAAAATGAAGCATTATTTCAACTTATAGATAAACTTGAAGATCCAGCTATAAAACAAGAATATTTTATAAAATTAAAAAATTTAATTTTCAAAGAACAAAAAACTCTTCCCGAAGAACCGTTTAGTCTATCAAAAATGATCAGTAAAAGACCATCTTCAAGTATATTTTCATCTATAACAACTAAAGACCTTCAAGCTGAAGTTAACAATTTAAAAAGAGAAGTTAATGCTCTACAAGAACAACTCATTTTAAATGAAGCCAAAGACTTGGAATTAGAAACTAGAATTGCTCATCTTGAATTAAACAAACATGAAGGAGATGAACAAACTTCATCAGACTCATCTTCTAACATCAGATCTAAAGAAAATGTTTCTAAAGAAGAAGTTAATATTAATGATGATACTTTTATAAATGTTATTGAACAAATAAATTTTCAAAAATGGTATGTTTATGTAACCATAAAAGTAGAAGATTTCGTACTTAATACTATAGCCCTTTTAGACAGCGGAGCAGACCTTAATTGTATTTGCGAAGGGATTATTCCCTCAAAACATTATCATAAAACTACAGAAAAATTACATAATGCAAATGGTGCAAGAATGAAACTTAATTATAAAATACCTAGTGCATCTGTATGTAACAATGGATATTGTTTTAAAAATACTTTTATAATGGTAAAAGACTTAACACAAGAAGTTATATTAGGAACACCCTTTCTAACACAGATCTATCCCTTTAAAGTTAATAGACATGGTGTTCATACTAAAGTAATGGGAACTAAATTAACATTTAAGTTCCTTAATCCCATTAGACACTCAGAAGTTACCTTACTTCAAACTTCATCTATAATAAAAAATATAAATCTTATTACAAAAAAGTCATCATTAATCAACTCGTTAACTAAAGAAATCTACAGTCTTAAAATTGAAGAGAAACTTGTAAATCCTAATTTACAATTAAAAATAAAAGAACTTGAAGAACTCTTTATAAAATCAGTTTGTTCAGATTCCCCAACAGCCTTTTGGGAAAGAAAAAGACATCAAGTATCCTTACCTTATGAGAAAGAATTTAAAGAAATTAATATTCCTACTAAGGCTAGACCAATACAAATGAATTTAGAATTATTAAATTACTGTAAAGAAGAAATAAAGTCCCTTTTAAACAAAAAATTAATTAGAGAATCAAAGTCTCCTTGGAGTTGTGCAGCTTTTTATGTTAATAATCAAGCAGAAAAGGAAAGAGGAACACCTCGTTTAGTTATAAACTATAAACCACTTAATAAAGCTTTACAATGGATAAGATATCCTATTCCAAATAAGAGAGATTTACTTAACAGACTTTATGATTCTAATATATATTCAAAATTTGATATGAAAAGTGGATTTTGGCAAATACAAATAATAGAAGAAGATAGATATAAAACAGCCTTTACAGTTCCTTTTGGACATTACGAATGGAATGTAATGCCATTTGGATTAAAAAATGCACCATCAGAATTTCAAAAAATAATGAATGATATATTTAATCCATACTCTAAATTTATAATAGTCTATATTGACGATGTTTTAATATTCTCTAAAACCATAGAAGAACATTTTAAACATCTAAATACTTTTTTATATATTATTAAGAAAAATGGCCTAGCAGTCTCAGCCCCAAAAATAAAATTATTCCAAACCAAAATAAGATTTTTAGGACATAACATTTATCAACAAACAATAAGACCAATCAACAGAAGTATAGAATTCGCCAATAAATTTCCAGAAGAAATAAAAGATAAAACACAACTTCAAAGATTCTTAGGATGTTTAAACTATATTTCAGATTTTTTCCCTAACCTAAGACAAATGTGTACCCTTTTATTTCAAAGATTAAAGAAAAACCCTAATCCTTGGACAGAAGAACATACTAAAATTGTACGAATGATAAAAGAAAAGGTTAAAACCCTTCCATGTACAAATATTCCTCATCCTTCTGCTTTCATGATAGTTGAAACAGATGCGTCAGAAATAGGCTTCGGAGGAATATTAAAACAAAGACTACAAGATCAAACTAAAGAAACCTTAGTAAGATATTATTCTGGTGTTTGGTCTGGACCACAAAAGAATTACAGTACCGTTAAAAAAGAAGTTCTTTCTATAGTTTTATGTATTTCTAAATTCCAAGATGATCTTTATAATAAAAAATTCTTACTTAGAGTCGATTGTAAATCGGCTAAAGAGATTTTACAAAAGGATGTGCAAAATTTAGTTTCTAAACAAATTTTTGCCAGATGGCAAGCCATAGTCTCAGTATTTGATTTTGAAATAGAATTTATTAAAGGAGAAAAGAATTCTTTACCTGATTTTCTTACAAGAGAATTTTTACAGGGAAAACAGCACAATGAAATTTATTTATAAAACATGGAAGGAGAAGATTGAACAAGATTTATGGATTCCCGCAGTACAAGATGTGATAGACATTTCAATCCTCCATGGCTATCCTAATCAAGAAATGATTGATTTTCTTAAAAAATTAAAATTAGAAGCCAGAAAGAGATTAAATAAAATTCCATTCTGATAAATATTTCCATTATCAACTGCCTTCTTACAAAAGAATTTATACAGATTTTTAAATGAAGACTATCATCATTAATCCTCATTTCAAGCCATTGAGAGAAAAGATAGAGCAAGAGTTACAAATACCATTTCTCCGTACAATGCTCAGACTATCTATATTACGTGGAGATCCAGATTTTAATCTAATAGTGGTTATTGACCAAAGATTACAAATTGCAGATAAGAGATTTCGGAGTATTCCATTCTAATGGAATCCAGTAGCAGAAAACAGATCCCACAAGATTATGAGCTTGTTCCTACAAGTTCAGCAATTGTCCCAACTCAAAATCAGTTCCAATCTCTTTCAGAATTTCCTCCTCTCTCATATCAAGAAGCTCTTTTTAGTCCAAAAACTCCTGCTAAGGCAATTCCCAAAAGAGACACTCCTTATTTCAGATATGTTACAAAACAAAATCCCATACAAGAAGTCTACCTTACCCCAGAACATGAAGTCCTTTCACAAACACAAATAGAACCTTTTATTACCAAACTTTTCCCTACAGACTTCCAATGGTTTCCAGATGATTTAAGAAAGACTAGAAGATTCTATGAGCTCATCCTCATAGACTCTGGTTCTGCTAAAATCATCCACAGAATGTGTGAGTCGGATACAAAAAAGATCAACTTCTCTAAAATAAAGATTCTTCAAGTCCTCACTGTTTCCGACTGGAGTAGCCCTTGGGATCTTAAACCCTTTACAGTTCCTCAAGCCCTTCCTGGCTACTCTTACATAGACTACAAAAATGCTTGGTATTACACATTATTGCTAAGACCTTATAGTCATTCTTGGTTCATCTTCTTTGACAGAAGATGCAATGACAATATTCCAGTATGGTTCTATCATTGGTGGTATCACTTTGGTGCTATTGATGATATTTACCCAGATCTCGCAAGAGTTACTTATGATTATTATTGTAAGCATTCTCTAAATAAACCTTTTACCAGACCTCTTAGGTTTCACAAAGATACTGGTTTAGCATGGATTTTTTGCTGGACCTATGAGACCATCCAAATCCTCCCAAAACCATTCCCCCTAACATTATGCAGGAAATACAAAATCAGATGGTGGGAAAAGTTTGATCTCAATGTTCTCACCATACCAAAGATACAAGAAATCCTGTCCAGGAAAAACCCAAAGCCCCAAAGCCCAATACCACAAACAAATAGCCCAATACCTCCACAACAGTCTCCAGTAAATTGCCCTGCTGATCAATTAAAGCAATGGCAAGAATTCCAGGCCTTCCAAAAATACCTAGCATCACAAAATGTACAACCAGCAGCATCCACCTCACAAAACAGTCCGCCCATAAAAGATGATCCTGCACAAGATGCTCAAGACCCATATGATTTTTAGTTTATATGTTCTTTATATGTAATTTTTTTTTTATGTAAATTTAAAAAAAAAAAAAAAAAAAAGTTGAATGAGGAGTATTTGTAAGTATTGTATTATATACGCATATGGTGTAATCAGTAAATCTACTAGACCACTGAAGCCATCAAGAGAAGAAAGACGACACATACTGGTGGAAAGAAGAGCCGACAACAGACACTATTCCCCGTCACTATTCACTGTCACTATTCCCCGTCACTATTCACTGTCACTATTCACTATTCACTATTTCAACTTTTACTATTCACTCGTATTATTCATAAAGAGCCAAAGAGACATCTCCCGCTATTGTCGCGGGAAGGAAGACTTCACCAAGAGAACCATCACATGCCTACAGTTGAACCACAACAGACGTAGGCAATGACGTCAAATGCAGATCAACTCTTGCCTATATAAAGAAGGATACAGATTGAGGAAAGGCATCGAAATTCAGAGTGCTCTTCCACATCTCAAAAAACCCTCTCAAGTCTGTCTCAAAAATATTTTCTTTCAGTTTTCAAGTTGTTCTAAGTTGAAGAAAAGTTTGAATATTTGTAAGTCTTTCTTATTTTCTCATAAATTGTTTGTATTCAATAGTTCCAAAATTATATAAAAGTTATAATTTGTGGTTATTTTCTGAGTTTATTACCTGTTTTTAAAAATTCGTTACTATCATCAAACCTGGGTTAAATATTGCGGAAAATCTTCGATCATAAGAGGTAGGAGGATTTGCAGAAGCCGCTTCTTGACTGGATGGACTTTCATCATTTCCTTTTTATCGAGCTTTGAGTTCTATCTAAAACCTAGAAGTCTAGAACGATGCGGTTTGTATTTTTTTTTCTACTTTAATTCTATTTCTTTTTTTTTATGTCATTAATTAGGATGAAAAATTAAACCCGTCGCGTTAACGGGGAAAAGAAGCGGCAAGTGAATGCGGAGTATAATATATCACGGTTTTCAAACAACCGTGATAATAAACATATGTAAGTAGGAGTGTAGGACACTTTCTTTAATAATTATCTCGGTTCGGATATAAAACCGTGATACGAACCTCAAAAATACATTTCAGGACATTCATGAGCGGAACCGTGATAAATGACCCGAGATAAAAAGGGGCTTTTGTTCTAGTGCACCCTCGCAACCCCATTAATTCCCATCCCACCCGCCCCGACCGTCTCCTCCTAAACAATTAACTACCAACTCTGATCCTGAAAATTAACTGACACCCCACCCACCTCGCATATCCCATGTCGAACACACCCTAAAAATACACATAATTTTTTAGTAATTTGCTCAATTGGTGAAATATGCATTTTTTACACATTATTCAAATACAATTAAATTAAAACAAAAAAAAATACAATGAAAAAAAATAAACAAATGAAATTGTCTTGCTTTTTTTTAAAAAAATTTTATACATATAAGGGAGGTGGCGTGCTCAAATTTGCACATCACATACTCAAGTGTATACATTTACATACCAAAATAATTAATAGAGATAAAAAATGTTTAAAAATACACATTTATACACAAACTATAACCCCTAAATAGCATTCGTCTAAACTGTAAAGTCATACTTCTAGAGACTGGTTAACATTACAAGTTCAGAGTTAACACTATAGTTGGCGTGGGACCATCTACCGGGACCACCCTATTTGCGGGCTGACCAATCGGGTTTACGACTAAACCAAGCACGCACTCGTTATTAATGTTAATTTGAACGGTAAGACAAGCAGTATATAGAATATAGAAATATGATTTAAGGTTTAGAGTAATACTTCAATGACTCTGATACCAAATTAACCTATGTAAAGTAAAAACATAATTTAACAGAGTTTAAGACTGAAAAATGAGCTTTTTTATATATAAACTTTTATATAAACACCAGAATATACATGCGGATTATTTAAACTTAAAACAGAAAGAGTTACAAAAGGTTACAAACTTTTCTTCAAACGTTTATAAAGAACTCGAAACCTTGAAAGAGGGATTACAAAGATTTTGAGAGATAATTCTTGGGGTTTTTTGTTCTCCATAAATTTTTTGATGCCTTTTTCTTCGCTCTGAATGCTCCTTATGAGTCTATGTTTGTAATTTGCGCGGTTGAATATTTGCAATACTCAATTTTCGATTGAGAAGCGTATCTCTGCTGGATTCCGCTCTGTTTTATTTTCCACATTCATGTGTTTGACTATTTAAAGTACTAAGATACCATATCTTCAAAGCTGTGGGCCTTTCAGTTTCCTCCTTTATGCATTTCTAATGAAGTTGGGATTCTCCCAATTGATGTTTGAACATTGATTTAGCTTAATAAAACTCGGGTTTTGCCCGCCTTCGAACCAAAAAAAAAAAAAGTAGTGGGCCTTTCACCACATGCAATGACATCAATATGAGTTCCAAATATGGTTGATAGAGTTAGTTTTGTTGTGACAAACAGACAAAGGCAGTAGATTAGTTAAAAAAAAATGTGTACATTAATATACAAATAACAACGGTTTTAATTTGTTTTAAGCAAATAGTGTAACCTTGCCTTCACATACTACTGCTCGAACATCATTGAAGACAGTGATATCTCGAGTTGTATCCCAGTCAGGTATTGTAAACATATGTTTCATCGATTTGATCGTCTCCTTTATTGTGTTCATTTGCTGTCATCCCAGATGACTCCACTCTCCTACCATAAAATGGACTTTGAATAGTTTTGTGCAGCAGGACATCGTACTCACAAATTGGAGGCTCTGGGATGCTTGGATTAGATTGCCTTTTACCGCTTTTGAGCATTTTGAGAAAGACGGAAATAGGGTACTCGGCGTGGAGGAGATTGCAAGAGTATGTTCACAATCGACACCAGTCACACTTTTTCCTCTTGTAAGCTCTTTCTTGATCTTTTTAAATTTATTTACTTGTGAACACAAGAGTTGAATCTTGGACCAACTTCTTATGTGATTATCAAGGTCTAGATTACAGACTTTGATGAGAAATTGAGTTTACTGGGCTACAAATGTTTGCACGGTGTTACAATCAGGTCGCTTGATGAGTTGATGGTCTACTTTCACTCTTTTCAACACGTTTAATCTTATTCTCGTTTCCTTCCATAACAAGCTTATCCTATTCTAATTTTCTTACCATGTATTTTTTTCTACCCTTCTTATTTGTCCAATAATTGGAACAACTTTTACGTTGATTATGTTGTTCAGAATTCCATTATGGGTTGGAGTTCATTTGATAAGGATTAGTAACTTAATTCTACATTTGACCAAAAAAAAGTAACTTAATTCTACATGGCCTACATAAATACGAGGTATGTTAATTGTTTAGTGTCATGAGAAACTTTATTTATGTCTTCAAAAACTTTATATGGGTATGTGCAATCAAACATTATCAAGCCAACAATCAAAGGCACCTTCAACCTCCTCGGATCACGCTTGAGATCGAGACCGTGAAGAGGGTTGCCTTCACATTTACCTAGTATATACTACCCTAAAAGCGTGTGTACGGAAGGATTGTAGCCGTTCGATAGACCAATTATCTACGGTTGAAATCTCCATTTCTTTTAACTCTGTATTACTCCGGCCATGCCGCTGCTTCTCCACCCCCTGCTTCGTTCCTCGTCTTATCCAATCTCCACAGCGTGCTTGTTAATCTTCTAGTACCTCGTGATCCCTTTCCATCACCGCCCTACTTTTGATTATATATCTTATTTCTCTGTCCATCTTCGTCAATGCTTCGTCGCCACCTTATGGTTTATTATTGTCTTCTTCTTCTTCTCTCACCGGGCGTCTTCGTTGTTATCTCTCTGAGCTTCAGTTCGCTTCCTCTATTAATTTATTTATCAGCCATGGATCTAGATAGGTTCTTGTCGGTTCTGGTTTTTGCTCTCTTCTCTTCAATTAGGTCTGTCTACAACTTTCTCTGTTCATCACCTTTTCATCTTCATCGTTTGCATTCACATCCTCAATGGCTCCTCTAATAGTCTCCCTTCCCTTTGTCATGTCAAGGTATTTCAATTTCTCAACCTCATCATCCTTTTAATTTGGTGGCTTGTTTGGATTGTTCACAGTTGATTCAAGCTTAATAGCCCATGGATTCTTTAGGTATTTTTCCCCGAGCCTTATGGATATCACAAGTAATTTGTTATGAGTTGATTTTAATTGAGATTTTGGAATTTCATTGATAGAGGGTAGTTATATTTATTTGTAATTGATGATTGGCTAAATTGGGGTTTAAATATTGAGACTCAGTGTTTGTTTGTTTTTATATCTCAAAGTGTTAGTAGAAATGCTCAAAATAGATTTTGGAATAGAGTTGCCTTTGGATGACATTAATTATGCCGAGTTTGGGTTATTTCCGCGTCTAGATGAATTAGGAATGTTCCCCCCCCCCCCAACAAATTTTGTGACCAAATTGTTGTAATTACATTTGTATTTGTTTATTCCGACGACCGCTGCATATCAATTATTTATTTTGGTGAACCTAGCTATTGTGACTTCTCAGCCCCATTTCCAATTTGATATAGGCTGATTATAATTTGTTGAGGTTACATGTTCAAATTTCAACCACATCCCTTATAGAAATCTTAACATATAGTACTGCCGCTCCATGAAAAACAACGGATAAATTAGAAATAAAATACAAGTCGAGTTACTGTGAATGAAAGAGATGAGGTTGGAGATGACAAAACGACCAATGTCGGGGCTTCCATGACCATCAAATGCGTCGACTGCCGCTCCATGAATTTGAAGCCCAAGTACACAACTACAAACATGTAACAACACAAAATTGATTCCGAAATTTAGGTAACAATACATTATGGGCGTATAAAATTAGGTAACAGAAATTACAAGCTACCTGTGATATCTCGGAAGGTAATTTGTCATCTACGGTTGGACTGGAAATGATTTGGCTCCTTATCACGAATCCTCACACTTGCATAATCAGACGAACGTGAATAGTTTGTAAGTAATTATGTCCGATAAAAAGAAAGATTCCAATATAAGCAATTGAAACTGAACAACATCAATACAAAATTAAGTCAAAAAAATACAAGTGCGGGAAATATAATAATACACGCTTACTAACAAGAAACACGGTGGAACTATGAAGAACCCTTCAACTAAGACACAATATCAACTTGTATAAATAGAAGAATTAGGTAAATCAAAACAAAGAAACACCAGTTCCACTATAACAAGTTAACAACATACTTGGACTAAAAAAAAACGAAAAGACTTGGCAAACATTTTTATCAGCTTATGGTAAACTAAAATGGAAACAGATGCAACAATATTTTTGTTTGGGTTAATTGTTTTTCATGTTATTTTTCTATATAATTGTAATTGGTATTTAGATTTACTTTAGGCTTGAAATGACAATTTCAATAATTAACTCTAGAGCATCCCAGATTCCCAGTGAAATATTACTCATAATCATCAATAGAATAACTTCAATGACATCCTTTTTGTAAATGAAAAAGGCGACTGACCCAACATTAAGGATATCAGGGGTAGTATCGCAAAGGCCGGATGCTTGAACCCCTTATCATTTTTTATTATTAAAAACTCCAAGTATCCCACGCAAAAAAACACCGATAAACAATGATCTTCCAAATTCACGAATGATAATTTTTATTTATAAAATAAATTTTAACTTGGGTCATTTTATTAATCCAGGGTCAAAAATAAAAAATCTATAACTCCATCTGTTAATTAAAACTTGACGTCTTACTATTTACGTACGTTTGTTAAGGTGTTAAAAACTATATAAAATATTATTTTTTTAATAACTATATGCTTATTATTATTAAGTATGAATTTTATAGAAACAAATGTAAAAAAAATTGATATTTGATACGGAATATAATTTTAAATGTAATCAATAATCAAATCAAATACAGTATATATATTTTCTTTCCCAGTGGAGGTGGCCAGGTGGGGTTGGTTGATTCAGATAATTGGGGCAAATTTGGGGGTTTTGTTTATGCTGTATCGATTTGGAAACCCTTGTCCTGAACTTCTTCTGATTCTCAAGCGGAAGCCAGAGATAGACGGAGATCCTCGTCGTTCTTGCGTTCTTGGCTTGTTCTCTGTAAGTCGTTCTTCTCCCTCGCCTTAGATCTCTGTTTTTCCCTTGGTCTTTATTTTCTTCTCGCCCCGCCGATTATCGATTTGGTTCGAGTTTCCCAAAGATTTCGGTTCGATGTTGCCGTAACGGAAAACGATACGGCGTACCACGAATCCAACTTCTGTGATCCTAGGGTTCCGAATTTCCAATTATGATAACTTTGCCTTGAAGAGCTATAACGAAGCAGAAACATGGATAGTTAGGCCTTTAGTTCCTTACTTACTTCGATGTTGGGGATTGAGGTAATTAGAGACTCCTCTTTATGCATTGCCTACATTATTCCATGGCGAATTTTAGCAGAGAGAATGATCAAGTGGAGTTCCGACTCTGCACGTTTCTTGATGATACTCCTAAAAGAAGTCCTTATACCTAATATGGAAATAAACCCTAGAATATTTATGTACAGGTCTTTTTATATTCAAGGATTTGTAATATTTGATGGCTTAATATCCCTCTCTTATCCTCAGGCAGAAGAAGTTAAAGGTGGAAAATAAGTGCAGGTTTCATGTCGTATTTTCAAAGCGTTGTAGAAGTTTAGAAGGTTCCTGCTTGGAAAGTTTTGATTCAGCAAAATAATGTGGACAAATGTCTTCAAAATTGTATGCTTCCAAACTTGATTCTTTTTCGTTAACCGGTATTTCTCTTTCCCAAGCTCGATCAATATCCACTTTCTGAGAGAAAGAATCTACTTTCTGAGCTCAACGGTCTTACACTTCCTAGCACGAGAGAAGGGGTCTCAGAGGCCAATCAAACACGTTTTAAAGCATAATTCAGGGGGAAGACGAGTCGGATCCAATGGGAGCAATACTTGAAATGGCGATCCATAGAAAAACACCATTACTGAGATCGACTAGAATCAGTCGATAACTGCGTTATGGTTTACTGGCTTACCTTTAAGACATGCTATTCATTTTTATCTCTAATATTTGTTTTTAGAAATGTCTTGCCATCCAACTCCCCCTAAAACGTCAACAGTCTTGTAAATCCTAGATATTTGGTTATTTGGTTAGCGAAGCTTGTAGCTAGGTTTAACGGAGGGTTTGTGGAAAACTTGTCTTTATGGTTAGCACTTAAATGAGCCGTTACTCAATTACTTTTACGTTGTTTAATGCACCCAAACTCTTAAGATGTGCTAATATGTTGCTTTCTAGGTTTTTAAGCTTATAGGCGATTACAACTCACATTTCACACTTTGTGCATGCGAATACGGATGTGATTATTTGAATACATTAGCAAGAAAGTATGCCATCCCATTGCATTATGAATAAAGATATTTTTGGAAAATGAGGTTCTGTAATGGAGTAAGAATAGAAGTTGATAGAACTTTCATATAAATGTGATGAGATGCATTTAGGAGATGTTATATTTTTTTTAAGGGGTGTCTTAGTCTTCTTAAAAATGTGAAGTGAAACAGTTTCCACCAGAATGATACTTTGAAACAAGTACTGGGATGAAGTGGCCCTAAAATCTTTGGTATTCTTATGAAATGTTCGCCCCCTTCCTGGTTTTCATTAGATTGCTTGCTCTGATGTCATACTGTTACATCATTTTGACAATTTTCCAGGGAGGTCATCATCAGATATCCTGGTTTCAGTTTCTTCCTCTTGAACCCAATGTGACCCCTTTACCAGACAAGAGGTTTTGAGTTTATCGAATAGTCATTTATCTAGAAGAACCCCTAAACCAATACTCATGTGTTTCCAACTGATGTTAAAAAATTGTAATTGTCAGTCTCCGATTTGATGAAAGAGATACTTCCACATTCCAAGTTCTTTCTTCTCATGTTCAACTCCAGAAAGAAGGTTTCCTCAGTGCATGGACAAATTCATTTGTTGGACCATGGGACCCTTCTCAGGGATCACATAATCCTGGTAAGTATGATTTGATCAATTGTTTAGTCGGATAGATTACAACTATCCCTTCATGTATTTTTTCATGATACTATGTTATTTAAACGTGCAGACAAGAAAATTAAGCTCTGGCTGTTTCTTCCTGGACGCCATGCATCAGTCATCGACACTGCTCAGGCTGCAGTATCTAGATTAAGAAGTGAGCTGCTTATATATATGTTGTTGCATGACTTTTGGCTTCTTCTTGATTTGCTCTTTAGCATGTTTATTGATATTATGAAAAGTACTGTAATAGATAACATTTATGGCATTCATCCAAGTGCCATCCTCTCTATCACCAACAAAACCAACACAGGATGCATACCAATTTACCTTCATATAATGCCCACTTAAACAATATATGGAAAAAGACATTTATATATGGGGTGTGACGTACTCCCTCTCATCAACTTTAAGTGACGTTTTAGGTTTTCTAGGCAAATGATTAGCATTGAGTTACAAGATTTTTATTGAAACTTGTTTTTGTTGACTACTTTCAGCTCAAATTGTTCATTGATTGGCGAGAGGTGAACGTTTAATAATGTGATAGATTTATGTAATCATCAAAAAATGGAAATGAATTGATACTATTCTTAAAGCTTGTGCTCAAACCTAAAATGACACAAATTGTTGATTTGAGGGAGTAGCATTTACTAGTGACTTACATTTTTCTTATTTGAGCGTTAAACATTCTATAAGACCAGTTATTTGTTAAGTATGCTTTAGTTGTGGGGGGAGCTATGCAGCACAAACACCTGGGGAAAGGGATGCATCATGGGTTTGACTGTTGGACAGCTAGGACACATCAGGACATGCCAGGACACCCAGTTCACCGTCCTAATTCTTCCCCAAACCCTAGCCCTAACCCATCTACCTTAAATATACGATAAACTGTGGATTTAATTAAATATATAGCTAAACATATTTCTCTTGCTCTTCTTTCTCATTGTTTATTATGTTCCATGTGCAAGAATATGTTCACTTGATTCATAAGCTGATGCTTTGACATCCATTGTTAGCTACAGTAACACCAACCTTCTTCTGAGGAATCTGAGTGATCACTTTGCCTGCAGTGACTTATCACTTGTATGTTCCATGTGCAGTGAATTATCACTCATGTCTTAGGCTTGTGGCATGAACCTATCTCTGTCTGATCCAATGCGAGACATGTTATTTTTCATCATCTCCCATGGAAATCATGCTGGACTTACTCTAATTTTTTTTAAGGGCTTATAGATTGCCAGTTTTACTCCTTGTTTGAACAACTTTTCCAACCCGGTTGTATCAGAACTTGCATCATTTTATTGCATGTATATTTCTATGTAGTTGTTGCATCTGGGGTTTGGATAGCTCCAGGGGACTCAGAAGAAGTTGCTACTGCCCTATCGCAGGCATTGAGGAATAAACTTGAAAGGTTCTTCAATTGCTTCCATTTATTTCTCTCTCCCCCTTTTCAGTTTAGTTTATTATTCTTTGGACCATTTGTAGGGGAATTTGAATGCTTTCCCTTAATCCTTCTATATTGGATTTGACAGAGCATTTACAGTGCACTCATATGTGAGGTTTGGTGATGTATTTACAAGGTGCAGTCAATTTCCGCGTGGTGAAGAACTTTTCAGGTTTGATGGCACACATGTTTATCAACTGAAATAAATCAAATAATGATAAATTTCTAAGTCCAGTTGAATGCTAATCCTTATTACTTCTTTTATGGCCTTTAATTTATTCTCAATTGGATTTTGAAAATTTTAATTTGGTTCCACTTTGTAAAACAATCTCTTGTATTTTTCAATAAAGAGTGAATTAAAAATTCCAAATTGATGAGGTTCATCCAGTGGGGACTGGTATATTCACCATCCTCTGTTCCCGTGTATCTGAAAGACTGTTTCCCTGTGTAAAGCCCCTTATGAGCTTCCCGCATGCACTCATAGACCTTATTCTGTTATTCATAATATCCAAGTGCTGCTCTGCTACCCACCGTTCTCATTTTTCATTCAATCCTTTCCTACGTGGATATCTTTGTTGGATATGTCTTGCACAAATATGTGCATGATCACTCCATATCTATCATACATCTGGTTGTTCTTGTAAATGAGAAATATACCCCTTGAATTGGTAAATAAAGAGCGGCCATTCCGGGGTTCGAACCGGGGACCTATGGGTACTACCCACAAGTCCTTTCCGGTGAGCCATTCCGGAATGGTTATGAGAAATATACCCCGCACTAGAGGGATTTCCGGTTGAGTTTATCTCTCATCATGTCTCATCCGTTACTCATGGGAGCTGAGAGGGTTGGCCATTTCCAAAATACTCTGAAAAAACATGATAACGCCCAAATTGTTTTGAGTCCTTTGCAAGTTTGGAGATTGAAGTCTTCAAATAAGTGAAGGTTGGACATGTTTAAGATTTTGTCAGATTTTTTGGTATAATTTTGGAAGGTTCAACATGTTTTTTAATGCCTAGTAGGGTATCACTTCCCATGAAATTGTTGGTAATTTGGGGTTTGTGAATTGGTTTGAGGCGTGAAAGATCACTATCTTTAAACTGATATCTATCCCCTTTAATTGTTGTTACGGTTTCGGACAAATTCACCTCCTAGGATACAACAAAGCCTTGTAAGAAATCCTAAACAACAAATATGAATTTCTTCATGTTTTTCTCTTGTGAAGAAACATTTCTTTTATAGAGGAATTTCACTAGTCAATTCAGTTTTTACAGTTAACAGAAGTTAGTAAATCTCATCTAATAGGAAGAGATCACAGCTATTGATCAATGAGAGATCTGGACCACTGATTTCGAGAAATCAGAACCAACCCTTAACTGAAATTAGTTATTTTTATTAGTCTTATTTGACTTTAGCCAACAGATATTAATGGGTTTGAAAGATGTAAATTCTTTTATACAAAGTGAAAAGTATCCGAACAGCTTTAGTTGCAATTATGGTATGCAGCAGTGAATAAAAAAGCTTCGCTTAAGTGATGAAGGGCTGCTCAAAACGCTTCAGGCTTCAGCATGCCTGAAGCCTGAAGCGGGCGGTGTCCGTGAAGCGGGCACTTTTCCCGCTCATGTATGAAGATGCAAAGCCTACTGTGTTGTATCCTTGTGTACTGCCTTGCACTTTGTGGTGCTGAGCGACCAGGTTATTGATTAATGTTTGTTGATTGCTGTAGGAAAGGCCAGCCTGCAATTGAATTTGTCTTTGCTGCTACCGAGGAGGCTCTCTTTGTGCATGTTATTATATCAGCAAAGTTTGTATCCTTGTCCTTTCTCTTTTGCTGCATGGCTTTTCTTTGTTGCTTCTTGGCATCATTATTTATTCGTATAACAGATAATGCTGAACAACTTATTACAGACTTGTTCGGACAGTTGCTGCTGCTGATGTTCAGAGATTATCAAAGCTATCTACAAATAGCTCACGTGGAAGGCTTCCTGGTAAGTATCCTGTATTCCGTTGGGCTTTTTCTTGATTTTCAGATTGTGTTTTCCCTTTCTAACAAAAAAAAAATAATCCTATTCTATCAAAATAAAAAGAAAAACAAGTTTAAAAAGCACAATCTCCATTAAAACTTGGGGGATGAAAGGAAAATGCAGAGAAGCATCACATACTTTTCTTCCTCTCTCTATAAGTAGCACCTTCTATTGGCACACCAAGTGAAACCTCTCAAGGGTGGAGTACCACTCTGCTGCAATAAATGCTTTGTGTATATTTCTATTTAATGGTGTGTTTGGAAACGGGCCGCTCTTAAGGGAGACAATTTTAGAAGAGGTGGAGAAGAAGAGTGTTTGGCGAGCTAGAGACAGTGCATATGAGATGTGGGTTAGTATGTCATAGTGCACCCGGAGGGCGGCTTGTGGAGTGTTGGGGACGTTGCAGGCACAAAGTTGGCAAGGCCTGATGGAATGAAGAGGTGGAAGAGGTGGTTATGACAAAGCAAGTGGCATACATAAGGATGGCAAGCTAAACCAAATAGGAAGATAGGGAGTGTTGATGGGCCTTTATACTGATATGTTTTGATAACTATGAGCTTCACATATTATTGCTGAGAAGGATGTATGCACTTGTTTGCAACTCTTTTTTGGCTTGGATGATAATTATCTCAAGTTGGATTTAATTTTTTTTTAAATCATCAATGATTTTAAGTAGTGGCTGTGTTTCATTATATTGATTTTGTGGGAGATTTTTATGTTGTTACAGCTATTGTCTCTCCACATGGGATGCGTGGCAGACTCACTGGATGTTCTCCAGGTGATTTTGTGAAGCAGGTTTATGATGGGTATAGTACATGCTTTCTCAAATTGTTCATCTGTTTCATTTTCAAAAAGTTGCTTTTCTTCCACAATCATTTTCAAGGATTTGTGGTTGATCTTAGTGTACTTCGTGAATGACGGGATTGATATTCTCACTGTAAACTTTTTGTATTTCGAGTGATCACTGATCAGTTTTTCAAATTTCCCCCTTTTACTTGTAGGTTTCTATCTACTACTTGTGATATTCTGTCATATTACATCTGTGGTGTTAGGTTTACAACTTCTTATAAACTTGATTGTTCCTGCTAGTTCTGATTTACCGATTCTTCTTTGAGCAGATCTGACATGCTAAGAACTTCAAGTCGCATAGTAGGAATAGGAAGACAAAACGGCTATGTTGAAGTTGCCGTTGGTTGTAATATGTCTGAAAGTGGTATTGGAATGAAATTGAATTCGAGTTTGAACAAGAATATTCGCAATAACCCATCTTGCTCTCCTTCAATTGGTGGAGCTGTTCATAGAGCATTTGGGGATGAACATCTTGTTTTGGAAAAAACATTCATTTATCCAATTGAGGCGATTCTTGTTCCTGTATTGCAGTCATCTTATGCTAGATCATCTCTGAAAAGGTAAAATATGGCTCTGTTATCATTTTAAAAGTCTATTGGATGCTTTTATCTTACTTCCAGACTCCCAGTTCTGTTAATGATATTATTATATTGTTTACATGCCCACGGTTATACCATGATATAAAATATTAATGCAAAGAAACAGTGAGACCCTATGCAGCCAGGAATTTTAGATGATGCTCATCTCCTAGATAGATTAGGCTTAATTTTCTAGAAGTTGCTGAATATAAATGGTGGTTATGGCTTAAAACTGTGGGCATATTTGAAATTTATCTTCTAGATAGATTAGGCTTAATTATTCGTTGTTATCTGCCTTCATTGAACTGTCTTTCTATCTGGCATTTATTGTTGTTTGTTGAGAGAATATGTTTCTTCATGGCAAGACTGCAATAGTTTCACGCCTTTTCAAAACTGTTGGTTAACGCAGTATATTATGATTTACAGATTGTGGCTACAGAACTGGATGGGGCCGTCATTACCTAGTTCAACCATTTTTATGCACTGGTTAGTCATTGTTTAGCATCTACTGATGTTAATTTGACAAAGCTGACATTTATATAAATCTGTCATTTTCCATATCTCAATTCCCTTTGGTCTCCAAGATTTACCCCCTCTTTATTTCAGACATTTTGTTACAACTATTATTATGAGGAGCCCGATGATGCCTTTGATATGAGTAATTATGTACAAATGGAGCTTATCTGTTAGCCCTTTTTTGGGTCCCCTACTCCCATACCCATAATCCCATATCAGCTATGTAAATGCAACTACCTTGCTATATAGCAGTAAATAAACGCATAAACATCACTAAACAACATTGCAGCTGATAATCTTGCATTCAGGATACAGTATATTTGACTTCTGTTTAACACATTGCCTTCTGATTTTAGCATTGCTGGTGAGATGGAATCCCTGCATTCCTCATGGATGGACTCAAGTGATGTATGTGGCGAAAATAGTAGCAGCAACAGTAACAACAGTAGTATCAGCAGTGTGAGCAGTGGTTCCAGTGATAGTGACCATAAGATGGATACTAATGCCAGTGATCTTGAAGCTGATGCCGACTCATTGACATGCGGACGATCTGGACTGTCATCTATCAATCAGATGGATGCCAATGGTTCTAAACAGGTTAGTAATACTTCTCTGTTTTTATTTATTTAAACCATATTGTTGTCATTATTATTGATATTCTTTTTAGGAAGTTAAATAACAGAGAAGAAAAAAGGCTTCTCTGTAGTTGTTAGTATACCATCACTTTACATTATGGAGCTTATGAATACTATATATATTATCAGCATGTGTTACCATACGTGCTCCTTGATGCAAGATCATGGTGACTTTACGACATCTGTACTGACCAATTCTTGGATTGCTGTTATGTTTGTAACAACTTTACCATGATTTCATTCCAGAATCCCAACCTGATTTATGTGCAATTTGTATAATTGGAAACTAGTATGGATGGTGATTTTAGTCGACCAAATCTCTGGTTTGGTTTACTGTTCGACTTCGGTGAACTTAAAAATCCAATCAACCATCCTGATAAGGAGACGTTTTCCCATTTTACACACCCAAGTAATAGTAACCTGTTATTAAAGTAGAAAGTAATTTTCATTACGGGCCTTCACTGTATAAAATTAACCAGGCAAAGTAGCATTAAGTTAAACCATCAGAGGCTCAATGTTGTCTATTTTGTTTGGTTTTGACGACATTTCATATGCTTTACTATGCACTTCCCACCATGAGCACACCTTTCATTTATTACAAATTTGATATGAAAGCCCCTGCAAATGTGTCGTTGCTGAAATGAATTTGTGAGTAATGTTTGTGCGTTCAAACTTTGAACCAAGGCATTGTTGTTGCGTATCCTGTGATTTATTTTGTCTACACCCTTAGGCAGGGCTGTGAACGTTCTTTTGATGTGAACGTTCTTTTGATGAAGGGCTTGTTTTTTCTAATTGTTATTCAGTTTCTTGGCCTATGAAAATTAGTAGAATAGACTCACATCAGTTTCGTTACAGCTAATTGTCCACCCTTTGCGATTCTACATCCATGCATAATATGATTATAGTGACACTTTTTCTTCATTTGGTTCTTTACTGTTCTATGGAGTAGCTGAGTAATTTGACTATTATTGCAGGGTTCGAAGCGTCCTCGTCCAGGAATGCAAGATTCATTTGATCAAACAGGTGCAAGAGTAAATGCATCTGGGCAAGACGCGTATAAATCTGATTTCAACAGCTTAGCAATAACTGGACTTGGAAATGATCAAGTATCAACTTGGTGTTGGGATGATAATGACGATAAAGGGATGGGAATGGATATCCAAGCCCTTCTTTCTGAGTTTGGAGAGTTTGGTGAATTCTTTGAAAATGATGTGTTGCCATTTGGAGAGGTAATTTCATTTAGTTTCACAATGGAGTTGTTATTTTATGCTTTCTTATATACTCCCTCCGTTTGCAAATAAATGACTTTTTCAAGTCAAACATGTATTTCTAAGCGGGTAAAAATTATATAAAAAATTAAAATTTTAATTAATTTTTCTAAATAATATTACTTATTATTAATAAGTATGTATGAGTTTATCAAAAAAAAAATTAATATTTTATATTGTTTTTATTACCTTAAAATACGTACATAAATTGTAAAAAGTCACTTATTTGTGAATGGAGGGAGTAGTTCTTAAAAGCCTTTTTTGGTTAATCAATGTGAGGCATTATATTTTTCACTTCAAAGTAAGATGCTATATAAGGGTGTTACTCAAAGAAATGAAATTTCCTCTCGCCACAGAAGTTTGTTCTGATTGGAATAGATACCTTTTTCCTACTAAAGATATACCTTTTTATCTCCTTGTAAAAAATCCAGTCCCACAGATATTCCTCGGTGTTAAGATTAAACTGCACAATTTCAGGTTATAGAAATCTTGAATTTTAAAAATTAGGAAATGTCTCCCATTACAGAATTTGAGACTCAATAGTTCATTTGTGTTTTATGGTTTAGCCCCATTCGATGTGTGGTTGTCTTCATTTCATAAATACTGCCAGCAGGTACCTCTTTGGGTATTCAAATGTTCCATTTTGTTTTTACTGTGTAATATGTGTTGTTTATGTTCCAATTTTCTTGTCTTTTATCGTCTTGTGGTCTTCTAGAGAGTGTTTATACTATGGCTTTATTTATATGTTTTTTAAGTGCTCCTAAACTTTTCTCTCATTGTCAACTGGATTTTCTTCTATCTGATATGAACTCAAAATAAATGAGTCTAATTATGATCTGTTTGCTTCATTCAGCCCCCAGGAACTGCTGAGTCAGAGGCAATGATGTTTCCTATAACAGACTGTGAAGATTTAGGTGGCACATCTGCAGCCGCTGTCATTGATGTTTCGGATCAAATGATGTTACCTGCAGGATTTCCAACATTTGAAAGCTTTGTTCAGTTGCCAACAGTCACCGAGGAGTGCCCCAATACAGCACAAGAAGCCATAAGAAATGCCTCATCGTCTGCCCCATTGAGTTCTGTGCATGCAGTTACTTCAACCGAGTTTGATCATGTATTGAAAGCTGAAGCACTTATCACCTTTGCTTCTGAATATGGAGCTGTTGAAACTCCTCCAAGTGAGGTTTCCTCGACAATTTTTAGGAGTCCTTATCGTCCTAAATCAAGAACGACAGAGACTGTAGGTTCAACTGGAAATAGTTCTACTTATGGTGCAACACCACCTGCCTCTCCGTGTTTTCATGTGTCAAATGACAGACCTGGTATACTTTTAGATTCTAGATCCTGTGCTGGGAAATGTGATGGTGGTACTGTAAATAAAATGCAATTTTATACTCATGTGCACGGTTGCAAAGATTCTGCTGGCAGAAAACCAGTTGCTTATAATGACACAACTGCATCATGTGAAACGGGTGCTAGCTCGCTGTATTCTGGTTTTGGATCTTCTGGTGCTCTGAAATCTGTGCAGAAGTCTAGTGAAGTTAACTTTGCAGCTGAACATCTTTTGCTTTCTCCAAAGACAGTTACAGCATCAGAACTTGAATGCCTTTTTTTCCAGGCTTCTATGTGCCGTATACGACATACATTATTATCATTGACCAACTCAGCTTCTGATGTCTTGAATTGGACGACTGGGAGTACTTTGTTGAGTAACGTTGATCCAAGTACCATGACTGATGATTTGTCTGCCAAATATGAAGTGAAGAGAAAGGAGTCTATTCCAGTTAGAATAGCTGGTGACATTGATGATGATATGCTGGAAGGTACCCACCAAGGCCACCATACTCCTGTTGGTGTTTGGAGGTCCGTTGGATCACCAAAAGACGCTAAGCCAACTGGTGTACCTTCCACTGAGGTATTCACTTCCTGCTTTAATAATGCATTCTCCGAGGGAAAAAATATTTCTTATGGGCAAAGACAGCCGCTTCAAGACTTCCTCGATGGTATTGCACTGCTTGTCCAACAAGCTGCCTCATTTGTTGACGTGACATTGGATGCTGAATGTGGTGATGGCCCTTATGGATGGCTTGCATTACAAGAGCAAAGGAGGCGGGGATTTTGTTGTGGACCGCACATGGTGCATGCTGGCTGTGGAGGTGTTTTGGCTTCTAGTCACTCACTGGACATTGCCGGTGTGGAGTTGGTTGATCCACTTTCTGCAGATGTAAGATCATTTTGGTACCCTTTCATTATTCTCTTAGAGTTTTCTGTGGTTTGTTGCCTGCTGTAATGCCCAAGGGAAACAAGGGGTAGCAAGAACTTAACATTGAGTTGCTGGTTTCTTATATATTTCATAACTGTGCCAAAATTTGATTTTTTTTTGCTGCTGCATATTTTTTCATCAAAATTGCAGCTTGATGTTACGTTGTCTGAGGCCTTATGGAAGACTTTTCTTTCAGGTTCATGCGTCATCTGTGATTAGTTTGCTGCATTCTGATGTGAAAGCAGTGCTAAAATCTGCCTTTGCCTCTTTGGACGGTCCTTTATCTGTTACTGATTGGTGCAAAGGTTGGAGTCAATCAGGAGATGGAGGATCTATGAGTGATGGTTTTTCTTCCGAATCAACTCTAAGTGAATGTAGAGATTCTTCTAGTAATGTGATGGGATCTTTAGGAGATCCAGTTAGCCCATTGCAATCATCTGCTAGTGTATCATCCAATTATAAAGGTAGTATTTCAGTTTCAGGCACTGAACTGTAATAATCTACTATCCATCCGTATATCAGGAAAGGAGTTGTGGCATTGAACTGCAGCTTCATACTGTTCACTGAAAACAATTCAACATATATTAAAGTTCAACTGTTTCTACTGTGTCCAAAAAAATAAGCACCAACTGGCAGCTCAGTTTTTACAAAGTTCTATATTAACATTGGATGAATTTGTACCTATGTATATTGTCTAACTTTATGTGAATAAAAAAGCAATCTCCTGATTCATGTAGAGCTAGGTGATTTATTCAGATTAGCTTCTCATATGATATGTTGTGAATATTGTTAGTTATTTTCCCTCCCTCCATTATGCTATCTTTCTTTGCTTTTTATTGATGTGGCCATGTTAATATAATGTGGTTATTTTGCATTGCAGATGGTGTTAGAGGAGATGATACAAGCCAACGGAGGTCAAACCGAGAACTCTTTACGCCAGAGTCAGATTCACAGCTTGGTCTGCGACACAAACCTAGGCTTTATGTAGTTCCATACCCATCTATGCTTGTTGGGTATGCTCTACTTTTTAAGATACAGAAAATATATGCCTTCAAACTGTCACATGGAGCTCATTCATGTTCACTTACTGCATATTATCTTGAGTCTTTTGGGCTATCATTCAAATGTTCCTGCTAGTTTTCACTTATCTCGTGTGATGCTTATTAAAGAGATGACATAGTGTTTGGTTGTTTTCCAAGAGTTTAAAAATTAAAACACAATTGACGAGAAGATTCAGTGAGAACTTTGTTAGTGTTTAAACTCATTATGTTTTTAAAGTTAAAACACTGTGTACATGAAATTGTGCATGATAGCATCGTTGGTTTGTCAGGTACCAGGATGACTGGCTGAAGGTTTCGGCAAGTTCATTGCAGCTGTGGGAAAAAGCCCCTCTTGAGCCTTATGCTTTCAAGAAAAATGTAAGTTTGTGAACCCTGTTATGTGAAGGAAGGCCCTACTGACTTAAGCATCGTGTGCATATTCTAAAGGTATTTTTGGGCTGATACCATACTTGGTTGCTAAAGCATTATCTGTTCCCTGTTCATCCACAGATGGCTTATTATGTTGTGTGCCCAAACATTGATCCCCTTACTTCAGCTGCTGAAGACTTTTTCCAACAACTTGGAACCGGTAAACTGTCTTGATCTTCTTAGTTCTTACTTCAGTTTATGTAACTTTCTGCATTATTTTTGACTTCAGAATGTCATATAGGTCTGACAACATATATTTTGAGATGTTAGAGCAGTGTCAATGGTTCTGGGAGTTAGAATGGTTAGCACCAGTTTTGGCTTATCAATGAGTTTGCATTTCAAAATATTATGATCCTATGTATAATTGTTAATTTTGAAATATCATTTAGGAGAAAAATAGCTGTTTTCTTATGTTTAGTGGTTGGCTTGTGGGTCACGTATAACTGTATAAGCAACGATTCCTTTCTATCATGCACCACCTTTTGTTTATCAATGATATAATGGAGACTTGGAGAGTGACAAGCACGGAAGTAGAATACGGAAATGAGGGCCGTGCGATGGGAGGATGGGGGATAGTTGTGAATGAGTAGGATCTATTTCTTTCTTTTGCAATATAGTGTTGGCCCGGCGTGGCGGGTTTCGTCCATTTCGTATTTCCTGTTTGGTTCAAATCTTGATGTAGGTAGTGGGGCAGAAAACTTCTAGAGTTGGAGATAGGTTGATGATGAGAGGGGTATCTTATGCCTTTCTTTGGGTGGCTTGCCCTTGCCCGGGTGCGCCGCCCGATCCTTTTGTAATTCCATTGCACACATCTATATATTTACCTCTTCAAGATATAAAGGGGAGTGTTTGAGCTGCTTTTAGTACTTTTCACCCGTGGAGTGTGTACCTACTTTTCTTGTTTTGTGTTAATAGATGAGGTCTCAGTGTCCAACTTTGTAGAGAAGGCCGGATGTGCTATAGTATGCTGAGTTTTGTTTCTTGGTGAAGCTTGTGAAACTTAAGTAGATGTGAGAACTCGGATGAGAACGTTGTTAAAGAGACTGGCGTGTTTGTAACATCGGAATGGAAAATGGGTAGGGTTATTGGAGGAGGAAATGTATCAAAGCTATCAAAGCCTATCAGCAATAGAGGAAGGTGTAGCGGGTGTGGAGAGAGTTTGTAGATATAGAGTATTCTTTGAGGATGGTATTGACTAGGCAGGAAAACGGAGTTTCAATTGCTTTCAAGGAGGTAATGCTTGATAGGCTGTCATTAAACGGAAATTACTATAGGAGTATATGTTCATTAAATAAGACAATACGAGGACTTTTGTTGATGGATTAGAGTGATGTCCATTTCCAGACACTCAAGTGATAGAGATATCAGAGTTACGTGCTTCTGTAAGTGCACCAGGCCGATTCTTTTTTTTCTTTAACAATACCAAGGGTAGAGTGTGTAAAAGTACAACTTACAAGAATCATCTGGGATCCTGCATCCAAAAGTGTCATAACCCCAATTTCCAACCTATTCGAAAAATTCCCGTCAGTGCTGTTGGATAGATCATGGTTTTTTTTTTGTTATTAAACTATCCTTAAAAGCTTGTCCAAAATTTTAGGCGAGTGGCGGTGCGCTGCTTCTGGTCTGTGTCTACGTGATATTTCTTTGCATTTCACCTGCCCATTTCTACATTTGTTTTATTGTATGTCTGCGGTTCTGATTCTTAATTATTGAAAGTGTTTTTGGTGAATTTTTTTCTGAAGTTATGGGCAGTTATCTGGAGTCTTTGTTGCATAACATTTGTCTTTGATTGTGTAAATATCTCATATAAAGGACATATACTCACCTTTATTTTGTGTGTTTATTGCAGTCTATGAAACATGCAAGTTGGGTACTCATTCTCCAGAAATCTTGGGAAATCAATTAGGATCTAATTCTGGAAAGTTATCATCTTCTGGCTTTGTTCTTCTTGATTGCCCTCAGTCTATGAAGATTGAAACCAGTAGTGCATCTCTTGTGGGGTCTATAAGTGATTATTTTCTCTCTCTGTCAAATGGATGGGATATTACTAGCTTCCTCAAGTCTCTCACAAAGGTTCTCAAGTCATTAAAACTTGGTTCTTCAGCAAGTACTAATGCAAAGGAAGGAAATAGCAGCCCCTCCACTGTAAGTGATGAATTGTCAGAAACTTATGAGCTTCACCAAAATGTTTCATCTTCATTTATGTAATTGATTGCATCAAACTTCTCATATTTCCCTGTTTTTGTTTTCCTAAAATTTTTATGAAATAGCATGTTAAATGCTTGCTTGTTTTGTATGCTCAAACTGTGACATATTCATCTAGATGTATAATCGAAATGTAGGAGGAATATTCTATAGAAATACTTTGGCCCCTTGTTCGTGTAGACTACCAAATTGCACGGTGAACTTCTTCCACAGCTCAGCGATGTAGCATCTAAATCTCTAATAATCTTTTCTTTCTCAAACTTTAACTACTAGACTGTTCTCATTTTTAACTGATATATGTACGACTCAATAGACATGCTGATAAAATGGACGTGTCTACCAATATTAAATAACACTTCTTTTCAAAATACACACTAGTAATGAGGAAACAGGCATCTTGCATGCCCCTTCGGAATCTCTTTAATGCAGTTTGTTTTTCTTTTGTGTTTTCCAAAAGGAATTTGTTTTATTTGCTTATCTTCTCTTGTTGGAGCAGGTAATCTATATTGTATGCCCTTTCCCAGACCAGACTGCCATTTTGCAAACTGTTGTTGAGGCATGTGTTGCTGTTGGGTCAGTAATTTATTCAGCTGATAGTGATAGGAGATCTATGTTGTTCAGTCAGGTGGGGAAGGCATTGAGCTCATCAGCAGGTATAGATGAAGCCTCAGCATCGAACATTCTGAGACTATCTGGGTTTAGTATTCCAAAGTTAGTTCTGCAAATTGTCACTGTTGATACAATTTTTCGAGTAACTAGCCCAACGCTTAATGAGCTTGTCATCCTCAAGGAGATTGCGTTCACAGTTTACAGTAAGGCACGACGTATATCTCAGCGATTCTCAAATGATTTAGTCCATTCCTCTTCCTTGCCTGGTAGATCTCATTCTGTAGCTATTCAAATGGCTAACTCGGTTCCTGGGATGTGGAAGGAATGTGTTACTTCCCGAATTTCAGGCCCTTCTATTTCCAGAGAGAATGATATGGACACTGGTTTACAGGCAAGCAGTTGGAATAACACTTGGCAACCATCAAGGTCAGGAGGATTGAGCATTGATGGCAGTAGAATGAGTGACTTTTTTCTACAAGAGGAAATGCGATACATGTATGAGCCACTGTTTATTCTTTCCGAGCCTGGTTCCCTAGAGCATGCAGTTTCGTCCTTGACTGGTAATCTGGAGCTGGATTCTTCTAAGCAAGCGTCTGATGATTTTGGTACTGGTGGCTTTCATCAGAATTCAACTTCTACAGACATGGGAACTGGCTCTCAACTTGATGGATCAGATTCAAAATCTCTACCAAGCCTTCACTGTTGCTATGGGTGGACAGAAGATTGGCGTTGGATGGTGTGTGTCTGGACAGACTCCAGGGGAGAGCTGCTCGACAGCCATATATTCCCATTCGGCGGAGTTAGTAGCAGACAAGATACCAAAGGAATTCAATCTCTTTTTGTTCAAGTCCTCCAGCAAGGTTGTCAGATACTGCAAGCATCTGCTGCTCCTGATAATGGTGCTGTAAGGCCTAGAGATTTTGTCATTACACGTATTGGGTCTTTCTATGAGCTTGAATATCAAGGTGTGGTGATTTCTTCAACTTGTTTGTCTTTCCTTTCACCCTTGTGTCTGGCTTTATTGTTGCTGTTGGATCCCACCAAATGTTTTATCCTCATTATCTTGTCCTTAACTGCAAGCAGAATGGCAAAAGGCATTATATTCAATCGGTGGCTCAGAGTTGAAGAAATGGCCAGTGCAGCTTCGTCGTGCTGCACCCGATGGCTTGTCTACTGGTGGCAGCGTGCAACCGCAGGACATTGAGAGAAGCCTGCCTAACTCTCCTAGTCCTATGTACACCCCCCACACAAAGTCCTCTGGCTTTACTAGAGGTGCTCTGGGACAACCCAGTGGTCGGCTAATTGGTGGGTCTCAAGTTGACAGCTCAAGGGGGCTGCTTCAATGGGTGCAGAGCATCAGTTTTGTTTCTGTATCTGTGGATCATTCTTTGCATTTTGTTCTCCAAGAAGAGTCGCTTCCAGGTAATTTTGAATTGATTGTTTCACTTTCTTAACTTCCAAGATATTTTTACTGCTTGCATGCCTGCCCTTTCTCAAGCATAGGTCATCTTGGTATAATTAACTTTATAGTTGACCTGAGCACCAAAAAAACTTTATAGTTGACCTTACCTGTTTGGATTTTGGATAATTCCTTTTCTGAGATATAAAACTGGACTCTGATGTAGTTCATCCTAGCGGTCAGTTTACTTATGTCACAGTAAGTAGTTATATGGCCATGTAGTTATATGGCCATCAAAACATTGATTCATTAACTTTTGGATTAACAATACCACACTAAATTAGTCATGTTGCACAAAGCCACGCATTTTATTAATTTTTTTTGTTATCCATTCAATGCACATTTTATTCTTTATACACATTAAGAAAATATTGTATACATTCACTTGCAGGAATATAAACATGAAATGTATATTTATAAAGGATGTTTTGGACAGTTTGTATTTAATCTTAATTTTGGGGGTGGTTTTATCATTCCTGTAATTTACCTAATTATTGGATGTCGACCATGTTCCCTATGCCTGCTTACAGCATCCCTGTGTTTCAGCGACGAGTAACTCGTCTAGCTGAATATTGTCACTTCCCGTGAAACACTTGTTCTTTACAAATCTGCAGCTTAACATTTCGGTTTGTTTAAGATGAGTTATCATGCATGTTTATCGTCATCTTTTATATTCTTGTTGGTCTGCAGGTGGAGCACAAGGCAGCAATCCCGTTGGTTTGCGAACTTATCTTGAAGGGTACACTCCTGTAAAGTCTCTGGGTTCGACACCAGCGTCCTACATCTTTGTTCCCTCAGCCAGCATGCGCTTTCTGACTCCAGCGCCATTTCAGCTTCCCACATGCCTGACCTCTGAATCCCCACCGCTAGCACATCTCCTCCACAGTAGGGGAACTGCAATCCCCATATCAACAGGCTTCGTGGTTTCGAAATCCGTGCCCTCGCTTCAGAAAAATGGTGGCCGCAACTACAAAGAAGAGTGGCCTTCCATCCTTTCCGTGAGCCTTGTCGACTACTATGGCGGCTATAACGTGTACAGTGAAAAACTCGGGAAAGGCGTATCCAAGCCCAGCGGAAGGGCATCAGTGTCAGAATCAAGAGAACATGAAGCAGGAGAGTCTCATACTGTTCTCGAGTCAGTGGCAGCAGAACTTCATGCTCTGTCATGGATGACCGTTAGCCCAGCATATTTGGACAGGCGTACTGCCCTGCCTTTCCATTGCGAAACGGTATTGAGGCTCCGAAGGCTGCTTCATTTTGCCGATAAGCACCTATCTCGTGAGCCTGAAAAGTTGTCAGGTTAGGTAACAACCATCAACTCATGTATAGTCAGTTTGTATATTAACTGTTAATGCCATTCACAGCATTCGAGTGAGCAGCTAACTGGTGAGATTAGCGCTGCAACGCACTCGATCGAAGAACGTAGGGTAGCCAACACAGGTAGGTTTGACGCCGATCAGCGCATCCCATGTGCATTAGTGTTACTGAATAGATGTTGTGTAATGTTATAGCATCGTTGAGCTAGCTCTCTCCCCTGATTTTTTCCTACTAGCTCTTGAAAAAGTCTGTGCTTCAATTTGGGACCCGAAATTGTTGATGTATTTTCATATTTATGCTGACTACAAACTGATTTTGAAATTCTTTGGATACTTCAAACATGTACTGCATCAAGGTGCCAGAAATCATTATAATGAAGGTGTCCAATATTTGCCACATTTACTCTTATAGGAGCCATAAACTTTATTCGGAAATACCCTCTCAACATAGTCGAGGAAACATGTGATAGCTTGAATGCTTGATTTTCTAGACTCTGCTTTGAACGGGATAGATTAAAAATGTTGTAAACTTTATTTAAAATAAGTAAATTTTCTTTGCCTGGATTTAAATTGATTATTTCATATTTAAAAATATAAAACTACTTATAAAAGTAAACAAATGGAGTATGTATCCATAAGTATAAATATTATATGATTTCAATTCACATGTGCAGGCACAATTCAGTAAAAAAAATAGATGGAAATGTAACCATCCAAAACAGTTTATAAACATTTTATACAAGTGTATGAGGATGTTATGCCTCATATCATTTGCTAGTATGGAAGCCTTTGATGTACACATAGAATACAAAGTCATCTAATTAGGGATCAACTTGGAGTGACTAGTAAACCCTAATGCCACTTCACATTGAGAATTGAACCATGATTTGATATAACAAATTCAACTGAACCAGTTGATGCTCTAGCCAAAACGCTTATACGAAGGAAGTCGCGAAGGGATATTGACTAACATTCTCGACGACCACTACCAACTGCACCGTCTCCTCGTCCTCACCATTGTAAAACCGTAACTGAAAGAACCAATTCTATGCATTCTCGCGTTGCTCTTAGACACGTTGGTTAAGCCATTCCATTATGTCGTCAAAGACATTTTGTCGCTCGGGTTCAAAGAGAAGGTCGTGGACCAACCCGTCGTATAACTTTATGTTTTTGTCGACAGACGAGGCGTCTGCGTAGAGTTTCTTTGAGGCCGTTGGGTCTGTTATGACATCAGCATTGCCGTGGAGCACAAGAAAGGGAACAACTAATCTTGTCATGTGTTGTTGAAGGTATGTTGTGATCTTCAGTATCTCATAGCCGGTTCTTACTCGAATCGGACCAGTGTACACTAATGGATCCGAGTACTTTGTTTTTAAAACTTCTGGATCTCGACATGCTATTGCCCCTTTCTTGTTCGCAGCACCACATTGGTATCGCGGTATCAAGATTGAGACAATTGGAGCGATGACCTATAATCGGATTATAAAAAAAAGATGATATATTCGTTTAAACTATTGGAAAATGATAATTTTGTGGAAAAAAAAAACAAAAGAAAACTTTGAAGAAAGTTATAAACTTTGCTATGATCAAAGTTTATGAACTTGGCAGAAAGTTGCAAATGAGTCATTAAAGTTTTTTTTCATCAATTAAAGTCCTTAATGTTATGATAGCAATACAATTAAAATAAATAACCGAAACATTTTCATAGTTAATAAAATTTTAGGGACTTGTTTGTTACCTTTTCCAAAGTTAAGGGATTTTAATTGACCAAAAAAGAAATCTAGGGACCCATTTGTAACAATCTCCAAAGTTTAGAGGCCATTTAAAGATTTTACCATAATACACAAATGTAGTAGTACTACTAAATAAAAAGTTTGTGGTTGAGTTAATTACAGTGTAGATTGGATGAGCCGGTTGAACGCTGACAGCCGGTGACGTAAGCAAAACACCTTTAATCTTGGCTTCAAAGATTGGATCAAGTGCAGCCTATAAGAAATATGGGAATTAGTTTATGAGATGACTTTTTAAATCTATAAGTTTGGATCAAGTGCACCCTCCATGTTATCTAACTTGTTTTGTTTATAAGGTTAAACGAAAACAAGTTAGATAACATGTTTTTGATAAATATCACAATATATAACATTCTTAAAATAGGTCACTTCCTCAGACCGACGATACCTGTCTTTTTAATCTATATAAATGTGTCAATAATACATATCTTTTTAGACTTAATCATTATTAACCTACTCTGATTTTGACACTACTTGCATAACCGTAACTCCAATTAAAACTTTAATTTTGGTTGCCATTGAGGTGATTACCCCCAAATTTATTACCATGAACTTATACAATGCTAGTGATGATGATATTTAGCAACGGTTTATGACCTTGATTATCTAAGATCGAACTCCAGACTTTTCATTAATCACTCACTACTTTTGCCAATGACTTAAAAAAAATAGAGCAGTAACACACTTCATTTTTTTCTTCTTTAAATTTGAATTCCATGTTTACAATTTTCTCCTATGTATATTAAGTTCTAAATATATAATATAATATAATATAATGAGATATGGTAGTGTTTGTAATAATAATATATAAAAAAAATCTAGCCCAAAAATATTTACCTTAAGAATGATGGCACCTCCGGTAGAATGTCCAAAACAAAAGCAGGGAAGGCCTGGGTTTTGGGCCTTCACTTTGTCTACAAATGCTTTCTACATTTCGTACAAATAATTCAGGTCATTCCTTTTTTTTTTTTTGCGAAATTGGGTATATACTCATAGAAACTTTGTCGTTAAACTTAGTAAATAAGTTGAAGTTAAAGTAAAATATATTGTAAAATGTGTCAAATAATTCAGGTCATTCCTTTCAAGCTTGTATTTTTAAGGGCCAGGTTAAAGAAATAATATTGGAAAAAAATCTCTAAATTTGAATACTAAATCCTAGAAAAGCTATATTAAAATGGAACATAGATTATAAAACCGATTTTTTTATCAAGCAGGAGAACAGTTTAGATTTTCTGTTATGTAACGTGGAAATTTTATTGGTTACTATCATAATTGAAATTTCAAAAATCTTTAATGCAGCTTCTTAACATATGCCTTGTAAGTTGAAACATAGGTTATAAAATGGATATTTTAATCAAGCAATTGTGGTTATTGTAACATACCAAATCCAAGACAGCATCATCTAAAGAATGAACATATCCATGCAAACCATCACTTCCACCATGCCCTGATCAATCAATTAATATGGTTGTTGAGTTAATTATCAAATAATCTTCAACATAGTCATGTACAAATATGATACATCAAATTAAGGAATAACTTCATAAAACCACCCCTTACTTTTGAAATTACATCAAATTAAGGGTAAATACAGAAACCACCCTTAAAATAAGCAATTTTTCATAAAACCGCCCTTAAAATAAAAGTTTACAGAAAACCACCCATCAATTTATTTTTCTTTCAAAGAAGACCATTTAAATGTGTAAAATGTGTTTTTCAAATGTTCAATTTTCACCTTTTTTATCCAATATAACCTAATTATACAATAAATTAACCAAAACATTTAAGAAAATATGAAAACATAGCCTTTTTTGTAACTGTTTACATACACTGATACACATAAAAATGGTAGTGGGTGGTCTTTTGAAAGAAAAAATAAATTTATTGGTGGGTTTCTATAAACTTTTATTTTAAGGATGGTTTTATAAAAACTTATTTATATTAAGGGTGGTTTATGTAATTTACCCTAAAATTAATTACCCGCCAATTTGAATACTTAATTACAATCAAGCAAGATATAGGAAATTATACTAATGGGAAATATATTTTCTTTTAAAACAAAAAAATATATGGAGATTAGTATATATATACTTGATTACTTATTATCGAGTGGTAAAATAGAAACTTACCAATCCAATCCAAAGCATAGACCTTGAACTTGTTGGCATTCAATTCCTTTGCAAAGTCATTGTATCGACCGCTGTGTTCATTCAAGCCGTGCATCACAACCACCACTCCTCTGAAATATACACAACACAATATTATATTAATACGTAGTATTACTTTATTTATCATATTTATACAATCATATTAACGAAATAGGCAACATAAAATTGTCTATGAAAAAATAGTTATTTTATTTATTCATATTTTCACATGGTCAATTTTGATTAGATCGAGTAGCATTTGGATTTAAGAGAGTTAGAGCAAGCCCAACAACATCTCTAAAATAGAAAAAAGTGAAAGTTTTAGAGAAAAAATACATTTTTCACCGCAACAGCTTTTGTAAACCTATTTGTAAAATAGAGAAGTGAAAGCAGAGAGGAAAAAAATCTCTAAATTTGGAGAAAGATATATAATTTAATGTTTCACTCCTTTCTATATATAAATTTAATGTTTACCCTTCATTTGGCACCATTTATTCTACATGAAACATCATTTCTATCATTTTTCAACCATCAATTATCTATATATTATAAATTTTTGTATTGATTATAGTGTATAATAAATGCAAAAATATGTAAAATAGAGATGTTGTTGGAGTTGGGGTGGATTTTTTTAGAGATTTTGACATTTTGATATCTATTTTAGAGATTTTTTACAATAGTTGATGGGGTTGCTCACATGTCTTTTTACTTTTTTGGGTTACAGGAATACTTAAATTTACATCAAAAAAATTTCAGTGAGAACATAAATTTTAGCAATTTAAAATGAAAGACATTTTGAATAGATCAAATACACAATATGTGAATTTTAAATGTAGCTACGGAAAAATAAAACAAAAAATACGGTACAAACTTTTAACTATAAGAAAAATAAAATCGCTTTAAAACAAAAAATTGAAAACTCAAAGTTGGGCCAAAACAAACACCTAAATGAATTAAATTTGCTAAACTATTTTGGCAAAATTCTTTTAAAACTCACAAATCACAATATGATAAACAAGATCCGCTACAAAAACATACCTAATTTCGTCGCAAAATGTAGGACTCCACGATTGTGTAAACAAAGTAACGCCTCGCGACGAACTGAACAACGAAAAATCCCTAGCAGCGGTCTCACAAACGTCGTCCTTGACGCGTGCGATTTGCACGGCTCTCCTTTTAGAGAGGTCAACATCCATCGTCTCTATGGCGACGGCAAGCCTTGAAACGACGGCATTTGACAACCTAACCATCCCATACTGACTCGTTACAACTTGGTGTATGTCCTCTTTCGTCGTCCCAAGCCTCGGCTTGCGGTCGCCTCGGAATGGGAAGTATAGGATGAAGAGTAGGAGGTTCACCAACATCATTAGACTCTTCAATGTACTCACGATCAATGCATTTAGGCGAATGCTCGCCTCCGACGTTAATACCATCTTGGATCGGGCAATCTCTCCATACTCGAATGCCATCGTTTGTTTTGGCCTCTCGATTGAATGCACGAAGAAATCGTTAGGGTTGATGAGATGTTCGATCGATCTTGGGGGCTTCGAGTTGTGCCTCGAAGAAAAGAGAGAGCAAAACAGAAACCCGAATTCTAAATTCGAGGGTCGTTTGGTTTTGAATGAACACAAGATTGGGTATTTTTAGCACAAGTTGTAGCTTTAATCGCCTTATTTTTCGAATCTTACACCCTGTTTGGTTTTAAAAAATAGAAATGGAACAAAAATAAATTAATTTAGTCCTTTTTTTTTTACCATAATTCATTAATGATATATTTAAAATAACATAAATTTTAAGTAAAATATATTGTAAAATGAGTCAAATAAGTTTATAATGATGTAATTATAAATTTTATTCAATAGTGATTGTTTGATTGACATAATCTATAAGATATTTTATTTAAAATTTACGTTATTTTAAATACACTGTAAAATCGGTTAGCCAAACACTATTTTAAGTATTTATAGTTATAAGTTAATTATGATTAATATGCATTGGAACCCAAATACACCATGGGGATGATTTCGATGTAAACACCTCTTACGGTGTAAACTGTGAACAGATAAATTATTCGCACATAACAACATAAATATTTGCCTAAAATAATGTAATTATTCGTATACATTAACAATCTTTTCATATAAAAATTATTCATATGTTGAAACATGATTATTTTGTATGAGTTATGTTACAATTATTCATCTATTGAAACATGATTATTTCGTATGAGTCAAGTAGGAATAATCATTCTGTTTCAAACGAATAATTTTGATTTTCTAATTTTTCTTTAAATCTCAACCGTTGATGTTTCTAATCAAACGCTCCAGATTTGTTCACAAATTACATCGTAAGAAATGTTCACAAATGATCTATTATCTATAAATATATATAATGAAGAATAATTAATACAAAACATAATTTTCTTTTTATAATATACTATTATTATTATGCAAAAAACTAAATTGAGAGCCATAAAGCTAAGGGAGCATAATATATGTATCAATTTCCACCGGAAATTTTCTATGTATTTCCCATTATAGTCACAATGCAATCCTTTATTCAAAAAAAAAAAAAGTCACAATGCAATCCTCCATCTCCTTCATACTATGATACTATCGATCGCTTGGTGGCTCTAGAGGAGGACAAGGGTCACTATAATCGAGAATTTCGTTGGCAATCCTGTCCTTCGTATCATTGCTTGGTGGCTCTAGGCGAGGATGACATTGGGGAGGGCTATAATCAACATTTATGTCTGTGACCCTCGCGTTCATCCTATCGCTAGGTGTCTCTTGAGGAGGATGAACCCGAGGATCACTATAGTCGATATCTCCGATTGCAATCCTCTCCTTCATAGTATAAAAAAACTCGATTATTTAAGAATTTTTTTTTAATAATAAATTACTTGGTTGATCATCGATATACCTTTACCTGCGCTTCCAATGGTTGATCGACAATCGATTTCACAAGTAGCCCTGAAAATAAAATAAAATTATTTATATAAAATTTATCAAAAAATCGAGAATAGAAAATTAAAAGAATAAAATCGATTTTAGGACTCACTTCTTGATGAAATTGCATATACATGAAAGAGATAATGTGGTGAAGCCAAAAGGAGCAATGTGATTAGAAGGGTAAATGAAACATTACTAGCCATTGCCATGAAAAGATTTTTAATTTCTAACTAAAGATTTGTGGTGAATTATTTTGGTTTGGTGACATTTGGGGTATTTATAATTCAAAATTTACCATTTAACAAAAGGAAAAAATAATAATAAATCACCAAATGTGGCATGAAAAAATTACAATGAATAAGTTCAACGGATATTCTTATTATTGTGTATTGGTTAAATGAATACAAAATGAAATTAGGATTTAAGTACATGTATGATAAAGCAAATAAATGCATTTATACTTTCAAATTTCAATACATAGAAATGTACAGTCATACAATGTATGAAGATAAATACAATGACTGAAAATCATGCATATTTTTTCCTTTTAGGTGTGAATTTGGTCAATTTTAATAATAAATAATAAGTACATGCATCTTGTTTTGGATTACTATTGTGGAATAGTGGTAAATATTTTAATTTTCACAAAGTTAGGGACTAATACTGCAAATACATCATCTCATCCAAGTCAAAAACCTCTCCCCTCTGTACACAACTGAATTTCACAAGTTCTTCATTTCAGTTCATATTGGAACAGAGAGTTTAACTTCACCAGAACAGTAATCAGAACAAACCAGTCACTAGGCTAAAAAGTTGCATTTAGTTCATCACAAAGGGGTACATGGACTCGACGTAACTCTCGACATCCCAGAGAAAAGAGCCGAATGTGACTGCCTCCAACACCAGCCTGCTAAGGCCATTAAATCCAATCTTGATGAGTTCATCTTTGGATGTGTCGAGAGACCCGTCAGGTTTAACTACAATCTCGGGTCTACCAAACAAAGCTTCAGTGTGCTTCTCAACAACGGTAAAAGCCTCTTGTGACCTGATTGTTGCGCTTCTCTGGAGGGTCTCAACATCAAAGGACATGACGTAGCTTTTTAGACGAGATGGGTTCGTCCCTAAACCAAATCCTCCAGGACTGACGCCCCCAGTCCACGAGGAGACCTCCGGATGAGTGCTGGTACTAACAGTCTCCTGAGGATTTTTCATTACCTCCTCAGGTTCCCCTGCGCCCAGCCCTTGGGGTAAGGTCTTCATCGCCTTCTCAAGTTGAAACCGCTGGTCCACCCTCTTGAGGAAGTAACCATACATTATTGATGCAGCATAAACCTGGCCAACCCTGAGCTTGCTGACTTGAGCTACAGAAGTCAAATCTCCTAACTTGTTTCCGAGAATAAGAGCAAGGTGATTTTGGATCATCTCACCGGCTTCAGGAGAATGGAGCCGCTCAAGCTTCCCCTCTTGGCTTGGCCATGTGTCTACTCGACCAGACGGGTCCGTGGAAGAAGAAATGGAAGGAACCAAAGGAACATTGGCATCCATGAACTTCTGCACAACTAAAGCATAGAAGATCTCTTCCAACGCCTTTTTCCTTTCATTGGCTTTAACCTCAGCGATCCGCCTAAAAACAAATTTTGCCAATAACTCATAAACACTAAGAGAACCAGTTCACGAGGATAATCAGTGCAAAATAATACCTACCTGTACAACACCAGATCAGTGCCTGAAGCAGAAGTCTCATCCTTTTGTTTCTCGGCATCAAGGTCAGTTTGCAACTGATCAAGCTGCTGCTCGGCAGCAGCAGGAACAAGATGTGGATGGCTTACCAAAATTTGGGACAGAAACTGCCCAACAGGGGAGACTAGCTGTAGTGGAGCAATTGGAACAACAGAACCACCCGAGTCTGAGGATGAAGTTGCTCTAACAGTAAAAGAGTTTCTGCTCATTACCATTCTCCCAATACCATGCTTTGAGTGGGAAAGTGAAGATGAAACTCTCTGTACATTTCAAAAAAAAGACATCTAGGTGATTTTTAACTTCTAGCTTCCAGTTTACAGCCATACGATAATAGCATTGGTGGAAAGAGAAACAAGAGGATAACTTGGTTCAGTGCCAAATTGCGAATAGGATAACTTGGTCAGTTGGTTGTGAATTGAGTCTTGATAAATTGTGCTAATCTAAACAAGAGTGATAACTTCTTGTTTTGAAGAGAGCTGCAGATTTTGTACTATCTTGTTTAAGATCAATCTAGTGCAGTGACAAACTGAAATGCAAGAAATGGTGTTACTAAAGATAGAAATATAGGTGTATTGAGTAGGTCAGAAGAGGAGGAAAATTTAACTTTTCAAAACAAAAGAACTCCTAAATTCTATTGATTTTGGTCACAAGAATGGTTTCCATAATGCTTTTCCATAGGAATATAGGATATTAGATGAATGAGTAGATGACTTATTTGGTCCTCAACTTTTTAGGGACATTTGAAAATCAACCCTAACCATTTTTTCCTCCCGCTTTTGGATTGTACATACAGACACGTTTGTAAACTTCTGAAGCAAATAAGTAAAAGCTGGGGATCTCAAACATTAATTTGAAGATTGTGGGACAAAAATGTAATTTTTTCAAGCGGTATTGGCTTATCTCTTATATAAGCTGCTACTCTATGAGCTTTGTTATTAGTAGTTCATTCAACTTCCAAAATGACAAGCTGGGCAGACAAGTGACTCATAATTGTCTATTCACTGCTACAGGAACATATGAAGTATCCAGGTGGTGGTGTACAGTATTTCGATTTCTTGTGGGAAAAAAAAGGGCAGTCAAAATGCCTGTACAGTATGGAATATGGATGGATGTATACCAGAACCAGAATTTGTAGATGGCATTAATATAGTTTGAAATTGAATTAAGAGAAATAGGCTTCAGAGATTGTTTCAACCTTAGTATGGTTAAGAAATAATCTAAAACGCATCCATTTTATAATCTGAAAGCTCCTAAAACCCATCCGAGACCTTGCAAACCCCATCCAAACTCACTGCAATTTGGGAACAACACAATCAACAATTCAACATATCTTTCCATGTTGCAAAACCAACAGCTTTATTGCTTCTAAATGGAATCTCATTCCCTCCCTCTCATATTCAGTATGCAAATTCCATGATCCAAAACTCTATCAACTCTATATAGCTCATATCTTTCACACATAAAAGGATTTGCATGTCTTAAATTTAATGTTTTTTTTTTAAATCTATGAATCACAATCCAGAAAATAGAATTATAGATGGGAGGGGGATCCGAAGAAACAAATACCTCAATCCGACGATAATCATAACTAAACCGAACAAGGTCAGCAACACCGCCTGGAGCCGAAATTCTGAATCTCGGAAGCAAATTGGGAGGCCTAGCGACGTTCAACGGAGGACATCGAAAAGCAGTAGCGGCTTCCATTGTTATTCACAACCCCCAGTCCGCTAACAACATTCAAACCACAAAAACCTTAAAATCGAAAAACAAATCATAAATATCCCAAAACCTAAAAATCGGAAGAAAAAAAATCCGAAAACTGAGACGAAATTAGCAAAGAGGAGGAGAGGAAAAGGGAACGAGGACAGCAATAGTATACCTCGCAAGATCAAAATGAGGATTCAGCGAAAGTGCGAACCGTATGGTTTGAGAACTCAACGAGTTTTCGCTGAACGACGGAAAACGCCGAAACGGAGCACACAAGGCGAAGTGGCGAACAGCAATGCCTACAAACGAAAACTACCCTTTATTTTTCCAATATTGCACAAAATCGCCCTTTATTTAAAAACTTGCACATATTGATTATATTAAAAAAATAATTTTTTAAATATTGATTTTTCATGATAAAAGTTTATAAACATCTAAACACAAGTGTATGGTACATTCCAATCGTCGTCAGGGATTCCAGATCAACGGATTCTTGAATTACGTAACTGCCTTAATATTACAAACGAAAACTCATTAGAGAAATACCTGGGATGTCCTATAATTAATGGTAGGGTCACCAGCAGTACATTTGAAGATATCATCTGCAAATCCAAACAACAACTGTCGAAGTGGAGGGCCAACGCGCTTTCTTAACAGGGTCGTGCAACACTGATTAACTCTAACCTATCGGCTAAGCCTTTGCATGTAATGCAGAACTTCATGCTCCCTACTGCTATACATAAAGAGCTCGATCAATTAAATCGTTCCTTCTTCTGGAATAAGGATTTGCAATATCGGCCATTAATTAGTTGGGATAGGGTATGTAAACCAAAGCAGTTTGGCGGGTTAGGAATCCGCAAATCGGGAGAAATGAATATCGCGCTTCAAATGAAACTACTGTGGAAAATTCTGGCGGAGCCCAATAATATTTGGGTAACCCTAATCAGACATAAATACCTGCGTTCTACACGTCTCTTCGACTACAAACGGTTGGGATCTAGCTCCTGGCAATGGTCTAAGCTTGCTAGCTTAATTGCCAAATTTAAATCAGGGCTTATTTGGTCGGTAGGAGATGGACGCACAATAAAATTCTGGACGGATAATTGGATATCTACATCCTCCATACAGTCTCGGACCGGTACCCTCCAGGGGTACGATCAGAATGAGACTGTTAGTGACTACATCATGGGGGGGAAATGGTGGACAGAAAAGCTGCAAAAGGCTCTACCAAACAACATCGTCAAACAAATTCTAGACATCCCACTCCCAGCATCAAACTTACAAGACCGTCTTTACTGGTGGCCGAACAGGGAAGGATGATTTACTACGGCAAGTGCTTACAAACTGATAACTGCACAATTCACAACTACGCCCGACATGAATGCTTGGATTTAGAAGATTGATGCTCCTACAAAAGTTAAGAATTTCTTATGGAAGATTGCACAGAAGGGTATGTCTACTGCAGTACGGCTATCCAGTAGGGAGGCCGCGGTTCCAACTACTTGCTCACTATGCAATATGGCCCCCGAAGACGAGGCTCAGCTATTTCTGGAATGCCCTTTCGTAAAGAAGCTCTACCAACTGCCAAGCCACGAACTAACAACAAACTGCCCGTTTGATCAACCAATCACGGGATTTTACACCTATTCTATCTAGCCTTGGTAGTAGCCTAAGCTCGGCTGCTTTGACTAACCTCTCCTTTGTTTGGTGGACTACTTGGTACATCAGGAATCAACACTTATTTCAACAAGCAACAATCCCCGAATACCAACAAGTCCTTCACCTTGTCAGATCACACATAGATAACTGGAAAAGAACGTCCATGGCGGAAGATGAAGGTGAAGGAATTACTCATCCCTCATCAGGGGTCCGTCCCAGAAAGACCGACAAACAGCGCCCAATTAAATGGCGCAAACCACAGTTGAGTTGGTTCAAACTCAATTTCGATGGCTCGTCTTTAGCCAACGGCGACAGTACGACATGTATCATTATTAGGGAATGGAATGGGCGACCGGTTGCCATTGAAAACAAATTCCTAGGAAAACAGCATCCTATTAAAGCGGAAGCCCTCGCTCTCAAATTGAGGATCCAAAAAGTATTACAACTCCGCATTGACAGAATCCAAATTGAAGGTGATTGCAAAATAATCATAGATTTTCTAAATAAAAAAACCAAATGTCCTTGGGAGATTGAATTTATCCTCTCTGACATTCAAGTCTTGTTATCAACTCTAAAAGAAGTAGGATACGCTCATGTACCGCGTATGGGCAATATAGTGGCTGATAAGGTTGCACACCTTTGCCACTCTGCCCGAGGTAGTGATATTTACAACAACCCAGGTATTAATGACCTCATCCGCAAGGATGCTGCCGGGTAGGGCTTGCCCACCCGAATTTTTTCCTAATAATAATAATAAAAAAAAATAAGTGTATGGTACATAAAGCATATTTTTTTTAAAAAAATCAATATTAAATTATACACAAAATAATTAAGTGATACTTACACGACATGAATTAGGAAATCTTTGTGCATAACTCCTCGTTTTGACCGACTAATTTTTTTACAGTAATCTTTTTCTTTCCCTTTCAATAAAAGTCTTCGTCGACCCATATTCCCCGTATTAGTAACCGAGTAGTGGATAAGGTTGCACACCTTAGGCCTCATCCGACAGGATGAGCCAGATGCCCAGATTTATACACTAATTCAGGCCTTCTAGGCCTCATCCGACATGATGCTTTCGGATAGGGGTTTCTATCCGAATTATTACCTAATAATAATTAAAAAAAATCTTCGTCGAGGATTGGTTAGATTGTGGGTCGGATGCGGGTCATCATGCCCAACAAAGCCCGACTATTTGGCCCACCTACTCTCAGTTGCTTCACATCGTCTTCCGCTCTTCCCTCCCTCGCCAGACGCCGTGCATCTCTATCTCTTGCTCCCTGGTAAATCTTTGTTCTTCTTCGTAACATACTCAATCATCTCTGCTTACTTGATCTTACAATTAGCCTCTTTTTTGGGGGGAAAATGGGTATTGATTCGAAACCATTTCCTGCAACTAATGTGATTGATCTATATTTAGAGCGGCACTGAATTTCAGCTCAGACCGAGAAATTCTCTGCTCTGATTGCTTAAAGGATGGTTTCATCTTGGTTTTCCCTTGTAGAATTCATCTGGAAATTGGATACATTGAGATTGAGTAGCTAGGGTTTGGATCGCCCAAATATACGATGCATGATATCCAATCTGGTTATTTGTGTTGGACATGTGGGCAATCCGTGTGGGATTAGGATAATGGATTCATGATTTTGCACATTCTTATTACCGGATATCTGATTTGATAATTTTTCAATGAGATTGTATATTCAAGAATGAGAGCTCAATATTTGATGTTCTACTGAAATATTGTTTTGTTGATAATCTTTATGAACATTTCACTTCATGGTCTTTTATGGAAGCTACGAATTTTGGGGAAATTGATGACATAGGGCTTTTCAGGCTGAGTCTGATCTTGCAAAATCTTGTTCTGAGAATGAGGCAGTGATAGAATTGTTTGGTAGATTAGATTCAGAATTTATCATGAAAAAATTGTTCTTTTGATTTTGCACATTCTTATTCCTGAATATCTGATTTGATGAGACTGGATATTCAGGAATTAGAGCTTAATAGTAGAAAAGGGCTAGATTAAAGATTGGTTAGATTTGATGTTCTGCTGAAATATTTTTTGTTGATAATCTTTATGAACATTTCACTTCATGCCCTTTTATGGATAGGCCGGAGATGGTTATGGCTTACGGATTTTGGGGGAACTGATAACACAGGGCTTTTCAGGCTGAGTTAGATTTTGCAAAATCTCGTTCTGAGATTCGTGGATTAGTTTCAGAATTTCTTATGACAAGTTTGTTCTTTTGATTTGTTTGGAACATTGCCGTCTAGCTTTGCAAAGGTCGATGGATCAACATAACATCTTTGAGATTTTGATTCACATTATTTATTTATAGCCAGGTTTAATTTGTTTTCCCCTGGAATAGCACTCTCTTGTGATCGGTCTTGGAATACGTAAAAATGAAGCTGTTTTACTTTGGATGAAAGAATGGAGTATAATTATCTTTCTCTTTTGTATTTGTTCTGTCTAATGGATCTTACAAGCAATCTCTCTTCTTAACATTTGAAGAACTTTCTGGTATTTCTATGTTGCAGTTAATATAAGAGATGCATCCTCCGCTGACGTTACATAGGCATCCAATGTGTGCTGAAGTAAGCTCACTTCCTTTCTTAAATCTTACTTAACATGTCATTGGAGATCTAAATCGTGGATGGTCCGACATAAAAGATGTCATACTATATGATTCAGTTATATTGAAAGGAGTTTGTATCCTAGACACCATTGAAACCGAGATAAGTTTAATAACATGATTCTCTCTTGATGTCGTATGAAACTCCTACATACATACTTTTTGGCAGTAAATTATGGCAGAACTCGTTTCTTTGGGCAAATGGCGAGTTTGGGGCCAAGAGCTAAATTTAAAAATGTATCCTATGAACCAAACTAAGGATATTCCGGATTACCAAAAAAAAAAAGGATATTCCAATGATTTTGGTGAAAATCCAATTTCCATGACCCTTAAATGAATCCAAAACCAGTGTAGAATCTCTTATTTTCTTATAGATCATTGGATTGAGATGCCATCATCTTTCTTCAACTGGTGTAGATCATTGAAGAGTTCACAAGGTGTCATTCGGAGCATCCCCTTGGTAAATTTTTCGGTGAATGCACAGAGCTCAAGATAAAACTTGATCGTTGCTTCAGGCAGGAGGCGAGTGAACCCTACCTTATCTTCTACCTCTCTTTTAGTTCTGTTTCGAAATACAAGGTAAAACTTGATTGTTGCTTACTTTATTTCAGAAAGCATTGAAGCGGAAGGCAAACTTTGAGGAGAGTAAAAAACTGAGAGAGAGACTGCAGGCCCAGAGACAAGAAAACGCTGATACGAACCATGTCAATGCTTCGTAGAGGAAATGCACAAGAATTGCTCGGTTGGCACTTGACACCAAGGCATAGCCCATACGAGGAGCAGAGTGAGACCATACCTCACTGAAACGCTATCTGGGACTCGATGATTAGCTTGCATCCGAATTGAGCACTTGCTAGTAGCTTGAATGAGTACAGTTTCATCTCCAAGTCAATACAAAGTGTCTGGGTGGTGTACTGGTGTAGTGTTTTTCGCAAAATTTATCGTTCTTCGCCACCGAATTCTTTCATTCTGTGCTGCTAGTGTTTTTTATTTTATTTTTCAATTTTCTGTTGTTGAACAAATATTCTTTTCCAGTTAATATGAAGTTAACAGTTCAATTGCTGCAACAATTGCTCACCAGAGGCATTAGAACATGTTTGTGATGGATCGATTTGATGTAAATTTTACAATGCTCGAACTGTTGAATCGTATGAACAAAACATGCGCGATCCTCTTTTGCTATCAATGGTACAAATTTCATATGGCAGAACAAAAAATGTGTTAGAAGATTTTGATCAAATCATAACATCAAAGCTCAATCATAATTTTAACCTCTTCATAGAGTCCTCGTATTCGGTCCAGTTGGAACATCTAGCTTTAACCTCCTTATACAGTTTCACAGCCAAATCGTCTTTTCCATTCTGACATAGACCATTCGCGAGTTCAGACAGTACACATGAGTCAGGGATCATACACCTCTCAAACATTTCTCTGCAAACTTGCAAGGCTCCATCAAAATCCTCATTCTTACAGAAGGAAGATATCAGAATCTCACAGGTATGGCTGTTTGGATGAAAATGATTCCTTATCATGCTCTTGTATAGCTCAAAAGCACGCTCTGAATTCTTTCTTACACACTGCCCATAAATAAGAGCTGCAAAAGTTGAAGAATTTGGAGATAGACCCTTTTTCTCAAGTTCTCTCACCAAGAGCGCGGCGTTTTTAGTCTTACCTTCCTTGCACAGTCCCAATATCAAGGCATTATAAGTAAGTATATCAGCTTTGGTTCCATCTCTCAACATTTCCTCGTGAAGCCTACTAGCAATCTCACTGTTACCAGTTTGGCTATATCCGTTGATTAAAATGTTGTATGTTACAACATCAGGAGCCACACCCAAGGCTTTCATTTCACCAAAAATCTTATTGGCTTCATACAATTTCCCTTCTTTGCAAAGCTCGTGGATGAGAGTGTTGAATGTAACCTCAGTTGGCTGAATCCCTTTTTTCCCCATGGCATTTTTTAGCTTCAGGGCTGCAGTGATGAGGCCCTTTTCACAATACCCAGAAATCAAGGTATTATACGACACAAATGTAGGACTTATACCCGAAGTTTCCATGGTATCGAACACCTGAACAGCATTCTCGATGTTTCCCAATTTGCAATAGGCAGCAATAACCATATTGAGAGTATAAACATTGGGAGAGATGTGATACCTTTTCATTGACCTGTAGAAAGACAACAAAATATCTCCCCGGTTTAAACTAAGCAAGGAGCTCATGAATGCATTGCATGATCGAACAGTTGGCAGAAAACCGTAATCCTTCATCTGATCAAACATATTGGTGGCGTCCCTAAACTTCTTTATGTGGGCACAAGTCTTAAAGAGCAGATCAAAGACACGGGGAGATGAATCACAAACCCGGTACAAGTACAGCACTGCCTCAAACAGCCTAGAGGAGAGATGAAGCTCAGGTGAACCAAGAACTCCCTTCAAAATCATTTCAGCAGACTTGAATTTCGAAAACTTCGTCAAGATGTGGAGGATCATGGAATGGGTTTCAAGGGTATGCAAATGGGACTGTTTTTGCTGAACCCACTTGTAGAATTCAAAGGAAAGGACATAATCCTTCTGAACCCTCAGCAAAACATGCTTAATCCTAAATGTGGATAGGCTTTTTGCTAGTTTGTCAAGCTTCATCCAATCGGAGTGTATCAAATGGCTATGAGCCACATTGACAAAATCAAGGTCCTGGCCATAGGGCTCAGGGATTGAGCCATGTGGAATCGGCAGAGGATCCCACCTCCTCTTCCCCAAATTACCCAGAGCAGGTTCTGTGGAGGAGATTTTCATGGCAGAATCAAGCAACTGTCATAAAAAGCAATTTCCATGAAATTTATCAGTTCAACAAAATGAGTAACTTGCCTAATATAATAATATGTCGCTAAGATAAAAAGCAGAAGAAGATCAGACAACCAGCGTCATAGAAGCAGACAATCCTATGGGTTAAAAACAGCAAGAAGTTCACAATTAGGAAAAACTTAATTCAATATTACGGGGAATTCTCATAAATCTAGAGAAAGAGTTACTGATTTGTTCCTACATACACATTAAAAAATATTGCAGATTACACGAATTGTTGGTACACCAACCTCATTTTTTCGAAGGAAGCGATCTTGGATGGCTTTCTTGACCTCATCAATAGAAGCCATAGTTATTCCCTTTGGCAGATTGTTTCCATTTCCCCTCTGTTCAGTCTCCTAATACCACAATTACCATCAAAATATCACTTTCCAAGAATCAATTAACATTCCAGACTCCCAGATGAAAAGAACTCCAGAACCTTTGATTGATATTTAAAGAAAATCATCAACAAAAACAAAATAGCCTCATCAGAAGCCAATGGTTAGCAGTTGAAGCATAGAAGAAGGTTAAATCAGCACAACCATCAAGTTATTTTTATACAAATGCCAAATTTGTGAGTAAATCCGCAAACAAGACAGCTAAAAAGTAAAAAAAAACTTGAGGTTTTGATGATGAACCAGCATATCGTTTCTTCCACCAATTTGAAAGCCAGAGAAATAGATACCAGAAACATTACATTTTCTTACAGCCAAAAGGCAGTATTTAGGGGCAGGGATTGAGAAAGGGAAAACACCTCGAATACATGGATAGTAAGACGGCGAAGCTGTTGCTGTTCTCCGGTGATGGAGGGAGATTGAGCTGCCAACCTCTTCGCCGATCCTCTCATCATGATTTCTCAGGCAGAAGTCAGTAGAGGCATTGGTGAGGCGGGAATCTGAAAGATGAAAGATTAATTGATCAAAAACACCAATGGTCTGTTAATTATAATACACTTTTTATTTATGATGATGTACTTATTACTAATTACACATTCGAATTTAGTGGACAATTTCATACAGGCATTACGTCGAACACTTGGTGTGCTTAATAACGCATTGTCAATCTTCAACCAGAACTCTTATTCGTGTTCATCGATTGAAAACTGCAGAGAAAAAGACCATATCTGAAATCGAGAGCAGCAGAAAACGTGGGTGTGAATCACACCCATGGAGAGTGGAGACTTTCACCTGTTTCGGCCTTTCACCTTTGGTGTCGGCAGCAGCAGCTTGATCAGTTGCAAACTGACCTTGATGCCGAGAAACAAAAGGATGAGACTTCTGCTTCAGGCACTGATCTGGTATTGTACAGGTAGGTATTATTTTACACCGATTATCCTCATGAACTGGTTCTCTTAGTGTTTATGAGTTACTGGCAAAATTTGTCTCTAGGCGGATCGCTGAGGTTGAAGCCAATGAAAGGAAAAAGGCCTTGGAAGAGTGTAAGGTTTGGCTCTTGAGCACCAAAAATAACTCGTATAAAATATTTGGGCTCGAGCTCATCTCTCATTCAAGCCAGGCTTGAACATGTCAAGCTCGGCTTATTCGACTCGAATATCACGTCCAATGATGGATCCGCGGGGTTTTGGGTGGCTAAAGCCCCCTATCTGAAAAATAGGTTTATGTTTATTTTTATATATCTGTTATTTTTTGTAATAAGTATAATATATATATGTTATTTTTAGATATCCGTGAAGGAAAAAGACGGGGTAGGTTCAGAATTCGAATCCTCTCGGCTCCTTTTTTAATTTATTTATAAACTTTTTAAACAGCTACACAATAAGACAGTACATTGTTGCGTTTTTTTTCAGACCCCTATCTGCGAAATCCGGGATTGAGAACCCGCGACTCGCACCCTGCAGGCCGCACTACCGTCGCCACCGAGTCGGCTCCGCCCTCCCACCGGTTGTCGGCTCCGACCTGCTGCAGTTGCAGGAACAAGATGTGATGGCTTACCAATATTTGGGACAGAAACTGCCCAAAAGGGGACCCTAGGTAAAGTGGAGCAATTGGAACAACAGAACCACCCGAGTCTGAGGATGAAGTTGCTCTAACAGTAAAAGAATTTCTACTCGTTACCATTCTTGTAACACCTCCGTCCCACATCGGATATCATAAGGATATTGTGAGTGATTTATAAGTGATTCAAGCCCTACCCATGTCACAAGAGCTCTTTCTTTTCAGGCTCCAAGTGATGACAACGGACCTGAGAGGCCTAGGTGGCGACCCCGGGTCTTACAATTATCCCAATACCATGCTTTAAGTGGGAAAGTGATGATGAAACTCTCTATACATTCCAAAAAAAGACATCTAGGTGATTTTTAACTTCTAGCTTCCCATTTTTAGTCATAGGATAACTTTGAGGAGGAGTGGGCTACGTGGTTGGGCGGTGAGGTTTTCTAGGCTTTAGAACTGCTCGGATTGGACTTCCGTTTCTCTCCCATCGCCATCGCTCCCCTTCTTCATTCCGACAAGCAGCCACACCACTCGTCGGGGAAGAGAGGCAGTCAATTGACGTCGTCCGTGTCTTCAGGTTCGTCGGTGATCGTGTCGATAGGAGAGTTAAGGGAGATGACTCCGAGAAGGGAGAGGGAGGTTTGGGGGCTTGATGGAGTGACGGTAGGAAGCGAGAGTGCGAGAGCAAGGGGGCGAATGACGCTGGAGAGATAGTGTGACATGGAGGGAGATAAAGCTGAGAAGGGGAGGGAGTGAACAACCATCGAAGAAGGGAGGAAAGGGTTAACAGACGGGAGAGATAGCACGTGAGTTTTTTTTAATTAAAATATAGATTTATATGTGTTACGTCTTTGAAAATTGCAAAATATACATGAAATTTTTAATTTTTATATAAACTTTTTTATTTGAGGTATAAGACCCGTTCCGTCCCACGAGGAACAAGGTCCGTGCGGAATTAAGAAAAAAAGAATAAATTACACGAGACGGAATACGGGATGACCAGTGACGGACCCGGGGGGCTCGGGGTGGCTAAAGCCCCCCTTGGATTTTGGGAAAAAAGGTATATATATACATGTATGATGAATTTTGAAATAAATCTAAAAAGAGTGAAAGCGACATCACATATTCTGCTTAGCTTCGTTGGTATTTGGAATGGGAAGGGAATGAAGAAAGCCAAAGGTTGAGGATTCGATTGCCTTCCTCCCCAAGCAGCAACACGCCTCTTTTTATTTTTTTTGTAACACGTACAACATTTTTTTTAACACAAATATTGGATATTCCTTCAATTAATCATATTTGTAATCCATCTCGAAATGTTGAACCAACGAGTTAAAAAAATCTCGATATATTGGAGAAACAACGAGTGATTATCAGTGATCCGAAACTACTAAAAACGTATTCAGAAATATTATCGTTCCATATAATTTTTCAGCCCCCTTCTGACAAAAATCCTGGGTCTCCCACCCTTCCCGTCCCGCGCCCACCCCTACTCAATTCCATTCGGGTCAGTCGAAGATAAAATACTCTTTCGATAGCGTCATAAGAGAAATTGCGCAGACAACTTTTAAGAGTCCTACAATGGGTTTATTGATGCTATAGTTTGTAATCACCATTTTTGTGGGCTCTACATTCCAAAAGACCCCACAAAAGTTAAGCCCAATAATTAACGGGCCCAACCAAGGCCCTTTGGTATTATGGGCCCACATCCTCCCCCTATAGGCTATAGAAGAAGATAGCCGTTGCTCAACTAAAAATAGTTTTTACCTTTTTTAACTACTTGCATTTTGGCCCGTTTCCCCAACGGTCAATTCCCAAACCACAACAAACAAGTCCCAACTCAGTGACTCACCACTCTCCCAGATTCCGCCATTGGAGGGATCTCTCTCGCTCTCTGCTTCCAAACCCTAAACTAAATCTCCCGAACCAGAGCCTTACATTCGGCGATGACCTCGGTGATAAATGGAATTGGCAGTGACGTCATCGTCATCCAGTACGTGGAGTCGTCCATGTCCGACCAGCTCCTCGGCAAATTCCCTGATAACTCCGCCTTCGACTTCGACTACTCCCAGAGCGCTCTCTGGTCGCCTCCCATCCGCAGATTCCACCACCTCAGCTTTGCTCCGGCGCTGATGCTGACTCCGAAGTCGAAGTCGTCGGCGTCGGCCAAGAGGAGGCTGTCGTTCGACACCGAGCGGAGGAAGAAGAAGGTCACTCTGTCGAAGATCAGGAAGAAGATCCACAACTTCGCTCTCAATTTCAATCTTCCGAACCGAAGGTTGAAGTTTAACAGCAGTAACGACAACAACGGTTCTGATTCTCCGGCTGCTAAGAAAAAGGTAGAAACTTGGCGGAAATTCGGGCCTGTTCTTTTCATTTCCGATCTAATTTGGTAATCAATTGTGGTTAATTTTGTTTTAGGGATGGGAGAAGGTGCTGAAGATCGCATCAAAACAGTTCAAGAGGAAGAAGAAGATGATGAAGGATCCAACCGCCCATGTAAAACTCTCCGATTACCTGCGATCGCAAAATTTATAGTTCTTCGCCACCGAATTCTTTCATTTTGTGCTGCTAGTGTTTTTTTATTTTATTTTTCAATTTTCTGTTGTTGAACAAATATTCTTTTCCAGTTAATATGAAGTTAACAGTTCAATTGCTGCAACAATTTGCTCACTAGAGGCATTAGAACATGTTTGTGATGGATCGATTTGATGTAAATTTTACAATGCTCGAACTGTTGAATCGTATGAACAAAACATGTGTTAGAGCGGCTGATGTGATTGATCTATGTTTAGAGCGGCACTGAATTTCTGCTGCTCAGACCGAGAAATTCTTTGCTCCAATTGCTCAAAGGATGATTTTATCTTGTTTTTCCTTTGTAGAATTCAGCTGGAAATTGGATACATTGAGTAGCTAGGGTTTGGATCACCCAAATATCCGATTCATGATATCCAATCTGGTTATTTGTGTTGGATATGTGGGCAATCCTGACACGGATTAGGATCATGGATTCATGATTTTGCACATTCTTATTACCGGATATCTGATTTGATGACTGTTCGATGGGATTGTATATTCAAGAATGAGAGCTCAATGTGTTTGATGTTCTACTGAAATATTTTTTGTTGATAATCTCTATGAAAATTTCACTTCATAGTCTTTTATGGAAACTAAGAATTTTGGGGAAATTGATGACATAGGGCTTTTCAGGCTGAGTTTGATGTTGCAAAATCTTGTTCTGAGAATGAGGCAGTGATAGAATTGTTTCGTGGATTAGATTCAGAATTTATTATGACAAGTTTGTTCTTTTGATTATGCACATTCTTATTCCTGAATACCTGATTCGATGAGATTGGATATTCGAGAATGAGAGCTTAATGGTAGAAAAGGGCTAGATGAAAGGTTTGTTTAGATTTGATGTTCTACTGAACTATTTTTTGTTGATAATCTTTATGAACATTTCACTTCATGCTCTTTTATGGATAGGCTGGAGATGGTTATGGCTTACGAATTTCGGGGGAATTCACGAGTCATGACATAGGGCTTTTCAGGCTGAGTTAGATTTTGCAAAATCTCGTTCTGAGAATGAGCAGTGATTGAATTGTTTCATGGATTAGTTTCAGAATTTCTGATGACAAGTTTGTTCTTTTGATTTGTTTGGAACAATGCCATCTATGACAGAAAACCACTCGTTGTGGTACTTTGGGGAAAGAATGGAGTATAATGATATTTCTCTTTTGTATTTGCTGTGTCTAATGGAGTTTACAAGCAATCTCTCTTCTTAACCTTTGAAGAACTCTCTGGTATTTCTATGTTGCAGTTACTGTAAGAGATGCATCCTCCATTGACGTTACATAGGCATCTAAATCGTGATTCGTGAAAGGAGTTTATGTCCTAGACACCAACGAAACCGAGATAAGTTTAATAATGTGGTTCTCTCTTGATGTCATATGAAACTCCTACATACATACTTTTTGGAAGTAAATTAGACAAGAAAACGCTGATACGAACCATGTTAATGCTTCGTAGAGGAAATGAGATAAACTGTAGTTTCACCTTGGATTTGAATGCACAAGAATTGCTCGGTTGGCGCTTGACAGCAAGGTATATATAGCCCATACGAGGAACAGAGTGAGACGATATGTCATTCAAACGCTATCTGGACTCGGTGATTAGCTTGCATCCGAATTGAGTACTTGCTAGTAGCTACTCATTTACTGTCACGAATTCGATGGCTTCAGACGTCTGAATAAGAATGGTTGTCCTAATGATTTGTGTCACTGCGGTGATTATGCTTATTGCTGATTATGTTTATGCAGAGGCTAAATAAGATAGAATGTCTATCAAGGGCTTTTAGTTAGGAGCTTCTGCTTGTTAATATCTGTGATTGAGCTACAGATTGATTCGTTCAGTAAAAACTAGTACGGAGTATATGTTGTTGTAATGTTATTGTGTTTAATTCTTAATGAGTACTTAACCTGAAAAAAGCAATTTCTTTGATCAAAAGTGTATATAATTCCCTCAATGTAGATTCAAGTTGAATTCATTTAAATTGAACGAGTATAAATTTCATAATATCTCAAAGTTAACACAAAGTGTCTGGGTGGTGTAGTTGGTTATCACGTTAGTCTCACACACTAAAGGTCCCCAGTTCGAACCTGGGCTTAGACACAAAGTGGATATTTTTTTCTCTTATTTTTGAAAATTTTACGTAGGGAGTATTGGATGAGTGGATGTTCATCATCAATGTATGTTCTTGGCGATATTTTTTTTTGCTCATTCAACATATTGTTTCCATCTGTAAATGTAACTACAAATTTATCATCTGTAAATCTCATTCTTTGCGGTGTATGTGTATCTTCCCTCTTTGTTATTTATTAGAGTGTCAACTCATGAGGTACTTTAGATGTGTAGATTACGCCTCTAAGTTCCTCAATCAACTATCTATTTGAGAATGAGAAATTTCATTCTTGAGGTGACAACGATATAATGATTATTAACACATTTAAAGAAAGTGTCTGGGTGGAATCGACATGTATTAACACATTTAACGATTATTAACACATTTAAGTGAAAGTTGATAAATCGACCTGTATAACTTTTTTCAAAAACACCAAGTATCTAAGTGGAATCTCACAAGGTATTTAGTTACGGGCTTTATATATAGTCACCGACACTTTTATGGAGGCAACTTATGCGTGTCCGATACTCGAACACAACACGATACTTTTTCGACATTTTCAAACACTTGTTCCTTCTCCCATCGCCCCTTTTTTTGACTTTTTATTCAGATTTACTTCCAAAAAGTGAAATAAGATACTCATATCAAGTATTTTTTGATGCAAAAAGTGAAATAAGGTACTCATATCAAGTATCATGGTTGTAGAGTACCAAATATTAAAATGATGCGGATGAGAGATAAATGACAAAAAAACAAGTTATAGTACCCAACATAAGTACCATAGTTAAAGATGCTCTTAGGTTCGAAATTACAAGTTTAGGTTCATTTCCTATACCTCCAATTCTCTCAATGGTCAGAAATGTACGTCACTTTCAACGTGCAACCCTTTCCCACTAATTATCACTTTTAAAAAATTAATTAACCCACTTTAATCATGCACATCAATTCCGACGTGCAGGTGACACGGTCTGCGACCTCGTGTACGGGCACTTGCTGGTTGATGCTTGATATAAAGGCAAGAGTCGCTTCAGCGGCGTTGTGTTGGCCGGGAGTTAAGGTGATGACCCTTTGGATGTCCAGGCAGGCCGACCCGGTTAAGTTTGGGGAGCTTGTCGCTAGTCGAGGACTTGACGGTGATGAAGGGTATGTTGGCCATCCCGCTACACAACTGGTTGGGGGCTGAAGCTGCTCTCCTGATGAGCCTAAAGCAGGGCGAAACCAGTAGTGTCGGTCGCATAAGGCTGGCCCCTCGGGGATAGGGGCGCCGCACGAGCTTCGTGTGTGCCGGCCCGTGACACAGGGTTTGAGGTGTAAACAGCGGAACCGATCCTCCATATACGTGCTACCAATCCGAATCCAAATTAGACGGTGGGTAATCCGAATCCGAATTAGCGAAACAAAAATAGAAACGGATTCCGTCGTCGTCGCCGGAGTACAGTATATAATGATTTGAACCTCTGGGAATTGGGGAAACTCAGGAAAGATCCAGAGAGAGAGAGGGAGAGATGGCATTGCAATGGATGATACTGACGTACGTCGTCGCCGCCGAGACGGCGCTCGCTCTTCTCCTTACGATTCCGACGCCGAAGCTTCTCAAGTCTCGCCTCGTTTCCCTAGTCTCTCTCGTCCTTCAGCCTTGCATGTTCGTTGTCCCTTTTGCCGGTTTCCAGCTCCTCGGTATCCAAATCCCCCAATTTCTTTTGTTTTCTTCTTTCTTTGATGTTGCCGTTCTGATTTCTTCTCCGATTTAGATATTTACTGGAAGAACGAGCATCGAGTGGCCTGCACATCTGATGTCTGTACTGCTACCGAGAGGGATCGTTTCGAGAAATCGGTGAGTGATTTCTTCTCGTTTTGTATGACTTGGATTTCGATTTTCAACGCAAATTGCCGATTTAGGTATTAAATTTTGCTGAATGTTGGGTCTAATTGGAGTCTAGTTTGGGGATTTTGCGCTTTGAGTGGAAGATCTCATGCCCAATTTGATGTTGTTCTGGTGTCCTGGAATCTAGATTCGTCGTTGATTCAGTTTGGGGATTACTATTTTGATTATTATATACTGGTGTTCTGGAATCTAGTTTGAGTGGAATAATGTGATTCAGTTTGGGGATTTTGTTACTTATTAGAGAAGATCATAGGACAATTCAGACTAGATAAAAGGAAGATTTTTCTCCAGGAGCGTGATGGAGATTCATAGAGTGGTTAATGAAAACAATCTGAATCAGAAATGATTTGAATAATTCAAGCCCATTGATCACTTGATATCAGCATCACCTCTCCGCTTCTCCCGGCCTTTTCTAATTTGATAATCTGAAGCCACTACCTAGTGTCCTAGTCCTCATTTATTCCACCAGTTTTATGCTTTCATCAATGTGTATGAGCATGAGAGAAGTGTTAATGTTGTTTCTTTCATTCATTCCAAAGAAAATTCAGAGTTGGATTTCCTCCTTGGATTATCATCTCGTCTAGATGTCTACCCTTTCCCTGTGTTTGGAAGACAGTCATGGACATGAACTGTTTAGATAATGGTAGCGAATGATATTGAAGATGTTGTCTAAGTTGAGAGGATAAAGTGTCGTCTAAAGAGAATAAGAAGAGAGCATGCAACAAAAAGAGCCAAAAGAAACATTTTACTTGAAACATGTGGTCAATGCCTTTATAATAACCTCTGTAAAAGCCCCAAGGTTGCATTTTACTTGAAACTTAAATTAAGAAACATAGAGTCGAAGAAAACTTGAAGCTGCTCCTTTTTATACTGCACTTTAGATGTTATCTTTTCCCAAAAAAAAAAAAAATATTATAACTTGTGCTTTTTAACAACTCATTCAAATCTGAACACTGCCAATTATCATTTCATTTTATGAGAAATCTTACCCAATAAAAAAGAAGAGGAGGAATTAGAATGTCTTTCCCCAGGATCAAATCCTTAGGGTTTGCTTCTGAGTTTCATATTGACTGGTTGTGCTCAATTGTTCATACATTGCCCATTGCAGCTTTACAAATCTCAGAGGAATATAGTTCTGTGCATTATGGCCTGCCTTCTGTATTGGTACGCTTATATCTCCACTAGACGTGTTCACTTGATACATTTATTCTTTGTACTAATGCTGCAGCATATGCTACAGGTGCATCTACCGCATTTGCAAATACAACAAGGACATTGAGAATTTGGAGGAGGTTGAAAAGAGGTATAAGGCGCTGTAATTTGTCGTGCCCTAGGGCCCTTGACACAGGGATCAAGAATTTACTTCTGTAGCCTTAAGGAACTTGGACTTATAAACATTACATTCTTGGATGCCATGCCACCGTACGTATGCTTGCCCTTTCTACCCATTTGAACTCCTAAATAGTAAATGCACGGATCAGTATCATTTTGATTACGCAGTGCTCATATTGATGGCATTGCCTTCGTTTTCACCTTTTATCTCGTCTCTTTGTTGTGAGAGAAAGTGGGATGTCAACAGGGCCTGATTTAGCGGTCTTCATTCCTACCTAGAGCATTACACTTATCCCCATTCTCATTGGGTTCTCATTCCATCCTGCTTATTTCACTCTCTGTCCCCTTCCTCATTGGGTTATCGTCTTTTCATCCCCCTATCAAGTCGACATTCCGGATTATGCTTATATGGCATTTGACACTGTATATTATATAGGCTGAAGGTTGGATATAGAACTCTAAAAAAGAACCCAGTTAAAACAAAGCAAAGCAAAGCAAAAAATACTCATGGGTAAATGAATGTGGAGTTAATGTTGCTCCAAAAAAACAATAAAACTATGGACTGAATAAGCGTGGTTCTTAAAAAACGAGTTTCGAAGTCATAATTTGTGGGGATAGAGACTAGTGACGGAGATGCATTCGAGCTGTAGATGTTTAGTGTTGGCTGTGCTGCATCCCGTTCATTTAATTTTGGGTCCATTAAAAACATTCTCTCTACTAGTTCGGGGATAGAGTGCATACATCCTGACCCCAACCTCATTTCGCGGGATATGCTTGGGGGTTGGTTATTGTTGAAGTCATAATATGTGAGGGAAATGTTACACTTTAAAATGTAAATTCTCAACTCTTCGAAGAGTTACTATTATTATGGTATTTAAAATGATTTAACAAGGCCTCCCATGCTTTATTTCGTTTAGCTCTACTGTTATATTTTTCTATAATTGTAAAATAGCTCCTTCAAAATTATTACAAGTTTATTATAATCGTTTTCGAAGCTGAACCCAAGAAGCCCTTGCTAACTCAAACCGACATGCCAGACGGCATGACTATAAAAAGGCAACAGTTTCAGCTCGAAACACCTCTGCGGACAGGATACAGTTACATAATCATCAGCTAGTTCGGTACATATAAAAGCTATCACCTTTGGCTCGAAAGATCTACCTCTGCTGGCCGGTGAGAAGAATAGAATCGCTCTACAGGAGCTTCTAACAAAACTCAATAAATTACGATCTTGTTCTGGCTTGCCGATATATATGTGATGTACACGAGTAATTTGTAAGTTGTAACATGCCAAAGAGAGCATGGTTAGCGAGAAGATTTATGCGTGTCATGGCAGTATACTTACGGAATAGCTTTCTGTCTCATCCATTTAGTGGCCGACCACTTCTCTCCTGATGACACTTCACATCCTCCATGAACACTCCTCGGATCCGATTGCCCATCTAGCCCCTGGAAACATGACATGAAATGATTCTTTATGAACAATGCAAAAACAGGAATGCAAAACAAGAAAGCATGGTTGCTTCCATCCCCCATGGTATCTGCAAATATCTTGTATGATTCTGTTATGATCCTAATGGCTTTTTTATCCACACTGGTCAAAAAAGAATTCAAATGAGAATGTAACTTGCACAGTTTCTCGCCCAAGAAACCATTGTCCTCGCAAACTTGGGAAACCATGGCTCCCACTTCAGTCAAATAACATCTTATAACTTCTTGATAAATACCGTGATATAGAAGAAACTCCAGCGTTATGGTCTATGGCCATTGAGAGCTGAGATGGGATTAATGCTCTCAGACGACAGTGAATGCTTTCCAATGGCATGCATATGTTGTCTTTTGTGCAAGGACAAGGACCAAGGAAACTTACTCCAACTGGCAACTTCTCACCACCTTGGAATGATGGGAGATCAACTAACAGTTTAATTAGGGAGTGGCATCCATTCTTGGCTCTTGTTCTTTTCAATAACATGGATGAGGCGAAATTCTAAAGTTTCTATTTAGAGAGAGTTTAGGTGCATACCATGCTCCAGAATAGCACTGCGTCTCCTTTGATAGGTTTTACGCATGTTCCTGTTACAGTTTTGCCACCACAGCTACATTCACCTGAACCAGCCTGTGAAACTTCATAATTTAGTTAACTGTATCTAGGAGTAACTAAAGAAACTGTTTAAAATTCAAATGAAGCCATCAAAGTTCAGACTATTGAGTGAAGGTTGATGTATCAATGTTCAATGGTCAGTAGCCCATTAAGGCTTGTTAAATAAATCGCGAAAGCTATTTCATTTGCCTATTCAAATTATATTCCCTGGAGGAATCTTGCTATATAACAGGTAAAATATATTTATCTTGTTACGTTATGTCAGATCTTCCATTTTTAAATATCCTTTCATTCTTTTCAACCATCTGAGTCCCTTGTGTATGTTCCTAAAACCTTTTAATCCTTATCTCATATGGTTCACATGCCTCAAATTTGAACAAAAAAAATTAGGCACATAAGAGAACCATAGCAAATTTACTGTTCAGTGTCTTTTCAATATATTTCTGGCAGCAATTTGCGATAAAATCAAAGATTTCATATAATCAATAATTTATTGCCTTAGCCAGATTGGGAAAATTTTCAGGAAATAATTACCAATGGGAAATACGTCTCTCCCCCCTCAACATTATCACTTAAATACATCAGCATCGTTGCTATCCTTTGGCCACCACGTTTAATGTTGAACTGAAATGAGAAACAAAAGACCTTCTTCAGGAACTGAAGGAATTAGGTGGTCAATAAAAGTCGAAGGCAAGTAATGTAAAGCTCATTGAATAAAGAAAACTCACAGAATCAGAGAAATAATCATGATGAGGACGGTAATACTGATTGTGCTCATACCTGTGCATCTGCAGGTGTTAGCCTATATTATAAAAACAGGTAGTTTTACTTTATCCAAAGCAAGCTCTTTTCATATCATGTAAACCTACCTCAAAACTTGAATAAGCTCACCATTTTCAATCGGTACTTGAGAATAGACAGAAATTCTCTTTTCAATTGCCTGTTAGGCATAGAAAAAGTGCAGACCCATCAATAAGAACTAAAAATTGAATGAATATATAAGTACAGAACTGCTGTAAAAACAACATTGAAGCATAAAAATTGGAGAATTTAACCCTTTATGATGGTCAAAGCTGAGCAAATTTGGATCTAATTAAAGCTGGCCAAGATCAAATATCACAGCGTGGTGTCAATCGTAAGTGGAATAAGGCAGTTTAAAGAGGAGAGGTAAATAGAGCTTAGGCTGCAAAGGCTAGGAAGTACTTTCCAAAGAGTTGTCAATTTTAAAATAAGAAAACTTGCAAATTTCAAAACACTTGGGTGTCACTCACATGGTCTCGTACATTTTATACAATCTTGGCCATTTCTCCCCACAGTTGATGTTTGTAGACATTTGAATTCAACCATGGCGACATTTTCATGATCTAAAATACATTGGATGCATTTTCTAGTGGACACAAAATGCATGGTGTCTACTGATAATAAAAGTTATCTGATGTTAAGAGCTCAAACAAAAACTTATAAATGGCTGAACATGAAACACATACACCGGCATCAGGCATCCATTCTTTGATGCTATTTTGACCCCAAAAAAAAGTACGCATACAGGAGACATGGCGCGTCAAAGAAGTGCCAAAGGGGATTCAGCATTTGGTTAAATAATGCAAGGAGCGTCAGAAGATTCACACATTACCAATACCACTCTTTCTTTACACAAAGACAGCAGAACAAATGTATAGTCGGAAGGGAGGTGATTCACAAGTAGTGTGTTCCAATTTTCAAATGTTTGTATCAGGCCTATAATCAAAAGCATGCACGTGCAATTTCAACTTTCATGCTAGGGAATCATGGCATAGAAGACAAGTGAAGACTGAAATTGACCTGTATCATTGGATACTTCCTCTCCCCTGAATTTAAAAACATGCCTGAGCTTGTCCTAACTTCGCTTTTAACTCCCTACATTTCATACACAAATCAATGCTTGGATGAGTAGGTGTACACCTATAAGAAATTGCCACAAAAAGGCTAAGAGAAACATATTTTGTTCACTCAAATTACCATACAAAGGCTAAGAGAACCATCTTTTGACAGGCCAAAGGCAAAGAAAAGAGAAACACTATTCTTTCTTTGAAAAACATTTCTGTCATTTAGAAAACATTAGCAAAAAGCAAGTACATGTAAAAAAATTACCAGACTAAAACAAAAGGCATTTGATAATAGATTCATACTGCAAAAAAGTCATGTCCAAATTGATGAAATCTTCCTTCTAGTGACCTTATTCCAAGAAAAAGCCATTTGCTCCTGCATTGCTTTTTTAATACTCAAAACAAGAGACTACACCAAAGAGATAGAGAAAGATGCAAACCTTTCCAGTTTTTGTATCAACAACGGTAGAAACTTGAAGACGTGGCGAAGCAATTCCACGAAGATAATCACACTCCTGCAAAATCAGAAATATATCAAACAGGATGGGTGAAAAAGGGAGTCCATGGCCTATCGATTTTTTAGTCAATCCTACTCTCATTCTTCCTCTAATAGATTAAGCTTTTTAGATGAACAGTTTCATCCCATTAAGAATCGTCTTTTCGGAAGCAGGGAGTTACAGGAAAGGAACAATATGAAAGAAAGCATGCTTACTTTTTACACACCAATTAGTTCAATAATAAATAGATAGGTGCAAATTGTGATTTTGTTCACAAGATGGATCAATTCTTTATTTGATTACCACGGATATCCATACCCACTAATGGTTATGGCAGTGCAACAAATGGAGTTAACCTCATCCCCTTCATCAATTTCATACTTATAGAGAAAATTGTGAAATCTATTCCCCATTTAAATTGACCACTTATAGGGCAAATCTTGTTTGAGTTATTCAAATACACATCAATGTGCAAGATGGAAAATTTTCAGTCGGATAAGCACAAAGCAAGGATGCGGATAGGGACTTAAGATTATTTCTTCCAATAACCTTAAGAAGTTCAAGTACAGAATAGAGCAGTGGTAAACCTATAAACTCAAGCCATGACAATACTTAGGTATTAGGTGGTACAAGTGCTTGGAATTCTTTCAGTAATACAGAGGAAAAATTGGATAGAATCAAGTACCTCCATGCTCAAAAAATTATGGAGGACAATAATTCGAGGCTCCCAACTTATAATTTCAGGCTTAACCTGCATTACCAATAGACAAAAGGTGAACAAAGCTGCATGTCAAAGGCAGACATTCATCACCTCATGAACAAATATATACAGCAGCAACAAAAAATCAAAATCAGAAAATGCAAAAGAATATATAAAGCAAGCTATTCCTCAACTTCCTTCTTGGGCATGCCTTCCCGGTTTTCCCTTTCACTATGTTCTCCAAGCAAGCTATCCCTCAACAATAAATTCCCTATACTAAGTCTCAATTGAAGTAGACTAGAGATCAAATGCAAAAATAGAAAAACACAACTGTCCATAGCGAAGCCAATTACACCACAAGCATTGGTTAAAGTGTGCAAGGCATTCTTGCTCTTATACTTAAAAACTGTTTAATACCATCACACCAACAAAAGCAATGATCTTCAGGGAGTCTTGTATTTCAGAAAATTGCTAATTGAAAGGAAAGAGTAATTGGATAAAAGAAAGATTTCAGGAGAGGGATGAAGAGAGAATAATACGAAACACACCGCCTCTTTTTTAAGTAGATTGGCTAAAAGATTGGTTAAAGTATGCAAGGCATTCTACTCTTTTTTAAAAAAAAATAAAGAGCTGAAAAGAGTTAAGAGGGATACTTAGATGATAGATGTATGCAACCCTACCTTCCTTGTGTTTATTTGAGTAGCCCCTAATCATTTCAGGCCTAGGGCCCATACATTTTCCAGTAGAATGACGGGAAGCAACGTGATATCCAAAAGAACGCATTTCAACAAATTGAGTAAATGTAAGAGGTAGATGGAGAGGCACGGAAATCAATCTATCTAATAATTTTAAATGGAGGATAAATGGGGGCAAGTCATATACTAATAAGCTTTCACGCAAGAAGGAAACAACTTACAAATCCAATTCTTAAAATGGCTGCTTCCTTGTCATTTGCCCAGCTAGATATACCTGACAAGAAACCAAACAAAACTGATTACATAAGTCAGGTGAAAATAAGAGAATATAAGTGGCATTTAGATCCAACAGAAACGTAAGGAAAAAGGGAAAATAACAACAAAAGTGTAAAGACTGATACTTCAGCAAGGATAAATAGGGGAAAAAGTCCTATTTTCTTCTACACAGAGAACGGAAGACTAAATATTACAGCATGATGTGCAATATACTGACCCCCGGACATCTGGAGATAGTTGCTAGGAGTACGCTGCAGTGTTCTGAAGGAAGGAAAACCAGTACCTGGAAACAATCAACACATAATTAACCAAAGTACAATAAAAAAAATATGCACTACTCCTTTTCTATTGAGCTTAATTATTGCCCCTAAATGCCCCAGGGGCAATAATTAACCATTCTATTGAGCTTAATAATTGCCCCAGGGGCAATAATTAACCATTTTCTTTGTTTCATCTAAAGATATGAAGGAGAAGTTATAACAACTCCCATATGCAGTAGCTATAAATTATTTATCCTTCAACAATACACAAACTAAAATTCAATCTTCTATTATGTTTAATAGAAACACACTTACAACTTGTTTTCATTACATAATGCAATTTGCAAGAGATTGAACAATATAGCTTACACAGTGATAGAGTATGTACCATATGACTCTTCAAGCCTATTTATGAACGCTAACTGAAATAGAGCACCTGCAAGTTCCCAATAACAGATCATCAACAACAGCATGTGCAATCCAATCAGGAACACTGTCAACAATTCCATTCTCCACTCCCAAAAGAGGAAAGAGAAAACATAGCTCATTATGAGATGGATATTTACGAAAATTAGTACTCTGTATGTTGCTTAAAACTAACAAAAAAAATCACTTTGAAGAGAAAAGAAATTATAAGAATGCTAGATGCATTGTGCACGAAAGGATATTTGGTACTTCATACTTTATAAACGCAAAAAAAAAAAAAGGATTTTGGAGCCAATTATTATGTATTCAGGTAAGTTGAATGAAAGCATTCTAAACTGCAAAATGTGAGTGTTATATGGGTGTAGGCTGGCTTTTCTGCTCAGAAATGAAATGTTCCAGTAATTTTTTTGCTCCCTTTGAACCATTGTCTACTGACTGCGCCCTTTCTTTGCTTGCTTCTTCAAAAGCCATGGATTACTTCAGCTTCTTTATAAACCAGTAGTACCAAATATACAGCTGCGAACAGAATATTATATACAGTCTGATCTCCCTGTAAAATTATCAAAGTTACCCTAGGAACTCATATTGTCGAATCAAGCCCAGTGTTTCCCTCTCTTTATCTCTCTTTCATCTCCATCTTCCAGTTTCTTTCACGCCCACAATCAAAACATATCACATTCCCATATGCAAATAATCACCAACAGTGAGATGCCCTTTTAGATGCTATAACCACCATCTCTGATCAATGTATGGGAATGATAATAACCAGTTGTAGATGTCAAGAATAGCCTAATAGTGCCACAATTCCTCCCATGACACTACTCGTGAAAGTTCCATCCCTGGTTTTCACTTCGCAGCTGGAAGAAAGAAGTCAAAAACTGCTGCCACGGTGGCTGTTTGCAGTAAAGAAAAAACCGGGGCAGTATGAAAAACGTCTCATTGCAGCTAAGATAGCGACATTGATATTCTATAAGGATATCCAGTGATACTGTTCAAACCAAAACACACGCCTCTTAAGCAAAATCAGCACAGTTAAGAGAGCTGAAAATTCAACGCACGCGGAAATTAAAGCTGCAAACAGTAATCAAACACGAAATCCAAACACCGATTTCCATTTCCAAATCTAAACACACACACACACACAAAAAAAAAAAGATCAGCGCTAAAATCGCAACATGCAGTCAGAGCTTCCGGACTAACAAACAGCGATTAGAAACACAAAATCAGCTCCATCAATGGATCACCCCGAGTATATTTCTGGATCAGAAAGGGCAAGAAGTTACCGATAATCATTCCGACGGTGACGAATGTGAGAAGGCCGAAGACGATGCTCATCGGAGACGCCATTGGGGGCGGAGGACGGAGGATGCGGATTCGATCTGAGAGAGAGTGGGGAAACCGAGAGGAGTTTGAGTCCTCTCGGAGTGGGAAATCGAGATGGCGGAGGAGTTCGTGGAACTGCTTGATGCAGTTGCAAGTTGAGAGCGCCCACCGGATTACCGAAATGAAAAGTCTGCTGATTGGATCCCCCTTGGCTTGGGTTCTGTTTCTTGAAAACCGGGATGGAGACTTTCGTGATAAGAGAAATACAACTCCGTATCGCAAAATTTGTAGTTTTAGCTTTATGCACACTTATTAATAATACCTATATTTTATTTACTTTTATAGGATAAAATACCTAAAAGCACTAATTATTAACTATAAAAAGAGCAATCATTACCTATAAAGATAATAAATATAGCTAAAACAATAAGTTTTTTGATACAAGTTTACTACTCTAAAACTACAAGTTTTGCGATACGGAGGGAGTATTTTCTATGCCCTGTTTGGTACGCCCAAAAAGTCTTGTTCTCCATAATATTTTTTGGGGAAATTCCGCGCGGTGCCCACGAACTTTTGCAAATTCCGCGTGGTGTAAAAAGTTTTGAAAAATTCCGTGTGGTACCCACGAACTTTTGCAAAAGTCTACATGGTGCCCATAAGTTTTTTCAAAAGTTTATGTGATAACAATAATGAGTTTTAATATTGAAAAATTGAGATTAAAAATTATATTATTGTACATTATTTGGAAAACACTTAACAAGATTGTGTATTAGTTTGAATCTTTTTAAAAATAAATTTTTTATATACATTTTCTTACCTATAAACTAACCAAATTTTTTTCTCAAAAATCTTACTCATTAAATTTTTATTTGTTCTTAATATTGAGATTTTATTTATAAGGAAATGAAGAAAAAATAATAAGAACTATGTAGTAATATTACCCATTTACAATGAACCAATATTAATAGAAAATTTGAAAATTACAAGAGATATACACGTACACTTTTCCACATTAAAACAATTTTCATATGAGATAATTTGTGTAATACACAAATAAAAGTTTCACATTTTAATTGAGTATTAAAAATAATAAAATAGTATGACACCACGTTCTTAAATGGCCAATTTTTATTTTTATAAAATTTGATAAGTAAATAATTAGCTCTAAAATACTATTTATAAAATTAAATTGGTTAAATTTAGTTTTAACAAAAAATTGAATTTTGGGAATTTATAATCACACCACGTTATTAAATTCTTCAACCCCGGTTACTACATCAAAAAATTCACCGAAAAATTATTTCATATGAAAGTTGGTTTAATAGGGAAAAGTGTCTATATCTTCTTGTAATATTTAAAATTTTGTATCAATTTTTTTTTCAATGGTGAATGGGTAATAATCCGTAGTTCTTTTTTTCCCCTCATTTCCTTATAAATAAAAAATAAATATTGAGAACAAAAAAAAATTAAAGACGTAAGATTTTTGAGAAAAAAATTGGTTAGTTTATCTCTAAGAAAATTTATATAAAAAAAAACTAGTTTTAAAAAATATTCAAACCAATACCCAATCTTGTAGAGTATTTTTCCAAATTATAATGTACAATAATATAATTTTTAATCTCAATTTTTCAATATTAAAACTCATTATGGTTATCACATAAACTTTTGAAAAACCTTGTGGGCACCATGTGTACTTTTACAAAACTTCGTGGGCACCACGCGCAATTTTTCAAAACTTTGTATACCATGCGGAATTTGTAAAAGTTTGTGGGCACCACGCGGAATCATTCCATGGCAATACCTTTATTAATGTAAGAGTGAGGCTATAGACAAGACAATGAAATGACTAATGACAAGATGAAATTCTCTTAATTATCTAACAAGTCCTTTTTCATTCCTCAACCCTAGTCTCCAAATTGGAAAAAGAAAAATTCTCTATCAATGAACCTGAAGAACTCTCAACCACCATTGTTGAACAATTGGGATCGAGATCCACCTTCGTTTTAGATCTAATGTTGAATGAGAAATACAAAATCCATATCTTGAAATTGAAAGGTTCAAACATGCAATACATCACTTCTAGATTAGGGCGGCGACGGAGGGAGTTGGGGTGAAGGAGCCGCTGCCTTTGGAGGCGGTGCAACCTTCCAGCGAAAGTCTCAAGGGGATGTGGAAGTAGAGGGGGAGGGTGCTAACCCCGGGCTACTGTTTCCGCCATTGAAATAGCCTTTCGTCGGAGGGAGATGATCGGGTCAGCCGTCAGCGGGCTGCCGGAGGGGGGGGGGGGGGGGCGATGGGGTCGGGGCGGCGGCGGAGGGAGTTGTTGTGGAGGTGCTGCTGCCTCTGGAGGCGGGGATTGCTATTCCGACGGGCTGTCGGAGAGGGGACAACGGGGTCAAGGCTGCGGCGGAGGGAGTGGTTGCCATGGTGATGGTGGTGATTGCCAAGTACTGGTGCGTAGCAGGCGATTGGATTCCTCAAATCACTCGTACATTGAGAAGGACTAATGACTAGTAATTTAGTTAAAATTATCTTGTCAATAGCCATTTTTCCATCTTGTCTAAAGCCCTTATGTTAATGTAAGGGTTATAACCGGAAAAAAATACCAGAAATTGAAGATAGTTTTGTATCCAAATTCTTCTTTTAAAAAAAATTATTTATAGTTGATATACCACTGAGCAAAAGGTTTGTACTGCATCAACTACCCTGTCGGTATTAAAGGAACATTTGCGATTTGATATTTTTATTTTTTTTCTATTGCAACTATATTTTTTGAAATAAGAAGCCTTAACTTTATCTCCCTCCTTTACTCCATTCTCCCAAGTCCAGTGAATTGTAACTTCCAGAGTGAAATGGGTTAAACGAATGATTTTTAGGTTTTCATGTATTTGTAACTTAGTGTAGGATAGCTTGCATGTTTATTTTATTTTTGTATTTTCCTTTCCGTCAGTTGCTTCGCGTTATAGTGACTCATAATCTTGAAAATTATGTTTTGACTTGAATGGTCGAGTCGGCCCATGCAATATTGAAAAATGTGTTGCACTCATCCATTGTTGACTTCAGTTGCGTCTTCGAAGCAATCGACTTGGTGGTTAAGGATCAAATCTTAGAAGTCAAGGATTGTTGAACAAGAGTCGTGACACATGGTCCACAGACATGTACAACATTTATATCTTTTAACAGGTTCAACATAGGGTCTTCAAGGAATTGTTATACGACCTGGTTCTAGAGAAACCGTCAAAGCCAAAGTGTGATGATTAGTTTTGGAAAATTTCCTATGGATACCATGCACACATGACATATGACTTCGAAAGTGACAATTCGACGAATTACATCCATGTGTCCAAGGTCAAGATGACCATCGACAACTTTCTTTAAAGACACTCAATGAGGCGAGTCAATTGCGACAGAGACGACGAGAGTTCCTGCTTCAGTAATGATATTCCGCAAAAAAATTGCAAGCCTTGCTAAATGCCTCATACAATCAACGACTCGTTAAGTAGCGGTAAGTTCCGTCATTTATTAAACCTATTTTTCTCTCATGTTAATGTAAAAAACGTTAACTAACCGATCTCGCATTTTGACAAGCATGATTACATGAGAATTCACCACTACCGCCCATTTATCCCGAGTGGTACCATCACCGACATTCGAGGGTTACTAAATAAGATGAGCCCTTAAAAAAAGAAAATCCTCGTCTTCCTCTACTATTTTATTTATGATTTATCTTTGTAACATTTTCATAGATATTCACCACTTTTTTCCTTCTTATATTTGTATTTGGATTATTTAATTTCACCATTTAGTTACTAAAAATGATTTCACATTTTTCCTGGGAAAACTCCCAAAATGAAATAAAGTCATGTAAGAAAAGATTAACTGTCCTTACATCTTTTCAATATATGCTTACTTTTTTTACATTTTCAATCTCTGAATAACGTAATGATGGTATGTCTTTCCAATATTACTCCTCAATACATATTAATGTGAATAATACCGTATGATGATGGTATATAGTGGTTGATTGATTTGATTTGTATTTTGGGCGTTTGTCAGAGAGCAATTAACACCACGATTTAACATACGGATACGGAGTGCTTGAGAGTTGGGGATTCGACATCTCCTCGTTGAGGGGGGTAATCTGCAGATTGTCAATTTCTTACCGGATATTTGGGCGTAGACATGGCCACGGGTCGACCCATGACCTGCCGGGTCGGTAACCCATCGGGTCAATGACTCGACGGGTCAGGGTCAAAGGGTCGAAGGGTTGGCTCGGGTTGAGGGTCGGGGTTAGGGTCGGGAAGAATATAACCCGTGACCCGGCAAGTCAACCCGACGGATCCGACCCGACGGGTCAACCCAATGGGTCATAATTTTTTTTTTTAAAAACATATTTTTCTAAAAAATCTAGAATCTAGAATTTATATATTTATATTACAATTATTATGAATTATTAATTTAATTTAAATTTTTCATAATTCATAATTTGTAAATTCTCATGCATTGCATGTTGTGAAAATGCTACTCAACCTTTGCTTTCTTTTATAGGCTTAGCACCCTTCCCCATTTCCTCTAGTTTTCAATGTGGGATGAGATGTGGGATAAGAACAAGTAGAAACTACACCATGTCTTCAATCTATACCATTCGGTTTTTTCATGTCAATCCATACTTATAAATTTTTATCATACAAACACTAGTACTACACTTTATATAAATATTATTTTAAAAAAATATATTTTACCTATCAATTATGAAAGATTAAAATAACGAACGGGTAACAAGAAAGTGTGAAGTTCAACAAAATACCTTAAACATTTGTGTTATTTGGTGGATCCACTATTAAATCATTCTATATCATTCTATATGATACTAAGTTAGGAGTCTTTATGATATAATTTAAAACAATACAAATATTGTTGTTGATAAAGCCGTTACACTTGTATGGTATCCTTAATGTCGAGTTTTCGTTTATTTTGAAAATGATATAGAACTTCGGATTTTCAAACACAAGAATGAAATATAATATTGGGTAATGCTTTTTCAATGTGTCTTTTATGTCATTACAAGCAACCCAAGTATGTGATTCCAATAATATCATCATTATGTGTATACACAACATGTGGCTAATTCAACTTTAAACGAGAAAGTTTAACATATCTATATGAAGATGAACCTAGATTTGAAATCATTAATCAAGAAATTAACATAATAATGCAAGTAAAATAAAACACAAATGATTGATTAATGGATGAACACAATTATCAATTAAATTAAATAGAAAGATTAATCCAACATATCTTGATATATTGTATCATGATGTTTCATCACCATGTGTTATTCATTTCATTAAATCCTAAGAGGTAAACACTTTAATTATATTATATGTTACATAATATAATCCAAAGACTTAAATTACATTATATTCCACCATATAATCCAAAGACTTTAATTACATTACATTTTACATCATATAATTTGATTCGTCGAAACATCAATTTCTCACAATTTATTTCATATCTCATATTTCTGTCCCACATCAAAAGTGTGCTATCTACCTCTATTTTCTCTATATATGGATCCTCATACTCCTACTTGTCATTCCCACAATCCAATCTTTTCTTTCCCACATCTTAAGTGTGAGGAATTGATAGAGTGGAATGAAGATATATATATATATCTTCCCACATACACTGTTTTGTCAACCTTAAATCTTTCCATTTCGAAAGTGTAGTGAAATACTTGGGTTGAGTTTTATTTTGGGTTTAAAACCATTTTTTTTTTAAAAAAAAATGGTTGACTAGGCGAGTCGACCCGCAAAACCCGTTGAATACCCAATTTGTTGCCACGTGGCCAACTCGGCGGTCCGACCCGTCGACCCGCCGGAATCCCGGGTTAGGGTTCGGGTCATGCCCATCGAGTTCTTGACCCGGTGGGTCCGACCTGTCGGATCGACAGGTCGGACCCGTGGCCATGTCTATTTGGGCGTGCCCTTAGTGCATTGAGCTGGTTTTCAGATATTCGTTCCATTGTTTCTGTGTTTGATTCGTTTTCTATTCGTCATATTTTCAAGGAATCCAATGTTGTTCTATTCGTCATATTTTCAAGGAATCCAATGTTGTTGCCAATAGGGTCGCGCACTTGGCTTACAACATCCCTGCCGAAGACGCACCTGGCTTACAACATCCCTGCCGACGACGCTCTGCTTGCTAATCCAGTTTTGGAGGATCTCGTCCGGAAGGACGCTCTAAAATGACGCTTTCTTCGCTAGGATTGCTCCATCTTAATTACTTTCCTTGTATTAAAAATAAAATAAAATTGTCCTAACATCTTTCAAAATACTTATTTGTCCACCGAAAAATGTGTCTGAAAATGGTGTCTTCACTTAACAAGACGTTTTGCCAAGCATTACTTTGAAATCCATAAATGAAGTAGCGTGATTGCACATTTGTAACTCATAAGAGTTTAAAGCCTTGTCGCCTACCAAAACAAGAGTCAAGACAGGTTATGTTGATCGCTCAAAATTGCAGCACGCCAGCAACATAAGATACCCAACATTGCAACATGGAGGAAGTTTGGGATTCGCTCAGTTTTCGTGTTGGGACAAGACAAAATGATGGAGTAATGTACAAGACTACAAGTAGACGATGCACGAATGATAACTGCAGCTGGCAAAGAGGAAAGACGCCATATCTAAACTACTAGTCTACTACAGCAAGAAGTACATCGCCCACTGTTGCAGTATCTACTGCCCCTGACCCCGAAAAGCAAGCATTAAAGGCAGGTAAACCTGTTCTTCATGACAGTCATTTCCCACGCTGAAGATGGGTGAGAATCCTATTGGCCAGGTCTTCCTTTTTCCCTCCAAGAGGAAGTCCCTTTGCTGTCAAGTAGTACTTCAACTCGATCACCGTCAAGTTCGTCAGCTGCAACAGCGAGTAAAACCATTGTTAGCATTGCATGTAAAACCATTCCGGATTTAGGTTGGGTAGTTCGTATCTGATGCGGGACCATCCAAGACACCACCTGCGGACGCACATATCTTACATGAGGATGGACCTATGATTCAAGGAAGGGAGGACGATGTCATTCTCAAGAGGAAGAAGAAGGCTCCACCTTGGGAGAAGATCCAAAGTGCAAATGACGTTTTACATTCGTTCAACAGTTTGACAGCTTTTCGACGTCTCTGTAAAATGGGTCGTACGGATTCAATATTGATCGGATTGAGGCGTGCCATACCTTATTGGAACGAGGACGAAGAGATCTACAACTTTTCTGTTGAAGGTTTTTCCAGATTCGTCCTAGAGTTTGGTCGAAACTCAACATCTTTGCAGCTGTACTGTTGGGAACGAAAATCAGCTCTTTTAAGATACTATTTTTAGTATTATTTTTACTTAAGTTATTTTAGGAAACTTTAGATGTTATTTTATTAATTCCATAAGTTGTTAGTTTATTTAGTTCTTTTATTATTTTCGGCCCAACAGGCATATGTGATGGCTATATAAGTCGATCACCCTCATGTAGAACAATTCAGATTATAATGAATTAGAATTCTCTCTTTTTGTGTGAAACACAATGAGTGTTTGTCGATTGAATAGAGCTGTGCTCTTCAATTGAAACTATTGGTATTGATCTAGCTTGGTTTGCTTTGCCGTTCATCAACTTCGCAAGACTTGGTGAATCTAGTATCCACAAGCCCCCTTCTGGTGCTTCAAGTTGTCCGCTTGATTGTGTCGGATTGTAGAGGCGGGTTGTGTAGGCATTGGTATTGGTTCCTACCCTCTGAGGAGGCCTGGGGTCTTTATCTTGCGCTGCATAGATCGACTCAGTCCATATCAGGTCGTGTCTTTCCATTCTTGCATTCAATTTCGAGTCTTTCTCTTTTGTTCTTACTGTTTTCGTGTCTTTCTTGAGTTCTTGATCAATTCTTGATCGAGTTCTTGGAGTCTTACATTGCTGCGTTCTTGTTCTTGTTTAGTTCTTGCTTGTTGTCGAAGATCGGACCACCAAACGGCTAACCCCGTATCAAATTGGTATCAGAGCTTTGGTTTCCGACATCAAGATTGAGTCTTATCTTTTCCTAAACACAAAAATCCAAAAAAAAAGAGTCCTTTTCTTGTTTTGGTTATTTACTTCTTGCATTCTTTTGATTATTTTACTAAGACACCACCTGCGGACGCACATATCTTACATGAGGATGGACCTATGATTCAAGGAAGGGAGGACGATGTCATTCTCAAGAGGAAGAAGAAGGCTCCACCTTGGGAGAAGATCCAAAGTGCAAATGACGTTTTACATTCGTTCAACAGTTTGACAGCTTTTCGACGTCTCTGTAAAATGGGTCGTACGGATTCAATATTGATCGGATTGAGGCGTGCCATACCTTATTGGAACGAGGACGAAGAGATCTACAACTTTTCTGTTGAAGGTTTTTCCAGATTCGTCCTAGAGTTTGGTCGAAACTCAACATCTTTGCAGCTGTACTGTTGGGAACGAAAATCAGCTCTTTTAAGATACTATTTTTAGTATTATTTTTACTTAAGTTATTTTAGGAAACTTTAGATGTTATTTTATTAATTCCATAAGTTGTTAGTTTATTTAGTTCTTTTATTATTTTCGGCCCAACAGGCATATGTGATGGCTATATAAGTCGATCACCCTCATGTAGAACAATTCAGATTATAATGAATTAGAATTCTCTCTTTTTGTGTGAAACACAATGAGTGTTTGTCGATTGAATAGAGCTGTGCTCTTCAATTGAAACTATTGGTATTGATCTAGCTTGGTTTGCTTTGCCGTTCATCAACTTCGCAAGACTTGGTGAATCTAGTATCCACAAGCCCCCTTCTGGTGCTTCAAGTTGTCCGCTTGATTGTGTCGGATTGTAGAGGCGGGTTGTGTAGGCATTGGTATTGGTTCCTACCCTCTGAGGAGGCCTGGGGTCTTTATCTTGCGCTGCATAGATCGACTCAGTCCATATCAGGTCGTGTCTTTCCATTCTTGCATTCAATTTCGAGTCTTTCTCTTTTGTTCTTACTGTTTTCGTGTCTTTCTTGAGTTCTTGATCAATTCTTGATCGAGTTCTTGGAGTCTTACATTGCTGCGTTCTTGTTCTTGTTTAGTTCTTGCTTGTTGTCGAAGATCGGACCACCAAACGGCTAACCCCGTATCAAATTGGCATCAGAGCTTTGGTTTCCGACATCAAGATTGAGTCTTTTCTTTTCCTAAACACAAAAATCCAAAAAAAAAGAGTCCTTTTCTTGTTTTGGTTATTTACTTCTTGCATTCTTTTGATTATTTTACTAATCTTGAGTTTGTGATTGTTTGTGGTTGCATAGCCTAAACACAAAGCCTAGCCGAGACCGTGGAGTCGACCAAAGGTGCACACAATCCCATTGTGAACACCCATAGCCGACGGCAGAATCTGTCCCCATAGCCTTGCTTTGGCCGAATCCATCAAACCACAAGGAACCCTAGTTTGTTATCTTTTCTATCCCTTGTTCTATCTTTGGAACTTTTATCTATCTTTTATCTATTTCCTTTATCTCTTGCCTATTTTAAATTCTGATTTTTGGTGGATAAAATCATTATATCTATCAAATATCTAATTAAGGCATAAGATAGATCCTATTACCTTAAATAGCCATTCTATCTATAAATTTGCATTAGGGCTGAACTTTTTTATCTTTTCACCACAATTCTCAGAATTTTCGAGTCCTATATTATTATTAGAGTTCTTTCTTGCATTAGTTTCATAAGTTAAAAAAAAAAAAAAAAAAAAAAAAAAAATCAGTTTCGAAATTTATTTTAAAACTTGGACCTAGGAGGATAAAATTCACTAGGGGCAAAAGTAAGTCAAAAAAAAAAAAGAAGAGGAAAGTGTTTGTTTGATCTAGTGCAAGAAAGCTCCCAAGGACAATTGGTGAACCCTTTTTCTCAGCCCTAGTCGACATACCCTATCCCAAACACATACACCTCCACAAAAATTGAAACCCTACCCTGCAACTACAACATCCTTACTTGGGGTTACAATCAAAAGAGGTAAATTTCCATACTTTCCTTGTATTTCTTTCTTCTTTTGTTTCTGTTGAGTACTGATTTTGTTGATCAAGTGCTCATAGTTGCTGTGTCGAGCAATTTCTCTTCTATTGAGTTGTTTACTTTGATTGAGTCGAGTGATCTCAGCCCTTGCCGAGTTCTCTCTTGTATTGTGTCGAGTGATCTCAGCCCTTGCCGAGTGATCTCTTTGTTGTGTCGAATTGATTCATTGCAATTACCCATCTGTTTTGCTTGAATCTATTGTTTACAGCTGCTGTCGAGTGCTCTTTGCCTTTATCGAGTGCTTTGTTGTTCGTTTCAGTCACTACATACCTTGATTTGTTTAGTCTTTGCTTGGTAGTTGATTTGCCCAAAGCGGATTGCCCCAACAAGCGTGACATACCAATTAGAGAGGGAGTGTGAGCGAAACACAATTGTGAGCTGTTTATAGTTTTACTAACCTTTAACATAGTTCCTTGTTACTTTTCTCTTTGTTATAATGTCTAATAGCCAGGGCAATGACTGGTTCAGTACTATCATGGAGAAGTTAGCTAAGATCCAAGAGAATATGGTGACCAATGAAGAATTGGTTAAGTTGGATAACAGTTTGACGGCACTAGAGCTTAAGCGTTTTGGCTCCAATATGGTGTTTGGACAAGGAGTCCCACCTAGAGATGACGTGCCACCAATTGAAAGGGAAGAAACTCATCCTATTCCTACTCAACTTAATGTTTCTTCTAGCATAGATAATTCTCTTATTGCTGAAAATGTAGAGCATGTTGATAATAGTGATCAAGATCTTAATTTAATTGCCTATGATGATAATGTTTGCATTGAATATGAGCATGATGATTCTTTGATTGATAGTAAAATTTTAAGTGTTCAACCTAGTCCTTGTGAGGATAATCAAAGAGAGTATTTGTGCTTAGAAATAGGCAAAGTGTCTAATTTGATCATTGATGGTGAAAATTCTTCTACTATTGCTAGCATCGAGTTAATTGAAAATTCAGCCTTGAAAAAGGAAGAAAACTTGCTAGCATTGGATGAAAACTTAGGGATTATTGACCAAGCTAAAGTGCATATTACGTTAGAACATAATGATGATATGAAATTTGAATTATGCACTCATAAAGTTTCTTTTATTGATTTTGTAGATGAAGCTGAGATAATACCTAACAAGGAGTGGTCAATCCCTACACCAATCGTTCTTGAGATGGATTTCCATGGGCATATGGTGTTCGATCCAGGAGCTCGTGTGGCTGGATGTGCGGAATCATATACGACCTTGGATTCGAGGACGAATCCTTTTCAAGAAAGGGAGATTGATGCGGGACCATCCAAGACACCACCTGCGGACGCACATATCTTACATGAGGATGGACCTATGATTCAAGGAAGGGAGGACGATGTCATTCTCAAGAGGAAGAAGAAGGCTCCACCTTGGGAGAAGATCCAAAGTGCAAATGACGTTTTACATTCGTTCAACAGTTTGACAGCTTTTCGACGTCTCTGTAAAATGGGTCGTACGGATTCAATATTGATCGGATTGAGGCGTGCCATACCTTATTGGAACGAGGACGAAGAGATCTACAACTTTTCTGTTGAAGGTTTTTCCAGATTCGTCCTAGAGTTTGGTCGAAACTCAACATCTTTGCAGCTGTACTGTTGGGAACGAAAATCAGCTCTTTTAAGATACTATTTTTAGTATTATTTTTACTTAAGTTATTTTAGGAAACTTTAGATGTTATTTTATTAATTCCATAAGTTGTTAGTTTATTTAGTTCTTTTATTATTTTCGGCCCAACAGGCATATGTGATGGCTATATAAGTCGATCACCCTCATGTAGAACAATTCAGATTATAATGAATTAGAATTCTCTCTTTTTGTGTGAAACACAATGAGTGTTTGTCGATTGAATAGAGCTGTGCTCTTCAATTGAAACTATTGGTATTGATCTAGCTTGGTTTGCTTTGCCGTTCATCAACTTCGCAAGACTTGGTGAATCTAGTATCCACAAGCCCCCTTCTGGTGCTTCAAGTTGTCCGCTTGATTGTGTCGGATTGTAGAGGCGGGTTGTGTAGGCATTGGTATTGGTTCCTACCCTCTGAGGAGGCCTGGGGTCTTTATCTTGCGCTGCATAGATCGACTCAGTCCATATCAGGTCGTGTCTTTCCATTCTTGCATTCAATTTCGAGTCTTTCTCTTTTGTTCTTACTGTTTTCGTGTCTTTCTTGAGTTCTTGATCAATTCTTGATCGAGTTCTTGGAGTCTTACATTGCTGCGTTCTTGTTCTTGTTTAGTTCTTGCTTGTTGTCGAAGATCGGACCACCAAACGGCTAACCCCGTATCAGTATCCTACTATCCTCGATTAGAGCATGAAATTTACAATTCGGATACAACCATACAAGCCAGGTCGATTTTAAAAAGGGTAATTTATAGGGAAAAAAACCCTTAAAACTAGGCTTTTTTCACAAAATCACCCCTGCATTAGGAAATTACTGAAACCCACCCACAAATTAGCTCGTCTTTCATAATCCCACCCACATTCCTATTTGTGCTAGTTAAATGTTAAATTATGTGTTATTTTAACAATATTTAGGCACAAAAATGATTGTGGCTGTATGTTGGGAATAAAAGCTGATCTATGAGTGGTTTCCCTCTCCCTCCCCGAACATCACTCTCGCTCTCCCTAGACTCTCTCATTCTTTCTTTTTTTAGTTCATGGTTGATTTTTGTGTTTGAATTTGTGAATTATGGGTGGTTTTTATGGTTATTTGATTTGAACATGTTGAAACGTTTGAAATTATGAAAGACTGAAAGTTTATTAGTTTCATTCCTTCATAGTCTTTCATAATTTCATATACTTCAACATGTTAAAATTAAATAACCATAAAAACCACCCATAATTCACAAATTCAGACACAAAAATCAACCACGTACAAAAAAAAAACGAATGGGCGAGCCAGAGAGAAACAGATAGCAAATCCACCAAGACCCAAGGGTCTTCTAGAACATTGCTTGTAATTTTCTAATTTGGGGATGGTTTTGTGAAAACTGAAAAGTCCACATTTGAATCACATTTTGGAGGCATGATTTTAGGGCAAGAGATTTCTGTTCTATTGATGATCTATTCCTAGCCTCATCTATGATTTTGCATCCCTGAAAAACCGAAAATGAGAATTTAACTTCATCAATTAAGACATACCCTTCCAGTTTTAGCAAGTTCATGCCAATTGAACTTTGCAGCTGCTTTAGCAGCATCATCTGCACCAGCTTTTCTTTTTTGACTAGCAGAAGGAGCTTGATTTGTCTCTATTTCGTAATTGTAACCATAAACAATTTGCTTAAACTCTTCCAATGTATTTACAACTCCTTGTCTGCAACAAACACAAATTGAACATATCAGCATGTGTTACGATAGGAATGCTGAATGCACAAAATTGTCTCGTGTATGTGTCAGAAGAATTGACCAAGTATGATTACACAAGACAACAAAGTGAAACATTCTATAACTTGAAAGACTGGATATAATATGATTGAGATTCCAGAGAATAAATCCATGCAGAGCAAAATACGAAATATGCGAAAGAGTAAATGACATTGAAGAACAGGAAGAAGATAAATCCTGTCAACTTGATTAATACAGCCTGAACAATAGGCCTATATGTACAGCCTTAGATCTAGAATAACAAGGAAATGAAAGATAGGAAGGATAAAAACTATCTAAAAATATACAAGATATTATATCTACATATCCTAGAATATCTCTAGAATAATTATGAATAAAATGTTTCCTTAAAGATATTTAACAGACATCAATCTAAATCCCAGGTTACTTTTGCTGACCTGGCCAATCCTTGTTCATCAGGAAGAGTCTCATCATTGACTTCTGGCAAATCATCTTCTTCCAAAGCAAGAGCTTGTAGGACTGCGTAATGCTTTTGCAAAGCTGCAAAAGTAAGATTACCACTGAGAACTAGTAGGTGGTGAAAACCAAGAAAATATGATGATGGAAGATAAATGAAGCATCAAATTTAGGAGTGTATCTAAAAGATGGTAGAGCATGAAGAAGGCTTCACTGCAGCTTTACACATAAATTAGAAGTGCATATTAACTAGAACTTTGCAATAATGGCCATGGATATGAACAAGACATGATTTCCTAAAGATAATGCTTGTAAATTGGCATATAATGCTGTCAAGATTCACCAGGATTCAAAAATTGGCATACTGAAAAGTCCTTTCAAGTCAATACGTGATTTACCAGGATTTGAAAATTGGCATACTGAAAAGTCTTTCAAGTCAATACGTCCCACTACCGCTTTTGCTTTTGTGATTTGTCCATCGGATGCACGGGGAAGAGTGGGATCCATATAATGCTGTCAAGATTCAAATTTCCCTTTCAGTCACTAATTTGCTAGTACATGAGGAGATAAAACTAAAGAGTATAGGAGCTAGCTCATGCCTCCTCAATCGACCGGATATCATCAGCATATGGGAGGGGTACCATATGCATTCCCGGAGGTTCAATCTGACCACCCGCACTTATTACCTCTTCCTGCATAAAAACAAGAATAAATTGATAGAGTCGAGGATGCATATCAGCATATTCCAATGGATCTTCTAGTTTACCAGGTTGCAGGGAGATTAAGATAAATTGTGCTGGCCACAGAATTTCCTGGAAGGAGTTGCTGGCAGAAGACAGCAGGTGGAAAGGTAGGATGGAGGAAAGCACAACAAAGGTAATGTCTGAACTCTGAACCATAGTGGGGCATTGTTTCAAACCTATAAATAAGCTAGACTAATGCATATGGAACTATCAGCATTGTTTCAAACCTATAATTAAGCTAGACTAGTGCATAAGGAAGTATGGTAGGAAAAAAGAAAAATCTGAGTTTTTTCCTCCAGGTTTTGTATCCATTTACAATGAAATAAAACTTTATTATTTGTATGTGTGAGATGGCTGATGTTCCTGCAGACAATTCCATTCTCAGATCATTCTTATCCTCCAATTTTATAACAACATAAAACTTCTCTTATTTTAATAGGAGTTGCCTCCTTGAAGGTGAGACCAAAACTTCAATACCGAATGAGCCCAAGGTCCAGTAATAACACCTTTTGGCCAAGAGAGGGCATTAAAATACTCATTGTCTGGTGGGGATAAATAATTTGCTTCTGCCATGTTACCATGAGAAGTGAAAATAAGCAGCAGAACAAAGATGGAGGCTTACCTGGGCAATCAGGGCAACCAATTGAGGGTTACTTGATGCACCATAAAATGCAAGAGCAAAGCTGTACAAAATAAACATAAAAGATCAAAGAGCAGAAAGAAAGTTATTCTAGCATTAAAGCAGTTTGCATTGTTAGGAAGAAAATTGCTCCAGCTTCAAAATCTTAGAATCAACTCTACCAATTTTTTGGAAATATGCAAGTCAAACTAAAATCAGCAGCATCACTGAAGCTCATGACATATGACTATATGAGGACTTCGAATAATAAAAACTAAGAAATGTGATATATATATATATATATACATGTACATATATATATACATATACATATACATATATATATACATACATACATACATATATATAAACTTTAGCAAAAAGATAAATAATTTTTTTCCAGAAAGGTGAATACAGAAAATAGAGAGATTATAAAAGAGGCAGTTGAAAAATACCACAGCATATAAAGCTTTTAAAGTAGCAAGAAGATTAATATTTCAATGATAGAAAAATACAACATGCATAACTGTTGGTGATAGATCAAACAGATTGTAAATATTTGCAGACCGTATATGCAACTTTCTTCTCTTCCTCTATTCATACTTTTTTTTCAATCCTTAGTCAGGCTTTAAGTCTTCCAATTAAACTTTGGTTGAAGATTACATAATCTCTAGCAAGACCTTGGTCACCAACATTAGTGATGCCTCAACAAGGAAGCCCTTTCCTTTTCAAGTGAGGCACTTTGTCAATGCTCAATCAAGCAGTAAAAGCCTAAGCAAGCGAAGGTCTTGCCTTTGACTACTTGGGCACAACGATACTCAGATGACAATCGGGGGGGGGGGGGGGGGGGGGGGGGGGAGGGGGACATTAGATAGTTGAGCTCATTTAAAATGATGTAGAACTCAAAATAGATCTGATATCATGAAGTATGCACAGAAGTAAGAACACAAGAAAAGCAAATACTCACTTCAAGATTGACATGATGCTACCCATCAAATGACCATCACATAACATTTTTATCAAGCTTCTCCATCATATAGAGGTCACTAACCGTTTTAGACGCAACATGACTGTATGGAGAGAAATGAAGATCCTTGTGCTTCCAATCACTTCCTGCAACAAAGAAAACTATCTCTTCACCAACAAGGCAACATTCAATTGTTGAGAAATTATTTATGCAACAAGAATGAAAAAAAAGTGAACCAAACAACTAAGTAATAAGAGTTACATGTGAGAAAAAGAAAAACAAACAAAGATAACTGCTAAAACTGACACACTAATGGCCTAGATCACATTCAACCATGCCTTGTCCACATAATAAGGGGCTACAATCCTTTTTGTTGATTTGCTATGGAAATAGTCATTTAAACATGCACTGAAAACCCACATAAACACCTCCTTTTTCTACAAAAATTGTAAATAAATAAAAAATACCTCCTTTCCTGCTTTATGATCAGGAATCAAGATGAAAGGTGGGAAGATAAAAAGAATAATAGTGAAGAAAATAATAGTAAAATTAGAAACAAGTATAACAGCATTTAAAATGCATGAGTGAAGTAGTTTGAGCAACCTCGTCAGACGGAAATAAGAATGTTGATGGTTGTAGATTGTGATAATCTTTCAAGGAACTCAGTGGCTTGAATCCTAGAAGACGAAGTGGCCCAGCTGCAGCTCTTTTTATTTCTGATATGTCGTCCCTTTTGATTTTAACGTCTTGACTAGAGAGATAAAAAGAATCATATATAAATAAATCAAATCGCTTTCAAAGAAAAATGTAGACTAAGCTTGCATAGTTGAGAAAAGGAAAATATATTCTCAACAAGGGCATAATTTGACACTCCAACACATATACAACATCAAAAGAAATAAAAGAAACTTCACTGTTAGGCTGTAGAGACACTATCATTTAGAGCATTGTATTCATCATAGAGTAACCAGTTTTAACTTTTAAGGCCCTTACTCTGTACAATGAAAATTTTATCCAAAACCAAGTACTGAACTACTCTCCAAATCCAAACACTTTCTGAAAAGTAATATTGTTAACATACATCACCAAATGCAAACCATCTTAAGACAATGCTACAACAATCTCAATCAAGACAAAATTCACTTTGTTTCTGACCACTTGTTTTAATGTTATTGATGCACAGCCAATACATGATAATGAATAAGATATGGTAAATTTTCCGTCTGGTCTTCCACAAATTTACCCGAATGTGATGTACGAAGTAACCACTGAAACAAAATTAATGCCATTCCAAAGGTAAAGTAAAAATGATACTGAGCAAAAGAAATTAAATAGTTCCTACAAGACTGAAAAGAACAAAATACCTACTTTTTGTAAGACTGACAATACATTGTGGGTTCATGGATTAGCGCTCCGGTGTCTGAACATATTAAGGATCTCTCCGTCTACATAAAAGAACAAACTTGTTAAGACTGATGAAGCAAGCATGCTTTCTCAGGAGACCACAAAAATATATTTAAATTTAGGCAAGTATAAATTAAGTTAGATATCTTTGCAATGTTTAAACAAGTATTACACATTTGATGATTAGCACTTAATTATTGATAATTCATTCATTATTATCAGAGAAAGATAGTAATGAAAAATGCAGTAACGTGTCCTGTTTCTTCCTTAACTTGCTCTTCATCTTCAGGTCAGATTCCAAATGCCATCTTAAAGCTGGACTTTTCCAGTGTTGAATAAATGGCAAGTCGGTTTTAGAAAGGTTCTGCACCAAGATCAATTGTTGAAGATGTTTTATAACAATCTCAGCATTTTGTCTGCATTCATCTCTGAAACTTTTAAGGTATGAAAATATGGAAAGCAAATTGCACAATCCATGGTGAAGAACCAGAGGCTTTCCTTTTCCAAAGCAACGACCTCCCACAAGAATATATTTTTAAGGGATTTTTAAAATTCATAGTGGCTACAGAAATCAGTATAGGCATTTGCATCAATATGTTGCTAGATACTCCATAAGATATTAGACACGTGGATTCAGAAAGGTGTTGGGTATGTTGTGTTAGATGCAGGTCTAAAGAAGCTCTTCTTGCCTATTTGGCATGGAGTTCTTGGGGGATCAGCCTGTTTATTTGACTTGGTGATGGAGTCTATGATGACATCTCATATTTGAAGAACGAAAGGACCTATTGTTGTACAGTAAAAAACCTAATGTAACTTTCAATAGTACGGTGTAGAAAACAAGAAGAAAACACTGATATATTTTATAAACAAATGATGAAAAAACAAATCGCCAAGAGACCAGTAAAGGGCGAACCTACATTCATAAGAAAACATATGATTAGATAGTAATAAAGGGGGCCATAAGTAGCATATTAGTTCATCCACAACTACACAAGAAGTAAGCTGACAAGGAACATGGCAACTACTTTATGGAAAACAATGGTGGCATCTTCATTAAAAACATATATGCCTAAGGTTAAAAAGAACTATAAGTGACAAATCAGCTTATAAGTAGAAGTAAAATGCTATAAACCATCATAGCAACCTTTAAAGGAGTATTGGTGGCAGCATCAAGCCAAGCAATTTTCTCTGTGGATAGAAGAAATGAAAATAAGACATAAGTTAAGCAACCTTGTATATTGCCTAGCATAATGCATTCAATTCCAGCACAAAAAATAAAAACTCTAATCTATATCGAACAAACAGTCAAGTACCTGGAACAGTTGGACGAACTAAAGCATATGAACTCAGTTCTATGGATAAACCACTAGCAATGGAAAATGTAATTCTTCTATGTCTACGCTTCTTATAAATCCTCTTTTTCAACTGCAACTTCATATCTTCAAACCTGTAAGCATACTTGCAAATTAAAAGCTATAAACATTAAGCCCCCCGCTTGGTTGAAGAGTTTGGAAACTAAAAAGGATAGAACAATTTATTATTCATTAATCATAATTAAGTTTCAACTCATCCTATCCCATAATCTTTACAAAAGGCAGCATCCTTCTGCCCATTTCATTCCTCATTTTGAACATGGGGTTTCTAAATGATGGAATATTTCCCTCAAAACCTCCTCTGCACTCCCAAAATCAAGCATTTGGACAACTAAAAGAGTAAAAGGACCCTAAATTAAACATCAGTAAAGTAGACGATCAGGATTGGGTCCACTACATCAAGCATTGATACAAAAAAACAAGTATAGCACAAGACAAGTATTGCAACCAAAGTACAAAAATGTAATAAGCGAAAAGAAGAGTAGCCAATAAGATGGAACTTCAATTCAAACATGCTCCTTGACAAAGAGCACTTGTTGGTAATTTAGGGTTTGCGAATTGCTTTGAGGCGTGAAAGATCACTATTCAGATTCTGTAAAGTTAACGGAAGTTAGTAAATCTCACCCGATAAGAAGAGATCACCGCCATTGTTCTATGACAGATCCGGATCACTGATTTCAGAAATCAGAACCAACCCTTAACTAAAATTAGTTATTTTATTAGTCTTATTTTTAAACTTTAACCAACAGCACTACTGTTCTACACCCATTGGCAGTAATCTATCCTCATGCCCTAAAGGATTGTTCAATTTTCAGAATACAATGAAGATAGTCAAGCGCTATAAATGTAATACTTTAAATCAAACTTTTAGACAGTCAAATCAAACCCGTATTTTTAGAACATTTATTCCAAGTCAAAATCTTAATGAAGTACTACAGAGAATAGTGAACTCAACACTGCAACTTGGCTATATGTATCAGGCAACAGGTAAAAGGCATCTTGAAATGCATACCTCTCTCCAACTAAGGACATAAAATCAGTGAGAGAATCTCCTTCCAATCCAAGCATATCCTAAGCAAAGGATTAATGTTGATGTAAATTGAAAGAACACAGAAGGGGGGGGAAGAAATACAAAATAGTCGCATAGATGTCTACCGCATAAAAAATAGACATGTTGAACTCAGCATTTGGAATGCTTAAAGGGAGAAGATCCAAATCTATGCCAAGATCTTGTGCATCCTGGAAGACAAAAATTACTAAGATAGATGACATCCAGGAGACAAAATTTTGCCATAAAATAAAGAATTGATATTACTTTGGCTCGTTGAATTGTGGTCCTCATCATATCCAGCTTTGTTACTCCTTTGATATTACCAAAAGGGTCATCCTCATTTGTTAATAGAAGTATCCGTTTCTCTGTTGTTTTTGCAGATCTGCAATGAAACAAGTGCCCCCATATAAGGTGAGAAGGATTACTTCCAAATCATAAAATTCACACTTCCACAAGCCTATTGGCATAGCAAGCAGTAGGGTGAAAATAATCTTAAAGCAACCCAAACCAGTATTACCCTTTACGCAGTAGTGCTTGAGCAACCCAAATCGCATTATAAAGGGAATTATCACGTGACCCCGGCACAATGCCATATTGGCTGCCTATGTCCTTTTGGAATGACTCTACAGTACACAGCAGTGGAAGAAAAGGGAGTTTATGCATTATAGATCACTCAAATCAGAGAAAAAATACACTTTCTGATAGCATCCAACTTCAGACTTCAGAGTATTCAGCAGCAATGACAGCTACTGACTACTGTACAATCACCCAAAACATTTTAAGAAACATAGTCTGCGGTATTAAAAATTCAAAATAGTTGATATCAAAATCAAGACTTATACATGTCAAAACGCAACAAAATTCAGGAGTGTGGCTAAATTACTTGGGAAATAGTTTCCAATAAATAGCCAAACCTGAACAATTCTCACCTTCTAGATAATCAAACTCTTTAATTAGCTTAGCTGTTGGCCGATCAAGGCATTCACGCTCAGCAACATTAAATACGAAAACATTATTCATTCCCTGCATATTCTTCTTTTCCCTCTGCAAATAAGAGGTCAAGAAAATAAATCTATGATTCAAATGTGTAAAAGAGTGACAGGGAAAAAAAAAGAGGGCATAATTAAATTAGGTGATAAAAAGAAAAATTATATTCTTGTATAAAATCATTTTTTTATGAACAAATAAACATTTTAATATTCACCAATCAGCAAAACGATATATGAACCCATACTAAACTTTAAATGGTTATACATTTACACCACCATCCCTTTCTAAACAAATCATTAAATAGCAAAAAGAAAAAGATACTCCGTAAAAGATAATAAAATACATCAAGCATCGCTAATCTAAGAATACAAAAGGGCAATCTTACTGTGTTGAAGAAGCATATACCAACTTCATCATAAGACCTATTAATTATTTGACTCTTCAAAGTTTGGGAGATACAACTGAGAGTGGCTTGAAAATGTGAGACATGCTCTCCATCATCCTGGAAAACACAAGGCAACAAGCATTAACTGAACAATTTGGAGAAAGTTAATTTACAAGCGAATCTGCTTATTCCCTTGAAATCTAGAACAAATGCAAATAGCACCTGACCCTGCTATTTCTGCCCATAAAGAAAACAAGTAATTTCAAGAGCCTGGATTCATTTTTAATGAGATAGAAACTTTGCAGGACATATAATCCAATGAGGATGAGTTGCTCACCTATATATCAAGGGACTAATTTCCTAATGAACATAAACCGTAAGTCTCATAAAGGAATACAAAGACAACAGGTCAATTTTGTCAAATAAAACCTAAGCCAAGGAAGAAATAAGGCAATACAAAGATATCGAAACAAAAGAAAATCCCAAATTATAAGAGACATATCAAAAAAATTTACGACATCACTCCTAGATTTGGATAAACCAAATTAACCAATACGTCATTTATTAAAAAAAGAGCTTTGAACATTCACTCATTCAGTATCTTCAAAATCATAAGATAGCAGAAGCAACTTGTTTTAGTCAATCTCATATGACTTGCATATACCTCGCTCAACTTTGAATTCAAACAATATCCATTTCAAGGAAGCAGTGTGAACAAATCACTTGTTTAACTCATTGGGAAATTTCATATAACATCTGTGGTCAAGATTCAAGGGTATTAAGTGAATATGTCTCTACTACTACTCATATTATTGAAGATTTCCAACCCACAAGGACAATAGGAGTAGTTTTGTGTTCAAAATGATATGGTTTTAACCGTTGGTGCCTTTACGGTGCTTCAAATGAATAGTTAAATAATTTATGGGTCAGAAAATACTTGTCTAACCCTAAAATTTCGAGGTTGGGTTGGGGTGAGGTTTCAAATCAATCCCGTATAGTTAGTTCTAACTTTGCACAAGACCACCAGACACAGTACATCTTACCCGCTAACCCTTGAAAATAGTAACTACATTGATACATAAGCAAAAATTTCACAACACAACAGTCTGATTTCTCTTTATATAATGGATTGTTAGGGCATAAAAAACACATAGGTGCATATTTTGGGGACTTACCCGAGGACAAGTAGAGCTGAACATTTTGGGGGAAGCATCGATGAGATACACCACGAACTCCTTGGTCGATTCGCTTCCCTGTAGAACACCTCCGTATCAGTCCAAGCTCCAAATAGACTCGGTTTACTGGTACTAGCACCGCCATTGCACGAAATTGGGAGAAATGAAAACAATGGAGGGGGAGAAGAGAGAGATACCTGATAGAAATCGCCATCAGCTTCATCTTCATCGTCGCGGAAGATGTCATCGGGGTCCAACTCCATCGCCGGCGGGAGAGAGAAGATGAAAGAATAGAGAGACGATTAGTATTACAGACGACGCGAGGGAGGGAAGTGGGTAAGGAAGTTTATAATGGTAAATTGGTAATCTAATTTTTTTTTAAAAAAACAAATACAAAGTAGATTATGTAGTAGAGGTTGAGCCCAATTCAATGTCAATAGAAAGTGCAAGATATCTAGTTGCAATTCTAATTCAGATGATAATAAAAGCAGCCAATCACTTGGAAGTGAAGAGAAGGCAAAAAAAAATTCTAAATTCCTTGCTCCTCGCTATAAAATTGAAGATAGTGAATGGAACGATGAGCAAGATCTCGATCCTCTTCATCGTGATGATCCCTGATCTCGCAAGAACCACCACCGTCAAAACAAGTTGATGAAGTACTTGGCAAAGTGTTCATCTCTGTGCAGATGGTGGATGAGGAGGAAGTGAGGTGCATGGGGAGAGAAATTTCAATTTCACTTTCAATTGCTAATGAAGCTGTAATTTGTGAGTGGGAAAGAAATTTGTGGGTGAGCCGGGAAATGACGAAGAAAAGAGAGGGGTTTTAAAAAGCCGGGAATTGCCACCGATTTTTTTACGGAGTACGGATTTATACGTACTACGAAGTAGATTTATACGGATTACTATCCTTGTTCAAGTTCAAGACAAGGCAAAAGCTGCAAACTCGTGATTCGTGAGGGCTGAAAAGGTGGACAAGACAAGCGCGTAGCTCCCTTTGCCAAATCTGACTTTTCTTTTACAATTGACACTCAAAGTGTGTAGCCCCTCTTGTCTTGTCCATCCAGCCCTCACGAATCACGGATTTTACAATTTTTTTATATTTTTTTCCTAATATATTATACTCCATCCGTTTCAAAATAAAAGTCGTTTAGACTTTAATGCACGCTTTTTAAGGATGTAAAAACTATATAAAATATTATTTTTTTAATCAAATTTTTTAAATAATTTCATACTTGTTACTAAAAAGTATGAAATTATGGAAAAATATTGAATGAAAAAATAATATTTTATAGAGTTTTTACCTTATTAAAATGCGGGCGAAATAGTAAAGTGACATTTATTTTTAAAACAGAGCACTTACGCCAGCACACCCGATAACACTTATGTTCTTCCCTTAACTCACTTTTTCCCTGCCACATCGGTATAAAAACACCCTTCACATTTTCAGCAATTCCACCTACATCCGTGCATTTCACTTCGAAGCTCTTCACCCACTTTTTAATCATTTTGTTTTTAATAAATATTTCATACAACATTATTATTATTATTATTATTATTATTATTATTATTATTATTATTTTCATTATTATTATTATTGTTATTATTATTATTATTATTATTATTATTATTATTATTAGTATTGAAATAATATTTTCCCAATAATTATGTAAATAATAAGAATAACAAGTTAAGTTAAAAAACAAAACTACATAATCAAGCTGTAATAATTCAAGTACAAGATTCAAAAGACCACACAACAAAGTAAAAAAAAGCTTCTTCCAAGGGAAAACATAAGCTATAGATGGAATTCAAGCGTCATTTTGTGACGGCCCAAATTTGTGCCATATATGCTCAATTAAGTCGGACTTCAAATGATGATGTGAACCCGAATTTCGCAGAGCAGCCCTATTAGTTAAGAAGGCACTCATACTGGTCGGTATTCTTGTAGCAGGTGGTTGTTCCCTTGAAGAACGTCTTTACTAGTGTTCAACCATGCACTCAAGAGCAACTCATCTTCATGCTCGGACCACTGCCTCCGTGCAACACGTCCTGGTGATGGCTCCTCATCGGCTTCTTCTTCTTGCACATCATCTTGCGTACTGTATGTTGGGAAGCTCTCTTGTGTACCACCTATTATAGGAGATTGGGTATCAAGTTGTGGATGGAAATGAGGATGCTCATTCAAGGAGGGATGGTTTGGATCAAAATGACTCAAAATTGGATTGTATTGATTGTATTGAGACAACATATCGAAGAAGCTTTGAGGAAAGTTTAGTGGATCTTGATTCGGATCCATTTTGGCTTTAAAAGTGGGACTGGTATTTGATCAAGAAGAAAAACACTTCTTTGAATGCATGTGAAAGTATGATACGAGAGTGCCACTATATATAGAAAAAAAATCATTAACTATTACTAATTTTATCTTATATATAATCATTATTAATTATACCAACGTAATTGTATTATTTTTTTAACTCAAATATATGCAAAATGGGTCTTTATGGGTAGATAAAATTAAAATATATTCAAATATAATTTTTATAATTATTTTTTAATAACGTTATATAGTAAATAATACCGGTTTAAGATTGGGTTTAATACCTTTATATATAATGGAAAAGTGAAACAATTTACAAATTTTTATTCTTGCACAATCAAGTGAAAATGGAACGTACTACGAAGTAGATTTATACGGACTACTATCCTTGTTCAAGTTCAAGACAAGGCAAGAGCTGCAAACTCGTGATTGGTGAGGGCTGAAAAGGTGGACAAGACAAGCGTATAGCCCCCTTTGCCAAATCTGACTTTTCTTTTACAATTGACACTAACAGTGTGTAGCTTCTCTTGTCTTGTCCATCCAGCCCTCACGAATCACGGATTTTACAATTTTTTTAGATTTTTTCCCTAATATATTATACTCCATCCGTTTCAAAATAAAAGTCGTTTAGACTTTAATGCACGCTTTTTAAGGATATAAAAACTATATAAAATATTATTTTTTTAATCAAATTTTTTAAATAATGTCATACTTATTACTAAAAAGTATGAAATTATGGAAAAATATTGAATGAAAAAATAATATTTTATAGAGTTTTACCTCGTTAAAATGCGTGCGGAATAGTAAAGTGACATTTATTTTTAAAACAGAGCACTTACGCCATGCACACCCGAAAACAGTTCTATTCTTCCCTAAACTCACTTTTTCCCTGCCACGTCAACATAAGAACACCCTTCGCCTTTTCAGCAATTCCACATACATCCATGCATTTCACTTCGAAGCTCTTCACCCACTTTTTAATCATTTTGTTTTTAATAAATATTTCATACAACATTATCATTATTGTTATTGTTATTATTATTATTATTATTATTATTATTATTATTGTTATTATTATTTTCATTATTATTATTATTGTTATTGTTATTATTATTAGTAGTATTGAAATAATATTTTCCCAATAATTATGTAAATAATAAGAATAAAAAGTTAAGTTAAAAAACACAACTACATAATCAAGCTGCAATAATTCAAGTACAAGATTCAAAAGACCACACAACAAAGTAAAAAAAGATTCTTCAAAGGGAAAACATAAGCTATAGATGGAATTCAAGCGTCATTTTGTGACGGCCCAAATTTGTGCCATATATGCTCAATTAAGTGGGTATTCAAATGATGATGTGAACCCGAATTTCGCGGAGCAGCCCTATTAGTTAAGAAGGCATTCATACTGGTCGGTATTCTTGTAGCAGGTGGTTGTTCCCTTAAAGAGCGTCTTTACTAGTGTTCAACCATGCACTCAAGAGCAACTCATCTTCATGCTCGGACCACTACCTCCGTGCAACACGTCCTGGTGATGGATCCTCATCGACTTCTTCTTCTTGCACATCATCTTGCGTACTGTAGGTTGGGAATTAAGTTCTCTTGTGTACCACCTATTATAGGAGATTGGGTATCAAGTTGTGGATGGATATGAGGATGCTCATTTGAGGAGGGATGGTTTGGATCAAAATGACTCAAAATTGGATTGTATTGATTGTATTGAGACAACATATCGAAGAAGCTTTGAGGAAAGTTTAGTGGATCTTGATTCGGATCCATTTTGGCTTTAAAAGTGGGACTGGTATTTGATCAAGAAGAAAAACACTTCTTTGAATGCATGTGAAAGTATGATACGAGAGTGCCACTATATATAGAAAAAAAAATCATTAACTATTACTAATTTTATCTTATATATAATCATTATTTATTATACCAACGTAATTGTATTGTTTTTTTAACTCAAATATATGTAAAATGGGTCTTTATGGGTAGATAAAATTAAAATATATTCAAATATAATTTTTATAATTATTTTTAATAACGTTATATAATAAATAATACCGGTTTAATATTGGGTTTAATACCTTTATATATAATGGAAAAGTGAAACAATTTACAAATTCTGATTCTTGCACAATCAAGTGAAAATGGAAGAGATTTGTGCTAGTTGGAAAGTGTGCCACCCTTTGAAAATGTCCTTCCCACTACCGCTTATTTAAGCGGCAAAATTTTGTGTTCTTCCCCTTATTGACATTTGCTATTTTCTTTTATATGCAGGTGGAGGTTAAGAACACCCCAATTACGCTCGGGTGTGGGTGGCCTAAGGCGTATGAGTTGAAACTTGAAAGCTTCTCAAGCAAACCTCTTTTTTCTTTTTCTTTTTTTTATAAAATTTTTTTTCTTTCCCTTGAGTTCCTAATTGTGTTGACACACCTCAAATTTTCACCTCGTAAAAAACAAAAAAAACACGATATTATCACAAATAAAGAGTTTTTTTAAGGACCATGATACATTTACTTATAGTGTAAAATAAAATATTACACTACAAATAAAAATAAAACAAGTGTCAATAAATTCCTGTCCAATTATTGAAAAAAATCACACCAAAAAAAAAACTCAAATCTGTCTACCCACCCTCTTGTAAGCTTTTTCTCCTCCCTATCTTGGAGGGTAGAAACTCTTCTACTTCCTCCCTCATTATGAACTTGGACAAAGTTAACCTCTTCTTAAAAAATCTTCTCTTGTGCACCTAGCCACCTGCATTCACTAAGATGATCACCAACCACTTTCGAACCTATTGATTTGCTCTCAATCACCGTCTAAATGAACAACCGAATTTGAACCAAGTCTCGTGCATGGTGGCAAAGAGGGCGGAGAAGAAAGGAGATGAGATCGGTTCTCCTGGGAAGGGATTTTGGGAGGGAGTAATAATCTCTCCATCTTCTCATTCCCATCACTTCAATTTCATTTTCTTTTCTTTTTTCAATCTTATTTGAGTGTTTTTACCCTTCTTGATTTTACCCACTCGTTATGGGAAGAAATATTTACTCACTCATCTCATTTAAACTTACTCTTTACCTTTGAGAATATTTTTTCAAGTGGGAATCTTGCAATTTAATTGGGAGTATAAAGAATCTAGTTTTACACTTAGTGTAAACCAAGACTTTCCCTTTTTTAAATTTATCTATATCTATACTATTATAAAAGGGTCAACAACCCACCACCCGAATTTTTTCCTTATAAAAAAAATAAAATAAAAAATAAAATAAAAGGGCCAACAAGCAAATGAACCGTGATTTAGCGGAGTTATAACATTTCTGTTACTTTAAACGGTACTTAATGTGCACATCTTAAAAAAAATATTTAACAATAGTATATAGTGATGGGTTTTAGCAAAGCCCAATACTTTATGGTCTTTCCCTAACTTGTTTGGACTTTTGGTGTATTAAATAAGCTTACTACTTAACTTATAAGCAAACTACCACCATCTCCTCATCGTCTATCATCTTTTACTTTTTACAGAACTAGAAAAAAAAAACACTACTCAACCTTCACCGCCTCAAAGAAAACCGTCGTATTTGCTATAAATAGAAGCTGCCAGTGGACCAAATGGATCCCTACTGCCTCACTTTTTCTTCATGGACTTCTCAAATATACTTGATAATCAAGGTACAAGACAATCGCCTCATTCAGCTACCCTCTACTTGCTTGTTTCATGTTTCATTTTTCATTTAATTGTGATTCCAATTAGGAGTAAATTGAAGTGTTTATTTAAGGGCTACAAGTAGAGTAAGGTGCGTGATTGAATGCTTTTTTTATGGGTGTACACTCAAATTTTTCGTTCCTTTCTTCCTTGGAAAAAAAGAGGGAAACCTAGCTAGAAAAAGATATGGACAAGGAAAGAGAGGAGCGGAAGTTATGTATATTTAGTATTGATTGAATTGGTTTTAGTGTGGAAGAAAAGATTATATATTATACATTATACACCAAAATCAAAGCCTTTAGACACCTCCAAAACTAAAGAGAAGGGTTTGAAGCAAAAGGGGGAAACCTAGCTAGAAAAAGATATGGACAAGGAAAGAGAGGAGCGGAAGTTATGTATATTTAGTATTGATTGAATTGGTTTTAGTGTGGAAGAAAAGATTATATATTATACATTATACACCAAAATCAACGCCTTTAGACACCTCCAAAACTAAAGAGAAGGGTTTGAAGCAAAAGGGGAACTATGTGCTCTGCCTACAACTATTTGTTCAAGTATATATTGCACATTATTTATTCTACCATATTATTAAGAGAGTCCATCTTTTTTTCAATATTTACTCATGACTTCCTCTTACAAATGGTAATCACTTATATTGCATGTCAAATTGATTTTTTTAGGAGGGAAATTAGACTTTGTTCACTTTTGGTTATGCGCGCCCTTCCCATAACATACCTTGCTAAGGTCTTATACTAAAAAAAAAATTAAAATGTGCAATCCATTTTTTCATGAAATTCAGCTCGTTTTTTCCTTTAGATTTGCCCAAGAATCTAACCTTCCTTGAACCGACACATTTAGCACTGTGCAGTTCATTTTTGCATTGTGTTGTTTGCGACTATCTCAACGGTTAATAAATTTACCCCTTGACCATTTTGTGCAAATAAATATTGGTTTCCATTTTTTGCCTTTAGATTGAATATAAATACCTTGCTAAGTGCAATTCACTCATTTTTTTAGCTTAGCTCAATTGTGCTTTTTTAGGTGGTAGTGTGCCCCGTTTTTGCCTTTAAAGATTTAATTTTAAAGCAAAAAAAAAAACACACACAAAGAATGCAATCATTTTTTTTAGCTTTGCCTAATCGTGTTTCTTTTTTAAGGTGGTAGTGTGTTCCATTTTTTCCTATAAAGATTGAATACAAATGCAAAAGAAAAAAAAATATACCCACATAATAACTAGTTTAGGGACCACAAAAAAAAACTTATAGAAAAAAAATGATTAACCATTTACAAATTAATAGGGTGCGAGTTCTTTATTGATTATACATATGCACTCCAGAAAATACAAATTATAGTAGTGCAATGATTATTGTTGGGTGATAAGGTAAGGTAATGTAATGAAATTAATGAAATATTTTAGCTATATTACACTTGAATTGCAAGTACCTATCACTTGCACATACATATTATGTTGCTAATTAATGTACTAGATTTAATGAATTTTTTTTAATAAGTATGCCTCAAATTAAACTGCATCCATCTTAAATTTACTTGCTTTAAGTATTTCTTCAAAAGAATTTGAGGATGCTTAGCCGGTAGCCAGACAAAGTTGAATAGTATAGATATGATTCATTATATATATAAGTGCATGCATATTATATACTCCGTGTACAACAAATATGATGTTCCACTTATCAAATTTACATTTAATAAGAGGGCATGCACTTTAAAATTGCATATACACATCATAGTCAAACATACACATACTATTTAAATATACCACAACTCCACACTTTACCTCTCTATTACCATTCAAATATTGTACTCCCACCTATTGTTCATTTCATGAAGAATGAAGTTCAAGAAACTACGCCTAAACGAATTAGTATATAACGCAAGGATCATACAATAAGAGTTAGATGCTCTAGCAAATTAAGAGTTTGTGAAGAGCTAGGGGAAAAAATGTCGGTGTTTAAAGCTTGCGGATGAACAAGTATAATCTCCTAATCGTACTACATATCTCATTTAGGTTTTTAAACACTATTTGTCTTCTTATTTATGATTGAATTGATTGGTTTCTCTTAGCTTAGAGCATCTGCAACACCCATATAGTGGGTGTCTTACCTGTCAATTTGTATTAAAAAAAATAGAAAAGTTATTAAAAAGATAAGAAACTCACCTTTGGGAATAGGAAAGTGCACGGAAGAAGATACTCTGTTTTTTCGATTCTAACAAATTGTGAGGCCCAACTGACACAAGAAGCCCACTTGATTCAAGAGTGCATTTTTTTTTACTACTATGCTTTTTTTTTTTGCTGTTTTTTTATATAAATATTACAAATAGATTGTGTTGGATGTTGTAAGCATGAGAGTTAAAGAAATTTTGATTGAGTACGTGGGATGTGTGAAAAAATTAAAAGGAATATGTAAAATTGACGTGGCAGAGAGAGAAAGATAAAAAGTGGTATAAAAACTTTGGATTAGGATGTGGGTTGCGGATGCTCTTAAATGCATAGGGAACTGAAATCAATGCAATGTTGCTTGACTCGAATGTCGATCTCTTTGACTAAATAATAGAGTATGGAAATGATTACGACACATTGAATGTGTTGGTAAGGGATGTTAACCCAGATCTTTACAATGAGGGGCGAAACAATGAGGATCTGGTTATTACTAACATTACTCATGTGCATAAAATCCATGGCGAAAGCTCTTCAATGGTTAGAGACCCACTATGTGCTCTTGGAAATCTGGCAAAAATCAGTGGATAGCACGACAAGAGTTGGTATGCTTCTCCCTCCTGCCCATATATTTGTGCATGTATGATTATTATATATTTACTCCCATTGGGTATTCTTATCAATGAATTTATCTAATTCAGATGTCGTTGTTGTTGTATTGCATGTAGAGCCACCCAAACAAGTCACTACTTATAGGGTTTCTCATGCTCAAGTTTGTGAAATATATGCAACTGATGATAGGTAGACTCGTTCTTTTACCATAATCCTACTTGCTTTTCCTTCTTGGATTATATATTGTTAACTTACTTGATTTATGGTTTTCGATTACACTCTTGCCCTAGTTGTGACAAGATAATGCTCATATCTGCATGGTTTGCTTTGGCGGACACTCTTTATAAAAAGCTCAGTGGTGCAAATTCCGTGAATCATATTACCAGTTTTACTGTTTTGAAACCAAGCACTATTTACCTTTACTCCACTCACTAACTATGGTACCATGGTTCTATTTATAGATTTACAAATTGGCACTAAATACATTAAGTCTTGTATCACATTGATACAAATATATATAACTTACCTTGTTAAGACAAGTGATCGATGAGGATACATGATTAAAATAATGGAGATCTAATATTTCAAAAATTGTATCTATATTAAAAGTGTGAGTTGGCGAAATGGATAGTAAAGAGACCAATTTGCCCCTAATTTTATGTTCAAATTTTAAAAACATATGAGACCATTTATATTTCATCCCATATTACAAAAATTGTGTCCGTTTTCATTTAGGCCCAAATAATTAGAGATTAAAAAAAATAATGGAAGTCACGTAACCGTAATTATCCATTTCCATTTTTACTATGGGTGGGCATGGGATGGGATTTAAAAAAATTAAATCCCATCGGGTCTTATCTCTTACGGGACTGGACTGGATCGGTACAGGACGGGTCTTGTCCCTTATTTTTTTTAAAGAAGCAATTCCAATAACAAAAAATTGAATACAATACAACAGCAATGGATTTAACACGTAGCCTTATGTCACATTAAAAGTAACATATATAATAGGTTATAACTAGTTACATTCAAAGTCTGTCAGCATACAGTAAGTTTGTTAGCATGTACAGAATATATAGCAAATTACAACAACTTATACTCCGTAGTAATTTACATCGGCATGCATGTACTCCTAAATTACAGCAGGTTAACATGTATATATTGTAGCAGGTGTATACGTACAATAGAATAAATACAACATATATATATAGCAGAAAATGAGGAACAAAAATCGAAGGAGGGATGAAACCTAGAGAGTGAGGCTCTGCCTCTTCCTCTCTAAAAACAAAAATCCCCAATCCAGGATACCACCACCACCCCGTATACTAACCACTACCTTAGGCCGTGTTTGGCAGGGGATGCGAGGGGGTGTCGGGGATGGGGGTGGGTTTTCGGGAAGCGCGCATGAGTGTTTGGCAGGGGATGCGAGAGAGTGGAGGGGGATGCAAAACAGGGGATGCGGGGGGTGAGACGGGGTGAGACACCCACCTGATTCAAGGGGGATGGACGGGATGGGAAGGGGATGGGTTCCAGATTTGCCCCCTTCACGTCTCTACCATCTTCTGCTGCTACTACTGCTATAAAAGTTTCAACCTTGAATCTGAGCAGCTGGGAGCGTCGGCCGCCGCTTCGAGCCACCCTCTCCACCACGGTGTTGCTACTGGAGGCTCTTCCGGTGCCGTCCCCTCCTTTGCTGCGATGACGACTGCCCGCTGCCTCAGCCCTATTTGCGCGATGATGGTCTTTGCGGGCTCTCCTCACAAATCTATAACCCTCGATCTGGATTTTTGTCTTTCTTTGCCGTTCGATATTTACATCCTGCTTCTCCCTCCCTCCATCCCCCGAGTTAAATAAAGGGGATTTTTTTAACTCTAATATGTATTCGATCTGTGCCCCTAATCTGTATTCGATGACGACTACCCACAGATTTGCCCCTTCAAGCTTCTTTCCCCCATTCTCATGTTTTTGTAAGTTATAATACATGATTCACAATGTGATTTTGTCATTTGTGATTTTACAGGACAACTGTTGATTTCATGTACCTGCTCGCGCTACATTGGCCAAATACTATGAATTTAGGCTGTTGGATTGGGTTTTATTTTTGGAGCTTCTTTACAAGGTAGCAGTTCACAATGAATGGTTGCAAATTTGTCAAAAGAGTCCATGATGATTACAGTTTTCCCCAACTCAAGCAAAGGGCTGAAGTTGTTCAACTAATTAATAAAATATTTGATTCTTGCAATTTGAGGATCAATTCCAGCAAAACATCATCAATTCAATGAATCAAGTGAAATAGTATTGTCATCTTCATTTTGTTATATTCTGAACAAGTACTGCTCATTCGATCGGAAATGGCCCTTGAGCGAAATGGAGGCTGGGTGGAAGTGCGCCGCTAGCTGCTGAGGGAGATGTCGCAATGGAGCACGGGCTCTTTCGGCCGATGAAAATGACGATTGAAGAAGATGAGTTGGATTTGAGGGGTATTTGGGAGGGACATTGTTGCCATTTCATGTCAATTAGTGGGGGCAATTGTGTCCTTTTTAGTGTCTTTATCCCCAAATATTTTAACACACAACCAAACACGAACGGGATTAAACTGACTTCAAATCTTCACCCCGTCCACCCCGAAATTCCATCCCCATCCCTTCCACCCCCAAAAATCAATCCCCATCTACCTACCCCCACCCCGTTGCCAAACACGCCCTTAGTCCCGGTCTCATGTCGATCACCATAATCCTAACCCTCACCGATTGTCTTCCACCTTGCACCACCATTCCACCCCACTCTTATTGGGTGTCCACTGGTCGTTCCTTCGTCGCGGGTTTCTTCCCAATCCCATCCCAAACCCTAATTTCGAATCCAATTACTCCATAACTTCCTCCTCGTGCTCCGATTGGCTTGTTTTTATGCCGATTTCGACCTCCCTTGCCGGCATTCTTGCTCCGTCGCCGGTGATTGCAGCCTGTCTTGCCCCTTTTGGGGAAAGAATGAAGAAAATAATAATAATTAAAACAAAATCAATTTGGGTTGCAATTTGCAATACCTAAAAATCCCAAAAGGGTCTAAATCCCCTCGGGGCTTGACAAATCCCGAAAGAGTTTGAATTACCAAACTTGCTAAAATAAATTTTCCTGAAAGGAATTAACAAATTACCCGAAAGGGTTGAATAATTTCTCATTCGCATGAAAGGGACTCCGGGTGCATTTGACTAGGGTAGTTCTCGGTTGTGATCCATGTTGTTATTGGTGTTTCCTTTTCTGAGTTGGAGCTGGCTGGGGTCAAGGCGGTGTATATCAAGGCGACTCCGTTCGTTGGAAATTTCCTTGGAGGATCGTCTTCACTGCCCAAAGGGACTCCTGATGTATCGTTGGTGAGCGGGTCAGCGGTGTCGCAACTTGGTGGGTGCTTGATGTCAGTTTTTAGTCTACGTTGTCTCCAGCGTGTTCGGGTTTGGATTGCCGATTCGCTTTGGATTGTGTGTCATTCACCATTGTATTGCACCCTTTTTTTTTATAGCGTTGTATGTTTTGACGGTTCGCCGTCTGCCGACTTTGTCGGCCTATCGAGGTGTCACGTTCGTCTGACCCTCGAATTATTTTCTAATAAAAAAAATATATGTATAGCAAATTTGATCATATTCAACATATTGAAACCTTTAGTTGCTGTTTTTCTTTAGTTTACACAAGTTTATGCAACTTAATTAAATGTGTATAAGTGTATATATAATTATACGTTTTATTATAAAAAAAATTGTGTGTATATATATTTATGCGGGATGAGGATTCTTTGCCCCGCGTCCCGTCCCGTGTATTTTTTGGGGAACGGGATTAAATTTTTTTCCTCAAAACCCACCGGTATCGGGACGAGATGGGATTTGGGCCCACCCCTAATTTTTAGGGTTTCTTCATACTTGAGCTTTATCAAACGCCCAATACGACAAGTAGCCATTGATTTTTGCTAGGTGTGAGAGAGATGGCAATATTTGTAACTTATCGATATAAATTACCTATACACCACGTGTATGCATCTTAATTTATTTTTTCACATGTGTTACTGGAGCAATTTCCTTTTCTCTCAGTTTAGTATTAAGATACCCCTACACTTCTATCTCTTTCAACGTCCAACATCAACGTGCGACACTCTGCATCTTCAGCTATCAGTAAGCACCAAATTATCTTCCATAGTTTTGAATTGGGTTGTTCTTAGATTATAAAATTTTACAATTTTAGGTTGAATTTAGTTGTTTTGACCCCTCTTACAATTTTAATCTTGCATATTTCCGAAATTGGGTTGTTTATAGACTATACAAGTTTGCAATTTCAGTTTGAATTGGGTTACTTGTAGATTATAAACTCTTGCAATTTTAGGCTAGATGTGTGAATTGATTAAGCATTCAATGTTTGAATTTAAGGGTATCAACCATGATTGTACCACCGCCCAAGGCAGCCAAGAGCATCCGTACGAACGAGAGTTTGAAACTCTAAATCAGAACTCCAAGACAATGAGCCGGACTCCATGTCCGTATGAGTGAGTCGATCGGCCGCTCTATTCATCTCCTTGAAAACGTGGGACACGGAGGCCGTATGAATAAAGCGAAGCAGACGAAGAACATCCTATCTCCCTAGGAGTCGACCAAAAGCTAACTAGTTAGGCATGAGACGGAGTATTTTTTTTAATCATAAGTTCATAACTAGATAGGCATTACTATAAATCAAAATAAATTGGACATAAAAGTGGGAGGCGGAAGAATAAACCCCATTTGAAGGGTAAAACAATGCGCTCGACGTTTTGCCTTCGCGCCCCCAATTCGACTCGAGTGTCGATCTGATATCCTCCTCCAGTGAACCTGCGTGGCTCTCTCCATCTTCTGATCACCCTAACTTCATTCCAGCCCCCACCGTCTCCCCAACCCGCTGCTACCAAATTCCGACTATATGAACGATGACTTCTTTCCCCTTCGTTGAAACCCATGTTTTTTTAATATCCTTGCTTCGAGCTTTTGTGTAATTTAATCTACAATTTCAGAACCGATTACAACCGTAATCTATGAAAAACCTCCTTGAAAGACCTAAACCCCCCGGGGCTTCAAAAGCAACTCGTGGCCGGCGTACTCGATTGAGTCCGATCGGGTGCTTCAGTGGACTTTCTGTCGATTCGCGGCTTCGGTTGGGTTCGGATCTTACAAAAGGTTGCCTTGGCACCGGTGGATTTTTGTCTGGTTGATTCTGCTCTCTTGTAATCCATATTGGGTTCATTTGCTTGGTCCAATCTCCCTACATTTTTCTCAAATCTCAATCTTTTCCTCTAGGCATGTGTGTTGGCGTTCACCCTTTGTCGCATGCGGTGCTCTGTACCCTTCGATCACCAGTCGCGCACGTCATCGACTGTTTGGCCAGAGATTGTCATTCTACTTGTCGTGCACGTTTCGACCTCTGCTTTGTGTGTGCTTGTCGTGCAAGGCATGGCCTGCTGGCCATTTCTTCTCTTCTTGCACGACAAGCAGTTGTGTCTTGCTTTTAAAAAAAATTAAAAATCACATTTAATCCATATCAATCAATTGTATCAAAATATCGAAAGGGTCTCGATCAAATCCCGAAAGGGCTTCTAGATGCGTTTTACTATAGGGTGGTTCTCGGCGGCGTCTATGGGTGTTCGTAGGGGCGGAGCCAAGAGAGGTCACATGCCCCCCTCGTTTGATGAACTACCTAAGTGTATTATCCTCGTCGATAGCTTCGTTTTGATATATAATACGCCCTAATATCACATCTAAGTAAAAAGCTATGAATGTTTAAATTTTGAAGGTATATTAATCCCTTCAATTTGATTTCAATAGACCATCATGCTTTTATATTTTACTTAAATTAGCACTCATATACTATAATTCATCTCGAGAGCTTCGAAACGAGATGTTATAATAAATATTTCGATAATTAGATAAGAAGTTAAGCAAGTTTAATTTTTTTATATCTAGTTATACATTATTATTTATTAAGAGTGCAAAAAGTTGCATATTGACTAAAGTTGTTATTCGAAATGAATGAGCCTAGTATTTCTTGATTTAGCTTGCTTAGAAATGAGTTGTGCTTGAGTCGAGAATATATTTGGACTTTGAACTTATATTCAATTTGTTTAGTAAATGATCAGGCTCAAGCTAAAATTTTCAAATATTATGCAACTTTACTCGCTTATGACGCAATAACTTAAATGAAATTTTAGAAATTTCACAAAATTCGTGCCATTTGAATTTAAATCGAGCCGAGATGAGCTTTAAAGCATACATGTATAATTGTGCCCCCTATTTGAAAATTTTCTGTCTTCGCCATCGATGTTCATGGCGTTCCTATTCTTAGTTGGGGCTCTTGCGTCCGGCGTTGAGTGTAACTGGGTCGAGACGTTGTGTATTGAGACGACCCTGTGATCCGAAAATTTTATAGAAGGATCGTCTTTACTGCCCACAGTAACTCCGGATGTATCGTTAACCAGTGATGTTATTGTTTAGTGACATTTAACGTCAGATCGTAGTCTATGTTGTCCACAACGTATTATGATTAGATTTATTTGTTCGCTTGAATCTATTTACATATCACTCTTTGTATTACACCTCATTTTTAGATTGGATGGTTTGTTAAGGCTGTATAGAATTTCTACCTTATATAAAAAAATGGACATAAAAGTTCTAAAATTAAAAAAAAAAAAAGAGTCGGGACTTTTGGCCTCCTTTGGCAGCCAGTCAGCCACATGGGCTTTCCATGATCGGTCGACAAAACCGATCGAGAGCCGTTGATTTAGGTTGCATCGTGCGGTGGCGGTGAGTTCTCAAAAGGAATTTGTCTTCCACACGCTTTTACAGAAAATACATTAACTAATTAATTAAAAATATTAATAATACAATAAAATGGCGATGACCAATCTCCCGACCCCAAGACCCGCCGCCCTTTTCTCTCCTCCCGACCTCTCACCAATTTTTCTCTGCAAAAGGCCTCCTCCCCCTCCCCACCCCAAGACGAAACCCTAGAGAGAACAAACTTACATCCACGCTTCATCCTCTCATCCATGGCGACCTTCAGCGAAGCCCCTCCCGGTAACCCCAAGGCCGGAGAGAAGATCTTTAAGACCAAGTGCGCTCAATGCCACACCGTCGAGAAGGGATCTGGCCACAAACAAGGTTTTCTTTCTCCCTCTCTCTCTGTCTGTCGATGCGGAGATCCGAAGATTTCGATGTCGATTTCCTTTCGATCTGATTTGTTCCATATGTCAAATCCTTTTGTCTGATCTAGTTTTGTATCCCTTGTCCTTGGATCGAATACGTGTTTTTTGCTGGATTTCTGTGCTTGGATCTAATACGTTTTAGGGGGAGTCTGAATTCCTTTGCGATGTACTCTGATTTGTGCATGGTTTTTGCGCTTATATCTGTTGTGTTGTGTGATTTTTGCGCTTGGATCTAATACGTTTAATTTTGCAGTTTCTCATCAAACAGTTTCTTATGTTTCTTTGTATTTTGATTGATTACAGTGTTGATCCTTGTCCGCTTTTGTGCTATTCGGTTGGAACTTTTTTTTCTGTTCCCATGTTTTCAGGAATCTTCACACCTTTATGTATATAGGCTACCTGGTTGGTTGTTCTGGAACTTTTCACGCCCTGTTTGCTGGATTGTGCTCAATTGGTAAACTTTGTTTGCTGGATTGTTGTGCCCAATTGGTTGACTTAAGACTTTAAAAGGGCTGTGTATCTGTGTACCCTTTAGAACGGGTTACAGTTCCATTGGCGATGTCGGTAGACTTGGATAGTGTTATAGGCTTTTTTGTTTCTGGTTTAGAAAATTACGTTTAATTTTACGAGGTTTTAATCAATGTTACTCTTGTTCTGGAGAGAGCTAATTAGAGTGTAATTTGTTTCTCCTTGCAGTTATGGCTTGGTAGTTATCTGTGTTATAACTTATATCCACTAATGCTTCCAAGGACTTTGTCTTGTTGGAGATTTCTAATCATTTGATTCATTTCATATTTTCAGGTCCTAATCTAAATGGCCTTTTTGGGAGGCAGTCGGGAACAACTCCTGGGTACTCGTACTCTGCTGCTAACAAGAACAAGGCTGTTCAGTGGGGAGAGGATACTTTGTATGACTACTTGCTGAATCCAAAGAAGGTACACGTTTTTTTTTTTTTTTTTTTTTTGTGCAGAATGTTTTGTTTCTAGAGGATGTAGATATCCCTCATGCTCATGCAATTGGTTTTTTTTCCGATAAATGCAGGATATTTTGCTCATTCTTTTAACATCATTGGCTTATTGAACCTAAACTATTAGGTGTTGGTATGATGTTAGGAATATGGTTGGAATGTGAATTTTATACTCATATTTTTTCTTTGGTTCTTTTAAGAACTGTAGTTCAGGAATTGGTTTTAATTATGAATCAACCTGCAGTAGAAATGTTGGTATGAAGTCAGGGTTTTGACGATGTGTTTGGGGGAACTTGATGATCAAAGAAACACTGTTTGTCTGGTTCATGGCCAAAACCAGGGAACCATATGCCATTGGGAGGTTCTTGATTGACATAAACAGCTTTTTCTTTAATTTTTAGTCGCATTTTGGTAGATTCTACATCCTGGATATGTTCTAAAAAGCTAGCTTGTCGGATATGATTATTAACATAATTGTAGATAAAATTTAACGGGGGTATTGACTTCCCTTAAAAAAATTGAGTGCTTAGGAAAGTATAGCCATGAATTCCAGTTCACTATTTTGTGTGTATCATGCTGGATTGTTGTTGGAGCTTTATTAGTGCAAACAAATGACCTCTTGTACTTCTTTTCTATGTTTATCATCTCATAATATTTTTTTTTCCCAGAAGCGCTGTACTGAGTAGTCACCATGCACAATAGGCTTTAACATGTATAATATTGTTGGGCATGTTAACATTTTGTTTAATCACCTATTTGTTGCAGTACATCCCTGGGACAGGGAAGCCATGAATTCCAGTTTACTATTTTGTGTGTGTGGAGGAATATATGTACTTAATGTATCATGCTGGATTGTTGGTGATACCTTTATTAGTGCAAACAAATGACCTCTTGTACTTCTTTTCTGTGTTTATCATCTCATAATATTTTTTATCCCAGAAGCGCTGTACTGAGTAGTCACCGTGCACAATAGGCTTTAACATCTATATTGTTGGGCATGTTAACATTTTGTTTAATCACCTATTTGTTGCAGTACATCCCTGGGACAAAGATGGTTTTCCCAGGCCTGAAGAAACCCCAGGAGCGTGCGGACCTTATTGCATACCTGAAGGAATCAACACAGTAATATCTCACCCTCGATGAAATTTAAGTGAAGAGGCCGGGCTCTATTTCTTTTGTTAGTCAAAATTTTGTCTCGGAGGAGACTTGAGAAAAACTTCTATTCTTGGTCAAATAAGATTACACTGATTAGGGTGGACGACTTTGAGAAACATTTATTTTAAGGAGCGATTATGATATTTTTGTACGGGGAATTCCTCAGTATATGCAAAGTGTTCTGTGAGGATTAATCCTTAAAGATTCAGTTTAAGTTGGCTTCCTTGCGTAATATGATATATTTAGTTTGATACACATCTCTTTCCTAGACACGCTATGTGCTATTCAGTGCTGTGTTTTGAAAGTTGCTTCTTGAATAATTGCGCCATTTGAGGAATTTGGTTGATATTCGAAAGGCCTACAGGCTCCTCTAGTTCACAGATTCGTCGACAGGGGATCATTATGGCCTGGGGTCTCCACAACAGATTGAATGTATCTGTGGAGGCGTAATCGTTCCGTGCAAGCAAGAAACTCCCAGTTTTGAGATCCGACTATGATCGGACTTGCGGTATTGCAGCTTCGACTCCCTTGATAGTAAGCCTAAAAAAGACTTGCTTGGATTACGTTAAACTTGAATGAGAAGCAGGGCACTAGCAACAGCTATATCAGCTCAGCTCGCAAGACCTGACAATGCGTCTGAAATCGATTGACCCGAATCACAGAAAATACTACAGTAGTATAATTTGCCCGAAAAGGATCTGCCTTGACCTATTTTAATCTGGCATCTAAAAAACCCAATAATTCAAAATGAACTGAACTTAAATAGCTTGAATTCGAAATAGCTTGAATTTAAAGTTATATCTTCTAAAATTCTAAATATGAATGTTGAAGTAATTAAAACCTGAAATAACTAAAGACCCAATTTATACTCTTAAGTTAGTATAAACTTGATTTAAATCGACCCATCTTAGCTTGAATGCTTAAATCATCTAAAATTACATGAAACACAAATGACCCATAACCCGAATTTTCCAACTCCCAAACCAAATCTGACCCAACCCACTCGATCGTTACCTAGTGGTAAGATTGATGTGCTATTGTTCTCTCCTTTGTGAGAGGTCTATGATTCAACTTTTCAAGTTTCTTGAGGGCTACAAAGTAGCATGTTGGGGGTTCTACCCTTGTGCGAAAACTTATTGTTAATAATAGTTGATAATATTTGGAAACCTAAGATCCAAATGTGAAAATCGCAGTTTACACAGAGACGATCTTTTTTTTTTTTTGGGATGAAACTCAGAGACGATCTTGAGATGTCACGTTTGTTTCTTTGTATTAGGGGGAGTATAAGATGATTTTAATAAGATGTCAATGATAACCAATTCATATAGAAGATCTTGTTTTGTGATGCTAGAGGATGGTGTGAGTGAGAGAATAAATACTTATTTATTTATGGAGAATGGATATATAGAGCGGTTTTGCAGTAATAAAAGTTAGGTCATTTTGTTTTAAAATTCAAGTTGATAGTTTTGTTAAGATCAAACATACATCATCTAAATAATATTTTTATAAATTTTAGATACTTTTGAGAATAGTCCCGAACAACTTTGGATAGTCCATAGTATATTTACTATAGTAACTAGTTCAGTATCCGCACCGTTTGCGTTTTTTTTTACAATTTAAATAAATTTAATACAAATACCCGTTCAGAGAGCTAATTAATTTATTTCAACACTTTTGAATTGTTACACAATTTAAATAAAATTACAATTAATTCTCATTAAAATATTTGAAAGTATTATCAAACTTTTATATAATTATTATCAAAATCTTACAAAATTGAGTAAAATCTTTTCAAAATATATCTATGTCTAAAAACATATGAAAACTATTATCTTAAAATTGATTAAGGTGGAGATAAATTTTTTTTGGTTGGTTATTACTATTAAGATAAGAAGAAAATGTCATATGTTACATACGACTTATCATTTATTATATCTATTACATATATCTTTTAAAATTGGTACATATGTTACATAGGTAAAATCTTATCTTATACTTCATATAATATTTAAAATTCGTTAATATCTTCTAAACGTATATCAATATGTAATCAAATTGGGTCAAATTTTATCTTATAAATATATAGATATATTGATTAAATAGATTTAGAATAAAACTTTATCTTCTTCATATATTAATTATTAAATCTTATCTTAAATAATAGTATTTATGTTTGATTAATATCTTCTAAAAATATATCCATATCTAATCAAATTGGGCCAAAATTTATCTTATGTATATATAGAGATATATTGATTAAATAGAGTTAGATTTTATTTTATTTTATGCATATATAGATATATTGATGGATTGAATAGATATATCTAATTTTATCTTGTACATATATTAATTATTTCTTTTAAAAAATGTGATTAGTTCATATGACTACTGAGAAGTCGTCATGTGTCTCAATCGAATTCTCCTTTATTATATATAATAATAATAATCGATATAAATAGATAGATATGTTCACTTAATATATAAAATTTATAAGAAACATTCCTAACACACACCTCGAACCATTATCGACCTGTGTCCTTGGACTACTTGAGATTATGCCATAGCTCATGGATCGTGTTAAATTTCATGAGTGATTTTTATAGATAGGGTGGTTCCTACAAAAAAAACATAGATAGGGTAGTTTTATGGAAAAATCTATAAAGTAGGGGCGGATCCCGTAATTAACCAAAAAAAAGAAGGGTAAATAAGAGGATATCTTGAGGAAGAGGAAACAAAGAGGTGAGAGCTTAAAAGGGTCGATTCACAAATCGAGACTCAGAGAAATCAGTGGAAGTGGAAGGAAGACGAAGATCACAGAGCAATCGTTGTTCAACATGGATCATCAAGGGAGCGAAGTCTTCAGCCACATCGAGAGAACTCAGTAATTTCTCCTTCTCTCTTGTTCTCTTCGCCATTGCATTCGATTTCTGTTCAAATTAGGGCTGTTCGATTGCATCTCTTCTTCGGTTTGCCATTGCATTCGATTTCTGTTCGAATTAGGGCTGCTGTTCGAAGATTTCTGGATGAATTAGGCTTCTTAGTTTTATGCACTCTCACGTACTCACCCTCTCTCGTCGACCGGAGCTCCGACACCGGCCCTTCAGGCGACCCACGTCGCGGCGCCGCCCCAACCCAACCCTCGTCCACCTTCGCCGGCCTCCAGTCGCTGACCCCGAACTCCGCCCCTACCCTAACCGGGACTCTAGATCCGCACTCCTCCCTGTAGACCCCGACCCCGACCTTCGCCGACCCCGCAGATCCACCAATCTGAGATGTAGTAGCTTAACACATAGGCGTTTGGATTTTTCTTGTTGATTTTCACTATCTTCTTTTGATTTTGGTTGAATTTTAGACTTGGTTGTGTGGTCTTTGAGATATATGGACTAATATGTTGCTGTCCAGAAACTTTCCTGTCACATATGTTGCTGTCCAGAAACTTTTCTGTGACATTGAACACTTGCTGAATTTTGCCTTCCGTGTTTTGTGCTTTAAATTCAGCCCCATATAAGTGTTTCATGGTTTATCTAAGATGAAGTTCCTTGTGTGCTTAGGAATCTTCTTGGCTTGTAATACTTGTTTGCTGAAATATTTGAGTATATCTCTTATTTTCCAGCCTTTATAAGTATTATCAAGATGTCTCTCAGTTTCTGTTTGAGTGGAAAATATGAATTATCTTAAAGTTTCTATGTTGATGTCTATATGCTCTATGTGCTCTTCTCTCTCATATCTATGCTAAATTGAAACTTTGAGAGTTTGTATGCATGCTGACTGAACCTGTGTTCAGATTTGCTGTTGGATGCCTTGTTTTTCCATATTATTCCATTCATATGAAATATGTATTGAATTTCTTGAATGTGTTTAGAATCTTCCTAGCATGTGATACTTGATTGCTGAATTTTGTATGTGTTTATCATGTAATTTTTTCAGCTTCTTAAAGTATCATATATTTGCTTGACAATTTCTTCTTGATATGGAATATATATGATTCTTCCTTAAAGTTTCTAAGTGCTGATGTGCCCTCTCTTCTCTCATTTATCCTATGCCTTCTCCATTATTATCCATTGTGGCTTTTACATTATCATGACTTGAGACTCTTGCCTATTCATGTGGTTAAGTCTGGTTCTTAAAGTTTTTGCCATTAGAATTCTTCCTAGAATTCATAAGTTGTTTATTACTCTTGATCTCGGTAATATTGATGCTTGCTTTCTTGCTAATTCTATGGTTCAAGATTTTCACTATCTTCCCTTCTGAATGGAATAATGATGTGGTACATTGATTTCAGGTATCCCTACGTGACCGGAACATCTGTAATTGGCATCAAATACAAGGATGGTATTCTTATAGCTGCAGACATGGGAGGTTAGATTAAAAAAAAAAATTATAATTATGCTTTGTGCCTGTTACCATTATCCTCATGACTAAAACAGTGTTTTCCAACATTGCTTTACTATTTCTAGTTGTCTTAAACAAATGCTCCATTTTATTACATAAAAAATTCTCAACTTTATACCTTCTCAGTGGCTGAGTTCACTTTATCAGAAAGATGTAAACCTGCATTGTTCATTCACATGTTTACCTTGGGCAACTTTTGTACTTCTCATCAACTTGCGAAACTGAATTTGCTGATTTATCATAATGAAATTATCAATGTTGAAGATTAAGCAATGGTACGATTCTGTGGCTGAGATAGTTATGATGTGCAGGGTCTTATGGTTCCACTCTACGTTACAAGGGTATTGAAAGATTGAAGCCTATTGGCAAGCACTCTCTTCTTGGTGCTAGTGGAGAGATTAGTGACTTTCAGGAGATTCTGAAGTACTTGGATGAGCTCACGTAAGAATTTTACAGTTTAACAGCTATGTTATACACTCACAACTGAAGTATTAAAACTTGATGTTTTGAGATTTGTGGTTAAATTCTTTCCTTGCAGCCTTTATAAATCCACCCCTGTACTTACTAGCCTGCCGCCCTAAATTTCTTATCACATAATTCGTTCCTCACCTACAGACCGCATCTTTTGCTTTGTGTTTCAGCCTTAACGACAACATGTGGGATGATGGAAATTCCTTGGGGCCTAAGGAGGTGCATTCCTATCTGACACGTGTGATGTACAATAGGCGGAACAAATTCAACCCCCTGTGGAACTCTCTTGTTCTGGGTGGAATTAAAAATGGACAGAAGTATCTTGGAACGGTAGGTGCTTTCCCTACTTTTTCTGCATTGGTTTATCCTTAACAGCATCGATGTTTATTAATTGTCTCTGTGCATGGCATGACTGTCATTTAGGTCAGCATGATTGGCGTGCACTATGAAGATGACCATGTTGCTACTGGCTTTGGGAATCACCTTGCAAAACCTATTCTCCGCGAAGAATGGAAGGAGGACATGAGTTTTGAAGACGGTGTTAGGGTGCTCGAGAAATGCATGCGTGTACTCCTGTATCGTGATAGGTCTGCAATCAACAAGCTTCAGGTTTGTTTCTTTATTTTCGCTTCTTTTTGATCTTATGCTTGTGTTATTTTCAACTCCTTTGACATCAGTTTTGTTATTTTTTGAAATACTCTATTTCAGATTGCTAAGATCACTGAAGAAGGGGTAAATATCTCCCCGCCATATTCATTGAAGACTTTCTGGGAGTTTTCAGCTTTCACGAATCCAACAGCTGGTGCTGAAGGCTCATGGTGAACCGTTTACTGGGGATCCTAATGTTAAGACTATAGGGCAGCGAAATTTCTCAGATTGTTCCATGTTTTGTTGCTCAGGAAATGTTGTGTTTGATTTGTTAGGTGGTGGCCTGATGAACTGAACTGTGTTTGAATACTATTGTTGTTCCCGTACCTGAATTTCTGCTAGTTTGCATAACCAGACAATTTTTTTATAATGACTTATTATGCATTATGGCATTTGTGGGGTATAAAAATTTTAAAGTGTAGTTTGGAACTCTGCCCTCTTGCATCCTTCCTGTTTTCCACCCTCTTCTCCATGTGGTGGTTGTCGCCACCTTCAAGAGATCCATTGAAACCTTTGAAGTCTTTGTTGCCACCGCCTCTCGTCTTCACCCTTGTCTGCTGCGCCACCACTGTTAACAGGAATGAAGACCCATTCAGTGGTCGAGATTACCTCGCAGCACCCAGTGCGACAGTTCAACTCCCTTTGTTATTTCCCCTTTATTTAGATTTTTGGTGAAAGGCTCCAAACTGATTCTTCAAAAACCTAACCCTATTTTGTTTGGTTGAAAATTGAAATTACTTGTTGAATCTCATGAAACTGAGCCTTGAATTATTTATTGATAGATTTTCAGGTTTTATTCTTTTGGGTATTTCTCCTTAGAACAGATGATACATGCTTGAAAGAGAAGATGAATGGTGGAGGATAGGGGCAATAGATCTCGGAAGCAACACTGTGTTGGGAGGAGAGTGCTGGTGATTGTGAATGATTGAGGAAGATAGATAATCAATCTTCTGCTTTAAAAGAAAAAAAGAATCAAAGGGTGTCCTTACCATAAGGCATTAACGTAAAATATGATCCTGTTTAAAAATGAATTTGCACATACGAAATACGAATGATCCCATAAAGTTCTCAGTAAATCTTTTTGGCGAAACTAATTAAAATAACCCAACCTTTTAAATGTAAAATAAATATTCCGACCTTTATAAGTGATGGTAATATAATATCCTAATGATTTCTCTCCAATAAAATTCTTATTTTATGTATTGTATTACGTACTCATGTATTTTCAATTCAAATAAAACATATAAAATTAAATTAGATGAGTTTAAAAGTTTATTTAATAAACTTTTGTAGTTTTAGGTTTAATTTGTACCTAACTTTTTAGATCTTTTTTTAAATCAATAATATCTATAACAAGTCAAATAAAATAAATATAAAGCAAAATAACATATTTTCAATTAGTAAATGATTAACTAGTGATTGAACTTATCAAAACTGGAGAATATTTTGTCAATTATAAACTTTATGTTACTACAAAATTGAAATGAAAATTTAATTATTTAGATTATTCAATGGTGTTCATTTATATATAAGAAGTAAATTATTATTATTAAAATATATATAAAAGAATGTAATTTTTTTTTTTTTTATTAAATCCAAAATAAAAAAATTAAGATAAACTTAAAAACCAATCTAATTTAATCTAATAAACTTGAATGATATTTTTACACAATCAAGATATTGAAAATTATATTTTAAATATTTACTTGTTTTACTATATTTGTTTTGATTAAATTTAATTATAATCTTTAAATACGTGTTAAATCGAATAATTTAAATTAAATACGTATTAAATTGAATGTTTAGGGGCGAAACTAATCATTGTTGTGGGGGAGAAAAGTTTGGGATATTATATTACCAGCGCTTATAAAGGTCCGGATATTTATCTTACATTTGAAAGGTGGGGATATATTTTTAACACCCTCTTAAAAGTTGGGTTATTTTAATTAGTTTCGCCAATCTTTTTATATGTAATTCCATATTTGCTATAACTGAATCTGAATAAAAATGGTTCAGTCTCGGGTAAATAAAACCTAAGGTAGAATTGTAAAGTCACTGATAAAAACGAGTAGTATGAGCTTAATCTCATCGAGCTTGTGACGAGCACGAAAGTGAGCTGAAACTATGACGTGTTTTTAAAAATGAACAAGCTTGAGCCAAGCGTTTCATGAATGTACTGATTCCTTTTCCTGTTATCTCATCCATTGATTTTTCCAAACAAAAATCCTTGACAGTTGGATCCAAATCCCAATTGAATAGATGCTGTGCAACGAACTCCAAATGAAGAATGGGAGACGCCATTCAACAGATGATATACTGCATTGACAATACCGGAATTCTGTTTAGCGCAGTGTTGAAATGTTGTTTAGCGCATGTAAGGTCGCAACGACCAGAAATGCCATTGGTTGCAACAGCCATTCCCAGGTACGGTCACCACAACCAGAACAACATCCCAGACGTCGACTAAAAAAACCCTAATTCGATTGAAACTACAATAAATATATACGAAGCAGTAATAATTCGTGGAGCGGAAGGATTTCATAAATCCAAATTATGTAATTATGCAACTGTCTGGAAATGAAAAGAAAAACACAAGAATATGAAAGCTTAACATTATTTTAGTATGAGACTACGAGCCAATCCTTCATTTCGAGTCTTAAGACACCACAAATCCTCCATAAGACTTGAATCGACACTCACTTCACAATGCATCAGATGAGCATAAGAAGCACTGGTTTGTCACAAGGTAATTCTTTGACACTGAAATCAGACCAGTTCAGGACATTGCTGAATCAGTTTCAACAGAGGATCAAAACAAGCTCAAACTAAATGTTTCAAGGTTTCTTATCTTCCATAAGCTAATCAGCATTTTAAAAAGCAAGAATACCTAGCCAGAACATGTCAAGGACAGATAGGCGCATTTCCTCATCACAACTTCAAGTCGGTTGTCCATGTACCTTGCACACTAGGATGTTTGGTTACATGCCTTGTTCTCAACTTCACCACCTTTCTTCCACTTGAATTCCTTAATCTAGTTGCTTGCAAGAGTATTTCTTCAGGGTCCAGATTCTTCACGCAAACAACTCGTTCGTTCTTGTTTTCTATTCATTCAACGAGATAGCAAATCACATTCATTTCACATGAGAGAAATAGCTAACAATCACATCATCTTGACTTGAAAATTGCTCATTCCATCCACAGATGTACAGGAAACTATGAGTCTATGACCATGTGAATAGGGGAAACATTTTGTGACGCATATTCAAAGGAATGAACCATAGATGGGCGTGCACAAAATATCAACAATGTAAGATGTAAGGTGAGGGGACTGAGCAACAACCCACATGGAGAAGCAAGGATTATATATGTAAGACACGTTCAAGCCTTCCATGGCCTCCTACCCATGAAAGAAGATTTGAATTTGAGGCCGAGACTCAGGCTTTAATAATGTTGAAAAATGAGTTCAATCAAGTAACGTCCTCAAGGGTATGTCAAATGTACTAGTGAGGTAATTAATGATAAACCTTTTAAAAGAATGAGCATGTAACATATGTAAATATGAAAGGTCAACATTAAAAAATGATACGGCATATGTACTAATGGGTTAATCGGTAACTTTTGCTAAACATCCCTTCTTAACCATTATTTTTAGCCATCTTGCTAAGGTGTGACTTCATTAAAATATTAAAATTGGAGAAAATCTCCAGCAAAATGAAACAGCCATGGGAAGGGTTTAATTATGTAATAAAATCCGAGTAAAGCAAGTCTAACATTCAAACAAAAAAGGATCTCATGTACCAATGGCAGATATAGGAGAAGGTAAGAGTCCTCACGATAAAACCCCTTCAAATGTGGATGTTGGCCACGTATGAGCTCAGTAACCATCTCTATTTGTGGATTGCATTCTTTCATTGCTGGTAGATGAGATTCCATAAAAGCCCTGAAAAGAATTTAAGAAAAAAACTATTCATAATTCTAAGGAATCTATGGGTGGTAAAAAAATCAAGATTTTTACTTGCACGTATCTCATTGTTTATTTTAAAGATGCAGGCCACATTTCATGGAGAAAAATTAAATGAATCGCAGAGAATTGTCTTTTTTCCTGGATAATTTTTTTTTTAATAATGACATCTTGACATGATTTAACCTGGAAGCTATTTATCAGAGGCCCTCTCTCAACAATAGTTTTCAAACATGAAAAATCAATCACTTTATCTAGTTGGAGGGAAAATACAGGCGAATCCTCATATTTCCTACCATTGAAAAACTGAAATGTTGAGACATTATTTTCTTATAATGGCACTTCTATGATTAAATGTAAAAAAAATCACCTTTCACCTTCCATTTAGAGTTCAATAACCTTTAAAACAAAATACCATTGTCTACAAACAAAATAGTCAAATACCAAATGACAGATTATTGAGTACAAATTCAGAAGCAAATGAGCAACTCGGTTAATCTATGCAGCCAGTAGTGCAACACACTTTCAAGACACATCAAAATCCCGAGCCGTAAATAACAGCAGAATAAAAAAGTAGTCAAGAAATACAACCAAGAGAGTTTCATCATCAATTGGTGTCAAGAGTTTACGGGAGATGCCAACATCTGGAGGGGGAGAGAGAGAGAGGCAGACCTGATACCCCTGCTGCTGCCACCCCAATCACAGTAGCTAACGACCAGTTTCTGAAGCTGCCACACCCCTCTCAGCGACATCTCTTCCTTCTGCTATAAGGAGAGTATATGGTTAAGGGTAATAATCAAGCAATAAGAGGCGAGTAGTAGGATGTTCAAGCTTGGCTCGAGTGCAGTAAAACAAGCTCGAACTTGTTTTTTTCGAGCTGAGCTCGTTTTTCAGGGCAGAGCTCAAGCTCATTTTCCTATTGTGCTTGTTTTTAATCCTGGTTTGCTCGTTTTGAGCTCATTTTTGTTCAACTTGTGAATTTCATGTTAATTGCATTCATGATTCAAAAGTACATAATATCAAAAGGGGATTCGTATGAACAAGGAGAATCAATATATACAAACAAAATTGCTTTTCTGTCCAACTGAAACTACAAGAATCCTCAACAGTTGTGATAATATTTCTGTCCAATTGAAACTACAAGAATGGCTTTTCGCAGAAGCATTCATTGATGTAACGAGTATCATCTATCACGAAAGCTTAATTCTTCAGCTTCTTACAAACAATGAAGGTAAAAAATATGGGTTTCTATGAAAACAGAAGCAAAAAATTGCCCCCTTAACTAATCTAAAATTAAAAACTTGGACTTCACAATAAAGAACCAACTCTAAATCAGACTTAAACAAAAGAAAAAATCAAGGTCACCATAGAATGAACCCCAACAATCCATCCAATCTCAGGATAACCATAGAATGTAAACAAACAAATTGAAAGATAAATTTCAATCGTTTATCAACACACGAGTATGATCCAAATGGCAAAAATTAGATCCCTAAATAGGGGGAAAAAACAATGAAATCCTACAATATTGGATTTGGAATGGAAGGGGAAAGGAGATTACCAGGTAAGGTCGAGAGGGAGAGAAAGAGATCTGGAAATGGAACAGCAGAGAGTAAGGAGAGAGTGAGGAAGTCGCACAGAAGCCCAAAGAGTACTACAAGCTCAGAAGAAAGAAATCGAAGGAAAAAGGAAACAACACTTTGTATTGGTTTGAGCAGCAGTCGACGGCTAGGAGGATTCAAACCAAAAACCCTACCCAAAGCTCCAAATCAATCTACTAATAATTCAACAATTTCATACACCAAATCCTAACAACCTGGAACAGCGAAAAAAACCGATGAGCGAGCTGGGTAACGAAAACAGGGAACAAAGTGATAGATTCGAGTCCGAAGAGGAGCTTACCAGGGCCTAGAATCCAACTTGAGGACCAAGGAAAAGCCGGATCGAAGGACGTCTGGTGAATTTGGGTTGATTGGAGTTTTGAGATTGGAAAGTGTTTTATCTGTAATTTGGATACCTTTCAACGAAGAAGACGATGTCTAAGCAAGGCTGGAGTCTGGACCAAGAGCAGGAAATAAACCTAATGACTTATGGGCCTGAGCCCAGCTTATTTCGTTAAAGCCCAAAGGCTTACATGACAACTAGAAAAGGCCCAACTTAGAAAATCACTATTTTTTTTTATTAGGAAATAATTCGAGACCGGACAAACCCGGAACCTCGAGAGGCCGGACAAGTCGGGAGACGGCTAGCCGTCATACAACAAAAACCAAAAAATACATCATAGAAGCAGAAAAAAAGGTGCAGTACAAACGGAGGGAGGCACACAAGTGTAGTTGAACAAGCGAACAACGTCCAACCATGTTGGAGACAACGTAGACTAAGAGCCGATGCCAAGCACCACCAGGCAGTGACACCGCTGGGCAACGATACAAACAGGAGTCCTTGTGGACAATGAAGACGAGCCTCCAAGGAAATTTCTATAACGTGAAGTCGCTTCGATACACATTGCCTCGACCCCAGCCACACCCATTAGAAAATCACTAAATGGTATACAGACTATTTCACATCCTGTCAATTTCGATATGAGAAAATTTCCAATAAAATTTTCAACGTGGGAACTGAAGATTAGAAAATTTAATGACATGGCACATTTTCGGAAGGGCGATAGAGAACTGCTCGGAGGGCTACTCGAGTCGCAAGGGTTTTGGGGGTCGGAAAGGTTGTTGTTGCTTGACGGGGAAGAGGGTCGGAAGGGCTCGATGGGGAAGATAAACCTTAACCCTAGATCTGAAATTTCTATGAATTGAAAATTTCTCAACAAATAGAAGACCAAAGTAGAAAAGAATAGACACACTCTATAGAGAAGCGTTGAGGAAGAAAGAAGAGGAGCATGCATCTATTTTAATATCCCCGTTAGAACGATATATCAAAGTGGAGAAAAATACAAAAGGAAGTGAAATATGGGAATATCGGATTGATATTCATATACCCATATACCAAACACTAGGTATGGATATGAGTGATACCATACCCATATCTGATATTAGTTCATAGTTTTTTTTTATTCGGTAAAAGTTCGGATGCTTTCAACGAAGAATGCTAACCGACGGCATCCTTTCGGATGAGGTCCATGAGACCTGGGTCAGAAAAAAAACGGCTCCCATGCTAGAGCGGTGGTGGCCAATGTGTGCGACTTATCAACCACTCTATTACCACTATGGTAAATATAAGCAGCATGAATTTAATGTCCGTTAACAGAAGTTCAATTTCCCACAGACAATTTACACCATGCTTTAGGTATTTTTTTATTTTTTTTTGGTGGGATGCTTTAGGTAATTTATGATTGTGAGAGAATCTCCTTCGATGATGAGATTGTCAATTTGGAACTCAATAGCTTTTAATAATTAGTTCATAGTTAATAATTCATATCAATATTGGTTTATAGCAGATAATTTTTTTTTTTTTTTCATCTTTCCTTTTTTATATATATACACGTAATTATTGGGATTCGAGGGACACATGCTCTCCCATGCTCCCTTAACTCTTCTATCGTATGACAAGGTCAAGTTCAAACCCAAAAGCTTAAACCATTTATAAGGATTTGACCCTTTCATCAAGGTTAGGTGAGACACCTTTCATCTATATAAAGAAGAGTTTAATTCATTATTGGGTTTACCCGACGCAAAGACCGTCATTCAGGGAAAACAAAATAAATATACTTCGCTGTATCAGCTTTATTGCAGCGAGCGTAGACAGTTCTGAAGAAGGCCTGGTTTCAACAAAGGATCCAGCCAACCTAAAGCGTATCACCATTGTTTATACCAAATATGCCTGCGTTTATTCGAAATTCGAATAGCAGGTAAAAATAGGCCAGTTGTCCCAATAGAATGTACAACAAAACATGCTTACGCGAACTGACCAATCTCGCAAACACCAGTAGTTCTTTACCAATGCAAGCTGAGATCACTCATATCAGCCTCTTGCGCGTGTACTCGTACACAGTTTGCCAGAGGCTAGAAGACCCTTCATCCTCTGGCAGCTTCAGAAGGTTGGCCACTTTTGAAAAACCAATGTGTTGGTTACCCACAGAATCCTCTGAGACGTCTTGTTTGGGCTCCGAACTTGGAGGATTAGGCTTTGTTAACGCCCACTGCATTGCCCATATGGCCAGGGGTCGCATGTAGCAAAGAGATCTGTACTGGTCATTTGTGTTCCAGCCTTCAGGTGTCTGGAATGCATACCTGCAAATGCCCGGGTCAGAAACTGTAAGCGGAAAAATGAATTCCATGCACTACTTACATTTTTAGGATAACTGCCAAAGTGTGGTTCTCAAACTTCTTTTTAAGGGGATATGTGAAGGGAATCAAGGGATGAAATCACTACTACATTTCATACTCTAGGATTTGCATTTGATGAGGAAAATTGGACTAATTTGAGAACTTCCGTAATGATTTGTGATATAAGGTATTTGTAGTGGAGATCAAATTCTAGATAAGATAAAGGAAATCATTTTTGCATTATTTGCCTGAAAAAAGTAAGTGTCCAGCTTACCCAAGTCCTTTGTGTGACCAAGAAGTTTCATAGACTCCAGAGGCAGTCTGAAAAGCCATATCTAGCAAACCTTCTTGAATCATATTGGCAGCAACAGCATAAGTGACACCTGACCATATCTCTCTCGACTGCATCGATGACATGTCAACATTTCCATCGGGTAGCATCCCATTCACGGCTCCCCGTTGCCCATCCTTGAACATTAAGACATTGAATTGGAATACTTTCTGCAGGGCAAGTTTTGCTTTCTCCTCATCAACAATTGGCTGCAGTCCACATGCACGAGCATACCTACCCACCAGGCAGCCAAAAGTTGAAAGAAAAATGTGAGTTATTTGCCCAAAAATGTGTATATAGGAACTCTGTGTAACTTCCATACGATAATGAATTTATTCAAAATTAGTGCCCAAGATATGTCACATTTTTCATTTGAAGATATGATATTAGCGGAGCATAGACTATAGACAGGAATATAGTTCAAGTAATTCAGTATTCAACTGGACATTTGCTCGATGGTTTGTTCTGACATTACTTCTGTGGAAAAAATACACAGTACAACTGTACAAGAACAAAGGGGTAAATTTCATACTAATAAAGGTGTCTAACCTATATTCTGTTCCAAATAAATCCCTAAGATTTATGCTTTTGTCTAATTTAAGCTCCCAGCATAATTATTTCCTAATGAAGCTCAAACCTATTAAAGTTTTCCATTAATACGGACTTACCCTCGTGATTCATGAAAGCTACGTAACATAGAATTGAAAATTCATTTAGGATTTCCTTGACCAGGATGCTTTTTCAGAGAAAGCTTGTTTAAGGTTCCGCTGATCTAGTTTAATTCGAAGATATAAATATACAATATTTTTTTTAAAAATCATATTTAATTTCTTGTTAAAACCATAACATACCATTGTCCAGCCAACTGGTCGGCTTGAATAGAAGAACTTGTGCTGCTACTGCTGTTGTCATAGTTGAAATATTGACCATTCCATAACTTATCATAGATAGCCTTTGCCTTCTGAAACTTGAACCAAAAATAATCCTCAGAACCACTGTCACCTACTTCACGTGCCAAGGCAGAAGCAGCTTGCAAAGCTGCAACCCAAAGTCCCCCACAATATGCACTCATCCCAGAAACTGACCATGTGTCATATGTTTGATCAGGAAAACCATCATTTTCAATCATGCCATCCTTATCCTTGTCAAATTGGTCCATATAAGCCATAGCAACATAAACTGAGGGCCAAACAGCAAGTGCAAATTTCTTGTCTCCCGTAGCGATAACATCTCTGTAAACCTGAAGCACAAATTTTGGGTTTAAATCCTTCCACCTGTCTGTGTTATAAAGGCTGTAAGCATTTACTTCAAACCATGGGTCATCAAGCCCAATATCATGAGGAACAGCACCAAGAACACTTCTGGAAACCCATTTTCCGTCATGTAAAAGTTTCTTCTTACTAGGATCATGCATTAGCACTGCAGCGGCAAAATCTCTTTGGATGCTAAGTTCAAGTTTTGGGAAAAGCATGAGCAGTGAAAAAGATGAATAAAAATGAACATCGTACGTGTTCCACATATGATATTCATTCCCTTCCAAGTAGAGAAACTGTCCAATATTTTCTTCACCCTCTTGAAGTAAATTTGGCCCAAAAGCTGAACTTGAGGCAACCGGTGTATGTATTTGTTCAAGTATTGAAGTCATAGTCTCAAGAATGTTGAAGCCAGTATTACTTTGATAGGAAATACTGGCAGAATTTTTCACATTAGATTTCGACCTGTCAAGGGAAAACTTCTGATTTCCGACTGTCATTAAACTGTGAAGCGGAGGTGAATTATCTACAAAAAATTATGAAATTTGAGTGAGAGTCCTAAATTTACCATTATTCAGAAATTACAAGGGATTCAAATACCTGTCCACACTGTTCCTCCTGCATTTAGAAAATAAAGCTCATTGAAGAGAGTGATTGGATACCTGAAACAAATCATAGAAAAAAATGTTTAGATACATCAACCTTCAACCAAAATACATCAAAGGCAAAAAACCGACTCACCATTCTGGAAGTCGCTTGTCTTCAAGGACAGATTTTTGCCATGCTTCAATCTGAGATTCCCAATGGCTTTGATCTGCATTTCCAACTAAAAGAATCAGTATCTTTCATTCCTTGCAGAACCTAGATAATTAAAAGAGGTTTTGTCACATTTGTCCAATAAGGCCGATCAAACGTGATGCTCATGGACAGAAAGATTACCCTGAATACCATCAGAGGCTATATGTGCTGCAGTGTTCCCATCAGCACCATAAAATTTGGTGTAGCGTCTGTACTTTTTTGAAATAAATGGGAAGTTAAAAGAAAGATAGGAGAAAAGGCAAATAGCTGATTGCACAGATCTTTGAATATCTTCCATTTTTCGTAATCAATAGACATTTAAAGGGAAATAGGAGAAAGTGAACAAGCTGATTGCATAGATCTTTTGGACAAGAAAATAAGTCATGATTACCTGTGGTAAGTTCTTCCTTTCAAGAATCTGACTTCAGGGCAGTCCCATGATAGTGAAAATGTAACCGTGCGTGTACATCCAGATGGTACAACAACTGAAGCTGCAATTGCAGCCCCAATACAAGATCCAGGTTTAGAATGTGATGATCCTTCCTTGAAGTTCAGATGGTCAAAGGATCCATACTATTACAAAGAAGATTAATATATGTTAAATAGAATTGAAAATAACAATGATATGAAAAGGGCTATAAACAAAGGTGTCGACAATATCATTTACAATTACACCCATGTATAAGGATCCAAAAAATTGAAGAAGGGGTATTATAAGGATAAGAAAGGGAAACGTGAGAAACTTCGACTAGAGAAGTAACATTTGAACTTGGAAGTACTTGAAGCATGATGAGATTAGGGAAAAAAATTCAGGGCAAGAGACATGATAATCCCATGTTCTAGAAGTAATAGTAATTTGGCAACCCGCAAATCTAATACTAAGGAAGCTACCTCTTTTAATTCTATAGAAGATTAGAAAAGACAATTTGAGTCAAATATAACTTTGGGTCTGTTTGGCTCACTAAAAAAGGCCTTTAATTCTTCCCACTGAAAGGAACTTACCATATCAACATGACACGCCAAACAGACCCTTTTATAAAGACACTAAAGCAAGATATTGAAAGGAACCTACCGCTTTTATTTCTTCCCACATTTCCTTTGCCGTCATACCATCTGAGTCCCCAGATATTACGAAGGAAGGACACAGAGAGACATGGACACCATCTTTTTCCTCTGCAAGAATTGCATATGTAACAGGTGGCCGTCCACCTGCAGTCCTGCATTGTTGAGTTTAATATTATATGAGATGATAGGCACTAGGCAGCATTATTTTAATAAAATTGACCATCCTCTATTCTGTTTCAACTTTCAATTCTAAATTTTCCTGTTCAATTAGACATAGTCTTTGCCATATTTACTCCCCTTTTATTTAGGATCAAAAGAAGAAAATGACAGCAGCAGTAACGTGGTCTATGAGCTGAACATCCAACATAAATTTTCCATGAGAATGCTCAGCCATGTGCTCAAAGATTCTCATGCCTGAAAGACCTTAAGCAGGAATTCTGTCCTAAGGTCTTAAGATAATTACACTCTTTTAACTTATTTTCTGAAGAAAATTCTCAATATCTACCTATTTCAAAGGGACTTACTTGTGATGTAGAAGTACACCACTCATATCATTCTTCATCCTGAGAGTAATAGATGTAACTTTGGTATGTTAGAATATAATTTTAGAACTATTCAAGACATGCAATATTAAGAAAATAAAACCCCTCCGCTCTTATACAAGATAAAGCTACATTCTTACGTGATCTTGGAATTGTAATGATTTCCGGAAAGTCCAGAGTCTCCACCCACAGAATTCTGAAATGGAATGAAAAGTCCCTTAGCTTTTCATGACATGTGATTTTTCCACCTATCATACACAGTTAATGATTCACAGTATTCAAAGAGAAGCTTACGGCCCACGTGAAAAGCAGGCTGACTTCGGCATCCGTACTCCCAGAATTTGATAGCTAAAGCACAAAAACAAAACTACGATCAGTATTGCCCAGGTAAAACTTATTAATCCATAAAGAATTTTAAGATGTCCAAATTACCGTGAAAGAAAATACTACTACTGGAAAGCTGCTCTCCTTGTAATTATGAGGAATGATAGGAGAAAGTTGACGGCAAACTATATGAAGTTCTGGGTCTGGCTCCCCTGCATTTACCAAAAAAAAAAAATCAACAACTTTGTGGAGTTCATTCCGCTCTAGGGCCTTGTGGTCTTAAATTTTCATTTGCATCCCTGCTTTCTAGATATTTCTATTAGTATCACATTTGTAATGTCCTTGTCCAATAGGACCAATACAATTTGCTAATAATTCAAGGTTTCTAAACTATAGCAAGCATATACAGAAATAGCAGGTTCCCTACTAGTGCAACATGGAGAAGGTTGAGGTATGCAGGCAATGCAGCCCCACCCTGCAAACACATGTTACCCAATGAACACTGCTTCTACTGATCCTAAGTTGACAGATATTGGTAGTTCTACAAATTTGTGGAAAGATCAGTTGAGAATAGTTTATAACCCTTCCCATTCAATCCATTATACCACTTGCAATCAAGCAGTCGCAGATTTCTATTCATCCTTCTTCCTGTGTCAGCACATCCTTCCCCACTTACACTACTGTCACAAACCCATAACCACCATGTATTTCCTTCTGTAGCTTCTTACACCTCTCCAACAATATACTCCCTCTGTTAGTTAAAAAATACAAGTCCTTTTAGGATTTGCACGTGTTTTAAGAAGTTAAAAATATAGTAAAATATTAACTTTTTTTTATTAATGGAGATAGGGGCAATCAGGTGTTGGTTAGTACAATTCTTTTTCTTCAAGTCGAAACTTTATAAGCATCCAAGAAGTTGATTTCTTTTCCCTCCATTATCTCCATGGTCACCACCACCAATAACTAAGCTGAGCACGAACTTTCTATTTCCATGCCAATAGAAGCTGAAATACCAACTTTCTACTTCAATAATGTTATCATAGTGCTCTGAAGGTATTTCTCTCTCTTTCCCTCATCCTTTTACCTCTATAACCCAGAAGTTGGAGATTTGTCTAACCTCCCTCAGACCCTCACTCCTTGACAAACATCACCACCATCAGCACCAAGCCTGATTTTCTTCATACCCACCACTAGCAATTGGTGGCCCAAGCGAGGAAAGAAGAGGGGTGGACATAGTGGGAGAAAAGGAGAAAGCTTGGAAGGAAAGAGCAAAAGAGAGGCAGATATAAAGGAACACGGGAAAAATAAAAAGAGCTGGAAGAGATAAGGACAAACACAAGGGTTGAGAACTCAGAGAGAAGAGGCAGTCATTGATGGATGCCAAGGAAGAAGAAATAGGAAGCAAACACAACTTATGACAGAGAAACAGAAAAATAAAATAAAATTATAAATGTTTGGACATATTATCACATGAACATGGAACAGGCAAAGCAAGGGCACATTACAAGCTTTTAATATCACGAGGAGCCAAAATTAAGTGTATACTCAAAATATACCACTATTTACCCTCATATACACTCCAGGCCCTTGGGTATAGAGCATGGTACGTAGAATTTTTCCCTTTAAAGTTCCAATCCCAAGATGCAATTCCAGACGCTTCACTTTCCCTGGTTATTCAACTACACATCAGTTCCATGCTTTTTCATTGTCACATTAAATTTCCCACACAAACAGAGGTTTTAATGGGTATAGCATTTCAGAATCTTCAATGCTAGCAACTTTAGGCTAAACATAACTATTGTTCCATTCATTAGGATGAGAAAAGGCAATTACTTACTTTAGCAACTCTGGATTTTCAGGACACAAGACAGTAGAATACTTTTCACCTTTAGGACGTGTGACAAACACCTGCAAAAGTTGGCATGAATAAGAAGAGTCACCTAAAAAAACAAGGAATAATTCCAAAACTGCTAGGTTTTCAACCCAGCAGAGCTTGAGTAGATGACTACACTGAGGTATTCTGGATAGAAAATCAGTTCCATTCATTTGACTCGATATTCTTCAATGGAACAGCAATATTCCGCTTAGCCCTACCAACAGGCCTGCTATTCACTCCAATAAATTATTGTTTCTACATTTTTCTTACCTTGATCCCTTCCTAAGAGCAAAATATATCACTTCAATGCAAATTTTCATTTACTTTATGTTCTATTAACCACTTCTCGGTTCATATTTGATTTGATGCTCCAAACAAAATAGAAAAATATAGAGGAAAAAAAAGGTCTGAATTAACCAAAGAGAGTAAATGTAGGACCTATAGATTTTGAGTATATGTTTTGAGATAGGAATAAGATCACTCATTTTATGAAATAAAATTTTGAAAAATGATAACGACAACAAAGTAGTAACTTTGGAGGATCAAAGTTAATTGACAATAAGGAACCTAAATTAAGTGCCCATTCAATTAAGATAATAATTTTTCTCATTGGTGAGGGATTAGGATGTCGTTTGACACGGGCAGAGCAAGGTTTAGAAAAGAGGGAGAGAAACAGTATGCAATTTTTTACTCACAGAAAACTGATTTGCTAAAACTGGCTTATCTTCACATGCTCCAGGGAAAAGTTGAAAACGCTGAAATTCACCTTTATAACTTCTCCCAATGCTCCCAGAACTGTAGTTATTTCACAGAGGAAAAGCAAATCAATAAGATCTGACAGTGTAACATGAGAAACTGAAAAAATATCACTAGGATGCAGGCTGCAGTCATACACATATGCTTTCTTATTAATAAGAGGACAAGGATTAACTCCAACAATATTTGATGGTGAGCTCAATATTTAATGGATTAAAAGGATAAGAATTTGATATTAATCATAAGATTTCTTTATTTCATGCTAATAGAGAATACCCGATTCCACCAAGAGGAACGCCATGATCAGATGTAACTGTGCGCTTCATAAAAGGATTGATTGTTACCCCCTGAATATAGATCCACGGTCATTAACAAGAAAAGGGAGGAACAAGGTCACAATAATTTCTAATATTTCAGATCTTATTATCAACCTATTTCTCCTTATATTAGTATTCTCTGGGAAGTGACATTACCCTTCCTTTGGCAGTTTCTTCACGGACATGACGCCATAGCCGATAGCCAATAGGTGCCTGTAATAACCAAATAATAGCATTCCAGTAGAAAGTCATATTGACCATACCAATGTATCCAAAAGAAAGTTATCTCCAATCTTCATTTTTCTTATAAATCTCCACATTCCAATCCACTAATAGCTACAAGGGTATTTATGTAAAGTAAAGACTAAAATACTTACAATGACATATTTTTCATAACAAAAATAACACTATAAAGCAAATGTTTTGGTGAATAGAGGGAGTATTAAACATCCATAGAGTTACCAGCCAACCACCCATATATAAAAAGAATATCCACAACTAGATAAGACTTGAAAGCTGTTCACAAAGGTGTCCACTATTTGCTATATTAAGGCAACCTAACCTAACCAAAATATTTAGTCAAGGAAACACAACTATTTCAGGACATATGGCTGAAAAGTGAGAGCAAATGGCCATTGCTAAAGATGTTGCTTTTTGAACTCTAGTTTCTTATTTGAAATAGTGGGTTGGATGTTTAGAAGATAAAGTGCAAGCTTAAGGTACAAATGTAGAATTGCTTTTGCTCTTGGATACCAGGAGTATTCTTTTACACAACTGAAAGGTAGAATGGGGAAGTGATTTTGGACTCGTTCCATTTCCCATTGCACATAACAGCGAATGCATACAATGGATGCAGTTAAATTTTAAAAAAAAGTCTAAAGGTTGATGGAAGTCCATTTATTACATATTAGTCACATACTGAAAATACAGTCAGACATACAACGTATCCACAACTTGCAATTTACAGCAGAGGTGCAATATTTTACAAAGATTGAGATAGATAGGCCACATACCAAATCAATGTACTCCCTCCAACTTAAAGTGAATGGTACAGGAATATTTTCCTCATTGTTTATTTTCCGCTGCCAGGTAAGTGATGCAGGTTTCCCTGGATCAGCCATTGCTCAAACAAAGAATTGGCGAGTAGAAGTGTCGCTGCAGTACTGCACAGTGTAACAAGAATGCATCAACGAAAGATTATACACAGTTTGTATACATATAATGAATAAAGAAACAGGATTTCTCAAATTAGAAGTGGATAAATGCGAAAACCTTGAATGTATGCCTCCCTGTAGTTAAAATTGTGAACTAAAAAAAAATAAAAAATCAATTGCAGTACCACAGCACCCCAAATTCCTTCGAAATACACAAAATCATAACTTTTCCCATAAAGATGGTGATCGAACTCAAACCAACACAAAAAACGCGCTCTCTGATCACTTGATCAGCCACACACCAGAACAAAACACAGCAAAGCAAATTCACAGCGTAAATTACTAACACCGCGAAATCACCAGACAAAACACCGCACAAGCAGATTCGAATACGCTCGCGATCGACACCGGGAGTGAGTGAGACGCAAATATGACGATTGCAAGATTGGATTCAAATCAATTGATGTCAGTCAAGGCATTACGATTACGCAAAACCTAAAAGAAAAGAAGCTCAGCGTTTGAGTAGATCAAGAGAAATCCCATACCTAGACGAAGAAGTATGAGTGGGAAAGCGGGAGGAGAGGGAGGGGCGGTTTTTCAGCGACTTCGGTTGGCGACTTGGCGATGGTGGTTGAAGGGAGGCTGCCTTCTATTTGTAGTTGGTCTGACGCACACAGTCGCCAAACTTGAAAATGAGGCGCGTGTTTACACTCGCTTAAGAAAAAAACACATCTAGTTCTCCGAATCTTCGTAGCCGTACAGAATGAAACGAAAACAACCCCTGGTCATTCAGATTTCAGAACGTGTAATCTTAAAGGATAGTGTTATATACCGTGAGACAGGTGTTATATGCTATATCTATATATGCAATCAAGTCAAACGGACGGACCTATTGCAAGTTTTTAAAAAAATATACGGATGGATGGTATAAAAATAATTTCATAGAATGGATGGCCATAATGAAAGCTTTTTTATAACTTTCTAATAAAAAAATCTTAACCATTTAGTCAAATCAATGGTTAAAGTTATATTTTTATAATTAATTAAAAATTAAATTAATTAATCTTTATCCTAAATTCATTTTCCTACTTCAATCAAATCTACTCGGTTGATTTTTTCCAAAAATTTCATCTTCCTCTTTAATTCAACTCAAAATTTAAGGTTTTCTGATTAGAAATGGTGATGGCTTTCTCATCCATTTGATTCACATCATCTTCATTGCCCAGTATATTCACTAATTCGGTGTTACACTATGACTGAACAGTAATTTTGATTTTCTAGTAATTGAAATGGACTAGAAGGCCGGCAAATCTGAAGACGATGTGAACTAAAAGATGAAATTAAGGAGGAACATGAATTTGAGATAAAAGTTAATTGCTTTGCTTATAAATTAATTATAAAAATCTAATCTTAGCCTGTAAGACCCGGGTCTTTAGAGACGCTTTAATTATAAATTAATTATAAAAATTTAATCTTAGTTGTAGGACCCGCAAGGTTTTAAAAGGCGTCAGCCCATGTCACCTAGTCCTCTTGGGTCCGTTATTCTCATTTGGAGCTTGAAAGCGCTTGTGACATAGGTAGGACTTGAATCACTTATAAATCACTCTCAACATTCTTGAATCACTTATGAAGTGCTGAGAACTTCATGCTCATTCAAACCAACAATTCCAATATTCCGACATTGAAATAATGGGTGCTTTATAGTTTCTTTTGCCTGAAATAATGTGTGTTTAAGGGTGTGTTTGGATTCCATTACATTTTAATTATAATGCAATTATTTTACCTTATTTTATGCGAGCGTTTGATTGCAAAATAAAAATATCGTAAAAATCGAGGTACAGTCGTGATTTAATCAAATAATCACATAAATCGAGATAAAATAATTGCATTATAATCAATACATCGTGGAATCTAAAAACACCATAATTTAAACGCCTTAAAAATTGTGTTAACCAAACATCGCCTTATCATTTTGCATTATAAACATAATACATTTGGAATACAAACACACCTGTAAGATTGGATAAATATATGCTTTGAAAAACGCTCTCTTTTGGCCCCTCCACTTGCCCCCCTGTTCTTCCTCATTGTGGTTCTTCCTTCTTCTCAAACCTTTTGTCGATCTTGCAATGACTGCCTATGGCAGTTCGTTGTAAGATCGATCACAACCAACAGCAAAGCCCAAATGCAACCTAAATCCAAACAATCACTCCCCAAAATACACCAAATCTTGGATGATACTTTAGCTGTCAATACAGATTTCTTTCAGATTTCCAAAAAAAAACCTTTAGTTCTAAACTTTACTCCAAATGATGCCCAGATTCAAGCGACGCATGCGTTCTTGGGTGTGGTGCGTTACAACCTTTACTGCCAAGGCATTAATCTTCAGCAAGGATTAAATGCATGTTGCTGTTTCCAATCGGAAATGGCGCTTTGGCAACCCAAATTTTTGCTGGAAACCTTACACCAAACCAACAGATTTCAAAACTCTTTACTTAACAAGTTCATTAGCAATTGTCTTAATACTAGAACTAATCATGCCCCTAAATCTAGATTATACAGTAATTATGACCATGCAGGCAATTTGGTTGGACAGCTGGAGGCGGTTATCCAAGTTCTTGAGCAACAATCCACCTTTAAGATTGGGAAAATCGCGGCCTGTGCAGTTTCCAAAGGAAAAAGTGGTGATTATCTCCTCCCCTACAAGCAAAAAATCGATGAGGGAATGAACCTAGTCGGATGGTGGTTTATGACTGAGAGATTGGCCACTAAACGGTTGATAAAAGGTATGATTACAACTGCAAGTTTAGATTTATGTGTCCATCTCATCTCCTATCACTGCTTCCCTGGCTGTATTTCTCAAATCTGTGATAAGCTTAACACTTGCATGACTAATATAAATAGACTGCATGATAACTCAGACACCACACACTCTCTTCTCCTCCCTCTCCCTCACGGTATTCACTGCTTTCTCTCTGGTGCAATGGATGCTCAACAATCTTTCATGGATGCTCTGATCAACAATGCTAGGCAGGGCATTATGGCTGAAAATATGCCTATCCCTTCTAGCATGATCACCCTGACCTCTCCCACTCAAACTTCTGAACCTACTGTCACTATGCCTTCTGAAATCCATGCTCTGGTAGCCCAAAACACTGAGCCTCAACCCATTCAGGCAACTCCTTTGAGCTCTGCCCCTCCTTTGGATGCCAACCCACAGGCCCTGAACCACATTGCTGACCCTTATTCTGTTCCTGGTGTCAAAGATCTTCACAGCAAACTCTCTGAATTCAGCTTGGTTGGGCGTTTTGTCCAATCACCTGTTGATCTCAAGCAAGTCAGTGGAAAGATGAAGGTGGAATGGAAGAACCTTAAAGGCAACTGGGGGATTGACTCCATAGGAAATGACTGGTTCATCCTCATATTTGCAAATAGAGAAGACAGGGCTATGGTCTGGAGCAACAGGCCATACCATGTGCAAGGATCACTGATGGCCATCTACCCGTGGACAGACTCTTTCAATCCCATGGAAGAAGACACCATTAATGTTGATGTTTGGGTAAGAATTCCTGGCCTTCCCCATCAATTTTATACTGCTAAAGCCATAGCCTTTATCCTAGCCTCTGGTGGTGTTGGTAACTTGATTAGGATTGATAAGGTTTCAAATATCAGAAATAAACTCAGATTTGCTAGAGCCTATGTAAATGTGTCCTTAATGTCCAAGCTTTCTACCTTTGTCCACATTAGGAAGAATGAAAATGAGTCTGTCAAACTAAGGATTTGGTATGAAGACTTCTCGGATGGTTGTGGGTGCTGTGGTGGGTATGATCACTCTTATGATGATTGTCCTCTTAATGCCCCTAGACCTAGGAAGTTCAATCTTGTCCTTGAAGAAAACCCAAATGTTGATCTCCTTGCTCTCCCTGCAGCCTTCACTCCCACTAGAAATGATCCCAGACTCTTCAATATGCCAAGCACCCTCCCCCAATATCCTTCCATGGAACCTGAGCCCCCTATAGCTCAAGTGATGCAACCAAGAGCTGGAGATTTTGGTCTCCTCTCTACCTCCTGTCCCAGCAACTCCATACCTAAGTACACTACCACTCAGCTTGCTAGTCCTTCTTACCCAAATGAATTGATTAACCACCTCATTGCTCTCAACAATGCCCATGTGGCTAAGCTGTCAGCTGAAGCTGCTACCACCCCTTTTGTGATTGCCCCATCCATCCTCCATTCCATTATGAACACCTCTGGTCCTTCCAACACCACTGCTCCCACTTTCATCTCTGAGAATGCTTTTGAAGACCTGATCAAAGCTCAAATGAAAGGAAAAATGATAGATACTGGAGCTCAATCTGAAGAATCAAGACTCTCCCTCAAATCTGATAGCACCATGGTGAAAAAAATGGGGGGTATTATCATCAGATCCCCTGAAGATGCTGAGATGTCACAATCCACTGATCAGACCAAGAGAAAGGATGAAGAAGAGCAGAATGAAAATAATCCACCAGCTACCAAGAAGTCAAAGAAGAAGAAGGTGTAATGATGATGACCAACTTGATCCAGGGTCTTTTGCTAGATATCCATAGTGATTATAATCACATGAATAATACTAGGCTGTTACATGCCTCCAACACCCTGATCATCCACCTAGCTGCTACTGATCTTAATGTTATGTTTCTGTTTTATGATGTTGTTTTGTCTTTGGCATGGACTTGGTTTTGGTGGCTCCTCCCAGTGTTCTGTCCTGGCGGGAGTCACATTTTGTGTCCCTCTTGGGTACTCTACCATTCCCATTATATAACAACTATATCCTTTAGCTATCTTATCCTTTCATATGACTATTATATGGCAATTTGGTTGTGTGTTTTTATTACTGTCTTGCCTCATACTAACCACAGGAACTCAATGGATCAATCAAGGACCTATGCAGGCAACCAATGTAAGTACTCTCCACAAAACTCTCAACAAAACTCGACTGATATCCCCACAAAACCTTCTACTGGTTTTCTAGTGGAGGACAGTCAAACCAAAACTTCCCAACAACAATCCACAAACAAACTTTACACCAAAAATAAGAACAGAAGCAACTACAAGCACAATCCAGAAGAACACGACTCAAGCTCTACTCTGCAAGGAGGCACCAAGGTAAATAGACAAGCTTCTTCAGGTAACCACAACAGCCCCTACTTTCTCCAGAATCACTCTACTGATCACCCACATCAATCTATGATGCTCTCTTATTATATTAATCCAATCAACCAGTTAGATAAATGCTTTTGCCAGATAAGAAGGTCCGGATCCATCCATAAGCTATGTAGCATAGCTATCAACCCCCCTTATGATTAGAATTGGATACTGGAACATAAGAGGTTCGAAAAGACCACTTTTGTGGCAGGAAATCAAACTAATCACAAATACAAGGAAACTTGATATCCTAGCTCTAACTGAGACAAAAACTGGGGATCCTCCAACTGATCACCAGCTGCTCACCTCAGGTTATAGCAAAGCTCTTTGCATTCCCTCAATTGGTACCAAAGGTGGTATATGGATCCTCCTCAAGAACCACTTAACTCTTAATAAACCTACCGTGCTAGAACAACATCCTAGATTTTGCATGCTCAAGATTAGTATAGATCAAATGGAGTTGGCCATTCTCCTCGTGTATGCACCTTCAGTTGAAAATGAGAAGGATGTCTTCTGGTCTGAGGTTACCTACTCCTTACAGAAACATAAACTTCCATTCTTAATAATAGGGGACCTGAATGACTTAGAGCACAGATCTGAAAAACTTGGTGGGAGCTCTCCCTCAACTTACAGATTTCGCAGACTTAGAGAAATAAAAGAGGATCTCAACCTTCATACAATACCTTTCACTGACACACCTTTCACCTGGAGGAAAAGCATCAAAAATATTCCAAACAATACTTATGAAAGACTTGATAGAATGCTAGCAAGCCATGATCTGATCACTCATTTCAAATCTCTAAAAACTGAGCATCTACCTTTCTACTCCTCTGATCACTGTCCTATTGCGATACAACTAGGCTGTCAAGTTAAGAGCAAAGGAACGCCTTTCAGATTCGAAATGGCTTGGGCTGGTTATCCTGTGATGGAAACCATGGTAAACAATGTATGGAAGAATAAGCTTACTGGGTCCTTTGCCTATTCTTTCATGAAAAAACAAAATCTACTTAAGAATAACATCAAGGTCTGGTGCAAGAATAACAGTTGTAACAATATCCAGAGACAATTGCAAATTGTAGAGGACAACATACAACGACTACAAGTACAACTCCCTTGGGGAAATCTCACACCCAACGAATTGAGGAAGTTAACAAGATTGGAAACCAAAAGAACAGCACTGATGGATTTCAGCATCAAGTTTTGGAGACAGAGGGCAAAGATTAAACATATTAATCTAGGAGATAGGAATACCAAATACTATCAATCCTTAGTCAAAATCAGAAACTCTAGAAGATACACTAGTTCGTTCACAACCAAAGATGGAAGAGCTCTCTATGATACCAATGATATCAGTAACCATATCACGATGGAGATGCATGATAGATTCAAACCACACAATAAACCTCATATCCAAAGTGACCAGATTACTCACATACAGACCCAGATCACGATCAGTGAAAACGCAACCCTCACTACCATCCCTTCTAATAAAGAGATTAAGGACACTATCAGCAGTATGGCAGAGGATAAAACGCCAGGGCCTGACGGGTTCTCCCCAGAATTCTATTTAACATACTGGAAAATTATAGGATCTTCATTATGTAAAGCAATCAAAGCTTTTTTCCACTCGGGTAGTATGTTAGCCCAGATCAACCAAACCTTTATCGCTCTCATCCCTAAGACAGACAATCCACAAAACATAAATCATTACAGGCCTATTAGCCTTTGCACCACCATCTACCAAATCATCTCAAAAATTATAGCAAACAGACTAAAACCCCTTCTAAATAAACTAATCAATCCCTTCCAAAGTGCTTTCATCGAAGGAAGGTCAATTCAAGATAACACTTTAATTGCCCATGAGATCTTCCATAATTTTCATAAACAAAAAGGAAAAAAAGGTTGGATGGCTTTAAAACTTGACATGGAAAAGGCCTACGATAAAATTAACTGGGATTACATTAGAGCAGTGTTAACAAAGTTTGGTTTTGATAGTCGCTGGATAACCTGGGTTATGACATGCATTACGACTACAACATTTTCAGTTCTTGTCAATAACCGCCCAGGAAATCAATTCAAACCAGGCCGTGGTATAAGACAAGGTGACCCACTAGCTCCCTACATTTTTATTCTCGTAATGGAAAATTTTGCAAGACAACTTATAGAAGAGGCGAACCACGATGATGCGTTGGTTGGAATCAAATTAACCAAAAATGGAACTCCAATCCCCCCCCCCCCCCTTCTTACTTTTGCAGATGATACAATCATTTTTGCAAAAGCTTCTCACAAAAGTTTACACACTATTAAAAATATGCTAAATAATTTTTCTAATCAATCAGGTTTAACCATAAACTACAATAAAAGCTCACTTCAAGTCTCAAGCAATGTAGGTTCGAATCTAACAAACTCGCTTGCTCATGACATGAACATTCCGGTATCTAAATCCATAGAGAAATATCTTGGAATCCCACTTGTTCGGGGCAGAATAAAAAATGAAATTTTCAACGAAGCGGTTTAGAGTCTTAGAAAACAACTCTCCCACTGGAAGGCTAACTCTCTTAGTCAAGCTGGGCGCACTTCACTCATTCAAGCTAATCTTAGCTCTAAAACGAATTTCCTAATGCAAAACTTTCTTTTACCAAAAGGCATCTTACACCAAATCGACCTAATTCATAAGAATTTCTTCTGGAACAAACTAAACTCTGAAAGATTCAAGTCGCTGATTAGCTGGGAAAAAACCTGTCAACCAAAACACCAAGGTGGCCTAGGACTCAAACTAGCAGAGGATATGAATATAAGCCTTCAGATGAAGCTCCTATGGAAGCTCATCAACGAACCAACTAACATTTGGGTAAAAGTAATCAAGGAAAAATATCTTCAGGAGGAAGGGCTAATGGATAGATCAAATCATAACACCTCCTGGCAATTTGGTAGACTGCTGCAACTTAGAGAAAAATTTACCCAGGGACTGCTCTGGATTGTTGGAAACGGTGAGCACATAAATGTGTGGCGTGATCCATGGGTTCCTGGTCAAATTCTCTCTGAATGGCAACAATTTCTTGACCCAGAACTTAAAGTCTGCCATCTTTTTGATACAAATAAGGATTGGAATGTCCCTCTCCTAAAACAAATTTTCCCTCAAGGTATAATCAACAAAATAACCAGTATAAAGATCCCTACCTGGCAATCGACTGACAAACTCATTTGGAAACTTAACACGAGTGGGGATTTCTCCACCAAGTCTGTAAGAGACAGGATTACTACTAACAACAACTCCAAGGGAGATTTTAATTGGATCTGGAAAATGCAGCTCCCTCCTAGAATTAAAAATCTCCTTTGGAAAATCACAACCAACAATCTCGCTACAAAGGATAGACTAAATAAATACTACAATCGAGTTCCATCTAATTGCTGCCTCTATAACAACACCAATGAAGATATCAACCATCTTTTTTTCGATTGTCCCCTGACTAGATCAACCATTTCCTCTTATGATCAACTGGTAGGCAAAAACAAACCTCTTATCCCAAACCAATGCGTTGATTTAAATGATCTACTATGGGTTAATCAAGACAGAAAACAACTCGGAGAACTTTGCTTCATTTGGCAAAGAATCTGGGAGACCAGGAATGATCAGATCTTTAAAAATAAAAACCCTTTGAATAGTACTCAATTAGCATTTAGAATTAAATTAGACATAGCGGATTGGCTTTTGGCCGGTACGGATAGAAAGCCAAAACATCAATATAACATGAAAAGAAAACAAAATTCCAAATGGACAAAGCCGCCAATAGACTTCTGGAAAATTAATGTTGACGGATCCTTCACGCCCACGGGCGAAAGCAGGATTGGGGTGATTGTGAGAGATCACAATGGTAATGTAGATGATATACTACAAGCGGAAGTGGTAGCCGATTCTGCTATCCAAACAGAAGCTGTTGCTTTTTGTGCAGGTTTAAGTCTAGCTTTATCTAAAGGGATCAAGCAAGCCATAGTAGAAGGAGATTGTCTAGAAGTAATCAAATCCATCAATAGTAACGATTACCGGAGATGGGAGATATTAAGGGAAGTGGAACAAATCAAGAATCTGAGCTCAAACTTCGACAAGCTTGAATTCAGACACTGCTACAGAGAAGCTAATCAGGCTGCAGATTTTATTGCCAAGTCTAGAGTTACTTGTAATTTAGGTAACCTCCCTACCTGTAGGGATCTCTGTAACATCATCTCTTTAGATGATCATGGTGGTACCTTACCAAGGTAAGGAACACCTATATTTTGCCTACTGTAAAAAAAAAAACACCTGTAAGATTGATTGTTTGAAACCAGACAACCTGATTTCCAGTGGCATTTGAAGTGAGTATTGTGCATGGTTTAGTGGTGCTAAGGTCATGTTTATCAATGGATATATACTAGGGATACTAGAAATACGAATATTTTATTATCTTTTCTCCGCCACATCATCCTAGCATCCCATTCTCATTTTTTTTCATTTTATCAATAGCATCCCTAATATCCCTAAACCCATCTTTTCATACACATTCAATTTACAAATATACCCCTCCCCAACAATTATTTATATTCTCGATTATATTATTATATTAATTTATTATTATTAAAATATTATTATTAAATTATTCCAAAATTATACTTTAATTTTTTGGATTTTATTTTGCATATTTATAATCAAAGAGAAATTTAAAAAAAAAATATACTCAAACATATTCAAAATTGATGTCTACATGTAGATAAAAATGAATATAGTATTGTGGTAATTTTTTTTACATTTTTTGACATTTTTTTTACCAAAAAAATGATTTTAGTGTGTAAAACTTAATTTTTCCAGCTAAAATCTCATCCGTTCAGCACAGGACACATGTCCTTCATCCAGACGCCTCTCTTGCAGCCGAATCAAGGGCTGCCATGTGTCCTCTCTAAACTTGCAAGAAGTTGCTTTTTCCTCGGTAGTCTGACACATAAGTGGGAAAAATTTGGCTAGTATCGATACTCCTTGAGTATCCACCTAGTATCGATTTTTCCACTTTTCAAATTTTATATTGTAAAAACTTCTAGTATCTCCAACAGTAAAAGACCCGATATAAAGTTGCTCTAAGTGCTAACTTGTGCGTGCCCGTGTTGATTTTTTATTTCTCAGTGATATAATATGCGGGAATTGAGACGGGATTTACGGGACGAGAACTCTCCATCTGCGTATTTTTTGTGTGATGGGATTGATTTTTTTTTTCTTCAAATCTCACCGAGATCGGGACGGAATTTGCAGGATTTGTGCCACCTCTAATTTGTAGTGTCAAATTTACCGTTTCAATCTTAAAAAGTACACACTATCCTAGAAAGCATTACATGCAATTCAACTCCGTAATTTTTACTACCCGATTTTAAAAAAGTAAAAAGTTCTATAATTTTTTTTTATATAATTTCATACTTATTACTAATTAGTATAATATTATACGTAGTATAAAAAAAGTCGATATTATATATATACTTCGTAGTTTTAACTTCTTAAATAATGTTTTGAAAAGTCAAACAACAATTATTACTAGGGTGGCAGACCCGTGCTACGCACGGGACCTGATTTTATATCAAATACATGAGTGATATTGTGTTTGGTGAATAACGCAAAAAATTAAGATGTCATAAATTTTATAACAGAGTAATGAAATATCAATAACTTAGCTAGTGAATTTTAAGCATAATTTTTTAATTACTCATTTTTATAATTATCACAAGTTACTCATTTTCCTTTTTTTTTATAACTCATTGAATTTATTGATAAAATGTTACTTTTGGATTTTATTGAAGGTTCATTTAAAATCAGCTTCTATTTGTAAATATACCTTTAGATGGTAGAGAGAATTGTATACATACATTTTCTTATTGACATGATACAATAATCATTGTGCTAGCAATATAATATTTTAATGAGATGATAACAATGTGAAATATTATTTTTTCTCGTAATATTTTTTATGTGTAGAAGTTATTTAAATAAATTTATTTCCGTGTATTTTTTTGTTAGGCTCTCATTGATGGTGAATGAATCTTTTGTTAAGAGGAAGGTGATATGATCATTCATATAACCCAATGTGAATCGAAAAAGAATAAAATAATAGTATGTATTTTAATTAGAAATACAAAAAATAATTAAAATATTACTATGAAAAACAAAAACAAATATCAAATACTACACACGTACAAATGTAAGAAACTAAAAAATCAAATCTAGAACCATAAATAAAGAGAACTTGAGAAAATTTATAAAATGGAAAAGAAATATATCTAGAATTTAGTAAATTTAAATTTACAAATCATATATAAAAAAAATACTATAATTATTGTGCTACGTACCCACCTATGTTGATCAATTCATCTCTTCATAGGGTTTTTTGTACCTACAAATTAAATAAATAGAATAAATTATTATTGTAATAAAGGGAATATTATGAAAAACAATGGAAAAAAGTAGAAAACCTATATATACAGTATTAAATTTAAAAAGTTTGAGAAATAAACAAAGATTTCTAACCATAATATATATACTGTGGAAGAATTAAACAAAATCATGAACATAAAAATGCTAAAAAAAACGCTTCAGTATTCAAATTAGAAACCTAAGAAGGTTCCCTTTCTCGCTTCATCATGTCAGTCACCAGAGTTTTCCCCAATCTGCACAACAAAAATATCTTCATAACTATACCCTGCACCAATTGAGAGCTAGCCTACTTTCTCGTTTCAACTATAACTCTATACCCATCGGCCATCACCATTATTTTCCGTGCAGCTTCCTGTAAGCAGGATTAGAGGGTTGCTCAAGCCATAAGCTGCGGTACAGAATATTTATGGAAGCTATCCATTTTTTTGAAAAACTTCCACTGTAGGTCAGTGCATAGTGCTTCATATATGTTTAGATGAATAGAACAAATGTATGACCTCCTCCTTCTTATATATGGAGTATATAAGCCCTTCATTATTTTTTGTCTCTTGATATTCCTTTTGATTAAAATTTTGATAAGATAAAAGGTCACAACTACACAATAAATTACAATTAATATTATTTTGTTAAAGATGAAATAAATTGTAATTAATATTATTTTATTAGAAGTTGGAAGATCTTAACAATAAATTAGAATTTTTAAGCATAATAATATTTTTATCTTTTTATATGTTCTTTAATTAGAGATTTTTGAAAATTACATAAAAGGATACAACCACACGTACAATAAATTATTATTTATGATCAATTTGGATAAATTTTCTGATTTGGTGTGGATTATTTTTTTTAAATTCTTGATAAAATACAACAAAGTTCTGAATGAGAAAAAAAAAACTATGGAAAAAAAAGATAAAGTTAAATTAGTTTTTTATTGTATATACTGCCCATTTGTGAAATGAAGTATAAATTTATTAGTAAGTTTGAGAAGCTAGAAGATCTTGACAATAAATTGAAATTAATATTTTGATTAGTAATTTTTTTCAAACCCAATATTTTTTTTTTCTCTTGATATTTCCTTTAATTAGATTAGATGTTTTGGAAAACAAAAGGTTACAAAACCACACAATAAATTGTAGTAATAAATTGAAAATCAGAAATAATAAATTATTATTTTTGATAAATTTTAATGTATAATCTAATGCATTTAAAAAAAGAGAGCTAACGTTTACATAAATAAAAAGAAAAAGAGCTAACACGTGTTCTTATAAATGTATACTCCATATAGTTTTAATATATACTCCTTATATGTAAAGTTACCGTGAGTGGAAAGAAAAAATAAATTTAATATTTAAAAAATGTTATGATACTCCATAGCTCCCTTTAATTCAATAAACTTCATTTTATAGTGTAGATTTTTTAAGGTTTAGATGAAGAAGTTATTATTATTATTATTATTATTATTATTATTATTATTATTATTATTATTATTATTATTATTATTATTATTATTATTATTATTATTATTATTATTATTATTATTATTATTATAAATTAATTAGATTAGATTGTCATTAAGTAGGAAAATAAAATAAAAGATGTAGTTGTTAGGATTTGAATGACTCTTGAACCATATTATATATTAGATATATATTTTTGATTATCATTAAGTCAATAAAATAACCATGAAAAAATAAATTAAAAGATGTAATTGCTAAGGTTATGAAGAGGTTATTGTTATTATATTTAAATGACCAAGAAAAAAGATTATTATTGTTATTATATATAAATTAATTAGATTAGATTGTCATTAAGTAGAATAATGACAAAGTAGTAAAATAAAATAAAAGATGTAGTTGTTGAGGCTTGAACCTTGGATGAAGGGATTCTCAACAACAACTACTACCATTGGGCTAAAGAAATTATATTGATGCAAATTGAACATAAAAGAAAAAATAGCAAAATTTTTGTAGAGTTAATAATGGCAATAAATTGCCCATGAACACAACTTTTAAGGTTTATTATATAGATTAATCGCATGGAGAATCAAATACCACATACATTAATGGTAATTGTACGTATAATTATTGTATTATTAAACGCATGGAGAATCAAACACCACATACAATTGTAGTGTACTAATTAATCGACAAAACCGGCTAGTTGTTTGGAACCACACAAAATTGTTGAAACACAAAACACACGAATAAAACTACGAGTTCAAAGGAAGACATGGCTAATTGACTATTGAGATTTGGAGGATTTTGTAGGAATTGGGATTTTGATTGGCCGGATTATTATTTGTGGAAATCGCCCCCCAAATATCAATTTTATATATAAAAAAAATGATGTAAGGATATATTACAAGATTACTGACTAATGTCATGGATCCACCAGTAGTTATCATCGATCTATGATTACAGCTATGAGTTTGAAAATTTCACGTAATTGAAAAAGTTTGCTAAATTAAAGATGATGATTTCATTGATTACAGCTAAAAGTACACACAATCAAACCTTCCTCTCTCACATACTCGTGTCTATATCCTCACCACTCAAATCTCTCACCTAATCCTAGTCATCCTTTTCTTATCGAGAATAGAGGGTAAGGTAACAACTAACAAGTCAGAGACTTAGGAACATGTTTGAGGGAGACCAGGCCTTCAAGGAGGTTTTCGCGGACAAAATCACAAACAACATCAATGTGTTTAGTACGCTAATGAAATACAAGATTTTTGACAATGTGAATGGTAGCTAGATTAGCACAATGCACTAGAATATATGTATTGTGAGGGACATCTAGCTCATGGGCATGGATCGACTGGGAGCAAAAGAGTCAACCAAGCTATCTCTGCACAAATTCTGTGAAGGGATATGTATCTTTCCTGAGCATATGATATAAACTTTAATTTGTTTGCTTCTTCGTTTCCAAGAGATCAAGCTAGCTACCTCAAAAGAAAATAACAAAGCCTCTAACACTTCTCATAGTTGAGGGGCACGGGGTCCAATATGAATCACATTATTATGTCTAAAGTAGAAATATTGAAGAGCTACTATCAGGAAGAAGGGATTGATCTGCTATGCCTTTCAAATACTTCAATTAAGGTGTCCAATGATGCATTCATGTGTGAACAATAAGGTTTTTTGCATGAATTGACTCGAATATATAATGGAGAAAGCTATCTCAAGGTAAGGTGTCAAATGATGCATTCATGTGTGCGTGTGTGCGCGTGCGTGCGTGCGTGTTTTGAAGTTGAGTTTCCCAACTGGCTCTCTATACACAGTAGAATTTGGAAGGATGATCACTGGGTGAAAGCTTCGTGTGAAGCTCCAAGGGATTGACTATTGCCTTGTCTGATTCACAACTAAACTCAATTACTATGTCTTGAATAAACTGATTTTGACATAAGACCATGCGCGCCCAATTTGGTGAAGACAAACTCAATGCCTAGGAAAAAATAGGGGTCTCCCAAGCTTTGATTTTGAATTTGTTATGCAAGAAGGATTTCAACTCAATCATGCCTTCAATATCTTTGTTTGTGATGATAACATCATTAACATAAATTGCAACATAAATGACATTTCTAGACTCCTTCGCGAATAAGGAATAGTCATTCATGTAGGAAACCTTATCTGTTTGGGAAGTTTCCTTGATTTGGTAAATATAGAGCATTCATATATATGGGAATCGAGTCGGCCGGGGACTATCGGGTACTACCCTGAGATTTTTTCCAGCTCAACCACCCCGACATGGTTTTTGACTAACCTTCCATTTCAAAATGATTTATGGATATATCTAAACATCACCAACAAATTTCACTTGCAGAGACTTATCACTTGGCAAGATATTGGGTACAATTTTGGCACCATAGTCAAAGGATCAAACAAAATAACTATCACAATGTCTCGTATGATTTGTTGCACCACTATCAATAATTCAGATCTTATCAGACTCAATTGTGCAAAAAGAATTACCGATAAAAACCATCAAATCTGTCCCCAAGAGAAGTGATGTTTTTGTCTCTTTTTTTAAGCTTGAGCAATTCCATCAACTACTTGTGCTCCTCGATTGTGATTTCAAGAGTCGTGCTCTTAATGATAGCTAGGGTTGTGTATAATCTGATATCCAACATGCTGCGGTTAACTGTGTTGGATATCCAAAACTGTTAACCCTCAAAATACCCATCCGAATACAGTCCGATAAGTGACGGGTATTCGACACGGATACAAGAAACATATTTGTGTATCCGATACGAATACGTGCCATAATACGATTACCGAGTCGAAGAAAAGAAGATCTACTGTAAGGCCTTCAAAAAAATGAAACTACGAGGCACTTACACTCCGTTTGGAAGATGGGATTTGATGGGATTTTTAGGGAGGGAATAGAAGGGAAAATGAATTGAGTGTTTGGGTGGACAATTGGGAGGAATGGAAGGGATTTTAAACTTTAGTAACCACCCTATTCCATGGGATTTCACACCCTATGAAATTGGTGGAATTTGATGGGAAAGTGAAAAATTTTCCCTTCCCTTCTCTTTCTTAAATTTCCAATCCCTCCCCTCCCCTAAAATACCCACCTGCCAAACAGACTGTTAAAGTCGAAGAAAAGTAGGAATCCAAAAACTGAGATTGGACCAAATCTAATTGCAAGACATTCGATTTGTTCAAGACAAATTTATTTTCAATTTGTTCCATATTCAACAATGCCTAATCTTAAACAAGAAAACGGAAAGAAAGAATTTATAATCTGTTATCCAACTACTAATTGTTGGCGCATAATCATCGTTGTTGATTTCTTCAAAGTGAATCGTTGTGAAAGATGAAGAGTAACGAGTACTCAAATTAAAAAGTAGAAGTTATAGATTCTAGAAACTAATTTGGGGGGGGGGGGGGGGAACTCAGCATAAAGGAAGAAACTTGCCATGGAGAGACAAATTGGACAAAGATAATCGCCGAACTGCCATAGATATGTTGAATACTGGCCGAAATGGTTAGATTTAGAGATGATTGAGGTCGGATCTAGAGATATAGAAGTGGAGGTTGAGCAGAATGACGTCAAATGAAATTTTTCGAAGATCTGCAGAAAAGCATTAGTATTCAACGAGATCGAGAGAGAAAACCGGGGGGGGGGGGGGGGGGGTGGAACCATCTTTCTTGCTTCTCCTCCCTGTCCCGCCTTTAATGCTTTTCAGTTTCCCTTATCTCTCTTCCTTCTTCTCGCCTTTTCTTCAACTCCACTTCCTTTCGCTTGATTTCTAGAAATTCACCAAACATAATGTTATGCTTCGAGTACTCATTCGTAGTCATGTCGGTGTCCACACCAATTGCTCTCTTTCCGCCCCGATTGGTTGCTTTCACGCCAGGGGGACGACTACATGAACCATCTGTCCCACCCCCACTTGATGGAGTAGCGGGATTAGATCCTGAAGTGGGAGGGTTGGACCCTGAAGTATATGATTCTGATGCATTGATCTTTGTCCTCTTCGACCCACCTTCTTCACGGTGTTGCTCTGTAACTTGCCACTTTTGCTCACTCCTGAGAATACGCCATGCATGTCAATTCATTCTTGAACGATGTGTGCTTCTCATGGTCCGCACTATATAAGATTCGAGCATTATTCATGACATCGTCTTCCGACTGGCCACTCGCCCTTGCCCTTGATGCCCGGCTATAATTACCAGCAAATTTACTTACATTGTGGCTAACTCGAGAAAAGCGAGCTCTACATCTTTCTGTCAAACGTGGAACCATCTCTCCCCTCCTCTCATTGTAATAAGTTGCTATTCTGGACCAAAACTTGACACCGGATTGGTTGTTTCCCTCCACAACATCCTTGCTAGTGTTCAACCATGCACTAAGTAGCAACTTATCTTATGTCTCACTCCATTGCCTTATCTTTGTGCGTTCTTGAGTAGGATGTTTCTCAACCTGCTCTTCATGGACCTCTTGTGTGCTATAAGCCGAGATGCTTTCTTGTGTAAAATGCACTGTATGCACAACATCATGAGAATGGTGATTCAGGGAAGTATGATTTGTATTTGGAGTGGAATGTTGCTCAGAGTACAAAGAAAACATATCGTAAAAGCTTTGGGTCGGGGAAAGTTTTGTGGAGCTTGATTCAGATCCATTTTGAATGAAAAAGATGGATTTGGGGTGGAATAGAGAGATTTATGATTGTTGTGGGGTGATGAATATTGATGGAAGAAGGTTATATTTATAAGGGGGGGGGGGGGGGGATCATTAAAGTTAATATAAGATTTGCTTATTACTAATCACTACTATTAGTTACATCGAGTTTCTTGTGTTTTTTCCCCCTCTAAAACATATACAAAATGGGTGACTATGGGTAAACAAAATTAATGGCATTTCAAAATTAATTTTTATAATTATTAATTTTTAATTAAATGCAATTAAAAATGGATTAAAGTGGTGGCCAATTTTGCAACATAAAATATCTTCTCACCTTTGTTAGATTTGAAGTGGTGGCCAATTTAGAGCAAATTAATTAAGTTCCACATTCCCGAACACATTTGCAGGGGTTGAAATATGTGCATGTGTATTTGGAGGTATTGTTGTTAGGGCTGGGGAAAATTTCCCACGAAAACCGTACCAAGACGTACCACCCGAACCAATTAAATTGGTAACCAATATAATTGATTACCAATTTAATTGGTACGGTATACCGTACCAATTGCCAGAAGTCGGTATGGTAATGGTAATCAAAACAGAAAAGTTGGGATTACCATTACCAACCGACTTTCAATTGGTTGGTACGGTAATTACCAACCAAATATTACCAATATATATTTAGGGTTTTTTAAATTATTTTTAAAAGCTTATTTCTATTGTTTTAAGATGTCAATGTCAGATCTAGGTTTTCAATTTTAACCATTCTGCACATCGACACTTCCGCTAGCTCGGCCTCGGTTCCAATTGCCAGAAGTCGGTATGGAAAACTTCTATTGTTATTTTCAGAAAATGTTTTTAATCAAGGGAGGAATGCTAGCTCGGTCTCGGTTCAGACTAAAACCTAAATGTTATTCGGATGCTAGTAGACATTTTATTTTGAATATTATCGGGTCTATTTAAGTCTTTATATTGCTTTTGTGCTTAAATGTATGAACAATTTAAATATTTATGTTGCTACTTATAAATTTTAAATTTTAATTAAGTTGTATTGCCTTTGATTATTTGTATGTTTTTTTCTTCAACACAAAAAACATGGTAAAATACCATTACCAACACATACCAACCAACTTAATTGGTTACCAATTAAGTTGGTACAACCCCTTGGGTGGTTGGTAATGGTTTGGATTTTAAGATTACCAATTATAATTGGTTGGTACGTGGTAACGACAAAAACTAATTGGTATTGTACCAATTCCACCCCTAATTGTTGTAGAAGGACTCTTGAATGGTGTACTCTAATTTTTTTTAATTACATTTTCGATGAAAAACACACCAAAAGTGCATATGTGTATGTGCTCTTAGAACATTAACATAAAATATCTTCTCCCCTTTGTTAGATTTGAAGCGGTGGCCAATTTAGAGCAAATTAATTAAGTTCCACATCCCCGAACACATTTGCAGGGGTTGAAATATGTGCATGTGTATTTGGAGGTATTGTTGTAGAAGGACTCTTGAATGGTGTACTCTAATTTTTTTTAATTACATTTTCGGTGAAAAATACACCAAAAGTGCATCGGTATATGTGCTCTTAGAACATTAACAATCAGGGTAAATTATTGTCAGTAAGAAAAAAATTGATCCATCAAAATAATGTCAACATTAATGGAGATATAATTTTAAAGGTTAATTAAACCACAACTTTACTCTAGTTTATTCAAAAAAACTTATACTTGGTATAATAACAAAACCAAAAGCTCTAAAAAAAACTATATATTTTCAATACCAAACAAAACCTAAAGCTCTAAAAAGCTACTATATCGATAGTCGATACGAGTTAGCGTTGTGCAACCGGTCTGGACCATATCGGACGGACTGAATTCTGGTCCAGTCCAAGACCCGTGGACCGGAAATTTGGAAATCTTGGACCGTGGATCGGGCCAGGACCGCAATATACGACCCCTGGTTTTCCGGTCCATGGACTGGTTGGACCAGTTTGAAAATTAAATGGATTAAAAATAATTAAATTGAATAAAAGATAATTTATAATACATATATACACGCGCGCGCACACACATACACACACACATTTCGGTCCAACCGGTCTTGGACCGTAATTTTCGTTCTGATCCCGATCTTGGATCGAAAACCAGAATTTTAATTTTCATGGACCAAGACCGTGGACCGTTATATTTCCGGTTCGACCCAAGACCGTAAATTCCGATCCGATCCAAAACTTGCCCAGCCCTAATACGGTTAGAGTGTTATATGAGCCAAGTAGCTCAAGCTCGACTCGAACTCAATTCGATAAAAGCTCGACTTGAGCCCTTTCATTTACTAAATGAGTTGAGTATGAACATATTTTTCAAGTTGATTCAAAACTCGATTTGGCTCGATTCAAGCTTGAATTTTGTTGAATTTACAAAATACGGAGTATCATTTAAGTTACTATGTCAAGAGAAAGTAAATTGCTTACTATTCGAAAAAAGTTCGGCTTGAGCTACTTCATTTATTTAAATTTAAACTCGGGTTGAACTCAATTCGTTATAAACGAGCTCTACCCGTTCGGCTCGAATAACGACCCTTACGCCTAGGGATGGCAAGTTCGGGGCGGGGAGTACCATCCCCGTCTCCATTTGGAAAAAGCCCCCCCGGTCCCCGTCCCTATCCTGGTTCGGCGATCAAAACTGTCCCCCGTACCTGCTTAATTTTCCCCGTTTGCATTCCCCGCTAGTTTTCCCGTCGGATCCCCATTTAAAACTCATGGTTTTCCCCCATTTAATAGAAAACTATAAGATATTATTAAAGTTATGTAAAAAATATTATATAAATATTACATATAATATCTTATAAAGGTAAATTATAAAGTAAAAGTTTAAAATAAAAGAAAAATTATTTAAAAACTTAGGTAAAATTTAAATAAAAATGGGGATTTCATACTCGCCATGAGGACGAGGCGGAGATCGTGGTAGGGACAACTATCTCCGTCCCCGTCTCTATTTCCACGCGAGGAATCAATTTGACCCTCATCCCCATTTAATTTCCCATCCCCGTCCCTGTCACCGCGACGGAAATTCCCCACAGAGATCGGCCCCATTACCTTACCATCCCTACTTAGGAGTTACGACTTACGACGATATCAAAGGAAGTCTAACCGAGCACACCTCGTCCTCGAGTACACAGCAAAGGAAAAGAAGAAAGAAAAAGAAACGGCAGCCCCGCCCTGTGTTGGGCGACGAATCCTACAAAACCCCATTCCGGGCGGCGATGGCCGCTCTCCCAAGCCACTGCATTCACGCGCCCCGGAACCCCTCCATAGCTGCGATTTCGCTCCACCAGCTTCAATCCTCAGCCTCGATTTCCTCCAACGCGTTGCGAGTCGTCTCAGTCACAATCTCTCCCAGCCCCAGGTGCCACCGTTTCGGAAACCGCAGCGAGGAATTTAGCCGCTCAAAGCGACGCGGTGTTGTCGTAGTTAGGGCTTCCAAGGCGGATTACTACTCCACTCTCAAGGTCGGCAGGAATGCCACCTTGGAGGAGATCAAGAGCTCTTACAGAAAGCTCGCTCGCAAGGTTAGCTGTTGTGTGTGAATTAATGTTGCTTGTTTTCTGGAACTGGATTAGTTGGAGAGTGGATGTTGGAGGAAGATTTAGAGAAGGTTTCTTGCTTGATTTGTCAAGGATTGATTGGATTAGGAAATTTTATCTGTTACACCTTAAACTCCTATTCAGCTTGTTGCCTTTTTTCTGCAATCCACGTTAACTGTTCTCTTAAGTGACGATCCATGCTTGGAGATATGAAGTAGAACTGATGTATAGTTGGCATTGTTCCCATGGACAAGATATGTTGCCATTTATTGAAGAGTTCTACTGAGTAATTTGCAAAAGATGCCAAATGAACTTAAGCTGAGGAGTACTAGTTCATTTTTACGGGCACTTAAAATTTGAGTGATAGACAATGAAAATTTCCTTTATTTTATTATTCTGGTGGGGATGTTTTATGATGATTGGATCTATTGTTGTATAATTAAGAGTCTATAGTAGCAGACTCTTAGTTTCTACTTTGTCATGGGGCCTATAAAAAAGGGCAGCAAGGGCTCTTCTTAAAAAAGAAGTGTGGAAAAGGTCCAGGCAGATGAAACAAATGAAAAATGTAAGCCTCCAGCATATACATGTGTGTTTCACTACTTCATAGAATCATAGATCTAAAAGAAATATTGCACTGTTTCTCTGCCATGACATTGTTGTATTTAGTTTTTCTATGGATCTAAGGGGCATTGCTTAGGGTAAAGACCTGCTTTTATAAAAGTGAGTTTGTCAGGCTAGCTTTGGTCTTTTCTTTTAACTCATGATTAGATGTTTCTGGAAATTGGTAATGTAGTGGTATACTGGTATGCTGGTTAACTTATCAAGCCCCATAGAGATTGGTTTGTTTTTAAATTTCAACTCCAATTATTAAATGCGAATGATTTTTTAACTTGGAGTCGTGAGGTAGTAGATGGTTTTATCAAGTCTTGAGATATGATAACAGCATATGGTAATGAGCATATATTGTTTCAAGGGTAAGCTGGTAACAACAAACATTCATGCCAATTTGACTCCACATGTTTGGCTCGCAAGGATAGCTGGTTGGGTTAATAAACACAATCAATCACAAAGATAGTACGACAAAGTGGAATTCCCTCAGGATCACAATATTCACAATTTATGTCGTTTTAGCTCATTAAGCTTGTCTCGTATTGCATGTTTTAACCCTTTTTTTTTTTATCCTATAAAGTCTACAAATATCATCATCAGTCAGTCATGTCAATTTTAATTTACAATGCAAATTCTAATCTTAATTTGCAACCCCCCCCCCCCCCCCCCTTTCTCCTGTATGAATTTGCAAAACAAGTTTATCAATAGTTTTATAATAAGCTTGCAACATCCTAAAACTACCTGTATTACGAGACGGGGGGAGTATGAGGCAAATTTTGACATGCAAACTTGAGTCATAATTCACTAATACTTGTAAAAAGAGTTTATTTGTGTCGTCTCTAAATCCATTTAGATTTTGTTCGAGTCATCCATGGTGCTGATGGGGGGGAAATTCCAACTTCAGACAGAAAAAAAAATGCAAAACAGTAGGGAAAAAAAAAACTAACGAAGTTCTGTCATTCATGAATAATGCTTATAAGCGAAGTTACAGTTGGAATATAACCACTATTTTATTGAGTAATGGCCTTTGTTTTTATATTTGAGCTCCTTACATGGTTTTGTACATTTGATAATGAAGTCTTTCTTTTGATTTACATTAGTATATTGCTTTTGAATTCTATTGATTTGAAAGTTCTGTTAGATTCATGAATAATGCTTATAAGCGAAGTTACATTTGGAATATCACTGCCATTTCATTGAGTAATGACCTTTGTTTTTATATTTGAGCTCCTTGGGTTTTATAAATTTGACAATGAAGTCTTTCTTTTGATTTACATTAGTATTTGCTTTTTAATTCTAAGGATTTTGAAGTTCTGTTAAGCATTGCTCTGTCATAAGGGGCCTCATGTTTTAAAATGCTTTACTTATCAGTGTTATCATATATACATATAATTTTATATAGTAGCCAAATTCTAGTTTAAAATACTCCGTACTGTAATGAAAATTTCCTTGTTGACAGACGACAAGTTTGGTTAGGACATATGAATTCTGTAATAGGAGGTTGCTGAACGGCATAATCTTCTTGGAAACTCTTTTTTTTTTTTTTTATAATAACATGAAATATTTGGTGGCCTTTTACTTTAACACTCAGTAGAGTCCTATGGGGAAAGATAATACTTTTTCAATGGCTGGACATTTATTCCATATTGATGGTTTCCTGTGTGTTTTATTTTGATTATATTCAAGACATTTCTTGATGATTGACAATATTCACGTGGTGAACAGTATCATCCAGATATGAACAAAAGCCCTGGAGCAGAGGAAAAATTCAAAGAAGTTGGTGCTGCCTATGAGGTAATATGTCCCTGAAGTTCTTCTATTTATCCTTTCTACTTTGCATTTTAAGAAACTAAAAACAGTTTGATATGTTTCTCTCTGGGGGTGGTGAGTTGAGTAGTTTGGGAATTAATTTTAGCACTCTTCTTAAGGATATATAAATGGCACATTTGCATGTTTATATTGGATAAGGGACCATAATTGATTGTATGGTGTATTGGGGATTTTTATGGGCTGCTGGTGCTTGGAGCATTTCCTTTTTCCAGGGTGGGGGAATCACAAACATTATGTGCACTTTAGGGAGTGCCCCACTTCCACTGTGTTGCTTTTTTATAGATTACTAGTTTTTAAGTCCTCAAGTCAAGAGTTTTATTCAACTTTATTCATATAGGGTGTGTTATCATAAGCATCACTCACGGCACAGGTAGCTTCTTGATTGAAAGCGCACTAATTGACTCTTCTGCAAAGTTGCCTATGTAGGTATTGTCAGACGATGAGAAGAGATCTTTATATGACCGCTATGGTGAAGCCGGTTTGGAAGGAGAGTATGCTGAATCTAGCTTTGACCCACGGCAGGTAAATCACATTTGTCTGTTATGTTTTGGTCTGTTTAAGTGACACACTGGAAGTAATTAAACAAGGAAATTTTGAATTTCCTCGTCCATTTTGTGGTAATATATTTCTCATTATTTGCGGCCCTTGTGAGTTCTAAACCTTGAGAAACACAAAAAATAAATTATGATTTTTCTTAACTTACTTTTTTGGTATATTCATTTAGGTGGACCCATTTCAAGTTTTTGATACAATATTCGGAGACTCAAATGGATTTTTTGGAACGAGGGATGAAAGTAGTTTTTTCAACTTCAGAAGCAGAAGCAGTGAGGATGCTGATATCCGGTATCTTCATTTCCAATTTATCTTTCTTTTGGAAATATGAATTAATATGATTCATTTTATTTTCTTTTCCTTTTCTGTTTGGTTTATGTATATTGGGATTACTTGAAACATTATACGTTGTATTTAATGTGGTTCTCACAAGGCACATGGAAATTCACATTCAGCTTCCTGTTATAGAGTTATATTTATGAATCAAAGGAAACTAAAAGTCCAAAATTTATAGTTCCTAGATTTGACTTGGTAAGTTCCGAGGAAGTGTGAATTGTGAATCCTACAGAAGTGCCCGAAAGAATTGATCTGTTTAAAAGTTGACCCTATTGAAGGTTGTTGCTGAATTTGAAACAGTCTGATATTAGCAGTGCTATGTAATGTTTGCAAGGAAATAAAATGTAACTTTTAAGAGCCATATCAAGGAACTCTGTGAAAGTGAATCACTGCTATTAAAATAAATTAGTCCATCCACCTGCGGATATGGCAACAGGTTGCTCTATCTTTTTCAATGTTCTGATGCTGCTGATGCATGAATGTCTTATTTCAGGAGCTTCTCTTTCTTATGGATTAGTGGAAGATTTGCAAAAGGGTCTATATCTTGTTTTGTTTTCCATTTTGTTTTAGGTATGATCTGTTTTTGACCTTAGAAGAAGCCGTATTTGGAGGAGAGCGGGATATTGACGTGCTCTGTTGGGATGTATGCAATTGTGGTGGATCTGGTGCCAAATCTAGCAACTGCATTAAATTATGTAAAGATTGTGGAGGTAGAGGAGCTGTTAGGCAAAGCCAGAGAACACCATTTGGTTTAATGTCACAGGTATTTTTTTTTTCAGAATTAGGCATGTAATCTTATTGTGATTGTCTGTATGCATTCCCTTACTTAGTACAGCGTTGTTCTTGTTGTGTGCTTCCTGTGTTAATTAATGCATTCAATTCTTTGTCATGATTGGTTCTGTTTTCAGTAATCTCTCTCATTTTTTATACTAGCTCAGTTGATAACATCATTTATTAATTTTTAGGGCTCGTTTGGTTGAAATTTTGGAAAGGTAAAGGGAAAGGAAATGAATGTAGCCTAATTATAGTTTAAGATACATTGTTAAAAAATTTAATCATTACCCTCTTCTCCCAACTTTTCATATAAAATTGGCTTTGTTCCTCCTTATTTCAATTACTAATTTGAGCAAGGGATAACCATATCCTCTATACTTCTCTAATCATTACCCCTCCCATCTTATTTTTTACACAAAAAATAGCATTCTTCTCTTATCTAGATATATTTTCCTATACAAAATTTGTTTCCATTCCGTTTACCTTGCGTTCTTATACCAAACGAGTCCTTAGTGTTCTAACTTCTTACTAGTCCTTTTTCTGCTCAATTGGCCTCCCTCCACCCTGTATATGTTCGGAGATGGGTGGGTGGGTGGGTTTAGTCAAGGATTTGTGCCGGAGGCAATATAGGAGAGTCTTTTTACATGAATGTGTGTCTTCCTCCATATGTTTCTTGAAAGTCAAGATGCTTAGAAATTTGATGTTTCTGAGTCAATTTATGCACGACCCCAGAGAGTCCCACCTTTTGGCAGCCTACATAGTAGTAGTACTTCATTACCTCAAAGATAATCTAGAGAAAGGGATTTTGTTCAAGAGAGGCAACAGACTTTCTCTTGAGCCTTGAAGCCTACACTGATTTGACAATGTTGGGTCATCTGTAGTTAGAAGATCTACTTCTGGCTATTGTGTATTACTCGGAGGAAATTTGGTTACTTTGCAAAGCAAGAAACAAAATGTGTGAGTTAGATCTTCAGATGAATATGAATTCAGGGGTGTTGCCCACTGCTTATGTGAGCTGCTATGGCTCCATCTAATTTTGAATGATCTCAAAGTGCAGTGGGAAGGGCCATTGAAACTCATGTGTGAGTGGGCTATAGCAAATCAGCCATCAGAATAGCTCAAAATCTGGTCGAGTATGATAGAACCAAGTATGTAGAAATTGATTTGACACTGTATCAAAGAAAAGCCAAGTAGGATTGGTTGTCTTATATTCCCTCACATGAGCAGTACACACCAAAGGTCTCCATTGCTGACAGTTTCTACAATTAATTTCCATCCTGGGTTTGGTAGACCTCTCCCATCCAGCTTGATGGCGAGTGTAAGACTGTCTCTTTGTGCTCTTAAACCACTTTTAGGCATAATTATAGTATGTTTAAGGTAGATGGCTTTTTACTCTACTAGGATACTGTAATAATCATTTATTTTTTAATTTACCAGGAAGTGGGTCCTGTATTTATTTAGAAGCGCTCTCTCAATTGGAATAACAAAGTTTGTTTCTCTTCTGCCTAATCATTTTCCATTGACGATTTAGCGGCGTGTGCCGTGTGGTTGCTGGTCAGATGGATGAAGCAAGGATCCTTTGGGTCATGATGTCTCATTACTGCACTATTTTGCTGTTGTTTTGAGCATCAGAATTACCATTATTCAAATGTATTTGTGCTGCATCCTATTTGTCTGATGTGAATGTAAAGATAGAAACATATGCACATAGAATTGTTTGAAGCTTCAACACACCAATCCCTCCTTCGTAATATAATTTCTAGGAAGCCTTGATAAGTGAACAAGGAAGGCATTACTTTTATTGTCACATCAGAGTTGATAGTTATTGACATAAATCAACATAGTGATCTGGTGTATGAACAAATTTGGGTATAGAATGTATGCAGCCTGCCAAGTCCTACAAGGTTGCAATTTCTGGAAGAATCTTGAACCTTCTATGAGGATGATGTACACAGATATACAAATGCCGCACTCCTGTGTAAATTAATAACGGAGATTCTTTACAGGTCTTATGTAATGATTTCAATCATGATCATGATAGAAACCGTTTATTATGTAGGTCTCTACCTGCCTGAAATGTGGCGGGGATGGCAAGGTGATAACTGATCCTTGTCAAAGATGTCGTGGCCAGGGTAGAGTTAAGTCAAAGAGAAGTATCAGAATAGTTGTACCACCTGGTGTTGACAATGGCACTATGCGACTACATGGAGAGGGTAACTTTGACAAACAAAGGTTTAACTGAGCTGTATTTTGCTGAATTTTTTGAAAGATTTTTATGATTTTTTCATCCCTACTGGAAATGATTTCATATTAAATTGGAAGATAACTGCTATTAAGGTGTTTTGTTTAGCAACTTTACTGAAATACATAATAATCAAATGCCCTCTTAGCTGCATGGGCAGAATCATTAGAAGATCTTTCAATCCACTTGGCAACATAAAGGGGATGACATTTGAATTTTCAGTTGATCCATAGTTGTATGCATCTATTTTACCCATCTTCGTTGTGGAAAACACATTAGCAGAGTTTTATGGTGAATGGTTTCATGCACCAAAATGGCTATGGACGGTGGCAGTCTTGTGGTAACTGCACTCCTAGTGTGTTGGTCATACGTAGCTTATTGTGAAGAGGAGGGTTAACTCTGACGTTTGGAGTTTTTTCGTTCGTGCACCTGTCCCCAATGGAAGAATTAGAGTTAAAACATTGTAACAAATTTTAGTTTATTCTTTTCCAAAGGAAAAAGATGTGCAACATTAGTTTTTTTTCATCCCAGGATTGTTATATCATTGGGAAACGTGGAAAACACAGGGTATTTTTACTGAGAAAGTAGTTTGCTCCCTTTTAGGATACCAATGTTTCTGGGTTCACCTTTTTGCTCTGCGATTATATTTTCTGCTTAATTATTTGTTCATATTTATTTAACCATTTGATTGCATATGGACACCATGTCCCGACAAAGACAGCAGAGATGGATGCCTCACTTCTTATCTGAATTATCAGAAAGATCTAAACTGTGTCGGTGATGTTTACTTTTGTATAATATGTTTATTCTATGTGAGATTCCTTTGAAAATATAAGCAGCCATTTGTTCTGCTGTTCGCAATGAAGGCAGGACAAAATTTCTGTTCCTCACTTGTAAGCTTGTTTTGGCTGTCTTATGTCATTTTTTACCATTAGATTAGACTTCATTTCCCATCAATTAACTACTCGGTCATTGTGATTTTGGACTTAATAACGGATGAGTAAATAAACAAATTGATCTCGATATGAGTGTGGTCCCGCTCAAATGTCTAGATCTTGTTCTAAATATTTGGTGTGCTGCTTTATTTTTCTTCATGTGAAGCTGAACTCACAGGAACTGATTAGGCTGTTCCTTTGCATTTATTTATGGTCCAGGGGCATAAGAGGTGACCTCCTTCTAGTTGTTCGTGTTAATGGAAAGGATGGAATTCAGCGAGAAGGTTGCAATCTTTACTCCAAAATCAGTATTGATTACACAGATGCAATACTTGGAACTTCCATCAAGGTTGGTTTTATCGTTGATGCCATTTAACTAGTTTGAATTCTTCCTAGAGTGTTATATTTCACTTTTCAGTTTTGAAAATTGTTAGTGTGGTACTAGGAGGTATTACTGGATGTAGGTGCGGTACTTTGAGCCTTTGAGGTTTCAATCATATTTAAGAGTTGTTACACAAGATGAGAAATAGTTGGGGAGCGAGGAAAAGGAAGAATAAAAGATGATTACTTTGACAGGGATACCCATACAAGTTGGTTGCATCTTTTCCCGTAAGTTGCTTTCGCAATAAAATATATAACATTAGATATCATGCAACTCTTACTTAGGTGAATCAGTAAATATGTTAACTGGTAGGAAAAAAATTATTATACAGGCCGAGTTTGCTTACAAATCTGGTAAGAAAAGATGTCTGGTATTAAGGATAGATTCTGGCAGATGATCCTGAGCATAAATGTGATTCTTTTTTAGAATATCTATTTTATATAACAGCATCTTATCCCAGTTTTAGGGCTTGTAATGTGTTCTGTAAATAGTTGAGGAGGCGGGGCAGCAATTTGGTCTTTTTCATTAGACTTGTATTCATGAATTTTAGTGTCTTTGCATGGGCCATGCTCAAGCACCATTCCTGGAGAAAAGGAACTAGATAGACAAATGACATTTTAATGAAGGAAACATTGAGTTATTTGAATTATGTTACTGTAGCTTTTATCTAGGCACACATAAACTCAAAATATATGCTAATTGTTGTGAACCATTTTCAGGTGCAAACAGTAGAGGGACTGAAGGATTTGCAAATTCCATCAGGAACTCAGCCTGGTGATAGTATAAAACTGCCATACATGGGAGTGCCGGATATCAATCTGCGCTCTAGAAGAGGTGATCATATATTCACTGTAAATGTGCAAATTCCGAAAATTTTCAGGTTTGATTACGCTCTTCGTATATTCCTAGTCAGAAGTTTCACTTTTTTTCAGTGTACGTTTTCTTACTAGTGTAGACAAAAGTTTACTGTGCTGGTGCCCATGCTTTTGAGTCTTTGTCAAAATATTCATCTACCTTTTAAAGTGTCTGTATCGATACATTATCTTGCTTTTGTGTGTCTCCATGGGTGTTAGTATTCCTGTATAGTGTCATTGATACAAGAAAGAATAAAAGGTTATGTGTTGGAATTGTATATTGTCTTAAATTAATACCCTGTCACTCCCTTGTCTTCCGTTTACCCTCTCTCACGTAGTTCGGGGTAAGGGTGGGTACATCCGACCCCCCTACCCTTGCTACACCGTGGGACTCACTGGGGGGTTTTGTTGTATTCTTTTCTTTTTGAATTTTTTTTATTGAACATAACATTCCTCATTTTAGCTAAAATTTATTTTAGTGAAACCAGGAATGTTGGACGGGTGTTTGATAAGTCACATTTCTTATTTTTTTTCCTGCAAAAAATACATATCTACCTTCAAAGTGCAATCCTACTTAAGATTGTTCTTTAAATATTTAATCCCTTTTCAACTTCTCCTTTTGATTTGCAATGTTGTGCATATAGCGAACAGGAACGTGTTCTTGTCAAAGAGCTGGCTTCACTCAGGAAATCTTCCAAAGAGCATTTGGTTTCTACTGATGGTAAACCACTATATTCAATGTCTTCATTTAGTTGCCATTACAAATGGGTGCCTCTGCAAAAGTATTTATATTTTATATTTCTTATTTCCTCATTGGACCAAATTCTAGATAATATAGGTAGAAGTAAGACAAAAACGCAGCAGAAGCATCCCTTGAGGCAGGGGATTCGACATGCTTCATCACTCTGGAATTCCATGAAGAACTTCCTCTGGTAAGTCTATTTTATTGATCTTTTTGTGTTTCATTGTGTTCAAGTGTGCTCGTCAATAATAATATGTTGTTCATGGTATTTTTTCCCCCTAGTAGAACGTACAGCTCTGTGAGATGATTAGGAAATGAACCCTTATGAGGGGTATTAACTTTTTTCAAGTAGAACGTATATCTGTGTGAATCAATCTCATCAAATGAACACCTTGACTTAGTGTTCGTTCCATTATAGTGCCACTGCCTTGCTATGTCTCTAACTCTCAGAATCTTGGGTCATTTTGATCAGTACCGATCTGAGGAGATCTTCCTAGAAGCGTTTTAACAGCTCTGCAAATTATACTTTCTTGTTCCTTGACTGATTCCCTTCATCCATGCTTCTGAATATGTATTCTTTCCACAAGTGTTCCGTTACATCAAATCATTCTCTTCAAATTGACAGGAAGGACAAGTCCCAAGAACGCTTTGCTTCAGTCAGCACAGGCATGACACTTCCCTTGCCCTGCAACACAGCTTTGTCTCCTCCATCTTCCTGGTACGTTTTGCTGACTCTCACATTAATCTTCACTGCATTAGCAAAATCCGATTACTGCAAACGTTTACTGGTGAGGAGGATTCAGTCGCCTAGATCTAATCCATGAATGACAATCAATGAGCGGTAAACGAGCCTGTTCGTAGCTATTCTGTCATACTTGGATGAACCTTGTATGATTTTACATCTTTCCTTCTCCTGGAAAGAGAATTTTGTAGCATAGATATTGAATAATGGAATCCTAATATTTTCTTTGATGTATTTTAATTTTTCTATATCATTATTAACAAAATTATTTCAATTTTTTTTTTCAAAAATGTCTTTATTGGTCAAATAAGTTGTTAGAACTGTTCAAGACAATAAAAAACTAGAATAACTCAAAAACTGCTAAGATTATTTGGTGCATGAATTTGATTCAGATTTTTTGGTGTCTGATTTTCTCATGTCGGGTCATACCAAATATAGTAATGTAAAATGGACCAAATCAGAGAGAATACAACAACCCAGTATATTCCGCGATTAAGCGGGGTCTGAGGTCAGAATTTCCTCGAATTAGTCAAGAGAGTGTTTTCGATAGACCAAAAAATAACAGAACAAATGAAGAAAATGGTAACAGATAAAACAAGAAATTAAGAGCCAGATGCATAGATAAAACCTCTAAATATTTACACCAAACATTTGCACTACACTTTTCCCTGTGAATTCATTTCATGCATCCTGCTAAACTGAGCAATTTTGTGGAGCACTCCATTTAAATGGAAGGGGTTGGCTTTGAGGCGGCAATGGCGACGAATAATTCCGCCAATCGTCGAGAATAAGCTTCAAATCATGGACCTTATGCGACAAACCAACACAACAATTGGCATGCATAGAGCAAACCTTGCTAAGATTCTGGCTTGGTTGGCAAAAGCCACCAAAGAGTGCGGTGTCAAGGAACTTTACCTTGAGTCCGATCATATTGAAGAGGGAACTATCCTTGATGATGTCGAATACTACTTGATCGTTCTTCCCCTCATACAGGCTTCGCGAGTAGTACCAAAACGTGAAAAACTGGATTGTACGCTCGTTGGATTTAACATACATGATCCCGGTGTTGGGAGCATTGCTAACGTCGTATGGGTTGCCATTGTAGTAGTCACATGATACATGAAAATCTATGTCGCCTTCTTGGAGATGAGGGAACGGGTCTCTGAACCACAATATATCATTATCCTACCCAAATTTCAACTATTATCGATAAGTGAAAATTGCAACTTCATTAGATCTCAATATCGAGTTGAGATTTGAGTGTTAGGCAGTTTCTAAATCCGAAAAATTCAAATCTATGACTAATGAAGATACATTATGCATCAATTTTAGTATATGTATATAGATAGATATATAGATTATGCTATAGCTGTAGGCTATTAAATTAAAACATGTTTACTATTTATATATGCTCTTTTAGAATTATAAAAGCTACTTCGTCGGTTAATTAAAACTTGTCATTTTAGAAATTTGCACAATTATTAAGAAAACAAATAAAAATATACTTATATCCCTAATTATTATAAGGGCAATTTCGTAAAGAGGCTAACAAAATGCCTCAAATGACAAGTTTTTCTTAACAAGATTTACTTCCTAAAATGACATGTTTTAATTAACGAAGGGAGTATATAAAATATTAACTTTTTAAATAATTTTTTAAAAACAATTTTGTACTCACTACGTGCGTGAATAGTAAATAATATGTTTTTGCAGAATGAGCGGGGGAGAGAGAGAAAGGAATTACCGAGAACAAGAAGTTGTAGCCCAAGCTAAGAACCGTGTGAAGGAAGTCAACCTTCCTCCAAACAATCTCCAAGTAAGTAGGAGTCATGTAACCAGCTTCTCTTGAGAAGTTGAAGCCTTGCACCTCGAGGAAGTAGCAATGGAGGTTCAGGCCTAGACAACGAGAGTGGGCTTTGTCGTCGAACGACACCACCACGAGATGCTTCCTCAACCTCTCCGTGTCGCTCCCTCTTCTAAAGCTCTCTAGCATCAAGTCGAGCACTGAATCTGGCACTGCCCACGCCTTGTTCAAGCTTGTTAGCATCACAGTTTTGTTTGGTGTCGATGCTCGCTCCAAAATTCTAGCTAGTTCTTCGTCTTTCTCGTTCGCCCCCTCTATCTGCATTAAAGATATATATATATATATATATATATATATATATATATATATATATATATATATATATATATATATATATATATATATATATATTTATTGAGATAATGAGAAAATATCTAATATCGGTTTTACAAGGTGCTGAACTTATATGTTGGACTACTAGTGTATATATGATCCTACGTTTTTCATAGATCACAAAAGAGGTAACTCACCGAATTTGAGCCAATTCCTGCCCGAAAAGTAGTAGGAGAGACAAATCTAGTGCCGAGGAAGTAGGAGACGAAGACCAAGGCGGAGAAGAGGAGAGCGATGACCGTTACAAGCCACAATGGTTGCTTCAATCTTCGAATGCCTTCATCGAAATCCATCTATCTTTCAACCGGATTCGCTTCTAGCTCTTATAGCTTGAAATCAAGACAAAGGTGTTGATTTCAACATGTTGGACAGATTCATATCATATTATGATAGATCTATAGAGTTATATTTACAAGACTTGTATTTGAGGACCGGCATATATTATAGACTTCTAGTACATTATATTAGTATGTCATGGATGAGAGTGACAAAATGGTTCACATGGCCCAACCCAATTTGGCTAAGATCTGAGTTGATAAATAATTCTAATTCCATAATTTCCATTGACCATTCAAGTTAAATTCATATTAGGGTATATAGATGATGGAACAGAAGAGGAGATGAGTGATTAGGGCATTTAGGGGTTCAAGTTTTACTTTTTCTTCCCACTTTGTAAAGAAAAAACTGATCAGAGTATTGATATATCAATAAATAATTGGGCAAACTCTTCCACATTGATATAAATATATGGGGACTGAAAGGTGGATTTAGGGGTTTCACGGTGGCGATGAGAATGAATCTCACTAGAGTAATTCTGATTGGTTTTAGAATAGAACCTCGGTAATATCTGTGTTTAATTTGAATATACAGACGTAAGTCTCTTGGTTTATTAATGGGCATGGCGTGTGTGTCAGAATTCAATAGCAAATGAAGCCCGCTAACAACGAAACAATGAACCTTTTAGGGCCAGTTTGGTAAAATAGGGCTGATAGGGTAGTTGAAGCTGATGATTTAAGTGTGTTAAATATATATTAAATTATAGTTTTCAGAAGCTAGTAAGGTGTTTGGTAACCCAACTGATAGAGTAACTGATGCAAACTAGCTGATCGGATAAAAGAAAATGAATAGAATTCTAAAAAGCTTGAGGTGATCAGTAGCTGTTGAAAATCTAATTTCAAAAGCTAATTAAATTAAAATCTTATATATAAATTATTTAAAACTATAAAATATTAAAACAAAAAGCTCTGAAAAGCTACTTGCATTGTCAGACGGGGTTTAATGCCGGCCTCTAAACTCGATTAGTGGGTATGTACGTACGGTGTTGACTTCAACCGTGGTGTTAAGTACCCTTGCGTTACGGCAATTTTCAATGGTCCTACCCTCTTTTCGTGCTCGATTGTAATGAACCATAGATCGAGTTGAAATTTTCTATATTATAGACTTATAGTACGTACATATATATTACCATGCCATGAATGAGAATGACAATCTGGTTTAGCCTAGCGATCACATTCCCACGTACATCGATTATATTATACTCCATCTATCTAATTAAATAGACTCTCTATTTTGGCAAAACATATTATTTATTATTTATTTACGTTTTTCTAGGAAGATAAAAACTATATAAAATATCTATTTTTTATAATTTTTTAAAACAATTTCTTAGTTATTATTAATAAATATGAAGTTGATAATTTTTTTTAAAAAACAGATATTTTATATAGGTTTTATTATCCTAAAAAAACATGCATAAATATAATAAACGACATGTTTTTTTTCGAAGGGAGGGAGTAGTGTTTTAATCTTATGCACACTTATTAAGAAAATCTATTTTTCTTTGAATAATCTAAATGATCGAAACTCAAAAGTATAGTTTTTAAATTTACACTAAGGCTATGTTTGACACCATCAACAAGCTTTTCACAATTTTTATTTGTGATATGATATAGTTTTAATTGAAATAAATATAAGAATTTAGTTAAATTAGCTGGAACGGCCACTCATTTAAACTTTTCAGAGCTTTTCATTTTCTATTCATAAATTTTATGAAACATTAAATAACGATTTCGTGGAGCAGTTACCAATCAGCTAAACTTAGCAATTTCGTGGAGCACTCCATTTAAAAGGATAGGGGGGGCTTCGAGGCGGTGACGACGACGAATAGTTTCGCCAATCGTCGAGAATAAGCTTCAAATCATGGACCTTATGCGATAAGCCAACACAACAATTGGCGTGCATAGTGCAAACCTTGTTAAGATCTCTGCTTGGTGTACAAAAGCCGCCAAAGAGATCGGTGTCGAGGAGCTTCACCTTGAGTCCGATCATATTGAAGAGAGAACTACCCTTGATGATGTCGAACACTGCTTGATCGTGCTTCCTGTTATACAGGCTTCGCGAGTAGTACCAAAACTCGAAAAAGAGGATCGTTCGCTTGTTGGATTTGACATACATGATCCCGGTGTTAGGACCATTCTTAATGACGTCGTATGGGTTGCCATTGTAGTTATCACATGATACATGAAAATCTATGTCGCCTTCTTGGAGGTGAGGGAACGGGTCTCTGAACCACAATATATCATTATCCTACATGCCCAATTTCAAATATATGTATAAGTGAAAAATGCAATGAATTCCATGGAATATAGAGTTGAGAATTAATCGATAGCTTCATATACATATCCACTACAATTTCAATGTGATCCGGCACAAAATCAGAAATTAAAATTTGAATGAACGGGATAGAATGAGTTTTATGTATACACACAATTTTCGTTAACAAAACCCTTATTCCAAATTTCTAATAGACAAATACATAATTTTTTTTAATATAAAAATTTCCTTATTTTTTTAACCTTTTTTTTTTAATTTATAAAAGATTGGAACAGACTGAAGCATACCTCAGTCTGCCCCTGCACCCGTGTCTAAATGTGCGGTTGAGATATGTGAATGAGACCAAAAGAGTCACATATCAAAAGTTGAGCATAACAAACAATAGTATAAGTTGGTGACTCGGTGAACTACTCCTTCTATTACCAATTGGTCTTAGAATATTATTGATAAAAAAGGAGATGAAAAGCAGGAAGTAAAGAAACTCATTTTTTCTTTGCAAAACCGGCATAAATAGTGGGGTTCATTGTTTGAGAAAATTAAAATGAGGATTTAATTTTATATTATTTAAACATATATGGATATAAATGTTTATATATTTAATACAACAATCTATCAATCACGACAAATTTCACATAAAATGGGCCTATGTTGTTATTTAATAAGCAAATACAAAAAATATATATAGAGAGAAAATGAGAGGACTAAGGGGAGAAAAGAGACGAATTACCGAGAAGAAGAAGTTGTAACCCAAGCTAAGAACCAAGTGGAGGAACTCAACCTTCCTCCAAACAATCTCAAGGTAATTGGGAGTCATGAAACCGGCTTCTTTCGAGAAGTTGAAGCCTTGCACCTCGAGCAAGTAGCAATGTAGATCTAGGCTCACACAACGGGAATGGGCATCGTTGTCGAATGACACCACCACGAGATACTTCACTAGCCTCTCCGTGTTGTTTCCTCTTCTAAAGCTCTCTAGCATCAAGTCTAGCACTGAATCCGGCGCTGCCCATGCCTTGCTCAAGCTTGTTAGTATCACGGTCTTGTTTGGTGTCGATGCCCGCTCCAAAATTCTAGCCAATTCTTTGTTGTTCCCGTTGTCCTCGTCTACCTATACGTAGTAAGAGATCAAACCTACTATATATAACTGATAAAAACATAGTATATAGAGTCACTGTGCTACTTCTTCCAGAGCTAGACTTATAAAGTCGATTATCTATAAAAAGTTACAACTCACCGAATTCGTGCCAGTTATTGGATATAAAGTAGTAGGAGCGACAAATCCAGTGCCCAGAAAGTAGTAGGAGACGAAAACCAGGGCAGAGAAGAGCAGAGCGATGGCGATTACAGACCACAATGGTTGCTTGAATCTTCGAATGGTGCCTTCGACTAAATCCATTGCTATTCTTGATCGGATCGAATGATCTACTAACTTCATTTTATCTTGAATATATAAGAAGGAAGGTGTTGACTTAAATTACCCTAGCTAGTTGGTATAGATTTTTGTTTGCGTGTATTTTTAAAAAGGTTACATTCCTTGCTATTTGGTTATATAACGAGATCCAAAAATGGATCTAGATGTGTATAACTTATTGTATATATAGACTTTTATTTGAGGACCGGTATATATTATAGACTTATAGTATTAAATACGCTTTTAACTCCCTTCATTTTGAAAAATATATCATTTACTTTCACTATCCACACACATTTTAATTTAAAAGGTTAAAAACTATATAAAATGCATATATATAGATTTTATTATAATTTTATACCCATTACGAATAAGTATAAAATTAAAAAAAAATTGAAAAAAGAAGTGATTCTTACAAAAAAAAAAGGCTTGTTGGTTATTTTTCTTACTTTTGAAAGGTTTTAACATTCCTCTAAAGGTTGGATTATTTTTTTAGTTTTGCCTAAAAAAATAATAATAATTCGTCTTTATAAATTGAACCAACAAACTGATATATATACGGAGTGTATATATATATATATATATATATATATATATATATATACTCCGTATATATATATTTTTTTTAAAAAAAAATCAACTTATGGAGTTATGGACATCATCCACACCACAAAGACTATTAGATGAATTCTCATGGATATGGAAACTTGATGCCCCTCCAAAAGTTAAGAACTTCATATGGAAAATAAAACAAAAAGGTCTTGCCACGGCTACCCGCTTAGCACAAAAAGGGATATCGGTACCGAACACGTGTACCCTCTGCAATCAGTTCGCAGAAGACGATATCCACCTATTCATAGAGTGTCCTATCAACAATTTCCAACAACAATTCCCAGGACAAATAGCTCAAAATATTAACACCCTTATTTCAGAAAACAGAGATATGGACCAAATTCTACAAATTTTAGGTTCCACCCTCCCTATGGAGAAAAAACAACAAATTGCGATCAGATGGTGGACCATTTGGTTTATAAGAAACCAAACAATCTTTAGAAGTGAAAGCATCCCCTCTGCAGAGGGCATTAAGAAGATGATCAGGGACAATATTGAAAATTGGAGAAAAGCAAGCAGATGGAATGAGATGGAGAATGACGGCCTACAGAAACAAAATCAGGGGAAAAGTCTCACTAAGAACAATAGGAAAATCTGCCGCTGGAAGAAACCTCCAACTGACAAGTACAAGTTAAACTTTGACGGATCATTCAAATCAACCTCAAACAGTTCCATTGGATACATCATCCGAGATTGGTATGGTGACGTTATTAACATTGGTGGTAAAACTATTGGAGCACAATCACCTCTTATGGTGGAAGCTCTTGCGCTACGTATTGGGATAGAAAAAGCCAGTGAATTAAAGATAACCGATCTCATAATAGAAGGAGACTCAAAGATTATCACGGACTACCTAAAAATACAAATTGGTTGTCCTTGGGAAATAGAAATGGTTATGTCAGATATCCAAGTCCTTCTCCAAAAAATAAATAAGGTAGAGGTATCTCATATTCCCCGCATTGGTAACCGGGTAGCGGATCACCTTAGCTACTCTACCAGAGGGTCAGAGCTATACCTAGATACAGGTCTTATCGACCTCATCCGTCAGGATGCTTTCGGATAGGGTATTCCCATCCGAATTTTTACCTAATAAAAAAAAAAATGTAGAAAACTACTCCGTAGAAATGATATCGTATATTCGCAGAAATATGTAGTTTAAAAAAAAAAAGAAACAAAAACATAATAAAACGACGTCGTTTTGTGCAACTAAACCCTAGCAGTCCGAGTCCGAGTCCGCGTCCGCCTCCTGGCTCCTTCCCCACTTCTCTTGTGCCTCATTTTCCCGACTCCCGTGAACCACCGTCGCCGACCGGAGCCACGCCATCTTCGACTCCGTCGCCGACCGGAGCCACGCCAGTTCTCCCGTCCTGTGGCTGTGTGGTTGTGTCAAACGAAGTCGAACAGGGGATCTCAGTCGAGCAGTCGACAGGAGCCACGCCGGTCGCTGCCTCCCTCCTTCTCCAGTTCTCCCGTGAACCGCCGTGGCCGACCGGATCCACGCCGCCTCCTTCCTTCCTTCTCCATTTGGGTTGCTGAGTGCCGCACTGCTGCCGCTGCTGAGCTTCTGGTCTACTGTCGAAACTCGAAAGGTAAATTATTAATCTAACTCATTTTCATTTTCAATCAATTATTGCTTTAGAATTGATATTGATGTTAAATTGTAAATTTGTAATTTGATTTGAAATTGATATTGAATTGGATTTGGTTAATAGTTTGTTTGAATAGATAGGAAGATAACAAATTTAGATTTTCGAATTGAGATTGATATTGAATTGAGATTGATTTTCGAATTGAATTGAATTGAGATTGAATTGATAGATTTGAATTGAATTGATAGATTTGAATTGAGATTGGTTTTAGGATTGAGATTGCCAGATTGATATTGAAATTGAATTGGATTTGGTTAACATTTTGTTTGAATAGATAGGAACATGAGATTGATATTGCATTTTGTTTCGAATTGAAATGGATTTTGTTCGAATTGAGATTGATATTGCATTTTGTTTCGAATTGAGATGGATTTTGTTCGAATTGAGATTGATTTTAGGATTGAGATTCATATTGAATTCAGGGCATGAAAACTCGAAAAATGGATTTACCTCATTTACCCTCGAGTTGAACTATTTCGTAGAATAGATATCTAATTAGCAGGGATGAAACTCTATTTAGTAGAATTGAGATAGTAGTAGTTTGTAATATCGTTTGACACTAGTTTGCACTATCAGACATGTTGGGTGTTTTACGATTTTTTTCTCGTTCTTATTGTGTACTACTATGGTGACCCACTCAAATATTTCTGGCTCTGTCCCTGTATATTAGATAGGAACTCTTTAGAGTAAATAAAATGGCACACCGAATATTGAAGGTAAAGGTAGCACTTGTTTGGATACTTGGCCCAATCTGTTAAAAACCTGCTGTTTGATTTTGACTATAAATATGATGAAATCATCCATTACAATGTATAATAAACTATACCGATTCAAACATGTTGAAAGAAACCAAATGTCACAACTCTTATTGTGTACACATGTCTTATCGTGTACATATATCTTATCGTGTATGCAGAAATTATATATTCATCTATTTGTTCATGATTATTCATTCCAACGAATAATCAGAAGTTATTTTTAACCTCATCCGTTGATATTCTTAATTTAATGACCTAAATTTGTACATAATAAGGGTTGTGTACATATGGATCTCATGTAAGCAACTCTTATAGTGTAATTTGTAAGCAGTGAAATTATTTGTATGTACCATATCTAAAAAAACGTGTAAATATTCGTACATAAATATTTTTCAATATATTTTCGAATGGAGAGAGTAGTGTTTTAATCTCATTGACACTCTTATTAAGAAAATCTATTTGTCTTTGAATAATCTAAAGGATCAAAACTCAAAAGTATAGTTTATAAATCTATATATAAACCTTAAAAGTTGTGTTCATGGGCAATTTATTGCCATCATTAACTCCACAAAAATTTTGCTATTTTTTCTTATATTCTCAATTTGCATCAAAATAACTTCTTTGGCCCAATGGTAGTAGTTGTTGATGAGAATCCCATCATCCAAGGTTCAAACCTCAACAACTACATCTTTTATTTTATTTTCCTACTTTGTCATTTTTCTACTTAATCACAATCTAATCTAATTAATAAATTTACTTCTCTGTTGTTTTGGATATATTAATTTTATGTTTAGAATTTTGTTATATTTTATAAGCCTTTTTAAAAAAAACACATTATTTGTTTTACTTTATCACAACTAACAATTTACTAATTAACTTATCAAATTTGAGGTCTTGAGTAGTAATTTTCACCCCGGTTACAAATTTGAGGCATTGGACAATAATTAAAAAAAAAAAGGATTATCGAATATTAAGAGATCTACCGTTATAAAAAAATAATTAATTGACCTAACTCTCTACCTTCATACTAAACGTTAAAACTAAGAGTTATAAAATAGTCACTACTCATATGCATGACTTTCTATCTTCCTAATTAATTTATAAGACTTAAATTACAATAGTAAAAGTCCATTGATAGAGTTCTATAAGTATATATGTTTGTCATTGTCAAGTATGTAGATTGAGAAAGGGATATGATCGATCAACAGATCAAATAGAGAGAAAACTCTAGATTTGTCAAAGTAAATCGAGAAAGCTTTGGATTTGTTCCTAACCATGGCTTCACAAGTTCAAATGTACGTCAAGTACAATCTCTATACTCATTACTTATAGGTATGTTATTTTGAACTAACTACTTTTTTATAATGCTTTTATATGATTAACTATGATTTTTTTACCGCGAATTATAAACGTGTTAACCACTTGAACATGAAAGCGGATAAATTTTATAAACATAAGGGGAACCATACCTAATTAAGAGATAGGTTAGGACGTACCATTCTCATGATATCATTTTTCTTCCTTCAATTTTGTTTAGTACTAATGAATTGATGAATTGATTCAATCCGGGCACATCAATGTTGATTAATTCATGATGTTTAAGTTGTAAGTATCATTTTAAATTTCTGATTCCTCAAAATAAGCTAAAATGTGCATTTGTATATATTTATAATATTGTGTAGGTTTAATTGTATATATATCTCTATATATTCTGTTGAAATGAAAAATAGATACCAAATAGCAATTTCTTTTGATTTGTAATCCCCTATTATTACAATTGCAAAGAAACAAATTTATAACATTGTTAATTGCAATTCGAAAACAAAGTAAGCCTTCGTTGGCATTATAATGATGTAGTGTTAAAAAATGCTTATATACTATTTTTTTTTTATCTATCTCTATCTATATAATAATATTATAATAATATATAAAAAAAAGTTGTATATATATCACTATGAGTATAAAGCCCATTAATTTAAATATTTAAACTCATAAGCCCAAACTAAAAATAGTACAAGATGAATAGGGAGGGCCCCAAAAAAAAAATCTCGGTAAATTTAGTTTTTTGTTAAGCATTTTCCAGTTTTCGGTGTTCTTCTTCCTTGTTATCTCTTTATGCATCAGTTTTAGATGTAATAGTGCGGTTTTTAAAATTAATAAGATGGAATTTTAAACGGATAAAAATACATCATATTATATATATATATATATATATATATATATATATATATATATATATATATATATATATATATATATATATATATTATTAGATTTTTCTTTTAAAAAATTAACATTTTCATTACAATAGAGGCCCTTAATTTGATTTTGCCATGAGCCCTGATACACTTAATTCCCTAATTATTACTCTACTTTTTTACTTTCTAAAAATTACAACTAACAATTATCTAATCATTAAAAAAACAATTTCGTAAAGATCCTAACAAACTACCTAAAATAACAAGTTTTTTTTAACAAGATTTACTTCCTAAAATGATAAGTATGTTTTAATTAACGGAGGGAGTATATAAAATATTAACTTTTTAAATAATTTTTTAAAAAATAATTTTGTACTCACTACGTGCGTGAATAGTAAATGATACGTCTTGCAGAACGAGTGGAGAGAGAGAGAAAGGAATTACAGAGAACAAGAAGTTGTAGCCCAAGCTAAGAACCGAGTGAAGGAAGTCAACCTTCCTCCAAACAATCTCCAAGTAAGTAGGAGTCATGTAACCAGCTTCTCTTGTGAAGTTGAAGCCTTGCACCTCGAGGAAGTAGCAATGGAGGTTCAGGCCTAGACAACGAGAGTGGGCTTTGTCGTCGAACGGCACCGCCACGAGATGCTTCATCAGCCTCTCCGTGTTGCTCCCTCTTCTAAAGCTCTCTAGCATCAAGTCGAGCACTGAATCCGTAACTGCCCACGCCTTGTTCAAGCTTGTTAGCATCACGATTTTGTTTGGTGTCGATGCTCGCTCAAAAATTCTAGCTAGTTCTTCGTCTTTCCCGGTCGCCCCCTCTATCTGCATTAAAGATATATATTTATTGAGATGATGAGAAAATATCTAATATCAGTTTTACAAGGTGCTGAACTTATATGTTGGACTACTAGTGCATATATGATCCGACATTTTTCATAGATCACAGAAGAGGTAACTCACCGAATTTGAGCCAATTCCTGCCCGAAAAGTAGTAGGATTGACAAATCTAGTGCCGAGGAAGTAGGAGACGAAGACCAAGGCGGAGAGTAGGAGAGCGATGATCGTTACAAACCACAATGGTTGCTTCAATCTTCGAATGCCTTCATCGAAATCCCTCTATCTTTCAACCGGATTCACTCCTAGCTCTTACAGCTTGAAATCAAGACAAAGGTGTTGATTTCAACATGTTGGACAGATTCATATCATATTATGATAGATCTATAGAGTTATATTTATAAGACTTGTATTTGAGGATCGGCATATATTATAGACTTTTAGCACATTATATTAGTATATATGTCATGGATGAGAGTGACAAAATGGTTCACATGGCCCAACCCAATTTGGCTAAGATCTGAGTTGATAAATAATTCTAGGGTAAACTGCAGAAAACCACCCTTAAAATATGTCATATTGCTCAAAACCACCCCTTATATGTCTATTTATCGAAAACCACCCTTTATAATACTTCTGTTACCAATTGACCACCCTTGATAATTTTCCGTCCAAAATTCAGTCAAGTGTGAGAAAGTACAATTTTACCCCTTATATTTAATGTAAATTTAACAAAAAAAAAAAAAATGAAATGGAGGGTCTCCGTTGTGCCGCTAGCATCGATCTCCCATGCTCGCTACTGTCGACCACCGCCTCCCCCACGCTCGCAGTCGCCGACCACCTTATCTCCCTTGTTCACAACCATCGGCCACCACACCTGATTCTCCTCTTTGATTGCAATCGTTGCTCTTTGTCTCAGATCCACCATAGCTACTGGTACAACCTCCTCAAATAACACACTACAAACTTGAACCAAATTGATCCACCCAAATTAGAGTTTATCAGATACGAGGATAGAAATCTAAAATCCATCAATATCCTTGTCTAATTCGTACAAAAGCCCCAATTTTTTAGCATGAATTTGAGAAACAAGGACCCTAAATCCCTAATCCACCATTCATACAATCTAATCACATACATCTAATTTGCCACTTAAAACAACAACTAATGCTGGAGTGAGATGTTGTAGATTCGAGTTGCATAAGTCGTCATGGAAATCAGTCTCCATGAAAGCAGCAGATGAACAAGAGAATGAAGAAGGTGGTGTACTGGTGTGGCCTGTGGGTCTTCTTTCCCCCTTTTACAACTTTCTTTCTTTTTTTTTGTTTTTTTTTTAATTAAATGTTATTTAAAAAAAAAAAGAAAAATGATAAAAAATTTTAATTTAACAGAGTTTGGACGGAAAATTAAAAGGAAAAATGACCGATAATAATACGAACTATCAACGGTGAACCAAAAATAATACGAACTTTAAAAACTACCAATCCATATACAAACTATAGTATATTAAACCAAAATCGATACAAGGTCCAAAATTCACAAACTATAAATTATTTTAGACTCAAATTATAATTACTTAGAAAGTTTGGGAAAATTTTATAAAATTAAAGAAGAAAATTAAATTTATCTAAAAAAAACCCTAATCTCTTCTACCATCTTCCCCAGATTCAACAATGGAGCTTACGGACAGAAAATTTAACCAGCCATTCAACCAACCCGCTATCCATTTGGCGAGATTTCTGACTAATTTTGGGTTCCCTTTATCCGTTCTCACGGATTCGACCTTTAATTTGGTTATCTTGACCTCCCCGAACTCGGTGGTGTTTCGAATCGAGCTCCGACATGGCGAAATTCAATGGCGGAAGGTCCTCTTCAATGGCGAAATTCAACCAGCCATTCAACCAACCCGTTCGTCCTCACTCGTGGTGTTCTGCACCTCCGTCGTCGTTTTGGTGCAGCGCCGCCTTCCTGCTTGCCCGACCTCCGTCGTCTCCAGCCTCGCCAGCCGCCGTTTGTTGTTGTTGTCGGTGGCTCTCGACCGGTTGGCAGTTGGCCGGTGGCTCTCGTCCGGTCGGCAATTGGCCGGTGGTTGAGTGTTTAGTGTTGTGCGGGTCTGTGCCTAATCCGTCATCACCGCTCTGCCATGGCTGCCTTCAACTGTAGAACGAATTGGGGAAGATGATAAAATTGTAAAATTCACAATTTTGACCACAATTTATTATTAATTAGATATTGAGCTCAAGTGAATTTAAAGTTTGTGAATTTTGGACCCCATATCATTTTTGGTTTAATGTGTTATAGTTTATATATGAATTGGTAGTTTTGAAAGTTCGTATTATTTTTGGTTCACCGTTGATAGTTCGTATTATTTTGGGTTATTTTTCCAAATTAAAAAGGGTGGTTAATTGCTAACGGGAATGTTATTAAGGGTGGTTTTTGGTAAATAGGTATATAAGGGGTGGTTTTGAGCAATATGACGTATTTTAAGGGTGGTTTTCTGCAGTTTACCCATAATTCTAATTCCATTGACCATTCAATTTAAATTCATATTAGGGTATATAGATGATGGAACAGAAGAGGAGATGAGTGATTAGGGCATTTAGGGGTTCAAGTTTTACTTTTTCTTCCCTAGCGGTCATATCCGGGATTCGAATTGGGGACCTTTGAGTACTACCCGCAAGTCCTTTCCAGTGAGCCATTCCGAAATGGTTTTTACTTTTTCTTCCCACTTTTGTAAGAAAAAACCGATCAGAGTATTGATATATTGCATTGGGCAAACTCTTCTTTAGGTTTGCCTCCCACCAATTGCGGATCCAAGAGTGGGTCACACCGGACCGTCATCCACCCCGATCCGAAAAAAAATACAAGAATATATGTCTGTATGTAGAAAAATTGAAGAATAAAATGCAAATATCTTTAGTGGCTTAATGGTTAAGCCCACCCCATTTTAAATATAATTCAATCAACCCAGTTCAAATCCCACTCAAATATAATTCAATCAACCCAGTTCAAATTCCACTCGGAACATATTTTCATTTATTTTTTCCTCAATTAATTTTCCATTATTTGAAAATTCTTAGAATTTATTTGGTATTTTATAATTAAATAATAATATTTTTCTCACAAATTTAAGTATTCTCATCATATATTTTTGAAAAAATTAATTGAGAAAAAATACCAAATAAATTAATTGAGGAAAAAAATGAATTATTACTATTTTTTCCTCAATTCATTTTTTATTATTTTAAAATTCTTATAATTTATTTGGTATTTTATAATTAAATAATAATTATTATTCTCACAAATTTAGGTATTCTCTTCATATATTTTTGAAAAAAAATCATTTCTAATAAAAATAATATAAAAATTATCTATAAAAAATTGTGCCAACCCTAAATTTTTTTCTAGATCCGCCCTTGCCTCCCACATTTAGGATCGTTTGTTCAAATGTATTTGTGTGCTTTCTACCTTTTGTTCTGCACCTCTTTTCTGTTTATTTCGTTGTGTGTTTAGACGGTTCATCGTATGCCAACTTTATCGGCCTCTTGAGGTGTCGGGTCTGTCCGGTGTGTTCAATTTGAACGGGTAAATGATGTTGCTCATACAAACGTAACTCTCTTGGTTTATTACTGGGCAGTGGGCATTACGTGTGTCGGAATTCAATAGAGAATGAAGCAATGAAACAATGAATATTTTAGTTGGAAAAAAAAGACTTTAGTTCGAAAGGAGGTTAAGTCCTCTAAACTTGTTCCAAAGGTGAAATTGCTCACTCTGTCCGTCCCTCACCCCCGGCCCGAAGAGAATTGTGAGAGAAAGTAAATCATGATGACTTAACCGACCACAGAGGTTAAGACCAGTGTTCACTGCGCACAAGGAGCCCCCTCATTTGAGAGGTTGCTCCCACACTGCCGCTGGTGAGACTTGATCCTTAGTCTCTGATTCCAAATATCACCCCTGTAACTAGTTGAGCTAAACCCATTCGGGCAAGGCCACTAAACTTGATTAGAGGGTATGTAGACTTCAACCGTGGTGTTATAAGTACCCTTTGAGTTACGGCAATTTTCAATGGTCCTACCCTCTTCTCGTACTTCTACACTTCCTAGTTCCTACCCAATTGATTGTAATGAATCATAGATCGAGTTGAAACTTTCTAAAGGTATACAGATTAATATATTATTTTTTACGGAAATTTCGCGAGGTACCCCTAAGGTATCGCAATTTTCGCGAGGTATACAACTCTTTTGCATATTTCGCGTGGTACCCCTAGGGTTTTGATTCTTTTCGCGTCGTGCCCTCGGAGTTAAGTTTTAACAGATGAAAGGGTGCTCCGTTAGTTTTAAAATTAAAAAAAAAAAAGAGGAAAGAACGCTCTTTCTGAAGGAAGCGAAGAGAGAAAGGTCGCGCGAGAGAGAGAGATAGCACGACGAGGACGACGAGAGAGAGCACGCCGGTGAGGACGACACCAGGTCGGAGATCTCGCTGCTGCGCTGGTGAGTTGTGGAGGCGATGCAAATGATGGTTGATGCATATGGAGACCAGCCTCGGCCCAAAACGTCGACAACGACGGAGCCGAGAGGAAGAAGAAGCCCCAGTCGCTGCAGAGATGCAACAGATCATCAGATGGGTAACCAAGGAGGAGGCGGAGAACACAAGATAATCCACACCCCGACCACCAAGCCAAAGGCGGACCGGAAGAGAATGTCGAGACGAAGGAGAGGACCCACGACCGGAATCCGCTCGGAAAACAGCCGATTAATTACCCAAGCCTGCCACCAAGGCAAAGGCGGCCCGAAAGAGAAATTCGAGACGAAGGAGAGGACCACGATCGGAATTCGCTCGAAGAAAAACCGATTACCCAAGATGACCACCAAGCCAAAGGCAGCCCGGAAGAGAAAGTCGAGACGAATGAGAGGACCCACGGCCGGAATCCGCTCGGAAAACGGCCGGAATCTGGCGGAAATTGCGAAACCTCTGGATCCATCGCACCATCGTAGACCGTCATCAGAGAACATTGGCCACCGAAGATCGATCGAGGGTTTTACAATGGCAATTTGGGGGCGCGTGTGGGGGCTCTCTCTTCTTGCGTTCTTTCCCTTTTTTTTTTCTTTTTAATTTTAAAAGTAACGGAGTACCCTTTCTTCTGTTAAAACTTAACCTCGAGGGCACGGTGCGAAAAGAATTAAAACCCTAGGGGTACCACGCGAAATATGCAAAAAAGTTGTATACCTCGCGAAAATTGCGATACCTCAGGGGTACCTCACGAAATTTCCGTACTTTTTATTTGAGGCCCGGTACATGTAAACATCATACATCTATTCTAAAATACAAGTTGTTTGATTTTATAACACGCTTTTTAAGAAGTTAAAAATACTAAAGTTATATAGATATTTTACATACTCCCCCGTTTATTTTCAATTGATTTTTTCAAATCAAACACGTAGTTTTAGAACAGTAAATTGATATTTTTAATATTTTTTTAATAATGTCATACTTATCATGAGATTATTGAAAAAAATTGTTTAGAAAAATTATTATTTTATAGTTTTTTACACCTTAAAAAAACGTGCGTAAATATAGTACGGAGTAAACAACATGCTTTTCCGAACGGAGGGAGTAGTGTTTTAATCTCATTCACACTTACTAAGAAAATCTAATTTTCTTTGAATAATCTAATTGATCAAAACTCAAAAGTGTAGTTTTAAAATTTATACTAAGGCTATGTTTGTTGACACCATCAATAAGCTTTTCACAACTTTTATTTATGATATTATATAATTTTAATTGAAATAAAGATAAGAATTTAGTTCGATTCGCTGGAAACAACCGCTCATCCAAACTTTTCGGAGCTTTTCATTTTCTATTCATATTTTTATATAAGCTATCATAACAGTTAGATTTATCAAACATGATATATAACAGCCTATTAACATATATATATTTAACACAAATTAATAATCCATCAATTTCAGCTACTCAATCAACTTCAGCTACCTATGAGCTAAACTGAGCAATTCCGTGGAGCACTCCATTTAAAAGGGTGGGGCGGGCTTTGAGGCGATGATAACGATGAATAGTTTCGCCAATCGTCGAGAATAAGCTTCAAATCATGGACTTTATGCGATAAGCCAACACAACAATTGGCATGCATAGTGCAAACCTTGTTAAGATCTCTGCTTGGTTGACAAAAGCCGCCAAAGAGAGCAGTGTCGAGGAGCTTCACCTTGAGTCCGATCATATTGAAGAGAGAACTATCCTTGATGATGTCGAACACTTCTTGATCGTTCTTCCCCTTATATAGGCTTCGCGAGTAGTACCAAAACTCGAAAAAAAGGATCGTTCGCTTGTTGGATTTGACATACATGATCCCGGTGTTAGGAGCATTGTTAACGACGTCGTATGGGTTGCCATTGTAGTAATCACATGATACATGAAAATCTATGTTGCCTTCTTGGAGGTGAGGGAACGGGTCTCTGAACCACAATATGTCATTATCCTACATGCCCAATTTCAAATATATGTATAAGTGAAAAATGTAATTTCACTAGATCTCATTCCATGGAGCCTGCAAAATACTCGAGCCGGGTAAACCAAGCGGCAAGCTGCTAGACAGGCTAAACTCATACCAAGGTAAACCAAGACATGAGTACTCACTCTAGCACAAATTGCTCTTAGTGAGATTTGAACCCTTGACCTCATGGTAGTGAGGCACAAGGAAGCACCTCACTCTTACTAGGGCAAGAGGTCATTGGTATATAGAGTTTAGAATTAATCGATAGTTTCACATACATATCCACTGCAATTTCAATGTGATCAAACACGAAACCAGAAATTAAAATCTAAATAGGCTGGATAGGCTAATTTTTTACATATATACACCATTTTCATTAACAAAACTCTATTCTAATAGACAAATACATAATTTTTTCTTAATTTTTTTTACCCATTTTTTAATTTATAAAAGATTGGTGCGGGCTGGATCATACCCCCAGTCCGCCCCTGCATACGTGCTTAAATGTGCTGTTGAGAGATGTGAATGAGACCAAAAGAGTTTCACATTTAAAGTTGAACATAATAAGCCTTAGTATAAGTCGTTGGGCTACTTCTATTACCAATTGATTTTATAATGGAACCTCACTATCTAACGGGATAAAAAGCACGAAGAAAAGAGACCCATCGACATAATTAAAATAGCGGGGTTCATTGTTTGAGAAAATTAAAATGAAGAAGAAAGCGAATAAAAGCAAACAAAAAATACACTTATACCCCTAATTATGACTTTATTTTTTCACTCTATTGAAATCTACAACTAAGAAATCCCTAATCATTACAAGGGTAATTTTGAAAAGTGGACACCAAAATACCTAAAATGACATGTTTTTTTAATTTTAACGGAGGGAGTATTATTTAATCATGGATATAAAATGTGTGTGTATATATATATATACATATATTTAATAAAAAAAAAATCCATCAATCAAGACAAATGTCACATAAAATGGGCCTATGTTGTTTATTTAATAAGAAACACCAAAAATATAGAGAGAAAATGAGAGGACTAAGAGGAGAAAAGAGAGGAGTTACCGAGAAGAATAAGTTGTAACCCAAGCTAAGAACCAAGTGGAGGAACTCAACCTTCCTCCAAACAAGCTCTAGGTAATTGGGAGTCATGAAACCGGCTTCTTTGGAGAAGTTGAAGCCTTGCACGTTGAGTAAGTAGCAATGTAGATTCAGGCTCACACAACGGGAATGGGCTTTGTCGTCTAAAGACACCACCACGAGATGCTTCACTAGCCTCTCCGTGTTGTCTCCTCTTCTAAAGCTCTCTAGCATCAAGTCTAGCACTGAATTCGGCTCTGCCCATGCCTTGTTCAAGCTTGTTAGTATCACGGTCTTGTTTGGTGTTGATGCTCGCTCCAAAATTCTAGCTAGTTCTTCGTTCTTCCCGTTGTCCGCCTCTACCTACACGTACTAAGAGATCAAACCTAGACTACCTGCCAATATATCTATATAACTAATCAAACTCAGTATATAGAGTCAGTGAGCTACTTCTTCCATGTGAAACCCACCAACTAGCTAGACTTATTAAATCGATTATATATAAAAGTTACAACTCACCGAATTCGTGCCATTTCTTGAACATAAAGTAGTAGGAGCGGCAAATCCAGTGCCCATGAAGTAGTAGGAGACGAAAACCAAGGCAGAGAAGAGCAGAGCGGTGGCGGTTACAATCCACAATGGTTGCTTGAATCTTCGAATGGTGCCTTCGACGAAATCCATCTTTCTTCTTGATCGGATCGAATGATCTACTAACTTTTATCTTGAATATAAGAAGGAAGGTGTTGACTTTAATTACCCATGAAGTAGTTGGTATAGATTTGTGTTTGCGTGTATAAAAAAGGTTACTGCAATTTGCAATAGTCCTACGTGCACTTTTGTTTTGTACATTCCCATTTGGTTATATGACGAGATCGATTTGAAAGATTTGATCTAGATGTAAATAAGTTATTCTATATATAGACTTTTATTTGAGGACCGGTATATATTATAAGACTTATAGTACATTATGTCATATATGAGAATGACAACTTGTTGATATGGTCCAACCTTCATTTGGCTAGTTTTTAATAATTTCATGTTAGGTTGCACTCAAAAAAAAAATCATATTAGGGTTAATTAACAAATATATTTTATACCCTAACTCGAGCTCGCCTCGCTATATTATAATATATTTTATACCCATTACTAATAAGTAGTATAAAATTAACAAAAAAAAAAGTTGAAAAAAGAAGTGATTCTTACAAAAGGCTTTTTCTATATATATTGAAATGATATAATTGTGTAATAGTATATTTTTGAAAGTCTTCCAATACTTATAATTATAAATCATCCATGAATATTATTTCATTCATTAGTCTCGGAAATAAAAAAACAAACTGATATATAATTTTTTTTTTATAAAAAAATCAACTTATAAACTAGAAATGATATCGTATATTCGATAGGAACTTGCAGAGTAAATAAAATGGCGCACATAATATTATTGAAGGTAAAGGTGCTGTTTGATTTTGACTTTAAATATGATGAATCATCCATTACAATGTATGGCTTGGCGGGCTTCCCATTGTAGTTGTCTTTGAATAATCTATTAAGAAAATCTATTTGTCTTTGAATAATCTAAATGATCAAAACTCAAAAAGTATAGTTTATAAATTTACACTAAGGCTATCTTTGACACCATCAATTAACGTTTCATAACTTTTATTTGTGATATTATATAGTTTGAAATGAAAAAAATATATAAGATTTTAGTTTAATTTGCTTTTGGAAACAGCTAACTCAGCCAAACTTTTCGGAGGAGAGCAATACTGTGGAGCACTCCATTTAAAAGGATGGGGCGGGCTTTGAGGAGGCGACGACGAAGAGTAATTTCGCCAATCGTCGAGAATAAGTTTCAAATCATGGACTTTATGCGATAAGCGAGTACAACAATTGGCGTGCATAGTGCAAACCTTGTTAAAATCTGTGCTTGGTTGACAAAAGCCACCGAAGAGAGTGGTGTCGAGGAACTTCACCTTGAGGCCGATCATCTTGAAGAGGGAACTAGCCTTGATGATGTCGAAGACGGCTTGATCATGCTCTCCCTTAAACAGGCTTCGTGAGTAGTACCAAAACTCAAAAAAGAGGATCGTTCGCTTGTTGGATTTCGCATACATGATCCCGGTGTTAGGACCATTCCACGTGTCGTATGGCTTGCCATTGTAGTTGTCACATGATACTTGAAAATCTACGTCGCCTTTTTGGAGATGAGGGAACGGGTCTCTGAACCACAATACATCATTATCCTACATGCCCAATTTTAAATACATATAAGTGAACATTGCAACTTCACTAGATCTCATTCCATGGAATATAGAGTTGAGAATTATTTAATGATGGATATAAAAAAACTATCAATCGCGACAAATGTCACACCGAAAATATATGTATAGAGAAAATGAGAGGACTAAGAGGAGAAAAGAGAGGAATTACCGAGAAGAAGAAGTTGTAACCCAAGCTGAGAACCAAGTGGAGGAACTCAACCTTCCTCCAAACAATCTCAAGGTAATTGGGAGTCATGAAACCGGCTTCTTTCGAGAAGTTGAAGCCTTGCACCTCGAGCAAGTAGCAATGTAGATCTAGGCTCACACACCGGGAATGGGCTTTGTTGTCGAATGAGACCACCACGAGATGCTTCACTAGCCTCTCCGTGTTGTTCCCTCTTCTAAAGCTCTCTAGCATCAAGTCTAGCACTGAATCCGGCACTGCCCATGCCTTGCTCAAGCTTGTTAGTATCACGGTCTTGTTTGGTGTCGATGCTCGCTCCAAAATTCTAGCTAGTTCTTTGTTGTTCCCATTGCCCACTTCTACCTAAATTAACAACACTTAGTACTATATATATATAGAGTCAGTGAGCTACTTCTTCTAGGTGAAACCCACTAGCTAGACTTATTAAATCAATTATATATATAAAAGTTATAACTCACCGAATTCGTGCCAATTCCTGGACGGAAAGTAGTAGGAGCGGCGAATCCCATGCCAAGGAAGTAGTAGGAGACGAAGACCAAGGCGAAGAAGAGCAGAGCGGTGGCGTTTACAAACCACAATGGATGCTTGAATCTTTTTCGAATGGCGCCTTTGACGAGATCCATCTTTCTTTTGATCGGATCAACTTCTCCTTGATGACCTACTAACATTTACGTAGTATCTTGAAAATCAGAGAACAAAGGTTAGTGCAATTTACAATGGTCCCATTTGGTTATATGAAGAGATCAATTTGAAAATTTTGATCTAGATGTATATATCTTCTTATATATACTTTTGGTAAGAATCACTTCACATCTTTTACATATCAAATAACTATCATCTTCTACAAAATCATTGATAATATATAATTGTCTTATGTGGCAATTGCTCCTTCAATTGTGTTGACTTATCATTTTGTGAAAATTTTGAATTTTTGTTTTAATTTAAGTAATCAATATCCTATGTGACAATTATCCTAATCAACTTTTTAAAATAAATCCCAAATAATGATCTTCTCAATTGATTATGCAGTTTACATGGTAAAAAATTATTTAATTTGATCCACTCCCTTATATATGGTAAACTAAATATTTGACATTTAATATTCAATTCAATTCAATTTAAATTCTCCTTAATTAAGAAACCAAATCAAAGGAATGGAATTCATGCATTTAATTATACATTGTCCTAAATTATCAACAACATTTATACTTTTAACAATATCACATTCACTCTAATTTCATATTTAGTATTTAACTTTTAATTTAATTTGAGAAACACTGAATGCAATATCCTAAACCAATGTATACACTTGATCTCTTTCACAGTATGATTCATTCACCAAATCAATTATTTATTTAATTAGTGATATCTAATTTGAGAAACACTGAATGTAATATCCTAATTTCATATTTAGTCTCTTGATGATCTAAATCCAAATGACTTACTACTATTATATAAATTTATTTCATTAGTGATATCTAATGGTCTATAAAACTATATTACATATATATAAGAACCTTTGACAGTTGCCACCTTATCTTAAACCGCTTCCATATATTTTTTTGAACTCGAAAGAATTTGGTAGATTGGGTCAATCTAACCAAAGGCATCCCCGAACGGATGACACCCAGAAGAACCAGGTTCGAAGGAGGAGTCGAATTAGAGATGGGAGTGTCCATAATGTGAAAGACAATTGACAACTCTATTCGCCTCTCTGAAGATGTGCATGAATTGCATCGAATGAAATTTTTTAAGTATATATACTGATTTAAACCGCTTCCATGGATCTCTTCATCAACAAAACCGCGTGATTTTTTTAATCTTTAATGTAGTAGTGTGAACCTCTAAAAGCAGGTCTCTAGTTAGGATTGTGCATGAATAATTGTTTAATACCTATGAATAATTTCAGTGCTTACACCGTAAGAATTGTTTACATGGGATATAACCCCCCTCTCTCTATATATAAACCCCATATATATGTTTGCGATGTTGTAGAGCACTAAAAATAGCAATTATGTGGAGCACTCCATTGAAAAGGATAGGGCAAGCTTGGAGGAGTTGATGAAGATGATGAATATTTTCGCCAATCATCAAGAATGAGCTTCAAATCATGAACTTTATCTGACAATTTAATGCAACAATTGGCGTGCATAGAGCAAACTTGATTAAAATCCTTGCTTGGTTGACAAAAGCCGCCGAAGAGATTGGTGTCAAGGAACTTCACCTTGAGCCCTATCATCTTGAAAAGGACACTATTCTTTTTTATCTTGTTGAACACTTCTTGATCATTCTTCCCCTCATACAACCGTCTCGCGTAGTACCAAAACTTGAATAACAAAATCGTCCGCTTATTAGATTTAACATACATGATTCCAGTGTTGGGACCATTACTAAAGTCGTCTGGGCTTCCAGTGTAGTCGTCGCATGATACCTGAAAATCTGCGTTTACTCGTTGAAGATGAGGGAATGGGTCTCTTAACCACAATATGTCATTATCCTGCATAACCAATTTCAACCATTCATGTTACATATGGTCTAGTATAGTTGGTGATTAGTTAATTGAGATAAGGCCGCGAGCTTGTTGAGATGTGAATGTGACCAAAAAGTGTCCCACGTCGAAAGATGAGCATAACAAGCCCTAGTATATGAGTTGGTGGGCTACTCTTTCTGTTTCCAATTGGTTTTAGAATGGAACCTCACTCGACTTGTCTGCTAGACTACTAGCGCATGTGAGCCCGTGCACACGATCCCAAGTCATCGGTCCGAGTCGGACTTTGATATGCTTATGACATGAGTTGTAATCATCAATCAATGTTAACAAAAACGAAATTTGTGTCTAAGATTTGGATAGAAATTCTCCTTTGGCCTTGCAAACAAAACTTAGCGCGTGTTTCACAAATGGGGGATTTGTAGGGGTTGAGTTTTTTTAGGGGTGAAGATTATTTTGTGTATTAGGGAGGTGTGGAAGGTGGATATTTTTTTTAAAAAAAATAACCTTTTAAAAAAACTAAATGGTGTTTGGTGGTTATGACGTTTGAAAGTTGTATTTTTGGTGAAAATGTCTAAAATGCCCTTAATAAAATACCCTCACCTCCCCCCTCTTTTTTTTCACAATTCAATGAGAGTTGCACTTCTTATAGGTCTAGAGGGTGACACTCCGGCCGAAGGCAGAGCCCATAGAAGCACAGAAGCAAGGATCCTCTGCGGCAATGAAGGAAGAACGAAGAGTTGGGTAGAGATTGAACGATTTTCGGAGCAAGAACGAAGAGCTGGCAAGCCGAAATTGCTTCTGAAGAGTGAAGATCGAAGCAGGATTTGGAATTCCGGCCAAGGCGTTCAGAACTTATGAGGTTTGTTTGAATATTAGGCTATGTCCGCCCCTTTTCTTCTTGATTCCTCTAGATGTGTGATTTGGGTGAGACAATGTGTGCTAACCCATCTGTTGCAGAGTGAGGCTGGTTTGGGTGCCAAGCAAAAATATTGGAGATGGGGTCCACAGAGAGAGAGAGAGAGAGAGAGAGAGAGTGTGGAGGAGAGATTGAGAAGTGGATATGGAGAGAAGCTTGAGGGCAATTTGGGACAACTTTTGGCACCCCAGAAAATAACCTCCCGTGAAGCTTGGGGTCTAGGCTTCCATTTTCAACAAAACTAAACTTAGAAAACACTCACCTTCACCTCCCACAACCCCACTCGAAGCTGTTGCCAAACATGAAGGGCATGAATTATTATTATTATTTTTTAACCTTCGAAACCCCAAAAAACTTGTTGCCAAACACGCGCTTAACCACAAACTGTCACATAAAATACTACACATCGATTATGGTATATATTATATGGTAAAAGTTCCCGTAAAACGGAACATACGGTGAAATGAATGAATATATAATACCTATATATAGCTAGCCTATCTTATAAATATATAATTTATATTTTAAAACATAAATCTCTTGGTTCGAGTGTATATAGCGCCGCAAAAGGATTGGTTCTATATAGATAGATAGATGTAAAATATAGACACAAAATGAGCGGAGAGAGGGGAGTTACCGAGAACAAGAAGTTGTAGCCCAATGTAAGAACCGAGTGGAGAAACTCAATCTTCCTCCAAGCAATCTCCATGTAATTGGGACTCATGTAATAAGCTTCTCCTGCGAAGTCGAAGCCCTGCACCTCGAGCAAGTAGCAATGGAGACCCAAGCTCACACAACGAGCTTGGGCTTTGTCGTCAAACGACACCACCACCACATGTTTCACCAACCTCTCCGTGTTGTTCCCTCTTCTCAAGCTCTCTAGCATCAAGTCCAACACTGAACCCGGCGCTGCCCACGCATTGTTCGAGTTCGTTAGGATCACGGTTTTGTCTGGTGTCGATGCTCGCTCCAAAATCCTAGCTAGTTCTTGATTCATCGAGGCTCGAGTCATAATATCCTAGTATGAAACTTGACCAAATTACGAAATGCCCAACTTGCGAAGAAGTACATGACACAGAGATTAATAATAATTAATTATAGAGGTAACTTACCGAATTCGTGGCAATTCTTGCCCCAAAGGTAGTAGGAGAGGCGAATCCGGTGCCGAGGAAATAGTAGGAGGCGAAAACCAAGGTGGAGAGGAGGAGAGCGACGATTGTCACAAACTACAACAGTTGCTTCAATCGTTGAATGCCTTTGAAGACGAAACCCATCTTTCTTGAAACCGGAGAAGTTTCTCCGGTCTCGAAAATCTACTAGTTCTTAAGGACGAATGTGTTAACATCCACACCTTGTTATCATAGATGACTTTTTCTTGTGCTATTAACTAATTATGGACATATTATAAATGCTAATGCAATTTAGATTTTACGTCCGACGTGTATTTGTACCCTACATGGATTGAATGTGTGTATATTATTAACTTGAAAATTCTTAGAGGTAGCCTTTTTTGTTTTGTTAGGATGGGTGTATATTATAGACTTGTAGTACATAAGTAACATAACTACATACATGTCTACAACCACAAGAATACAAATAAAATAATCAATATAAAAGAGATATTTTGAAGCTTATTTAATAAATTGTAACACATTAACAAAAAAAAAAAAAAAAAAAAAAAAACTACCAAGTTTTTGAAGTACGGGTTGTTTCACAAATGGATTCGATATCAAGGCTATATTTTGGGTTTGGTGATTTTGACGCTCTTTTGGGTTGTCTGTTTCGGATAACTTTGGTTTTGGGAGGCATTTTCCTGGAGTGTCGGCTTCATCTCCCATTGGAGATCGGTTCCTGTTGTACCTGCCTACCGACGGTGCTACTTCAGTAATGCTTGACTTCCCACACCTTCGTCATTGCTAGGAAAGTCATTCTCATGTTTGGAGCTTTACCGGTGTTGTTACCTTCCGTGTCAGCCTTGATTTCCATTGCTTTGATCTCTCTTTGGATGGTCTTCCGGTCGTCCGCTAAGTTCTCTTCGGCCTCTCAATTTATTAGACAATGTTTGATATTTCGAAAATTTACCTTTTTTTTTAAAAAAATAGAGGTTTTAGTTTCTTTGAAAAATGTGTTAAAAATAAAAAAACCTATATTTTGAAAAGGATGAAATATTTTATTATATTTGGATTCAAACATTCAAAACTAGGCTATGGTTCAAAAAATAATTTTTATATTATATTCGCATTTATAACTCATTCAATTACGCTATTTTATAAAATTTTATATTGTGTTCAAAAAATAATCATACGCCTAAGGGAGAGTGTTGTAGCACTTGACAGTTCCCACCAGATGAAGGGCTTCTCTGAGTGCTTCTTTGAGATATTCAGGGTGATTCTCGATGTTCGTAAGCCCGTGCTTTGATTCCATGGAGCTCAGTGTTCTTCCAACTATCTGTCAGCAAACAAATATCTCCTTCTTAGAACACGTAATCATCCTCATCACCTGTTGAATACACTGTTAAGGATGTAACATTGTGGATTTGAGTCCGACCTTGCGCGCATAGCCACCAAAAGCTACCCCGCTGATCACCGGATTCTTGCTCCCTGGACATCATCACACTAAATGAGGATCGTACACAGCTAATTCATCAACTTCAGCTACCCTATCAGCTACGTTAATTGACACTCGTTATGTTCTGGCTTGTTGGGCGATGAAAAGAACTTACAAGATTCAAAGGAGGTTCGGAAAATTCCTTCCTTCTTGAGGCCATTGACTGTATGAGCATTGGTACCACCAGCTAATTGAAGAAAACCTGAATACAAATACAAGATTTCATAAGAGGGAGAAAATTAAATCATCGTGGCGTTTGAAGAAAAATGGTTTATGAATTCGGATGCAACCAGGAGGTCTATCATCTGCAGCAGCTAAATGGACTGCAAAGCTGATTGCTTTCCTCGTGGCGCCTCGACCAGTATCCCCACTCATGGGGCGACCATCCAACTTCAAAGGATGATTTTAGAAGGATTAGTTTTGGGAATTCATAGCCAACTTAAATCTCTAATCATTTGAGTTTCAATCCATCTGCAAACCTGCCATAAGTTGTAGGTATGAAGAAGGTCCGGCTTCATGATTCCATACATTGTGTTCATTACCGAAGTCACGGATTCACCCATATCAGGGAGGCTTACTGCTACTAGTCTCAAATCATTGACCGAATCTCCCAGAGCCTTCCACAACTGTTCGAAGGAACAAGTGTCTCTACAAGCGGCAAAGGGAACATTTATTTAAAAGAACAAGGGCAATCGAAGAACTGTACTTGGAAGATTCCATGGGAAATTCGAGCACAACACTGCTACAGAGAAGCAAACCAAGAAGCAGACTTTATAGCTACTAGAGATAGCAGTAATACCAGCTTGAATTTATGATAATCATCCGAAATGATGATCTAGGATGATCTTTAATTAGAAGGACATCTTAATCTCTTGTAACTTTTCACATTCGTAAAGTGCTTCAGATGAATCCACTGGCTTTTCAATTTCAGAAGAACTCCAAAGATGACAGATAAAATGGATATGGATTAATACCTTGCACTCGTGTGTATTTCGACAGCATCAACATCATTCCTTTTGAGTAGCTCAGCAGTACTAGCAGCATCTCTCAAGTGTGAGACCATTCCTAAAATAACTCAAGATTATTTCAATCAAATATGACACAGAATATTAGTTACTTTGGTTGATCCAACTCACCAATTTTGTCATATGGGCAAACAGGTGAGCAACGGCCACATCCATAGCACCGTTCGGTGATGACTCCTCTCTATATATAACACAATTAGAATAGATTGATACTAGGATACGCATACCGAGGATTTAACAAGTAATATACGAGATCAAACCTTTTCCTCCAGGGATATTGCATTTGCAGGACAGACTTTCTCACATGGTCTCAAACAATCTATTGGACAGTCTTCTGGATCAAATTCTGATTTGATGGTTTGGTTTGATCAAAAGCCGAAGTCAAGCAGATAAACACATAAGTTTCAGTAGCCTTCTTTGAATTGGTAAATAAAGAGAGGTCATTCCGGGGTTAGGTCCCCGGTTCGAACCCCAGAGAAACTAAGATTGCACACTTTTTACACTTCAGTTCCAAAAGATCCAAAATGAGAAATTGTCAAGAATGAGTTCATATTTTGATCCAATCTATAGTAATAGAGTATGGAGATTGAACAATGTCAGATACCTGCCTTACGAAAATGAATATCTTCATCATCATTGATGCTGATCATAATCCATGGCCTACGAAGGGGCATGATATCCATAGCTGCCTCTATCCCTTCATTCACCGCACACACCACCGAGGCATCAGCAGCACAATCTATGCAATCAACTGCATTTGGAACTCCTCGAGGGAAATCAATGAGGTTTTATCTTCAAACCAATTGGCAATATAAGTCTAAAGGTACTAATCAATCACCTCCAGCAAGAGTGTATACTAAAGAGAGGTTCCTCACATCCACAACATCCTGGATTAGCCCAATCCAAATACAGCAAAACTAATCAGCAACCCTAAGGGTTTCATCAAATTCAAAACCCAAAATTAACAAGCGAAAGGGGGAAAACCTTCAATTTTGAGATCCATCCCTTCAATTGAACGATCAATCAAATGATTAAAGCAATTGACAGTAGAGTACCTCAAAGCTAGCACCGCAAATGAGCTTAACCCAGTGGCCGCTCTGAAGAGATAAGTGAGGAGGAGTTATGACTGAAGGAATCCCAACGGATTTGACCATCTCTCTCACGCTATGAAGAGATTTGCTGGCTACGAGAGGAAACACACAATCAACTAATTAAGCACCTGGATTTCGGAAGGAGTTGAGGAAGACAGAGAGAGAGGATACCGGGAGGTTGAGGGTGCAGCGTCGCGTAGCAGGAGAAGCTCAACGCCATGGCGCCAATTTGGGGAGTTCGCTGTACAGGATAAGGTACAAAGTACAAACTACAAAGTGTGGGCATATCCGATTCGATATGGCTTTTCGGATACCCGCTAAAAGCAGTTCAAGAAACTCGTACAGTATGCTGGCGACCGGTCGGGTTGGGTTGGAATGTTGGATAAATATAAATTCGGGTTCAATTAATGCGTGTCGGGTCAATGTCAGATCAATTTGAGTCAAAATTAATTTTGAGTTTGTTCAGATTCTGGATTGAGAAGACCTGCGATTTGTGCCAAGCGGCTCAAGCCCCACCTCAAATCGAATTCAACGGAGATGGTGATGACATATTGTGAAGCAATGATGAAGATTCAAGCACTCTAGCCTCGGCTCAACGTCGTCTTCCTCATTCATTTTTAGAGAGAATAGGTTTGGGCCTTCAGTATGGGCCGGCCCAACCCGAAACTCATTTCTGTATAAATACTTCATTTCTCAGTTTGTTCAAGTTGAGTTTTTGTAACAGATTTTCACTATCTCTTCTTGATGTATGAAAGCTTCAATAGCTATGGCCGATTTCGTAAAACTATATAAATATTTTATATAAAATAATAAGTATAAAAACTATATAAAATGTTAACATTTTTTTACATTTGTTTTTATAAATTCATACTTAATTGTAATAAGTATAAATTATAAAAAAATATTATTAAAAAAAATTAATATTTTATATAGTTTTTAACACCTAAAAAAATGTGCGTTAACAGTAAAACGCCAAATTTTAATTAACAATTAACAGAGTGAAAGCGAAGCTCAAGACGACGTCGTTGAGCTAAAGTTGCCGAATATGGAGGGGTAAAGCTGAGCTTATGGGGAGATTGGGCTATAAATCCCAATTCACAAACCCAAATAACAAAACCAACACATATTACACATCGGTATGTATAAGGAGCGTGTTGAATTGATTGGAACTCTTATTAGAAATTCGAAATTCATGTGATCAATATCAAACACAAAATTTGTTCAAATAAACGTTGTGCACAATCGAAAATCATCAAATAACTCCGGGTGGTTTTATTTTGGCAGGTTCATCGAAATGATAGTCGATCACTCGTGAGTGATCCTTATCGTATCCAAGTACGATTTTCCGTTCAACGGTCGAGTATAAAACCCGCTCAAATAGTTGGATGTGGTTATTCTCTTATACCTTGCCGGAGCATCCGAAGACACCAAGGTTGGGGCCGGACCGACTTCTGTATCAGATCCGGCATGGAAGAAGGTTGCCACTGATAGCCTCTCCATCACTGGATTCACCGTCGCACGATGCTCAACGCTGCGATAAATTCCGTTACTCACAACCTCCATAACGTCGCCAAGATTGACTACGAAAGCGTTAGGCAGAGGTACAACAGGAATCCATCTCCCGTCTTTTCTTATCTGCAATCCATCAACTGGATTGAGTTGGAGCAGGATGGTGAGACCACTCACATCCGAGTGTGGACTGAGACCGATAACCTTATCGGACTGCAGGCATGGAGGATAATGCGAAATCCTCATCGTCTGCCTCCCATCCTCGAACATTTCTCTCAGCTCTTCCTCGTCGATCTTCAAATCCTTGGCAATGCAGTTGAAGATTTTCATCGCCAGTCGCTTAAGCTCACTTGTGTAGCTCTCCAAGGTCGCCCTGCGCCCAAATTACTGTCGTCATTTCGATACAATCTATCTATAAGCAGCTCTTAAGATGTAATTGCAACAGAATAATCACACTAGTACCTATTAATAATTCAACTATTCCGTATTTGATTTTCTCAAGGCGACGTTTCAGATTTGCTCACAAATTACACAGTATAATCTATTTGTAAGTGATCTATTGTATGTACCTGAAAGGGAGAGGCAACAAGGGCATCAATCGGGATCGCCGGTCTTCAAGCGGAAGGACGGTGAGGAAGAAGGAATCCGACCAGTCGAGTGGTTGGTCGCGCGACACCACAAAGTTCTGGCCGAAGCCTTCCATGTCATCAGGGGTCTGCCAGAACTTGATCTTCTCCTCCATGGGCAGCTCAAGAAACTCTTTGCTCTCCACCTTGAACCTCTCCATCAGTTCCTCACTCACCCCATGCCCCACCACCTTAGTACAGTATTATAGTAATACAGTCATCAATTAACTACCCCATGTTCTGATTTAAAATTTTGATCCATAAGTACACACAACTACACAAGATCTGAGTTGACCCATTTTTGATATGATTTGACTTGTCCTTATAATTGATTGGAAACTATTTTGACTTGATGTCCGAATCCACTCGAAACCCAACCCGAATCCAACCTGACATGAACAAGACCCAACCTGTCTGGTTGTCCCTATAATCCCTATAATCCGCTTGAAATGAACTAATAATGTGAATTATTTATAATGAAATATAATACTCATATTTTAAAATATTATTTATTTTAATTAATTTTTTCCATAGTTTAATATTTATAAGTAATAAGTATTAAATTGTGGAAAATTTTAATTAAAATAAATAAGATTTTATATAGTTTTTAGCTCTTAAAACTACACGCACAAAAGTCAAACCTCGTTTATTTCTAATCGGAGGAATATAACTAAATAAATGAAGATTAATAATCAATAATTAAGATAATATAATTTTTTTATCTGTTGGAATATGGGGTTTATCTACACTGAAAATATTGAGATAGACACGAACAGCATATAAATCCAACCCAATTCAACCCCAAAAACCCCAAAAAATCTATTTCGACCTGACCCAGTTCAAAATGAAAAACTCAAAATTTATTTTGACCCAACCCAACCCGAACATGTAAGAACCCAAACAGATATTCCTCGAACCCGACCCGATTTGACCGGTACATATGCAATTGATCATAAAAAAAAAAAACAGTAGGGAAATGAAAACCTGGAAGAAGCCCCAGTGGCGGCAAGCGTTACCGAAGTTGGCGAGCTCGGCGGGGTCATCTTGGAGCAAGGAAGCCAAGGAGACAACCGGCAATTGCTGCCCGGACAGGTCGATTTCAGCGACGAAACTGGGCTCGAGATCGTTGCGAAGGTACTGGCCGGGGACGGCGTCGAGGGGCTGCTTGGCAAGCTCCACGACGCTCGGCACTAAAAGCGACCTTCCACTTACTCCGTACTTTGCCTCCATATATCATTACACTACGTTGCTTCATTGTGTGTGTCTCTCTATATATATTAAAAAAAATAAAAATAAAATAAACAAAGACTAGTGCTGGCATAATGGCATTATCTGGCTGCCCGTTGGATGTGGATCCGCTACCCCATTTCAGATTCCCGCAATAGAAAACGTTTTTCTTTAGGGAATAGGATAAGACTCTAAATTAAAAAATATTTTCTACTAATAGGTAAATGATCCTAAGAATCTAATTAAAAAAACTAAACTAATTAAAATTTTAAAATAAAATTCTAAATTTAGGATTTTATCCTATACCCTAAGGGCATATGATAGAAAAATCGATAGAAAAATACAAATGTTTTGTGATACTCCGGATTGAAGTCAATAACTCCATATATCTCCTATTTTATTATTATTTTACGTGCTCACTATATACATCCCAAATCATGCACATCCTTAAGGACGTGCATGGTTAAAAGGGGTTAATAATTTTTTTTTTAAATGTTAATTAGTCACAAGGCTTGCACGTCCTTAAGGACGTGCATTTTTTACCTTGGATTTGTGGTGTATATAACAACACCCTTATTTTTCTTCATCTAATCAATATTAATTACTTTTTACCTTGTTAACATGTTTTTCAAAAGTAAAAAACTCCATAAAATATTATTATTTTTATATAATTTCATACTTATTAGTAAAAACACTCTATTTTGACTTGGCCTTCAATGATAAAATTAATGGTGGTTTTGAAGGTGTTGGAGGTAATGATATTGACACGGATAATTACTTTGATATAATTTATGACTAGTACAGAACCCGCACTATGACGAGTTTTTTAATCAAGTAAAAGTTTAAAAATATGTAAAATTAATATGATAAAATTCAATAAAATATTTAAAAACTTTAATATAAAATACGAAGTATAAAAGATAGAATTGATAAATAAAGTAAAAAATTGTAATTTTTTTTATCATATAAGTATTTTAGAGATCTTTATTAAATTATTGAAAATAATTCTTCTTGTTTATATAGATATTTTATATTCATCTCATTCGTTAATATATATATAAAAAAAAGAATAAAAATCATAGTTCATGCCATCATAACCACCAACGTACATCACAAACACAAACAAAACCTGATTTGTTTTGTAAAATAAAATGTAAGTCTAACAAATATAAACTGATTTGTTCATTACAAAACACAAACATAACTGATTTGTAATTTTTTGTCAGCTCCCTCAATGTCTGCACCACCACCAAAAATCACCTCCCTCTCTTCATTCATGTCATCATAACCACCAACATCACAACTCCCCCCCCCCCCCCCCCCGCCGCCTCGTCATCAGCTCTTCAAATACAACTCCTTCAACTGAGGAAAACCTAAAGCGGACAAACAACAAAAAACACACGCAACAACACATAAAACACATGACAGAGATCAGCAACAAAAAAAAGATAAAAACAGCGGACAAAAATAACATGGAAAATCAACAGATAATACTCACGTTGAGCTGACTTTTGTATGAATCCACCCACATTGAACACATTAATCCTACCGCATGCCATACTTGATTCAGACATTGAAAATTATCAAAACAACAATCGATAGTAAACAAGGAAGAAGATAATCGTTCTGACGATGCACCAAAAAATAAATGATAATATTTACAATAGCATGAGTAAATAAGAATACATAATCATAAACAAGGTTCCCCGCTATACAAATAGAACCTTATAAACATGAAGAATGGACGAATACGAGTCGAGATATAGACTTAAGACGTCTGCAGACGATAAACCGCCCACGGCTCCAACACGTATGCCATGACACTTGGCATCCATGCCTCCCTCCCACATGTCATGAGGCATTTGACAATTGACAATGTGTGGCTTCCATGTGGAAATGCATATCCACGCTATATATACATAGGAGGGAGAATGGAAAAAGGGGTCGGAAACTGGAACCTCTAAAGGCTTAGGCCATATAATTGCTTGGCCTTGAGCGCCTCTTTTCGAGCGGGATTAATCTCAGCTAGCAAAAACCGATACTTGATAGAGCCCTAGGAAGACGTGGTCCGCGGATGGCTTGAGCTCAGATCGACACTGGTTATTTTTAGCACATCGACGGTAATCTCGCCGCGCATCTCAGGTCAGCTCGATCGTATGAGCTCGTTTGCATCCAACTTGATTCCAAAACCCAAGGGAACGAGATTCTAAAATTGGGTTTCGTCACGTTCAAAACCAGAGAGACGGATCAAGAGAGAAAAAAGAAAGAAGATAATGTACAGTAAAAAGCAACTGACCGGTGCACAATAAACTAATTTAGACTACCATATGGACATTGATTCCTCTTTCAATATTTATGGACGATGAAATGGGCTTTATTTGGAATTTATTCATATTCTCCAAAAGGGGAATAATCATAAGAATTTGACGTACAAATTAAATAAACATTATTGTTGCATTAGCACATATATATATGAAGAGTACACGCACACATTATTGTTGCACTATAAGGAAACATCAAACATATATATGCATCGAATCTAAGCATGGCATTTAAAGAAATCATATATTTTTTAAAATTATTTATTTTGTTGCGTGAATGGATGGTTCAACGGATGGAGGATGAAGGAATCGGTTTCTATGAAAATGTGATGTAAAAATCAACATAAAACAAGCAGAATATAGGCAGATTCAAAGGAAAACAAGCCAAAAATGGCTAATGTTTCATCAGCAATCAGAAATGATTCTTAGCCTTCATTGCAGCAGCTACAGATCTCCAAAACCCTACTAATTGGGAAGGGAGTGTAGCAAAACGTTTATATAGTAGGGTAAGCTCGATCACATGTGCTAGTCACATGCTAGCTCACAAAGGACAAGAAAGTCTTAATACAGAAGAAGACAAAACAGGAAATGAGCAAGAAATGCATATGAAATGAGCTGGAAAGGAGGTTGAAATGTTGCTTTGCTGAGCAACAGAACACCATTTGAGCCTTATATTCTCATAGTTTCAGGGCGCGAGTGGATGGAGGCGGATAGGGAGCCCTTTGGCGGGTTTAGGAAGAGGAATTCCGGTGATGTTCTCATTGGGGATTAGGGTTTCCCACTTAAATCTCTTCACCGCGTTGTGTAGAAACACAAGCATCGCCACCTGAAAGTAACTCACTCCAGGGCACATATTCGGACCTCCTCCGAAAGGGATGTAAGTGTAGGGCAACGGTCCATCTCCTTCGAACCTCGAAGGATCGAATTTTTCAGGGTCCGGGAAGTACTTTGGGTCCTTGTGTATTGCGTAAATGCTTGTTATTAACTGCAGGGTGAGAAAAATGAGAAAGAGAGGTGCACATATATTACAAGTCCCAACATTATATATATATATATATATATATATATATATATTCAAAATTATACATTTCACTTTTATTTTAGATACATCTAATTAAACATACAAGAAAAAAAATTAACTTCTATTATATATACATCTAAATTTAAACAGTGATGAATTCAAGGATTTGTTTAAGGAAGGAAGACGGGAAACTAAGATAATTAAAAATACATTGTATTTAATATAAGGTTTAAACCCATGATCTCAATATTAAAATACTCATTTCTTATATATCAACTAAGCTAAGCAAACTTTGAGATTCATTACTCTTTTTGTATTTTTTATTTTAGTCATAAATTTAATAAAAATTACAAAAAAAAACATATTTCTTTTAAAAAAAATCCTTTCAAGTTAGAGGGCTTCAGCTAACCCCAGATTTATAATCATTCATATGTACGTACGTACGTTACATTACTACGTCAAGATGTATATACGAGTATTTTTCTGTCATTAACTATAATTCAATCTATCTATCTATATTATACTTTAAATGAGAAGCAATTTTGCCACATGTCACCATTTTATGCTAAGTTATTTTAGGTAAGTGTATTTCCATAATAATATAATTATTTAGGATAAATCAATTAACCTATTTATTATTTATCCATATATTTCAATCTATCTCATATATATATATATATATATATATATATATATATATATATATATATATATATAAAATTTATTATAGGTTATTCTATTTAATTTATCTATATATTTTTATATCTATATAATATGCTAAACTAATTCTTATGTTTTAAGCATCTATATTATACTTTAAATGAGAAGCAATTTTGCCACATGTCACCATTTTATGCTAAGTTATTTTAGGTAAGTGTATTTCCATAATAATATAATTATTTAGGGTAAATCAATTAACCTATTTATTATTTATCCATATATTTCAATCTATCTCATATATATATATATATAATTTATTATAGGTTATTCTATTTAATTTATCTATATATTTTTATATCTATATAATATGCTAAACTAATTCTTATGTTTTAAGCATCTATATCTATATTATACTTTAAATGAGAAGCAATTTTGCCACATGTCACCATTTTATGCTAAGTTATTTTAGGTAAGTGTATTTCCATAATAATATAATTATTTAGGGTAAATCAATTAACCTATTTATTATTTATCCATATATTTCAATCTATCTCATATATATATATATATATATAATTTATTATAGGTTATTCTATTTAATTTATCTATATATTTTTATATCTATATAATATGCTAAACTAATTCTTATGTTTTAAGCAATGGGATTAATTCAAAACTATTTTTCAATAAAAATTACATCATATATTAACAAATAACTATTTAAAAAAATCATTTTATTTATTTATTTTTGTAATTGACATATTCTATATATATTCTATAATATATATTAACACATACTACATTTTCTAATCATCTATATTATACTTTAAATGAGAAGCAATTTTGCCACATGTCACCATTTTATGCTAAGTTATTTTAGGTAAGTGTATTTCCAAGCCCTTTCGGGATTTGATATACATATATATATAAATATTATATATATATATAAATATTATATATATATATATATATATATATATATGTTTTTTTTTTGTGGCTTGACGTGCAAGGCCAAGCTTGCACCTTGCACGGCAAGTGATGTCAGACACTAGGCAACCGAGGAAAAGTGCACGCCAAGGGCACCGGACCGACCGAACCACAGGCCGAGCCCCGGTGAGACGAAACCCAGCCTGAGATCCGGCGAAGGGAGGGAGGAACGATAGGGCGGAGCCACTTTCGCCGGCCGGAGAAGGGCGACCAAAGAAAGCCGAGAACGAGCCCACCGGAGAAGGAAGGGGGAGTTCACTGGATGGAATCCAACGGGGGTTTTAGAAAGGAGATTACAATTTCGGCAATGACAATTGACAACCCAAATAGAAGGGATTGGAGACTTAGTGAAAGAAGGGGCGGTGGCGGGGTTGAGGAAGGGAGACGAAGACACGAGACCGGCGGAAGCGGAGGACCAGGCCAACACCGGTGAAGCACAACGACGCGGATGGACAGAGAGGAATGAATCGGGCTTCCCCGGAAGACGAATCGAGACTGAAACGAGACAAAATCAAATCGAAACCGGCGAAATCGATTGGATAGAAAACTCGATCAGGGATGCTTAAGGGGGGCGATGTAGAAGATCAGGCTTCGAACCGACGATTGTCGGGAGGTGAGCGGCCGGAGCGGCGGTGATTTGCAAGAGAGGTGGGCTGGTGGCTGAGCTTTGAGCCATGGTTGTCGAAGGAGAAAGGGGGGCGCGTGAAGGCGCGTACCCCTTTTCCTGGGTTCTCCCATAATTTTTATATATAAAGTGTATTGATAGAATGTAAAGTGTTCTTTAAAATAAATATGCAATGCTTCAATATGCTATGAATTTTGTTTAGTCAAAATTTCTAATCATGCACATGTTTCACTATAAATGCATGATTAACTCTTTTGACTAAATTAATTACAATCCACAAATTTCTAATCGTGCACATGTTTCACCCCTTTTCTATTTTTTTTCCCATATGCATTCCCTCTATTTTCTCCCCAAATTTAGCTCATCTAAAATTCTAATCCTGAGTCTGACCAAATTAAAAAAAAAATCTAACCCCGATTCAACATATTATTTTATTGATTTTTTTTTTTAAATTAACCACAACGCTATCAGGCCGGATCTTCTAAGCCCCTCCCTACTACCTTCCCTACTCCACTATTTTTTAAAAATATTTATATAATTTAAAAAAAAATTATATTTATATTCCTAACATATATTTATATACAACAACAACAACCCAGTGTATCCCGCAATTAAGCAGGGTCTGGAGGGTCGGGATGTACGCACTCTTACCCCAGGGAGCCCGAGAGAGTGTTTCCTAACATATATTTATATATATTTGTAAAATTTTATTTTGAAAAATCATGTTTTAAAATTTTTAACAATTGTATTTTGTAAAGTATTACCTTTTTTATTTTTTAAAATTGTAAAATATAGGTTTTTAAAATTAAATTTAATAAATATATAAAAATAGATATTAACAATGTAAATATAATTTTTATTTTTATTTTAAGATTAAATAAGTGTTAAAATATTTTTGTGTTGCATGGAAGGTTGTAGGGAGCATGGAGCAAGCAGATGATCTCCACTGAAACCGCTATGTATTGGTTTTAGTATAGGTATATATAGATGAATGTAGTAGGGAGATGTGTGAAATTACCTTATAGCCCTTGGGGATGTGAAAACCAGCATAAGTGAAATCAGCCATGGCTTCCCTGGTGAGGAAGGGAGAAGTAGGATGAAGTCGAAGCACCTCACGAGCCACATTCCACGTGTATTTCATGTTTTGGGTATCCTCCAACCTCAGTAACTCTCCTGCTTTCTTCCTACTCGCAACCTCCATGTTTTCTATATATAAGTTGTAGAATCAATAATAAACTACTTTAATAAAATAATGGTTTAAATTTTTTTTGAAGGGAAATCAATAAAAAAAAAATATTTATTTATTTATTAAATTAAGGATTTTATTAATAAAAATTATGCGTATAAGAAAATTTTAGGATATGCACAAATATACGAATATTAATTCCTAGTATTTGATTCTTTATAAAAAGTGAAAACATGGTTAAAAAAAAAAAACAGTGTACTCTTGTTTTTTAAAAATAGTGAAAACATGGTTAAAAAAAAAGAAAATATTTAATTTATAGAAAGATTTTGTATTGTCCTTGTGTAATTAGAATTAGAATTTATTATAGAAGGAAACTAGCTAGGAGAGTATTATTTCAAATTTTTTTTTTAATAATTATAGAAGGACTACTTTCTATTAATTGGATTTTAAGTCATAGATATATTTTAATTTTACATAGTTTTTTTTTCTAATTAAAAAGTGCGGGTGAATAATAAAGTGACATGATTTTCAAAATGGAGGGAGGAATAATAAGTATAAAATTATTTAAAAAAATATACAATAGTTTTTATAATTCTTAGAAAACGTTTATAATTAATAAATGTAAAAAAATGAACAAAAGGAGTATATTATATTATTTATTAATAAAATTATTTTTTAATTTAATTCTAAAATTTATCTATCAATCACGGTATCGAGGTCACAAGCCTCGAATGTCCGATATACGACGTACATACCTTCATAAACTCGACGAAAAACGTCGGGATAATCTGTGAGATACTTGAAGATCATGCATAAAACCGACGCGGTGGTCTCGTGGCCAGCAAGGAGTAGCCCCATTATGCCGTCGGTGATCACTTTGTCGTCCTCGTATGCTTCCATAAAATAAGTTAGCAAATTTATGCGACGGTCCGTATCAGTGGCCGTTGCAGAAGGCGTCGACTTTGACGCCGCTGCAGCTCTCTCGGCCCCGACTATCTGCAGAATCTGCGATCTGAATGCCGACGATGCTTTCAGCGCTCTATTCAATCGAGTCCCGGGGAGATCGATTGGCAACGATTGCAGCCCCGTCGCCACCGTCTCCAGCGGATCAAACAGTTTTTCCACGGTCTTGGGGTCTTCCAGCGACAGAAACAATCGACAGGCCACTGTGAATGCGTAGCTCTTCACTAATGGATACACCGTAATTTCCTTCATTCATCAAATATATATTTAATTAATATTTATGTTAGATCATTCATTTTATATATATTGGTATTGTTATGTCTAAGGACATGTGTAAGACGATTGAACTAATTAATGGGACGGATTTAGAGATCGATATGCGATGCCTTTTCCATGAAAAAAATTAGAAATTCGAATAGATTTTTTTTTATTCAAATAGTTTTAGAGCTCTACTCGTTGAACACACTCGATCAATTTCAAAACAATTGAGCCACTTACATTTGAATCCTACTAGAGTTTATTTCCTTTTTATTCTCCGTTATATTTGATTTTTACTATTTTCAATGATTTAAAATATTTGATTTTTCATTACTTTAAATTATTTTTTTTAAAAATAAAACTCTATAAAAATATCAAAAATTTAAAATTAATTTTGAACTTATTAATAGCAAGTATAATTTTTTGTATTGTTTAAAATATATATATATATATATATATATATATATATATATATATATTATAGATTTTTAACTTTTAAAAAGTGTGTCAAATTGTTAAATATCATCTATCCTAATTAATACTCCCTTGGTTCGAAAAAATATATCGTTTATTATTTATGCACGTATTTTTAGGGTAGCAAAAAAGTATATAAAATAATCATTTTTTTAATAAATTTTTTTAACAATTTGTACTTATTACAAACCCCTTCATTTTTATTTTCTTTTAATCAACAAAAATAATTTAAATAGTTTTTTTTTTCTTTAAAGGGAGGATTGTGAGGAGGGAATAGAGGGAGAAGACAAATACCAGGGACAAGAGGATTTGATTTCGCGTCCGCTCCAGCTTGCCTTATTTTTTTATAAATAAAAATAGATAAAAAAAAAGAAAAAAATGTATTTATTTATTAGAATAAGGACTTTTTCAATGAAAACTATCTATATGTATGTAAAATTTAGGCTACCTAGTCCGTCTAAAATTTAATTTATGATTACGTGACAGTACGTCAGTACGTAATTACCTTCATTCATCAAGTATATATATTTAATTAATTAATTAATATAAACTAGTCGGGATAATATATGAGAATATTTCGAAAAGAAACACCTTGGATGGAAGCCAAAGGGATTCCAATTGGTGTTGCGCCATGGTATCCATAACTCCGACGAAATTCCGGAGGCCGTCGGCTTTGATGAATGCAACGAAAGCGGGCCTCATGAAAAGGTCGAAGGTGGCGGTGATTTCGTCGCTAAGGAAAAGCTTTTCGGCAGCTCTGGGAAGCCATCTTTTCACCAGCTTGTTGGTGTTGGAAAACAAGAACTTGCTCCCCTCGGCGCCACCGAACACCACTACATGGTCTCCGATGATCGACGTCTTGAAAACGTCGCGACGGTATCTGTCCATCCGCTTGAAGAAGAACCTCTCCGAGCGGCCCTTCCGCAGGTTGGACAGGAACTCGAGCGACTCCCCGATCACTGGCCACCCCGTCTTGCCCGGTGGTAGCGACGACGTCGGATTGCCGGAGGCCCTGGAGAGGTAGTTGAACAGAGTGATGGCAAATAGGGAGAGTAGAACACCACATAGAAGCGTTACTATATCCATGGCTACGGTTTTCAAATTAAGCCTCTAAGCTTTCATATATTCGCTCTCTAGTAAATGTATGTATGAACGAAAACAATAACTTGGTTTGGGGTTCGAAGTTAGGCGTGGCCAATTTGAATTGCTACCATTTCATTGAAGGGTAGATGGCACTAAATTAATAACCCTTACCTTGGCTACCATGATGTCAAATATTTAAAGAGAATTTAGGGTACATGCCATTTTTTTTTTATAACTTTTATTGTAGGAGTGTCATCTATCCTTGTTTAATTAGTTTTTTGTCCATCCCAAATTTTCCGAATAAATTTACCCCTGAGATCAAACCATAAATCTCTTTCAATCACTTTCTCGGATCTGGAATTGATTGGCGCCCGGCCTCTCCTCTTTCAATTTCTCAGATCTGAATCGATTCCCGTTCTCTCTCTCTCTCTCTCTCTCTCTCTCTCTCTCTCTCTCTCTCTCTCTCTCTCTCTCTCTCTCTCTCTCTCGCTAGCAGTGGATCTGAATCGGTTCCTGTTCCGGCATTCATAGTTACGCAGAGGAAGGGAGAGAGAGGAGACCTTGCTCCGACGATGCTCAACGGCGACGACGAGAGAGAAGGCAATGAGATCGAGGACGAAGACGACAATGAGAACCAAAGAGGAAGCCATAGCAGTGGTCGAGCAGATCCAGAGAACGAGGACAAAGATGAAGCTTCCGTTCTGGTTCATTCTGGATCTGCAATTTCAGAGATTAATAGAGAACCACCTTGGAGAAGACAATGAGATCGTTTTCCCTTCCGAATGAACGAGGACGAAGCTTCAATGAAAGATTAATAGAGCACCACCTTGGAGTCTTCAATTTCAGCACTGGCGACAATCCGATTATTTTAATTTAATGTGCAATGAACGAGGACGAAGCTTCAATCCGACAATCCGATTATTTCAGCACTGACGACAATCCGACAATCCAAATGAACAAGGACGAAGCTTCAATCAAAGATTGTGTCCTTTAATTTAATGTGCAATGACTAAACATGGAATAGGACGATTGATAGAGATATACAATCCGATTATTTTAGGGGTCGCAGTGCTTTGCTAAAAGTCAACTACGATTAATGAAGTTAAACAGTTAAGTCCATGAATATTATAAACGGGTCCTATGAGGTCACACACTTTGAGTTGACGGGCCGGATTAACGTAATTGATGATTGATTAGTAATATACTATTAGTAAATTATTAACAATAAATATTATTTATTTAAGAAATAAATAATACTCCCTCCGATCCAAAATATATGTCGTTTGACTTTTCAACACGTATTTTAAGGAGCTAAAAACTACTCCTTCTATTCGCGAAAACTTGTCGTTTTAGCCTCGGACACAAATTTTAAGGAATTTCTTAAACTACCACAATTACCCCTAGTCTTCTTATTGCAACAAATCCTACAATTGGTAAGTACGATTCAAATTGTTTGGAATCACTCCTCCATGACTCTTTACATTCTTACTAACCCAAAAAAAATACAACTGTAAGACTAAAATTGGAGCCAAATTTTAAATTAGCTAAGACCAATTCAAATGCTAAACCCCAACATATATTGGAGCCACATTTCACATTAAATGAGAGAAAATAACTACGGGCAATTTAGGAAATAATGGGGGATAATGTCTAAAACGACAAGTTTTTTCGAACAAAATTTCGAGGCTAAAACGACAAGTTTTCGCGAACGGAGGGAGTATATAATATATTAAATTTTTTATTTTTTTTTTACAATTTAATACTTCTTACCAACAAATATATTAAATTGTAAAAAAATAATAATAAAAAAGTTAATATATCATGTAGTTTTTAGCTTCTTAAAATACGTACTTAAAAGTCAACCGACATATATTTTGAATCGGAAGTAGTAAATGTTATTTATTTGATAAATAACTTTACATAAATTGATTATAGGTATACGTAAACTTTTGGCCTTACCTAATTAAAAACTCCCAATTAATTTGGATTAATGGGAAAGTTACACATGAAAAGGCTTTGCTAATTAAATGAAAAGTTGTTACCTTTCTTGCAAAAGGATGAACAAGGAATAAAGGATTAAAGGGGCTTGACTCTCTTTACTTATGTAAGTTATGTTATGGCCTATGGGTGTTCAATCAAAAGGAATTAGCAAGCTAATTTTCTAGAGTTGCTACGAAGCAACAATAGGAAAGGTAAGAGAAAAATCAAAAGTGTTGATTTTTCACGGATACATACACATCAACAGCAATAAAATCAAGGGGTTGATTTGGGGTTGTTGTCCACAATCATCGTCCGAAGCAATTCGATTGCTCGTCTTTCGACCTTCGTTCTTGCAGTCGAAGGTAAAGAAAATCTAGACACCGGGCTCGTGTGGACCAAGTAGAAAGGTCGCATTTGAGGCATTTTTTCTCTTTCGGTTCCACCGATTCGATTCGATTCACGCATCAAGAGGTATCTTGTTTGAACAATGATTGATCTATCGTTTATGCATGAAGATCATTGAATTAGATGTGTAGATATGATCTGAAATTTCGCTTAATGCATCTAATTATCCTTCATGTATAAAATATACATTTAACTAATATAGTAAAATATTAAAAAGTGATTTACATTTTGGGTAAATTACACATAACCACCCGTAAATTGTGGTACTTTTCACATAACCATCCATAAAAACTTAAATTACAGTAAACCACCCATAAATTAGTTATCTTTTCATAAGACCGCCCACCCATTAAACCTCTATTTGTTTTGTTTAAAAATATTAAAATACCCTTAATTCAAGCTTATTTGTATTTAATGCAATTATTTGTTTTCATAAGACTTCCCATTTGTTAAATAATTCGGTTTTACTTTTACCCTTTTAAAAAAGGATAAATTAATTATAATAAAATTATTCATGTTCGGCTACCTGCTCAGTCCACCAAAGTTTGGGTTATTTGAAGTAGTGTTACAAAAAAATTAATTAAAAAAATCATATTATATATATATATATTTTATTTACTAAAATTAATTAATTAAAAAATTTATACTCCGTATCTATATACATATACTAAAACCAATGCATAGCGTCCTATGTGGCGCGTTGTGGTTGATTATGGAGACAAAAATCCTATGTGGCGCGTTGTAGTTGATTCTAGGAAAAAAAAATTAATGAAATAATTAATATGATATCATAGTTTATAGAAAGTTATATAATTCACAATCTATTTAAATATATATATATAAATATTTTAGTTAATTGACATAAATATAAATAAATAAAATATACTTCATAGTCATACTTACCAAAATATCAATAGATAAATATGTAGTATTTGATAAGTGCTATTTTATTTATATATAGATTATTTTTTGGTGAAAAAAATTAATATGTGGATAACGTAATAAATCTATACTATATATTTAATAACAAAATATTAAAATATTTTTAAAAATAGTTATCTATTAAACTACATGAGATTCAATTAATGGTAGGTTAGAAAAAATAATTTACCTTATAAATAGGAATTTTATTTATATTTTGAGAGAATCTAAATATAAGATATTTAGATTTTTTTTATAATTCATCGAAATAATTTTATTTATGTTTATATTATTTTTTGGTGGAAAAATGATTTATATTTAGATTATTACAGTATTTATTTATTTATTGAAAACTACCTAAATTATTTATAATATTGTATTAATGTATTCTCCGTACACGGGACGGGACTTACACTAGTACTATATTAATTTATGTCGCATGTCCTCTACATGTTCAAAGTTATTTGTGAAAATATTATTTACATAATATCATTTTATTATGGTAACTATATTTTCTAATATTATTTTTTGAAAAATATTATAATATTAATTACCCAATATTATTTGATGTTACATTTTTTAACCAATGTGATTAATTCTAAACTTTTATCTTTCACTATTTATGATTTATTTTTCTCATTATCTCTTTAACCTAAGTATATTTTTTCTATTATTTTTAACACATTTACTAATCAATGAGTTTAATTAAAAATATTGAATTAAATCTGATGTCTATTATTTATCTATATCTAAATATTATTTATAAAAAAATCGCGTCATGGCGCGGATATCGTACTAGTTATATATATAGTTTTTATTTTATTGATAAAAAACGTGTCTAATTTGAAGATGAGATCCGCAGTGTCATCAAAGATATATAGGAGATCGTCTATCCAGCTTGGAGATGTACAGCTGTCGAGCGTTCGTCCAAATCAAACAAATCAAAACGTGATCCCCCTCGGCCATTTAATATCATATTTTAATGGTTTATATCGATTAGTATATTTTAAATCTAAAACCTTTGTCGATACACATATTTCGAAAATTACTAAATTAATGATGCAATCCATTAAATCATTAGGTACCCAACTTTATTTGAACATTACGGATCGGAGTAATATATTGTAGAATAAATAATTATCAAAATTTCAACAACTTTGGCTGAATTACAACTAATTTGGTGTAAATCGACACCAGCAACAATATTGTCAGATGAGAGATTATACATCACATCACATCAATAAAATTAAATAGATGGAATCTACTTTTGATCTTGTTCAATACAGATACTGCTACCGCAAAGCGAATCAAGTAGTTGATTTTATAGCTCGGAAGGGTATCATTTGTAATAGCTCTATTATCCATTTTAATAGGGAACTTCGTACCATCATCCTTAAGGATGATCAAGGATCCAGATTACAATTTGTGTAATCGCTCATAATTCTTGTCTACTGTAAAAAAAAATTGGTGTAAGTCAAATTCGTGTTACCCTAAAAGAATCTTAGGGTGATTGGGCGAGCAAGCAGAGACGGACATGGACCTAAGTCGTCTGAACGAACACTACACCAGCTATTCACTTAGGCGACGGACATAAGTCGTCGCATGAATGGAGATATGGTCGCTCCATGATTCAGGCGATGGATATCCATTGACTGAATGTTTATCACATCAACACCGTCTCTGGAGGTTCCAAGCGACGATGTCCGTAACTCCGTCGCCTCAGTTACTTTTAAGCGACTGAATTTGTACGTGTACCTTCGCCTCAAAATAATAGTGGTCTTACGAGCCTCTTCGGAGACACTTAGGTGACCGAGTAAGGTCGTTAGCAGAAATGGAGGTCGTCATCTATTTTCTTTAGGGTTGTGCAAATGGCCCAAAACGGCCCTAACCGAACCGACTCAAACAGTTTCAGTCTGGAATTAAAATTTTCAGTTCGGTTCCAGTTTTTGGACCGAAACCAAAATTTGGATTGGGGGCTCGAGGCCCGAACCTTATACCACCCAATCCGGCCCGAAACCGAGTTTTTCGGGTCATACCACATTCTGAACAACCCTAATTTTCTTTAAGTGGCCATGTGTAAGTTCGTCACTAGAAGTCTTGTAATTCAAGCGACGAGGTTATGTTGTCTCCTTCATGTTAAAGGTTGGTGCACTCGTAGTCAAGCAGCCACATTTATGTTCATCGCTCCATATTACGATTCAAGGGACAAAGATATCAAATCCATCACACATTCTATTAAATCACAACAAATCTCTATCAATTCATATAAACAATTTATATTTCCCACAATTCTAAGCTAAATCCATCATATATTCCAAATTTCAATACCACCAAATATCATTTACTAAAAGTGATTGCAAAATAATTTAATCAACAATTCCCAAGTCTCTATCACAAGGTTCAAAATCTCCAACAAATTCCTCACTACAAGCCTAACTAATATTTCACATTTCCTTCCCTCTATTTAACATTATATGTATAAAACAAAAATAAAAATATTACTAACCTTGCTACAAATCAAGTGAAATTGCTCGTCTTCAAAATAAATTAGTCTTCTTGAATCTAGGCCTGTCCACGGGTCACGGGTCAATCCGTGACTCGACGGGTTTGGCGGTTCATGGTCTCATGGACCCGGATGGTCAGGGTTAGACAGGTCAAGGGCCGTGGCGGGTCACGGGTTCGGGTCGAGGGTTTTGTGAAAATGACATGTCGGTCGACAATTTTTTTTTTTTAAAAAAAAATCGATTTTTTTAAAAAAACGGGTCGACTGGACCCGTCGCCCCGCCTCTCCACGGGTTTGGGTGCAGGTCATGAGTTCCTGACCTGTAAGCCGCCGAATCCGATCCGTCGACCCGGTGGGACGACCCGTGGACATGCCTACTTGAATCTCCACAAAACTTGTGCAAATCACTTGAATTTTTGAAATAAAAAAGATGAAAAGGGAGAAAATGAGAAAGAGATGAGATGAAGAAGAAGAAGACAATGCTGACTGCGGTATTGTTTTGAGGTTATTGTTGTAACCTTAAAATATGAATGTAGTAAGTAACATCATTTAATGCAGGGAGTTATAAAAAATGACTCAGTCGTTGGACCTACACTTTCTACCGTCACTCCTATCATTGTCAGAAAAGTACAAAAGTTCCTTTTTAAGCCACAAATAAACCATATGTCTATCGCCCAAATCACTTTCTAGCGACGAACCATAGATATGACCGTCGCCCCGATCTTGTACTGTGGGAAGTTAGATCTAAGTTCTAACTTTCATTTGGGGAATGATCTTTGGCGACCACTATCTTATTCCGTTGCCCAAATCACTTTCCAACGACAAACCAAAGTTATGACCGTCACCAGATAGCTTAGTTTCTATGGATTGTGCTCAGCCCCTACAGAAGTGATGACACGATGAATGTTCGTTAGAGTGAAATCCGAGCGATGATTGATGACATGTTCTGTAAGGCTTAAAGATTGGTTTTAATTTATTGTATGTATTTCCTCTGGATATACCAGTATATATAACATTTACAACAGCTAACTATTGAGAGATTCTCTCCATCAATTTGCTAGGATTTGAGTAACTACTTTACAAATTTAAAAACACCTACATACAAAGAACTAACTAGATAATTATTGAATTAATCTAATTTATTCCTTAACATGCCCCTCAAGCAGAACACCGACGAGGATAGTCCTAGATTGTTGACGAGTATCTGGAACCGAGCCTTGAGGAGCGGTTTTGTGAGAACGTTAGCCAGCTGATCTTCGGTGGAGACATAAGAGACTCGGAAGAGTACCGTTGTGCACCTGTTCCCTAACAAAGTGGAAAGCAAGAGCAATGTGTTTCATCCTTGAATGAAAGACAGGATTAGCACTCAAACTTTTTGCCCCCATATTATCACAATAAAGAATTGGCTGAGTTTGCATAGACACCCTCAATTCTGCTAAGTAGGGACATCACCCTTAGTAATTCACAACTAGAGTCGGCTAAGGCCTTGTACTCTGCCTCGGTCGTTGACCTTGCAACGGACTTTTGTTTCCTAGAACTCCATGATATCAGTGTTTTCCCAAGATACAACAAGTAGCCAGTCGTGGATATGTAATCATCCCTAGCTATATCACATGTCCAATCTGCATTAGAGAAATTAACCATGGAGTGATAGAGAACTTGCCTTGTGTATGACAATAGTCACAATACCATGGGCATAGCCAGTCGTTAGGATGTAAAACGGGCGTAGTGGAAAGAAAAAAAATGTTACTTTCATAATTTTTATTAATTTTAGGATAAAAAGAGTATAAAATAAAAAGTACAAATTAATCTTGTGTCGCTTAACTTTTTTCAATTCAGTTTGTTATACACACGGTTTCGTATTGTCAAACACACTATGTAGTCACCGGTTTTCGTTGTTTTTAAGATTTTCTTATCTGGAAAAAAATTGTTGACATGGGAAGCCGGTGTCGGTAAAAATGATTGTCAATTTTGCCAACATCGACTTCTCGTGTTGGTAAGCTTTTTCCAGGCCAAAAAAGCTTATCAACATTAGAATTCAGTAAATGACCGTACATTTTGCAATAATTTGGATGTTCGTATAATATGACCTTTTTTCAATACTTTATTGAATAACTAATTTTTTTATTATTTTATTTATAGATTAAAATAATTTTATTTTTAACTACTAAATACATCATGCTAGGGAGAAAAAAATGCATTAATTAAACACGGTTAGAGTGTAATGTATAAAAAGTGGGAGTGATTTTAAAATAGATAATCTCCATTCTAATAAGATATCAGCCAAAATAATCCAATTGTACCAGATCTGCCCGAACAGAATAAGACCCGAAAATTTAATTGTATCCGATCAAATAATGCTCGAATGAGCCTGATCTGACTCGATCCCATCCGAATTGTCATCTCGTCCGATATCAATTCGAGTCCAATATGACCCAAAATCCTCTATCCAAATAACTCACCCAATTGCCACCTCTAATAATAACGTTGCGCAAATCCAGACATTACATTTTATTACACAAATCCAGACATTGTACATTATGGTCTTTCATCATTGTACATGAGTATACATCCAAACAACATAAGAAATTACTCCATATAACACAATATTCAACTATTGACAATATTACAATCACATCGTTACAGACAAACACAAATGATGTTCATGTGTGATCGCGAGCATTACACATTTTGGCGACGGATCAATGTTTAGCAAATGACCGGTTGATAGCATCTTGCACGCTCAATGATCTATTCGTTTCCGCTTTCGTTCAGTTCATTAGAACACTTCGCCTATACTCTCCAAGTGCCCATATCGGAAAAATATTCCGATATGCTGCATAGTGTAAACTACATGCGTTGAAAAATGATCCTGTCGCTTCCTGCAAACCACCATATTGTTACGAATTACATATAATGTAACGTTTTCTTTTGCGTATTAAGAGATGGAATTTTCTATGCACAGTAGTATTAATTATGGGCATACATTAAATAATTCCAAAGAAAAAAATCTTTTATAAAAAGCATTTTTCCTATTTTAAATGTATTAATGCATTGAAATTATAATTTTTTTCCTCCTTTTAAAATTTTAACTTGTGCACATAAATTAAATTAGAAAAATAGTTAAAAGATACCTGTTGTGGGAAGTCACCATCTTCCTCTAATTGTGAATTAATTAATAACTTCACACCTTTCTTGATGGGTGTTGGATCAACCTTGGCCTATTAATTCACAAAATTAAGCAAAAATTAGAAACTCTAAAAAAAAGACTTGTTATATGCACGGTCAATTTTCTTCAACTGCAGGATTAATTCATCGGTTTGATGTCAGTAAGTATTTTTTTGTCTGAAAAAACAAATTGTCAACATGGAAAGTCAGTATCGGAAAGCTATTTTCAAACAAAAACACTTATTAACACCGAAAGCTGATAAATTGACCAATATTTAGTGAGAAATTGGTCGTGCATATAACCATTCCCTCGAAAAATAATTGGGAAGAAAAAGTTTTAAAATTAGAATTGTAATTTTAGACAACAAACCTGTCCAGCCTTGATGAGGGCTAATAATGCCCATGATGTTTGTACCAAATTTGATTTATTCCCTTTTATATTTGTGTATTCCTGTTTCATGATACCTTATAGTTATGTGATATAAAAATAAATAAAAGAATTGAAAAATAATATACATTATTATAATTTTCTTTGTTGCTCATCATACCTTGTTTGTGTAAGATAGATAGCTTTCTCCCCAACCACCATCGGAAAGTTGCTTCGACAACAAAAACTCGCAAGCCTTGCGCAATGCGAGGCAATTGTTGTAGGTCATCCCACATGCCATCAGAGCCTCCACGGCAAACCATGTTCCATAAGTGAAGCATATCGCCCAACTACCTTTCCTGTCACGTTATAGGATTCGGTTAAAGTAGTTCTCTGATAAGGTTGCACTAATCCTTTCATCTTAAAGAAACTACCATGAACCATCAGATTTTTGTTCTTCAAGAAGGTATTGAAGGGCCCTTTCGATACAAGCCTCGATTTCTTGCCTCCGATATCTTGGGTGTAACTTCTTGAATAGAGTCAGGGCTTGAATAACGGATGATGTGCATTCTACATGCCTGCAAATAATTTATAATTAAGAAAAAAAATTAAGGAAATAAAGTTTTTTTTTTATATATTTATTAAGTCATAAAGAGAATTAATGTATGAATTAAGGCAACAATAATAGATATGAAGTGTTAAAATTAAACTTACTCCGTTTCAATAAGGCAATTTTCAAAGGACTCAGTAGGATTGAGTTTCTGGACAAGATCAATAAGAATAAGAATTTCATCAATTAATTAAAAAATTGAATAATAATAATATAATTATTTGGTTAATTATAATTTATGTAAGTTTTAAAGAAGTCACCTCGAGCCAACGATATGCCCTTAGGGGTTCCCAAGCTGGAATCCCACCATTGTCGCTCTGTTAGGAAAGCAAACAATTTTTAAAGATAAGTAATGCACAATAATTGTTGTCTCGTTAATATATAATTGAAACTATATAGGAGTATTATTTATTTAAAAGATTTGCAAATTTCCCTAATCATTACAAGTGTGAAAGGTGGATACCAAAATATCTAAAAGGGTAAATTGTATAAAACCATCACTAAATATTGATTTTTTTCACTTAAACACCAGCTAAATTTGAAATTCCAAAAAACCACCCATTAAATATGATTTGTTAACAAATCACCACCCAAGCAAAAACATTCATCAAAGCATCAATAAAAAAAATTAAAAATGGCTAATTAACCCCCACTTTTTAATCAAATTTTCTTTTTATATCCATTAAAACACCTCAGACTTGTAATTAACCGAACACAAAAGGTATTTCTTTATCCCACTATCATAATTCATACACCAATAAGACCTTGAACTTGCAAAATTTCAGTAAATTTAAAAATGCATCTAGTATGTACAAATGCGGATTTTCAGTCCCTCAAAAAGGGCATATTGGTCATTTCCAATTTTTTAAAAAAAATCTTGACATAATTTTATCATGGGTAATGATTTGTTAACAGATTGTATTTAATGGGTGATTTTGTGTAATTTCTAATTTAATGGGTGGTTAAACAAAAAGCATGATATTTAGTGAGTGGTTTTCTGTAATTTATCCTATCTAAAATGACATTTTTTCTTAACAAGATTTTCTCCTAAAACGACATGCATGTAGTCTTTCTTAACGAATGGGGTATCAATTTGTCTAACTTATGCTCTAAAAATACAAGTTAGGCAAAGAAAACTCTGAAAGTGAATGAGTATACCAAAGAAAAAAATTAAAAATTGGCTAAATCAATAAATCTAATAACATTATTATTATTTTTGTTGTTGATAAAGGTAAGGATTCGAAATGCCGAACATCACCTATGTCAGATAAATCGAGAGGCCGAAATAATCGGCAAACGGACTAACTGTCATATGTTACAAACAAAGAGAGCAAAAAGATAGAAGATGCCTAGTATCCAAATTCTAGTCCAACAGAACAAATATTATTCAAAATTTTGTGTCTATGTTTTACCTGATATGATAAGAGGAAATCTACAGCATCATGAAGGTGTTCTGTCCTGATCTTTTCACCAACAACCTCTTCAGGCATCAATGAGTATAACAATGCAACCTGCAAAATTTTACTTAATTAGAGTTATATAATGAAAAATCTACAATTTGTGAATCACAAAGTTGAGAAATTCACAACATATATATATACCTTGAGGCCTTCTGCTGTGCAATCAGAAACTTGCCAACCATGGTCATGTATGGAGAAGGTCCATCCTCCTTTATTTGTATGCCTATACATTTGCTTGTAATCCCCAGATGGGTTTTCCATCACCTATAGTTTTTGTTTGTCGAATATTCGATCAATATATATATCGATTAAACTCACAAGACCCAACCTGAGAAACCCGAACTAGATCCAACCGGACTAAAAAATTTAGCATCATCAATCACTGCTACAATTAAGACCTATTGTTGCATTTTATTGCAGTGGTTGATATATTAATCATGTGAAACTCGAACATGTCTTAACTATTTTCACCCGATGCCCGAATTAACATGAATATATACAAACCTGGCTCGACCCATATTAGATCTGTCCTCGACCCAAACCGAACAAAACTTGACTCATTGTGAATGTTATAATTCCCTTAGTCTTTTAACACACCAATGCAATGATGTAAATTACATATAATAATACATAATACTACTGGACCCGATTGAACCCAAAATCCATTTGACTCGTACTTATCCGACTCATCCTGATCCGAACATATAATATATCCAATAATGACCTAAACTCGAATGAGTATTACCTAAATCCAACCTAACTATGTGATTGTGCATAGGTATAAGAGACGTACTTAACATATATATAAGTCTGATGAGGTTTCATCCCAAAATACAGTAAAAGTGTATCAATCAATTTATAAGCAATATATATACCTGTGAAGCTTTTATAAAGTCATGAGCTTTACGAAGAGTTTCACCATATTCTCGGGTGAGATCACTTGATATAATAGCTTGGATAGCAAGTGTTGCATCCCAAGTTTGACTCCCACCAACACCCTGTATATATATACACATCAATTTGCTCAAATCGGGTAAGCAATAATTGGAGTCGTGGTACAGGCGCACATGTGCAATAATAAGCTTAAGGAAAATCATGGGAAAATTATATTACCACCATACTCATGCCATCCTCTGCCACCCATAGGTAATCGGGGATTCTAGCAAGATGAAGCTTGCAGGCCTCAGAATTCGGATCTTCAATCCAACATGCGATGAAGGACGGTAGCTGTAAAGATTATATTACTAAGATCAACGATATTACAATCTGTAACACCCCAACATCGGTTGTAGGTGGGAAAATGCCACAAAATTATATCTGTTATAACGTAGATCTTGACCTTATAACTTAAAAACAAAATAAACCTGATATGACACTCCTGTTTCAGAATATAACACTAGCTAGCCTGTACCTTTGCAAAACATCCAATGTTAACATATCGACTATTGATGTCTTCATAGTGGATGTGTTCCATGACAAGTTGGAGTGCTTTCTCTCTTACACTTGACAAGGGCCACTTCTTAAGTAATGGCTCTCCAACATGGTAAAGAAATCCCCAAAGCATATCTTGGACTAGTGGATGTGGGTAGTACATATCCTCCTAAATAACCACAATAAAAACAAAATTAACTAAATGCATAGTTAGGGCTAGAAGAAACTGAATCCGATTACCCAAAATACCTTTGCAAAAGTGTTTCGAGCGAGGTTCCAATTGATAAGATGGTAAGGTTGCAAATAGAGCTCTTTGCGAAGTTGTTGAACGAGTGGAGTGATTTCTCCGACGAATCTCTTTCCATACAGATACGACATGGACATGTAAATTAGACGCGGGTAACACAACATGCCCCCTGCATGCAATATCATCGAATATATCGATCAATGATAAACTCTTAGGAGAACCCTAAGATTCATTAATATCAATTAGTTAATCGATGTGGGAAGGACACTTATTGAGTTTGCATATTTTCATGCCGAGTTCACATTTATCGAGTTTGTGCATATATAATAGGTTCAAATATTACCGGGAATCGGTGAGCTCTTAGGAAGCAACCAGACCTCCGGCGGCAAAGGATTGCAGCCGTCCCACTCATAAACTCCGAGTACCTTTAATGTAACATTAATATCCAAATTTCAAATATAAATCAATCAATAAGTCAATCAATCAATATAACCAGATATATGGATATTAGCTAGCTAGCATTACCGAAAGAAAGAACTTTCCCCAAGAAGGAACGACAACAGCACCACCGTGATCGAGGATCCACTTCCGGCCCCTTGCAACCGCTTCGTTTTCTCCGCCATCAGGACCTTCTCCAAGCAACCTCAGGGCGACGTAGTTGAACGTTGAGCCGAACATGGTGCTGTGGCCTTCGGCATGGAGTCCCCATCCACCATCTTCATTCTACGTTAGTTCAAATGATTCAAATGTTTAGATTGATTATATTAATTAAACATTTCAATTTACTGAAGCATATTGGGACTCGAGACCGGAGGACTAACGTGTGCACATGAGCATTAACGCTAATGATCTAGTCCATAAACTGAGTGAGGTTTCATTCTAAATTAAATCAATTGGTTATACGAGGAGTAGCACACATATATTAAGACGTGTTATGCTCAACTTTCGATGAAAAACTCTTTTGGTCTCATTCACATTTCTCAACACGTCAACATAAGTGTAACTAGGGTATTTACCTTTAGTTGAGGTTTGGATAACGGTTAGTTAGTCCATAATCGAGAATAAGACTGTTTGGCTTTACCGTTAAACCTGACTCATTCTAGCTAGACCAATTCTGATATCTTGTTAAAAAAATCGGGGAATTCGTTTTATAATTTGAAATCTTTGAATCGACCAAACAATTAACCGAAATTCGAAAATCTTAGGTTTCAAATTTGGAATAACATATGAAATTTGGAATAACATATGAAATTCGGAAATATTGATCTTAACCATATATATAAAGCAAATAATATAATCATATGTCTTAAGGACGTAGGATAAGAAACTAAATTAGTAAAGATTCTTTAATAATAAAATTATATATCGACTCTAGGAATTTAATTATAAAAAAAACTAAAATAATTAAAATTTGAGATATAATTCTAAATTTGGACTCGATCTTTACAGAAAAATCGTAATACAATATAATCTTAACCGAAGTAATTACATTGCCGAATCGGATTACCGAAACTGAATTCATATGTGCAAATATATATAGGAAAAGAGTACTAACTTGATGATTGTAGATGTATCGTTTGATCTCCTTTTGATGTTCCGGTGGAAGAACTCGACTCAATCCGCATGTTACATACAATGTCATAACCTATACACATATAGATTTATATTTAAATGAGTTAAAATTATATATTTTCTTTCATACCATTGTTTTTTGCTAAAGTAGATTTGCACACCAATCAATAAATTAGTTAAAGTTAGAAAAAAATATTTAAATGAGCTAAAATCATATATTTTCTTTAATACTCCTACCAATTTTTATTTTAATATTGAGATTTAATAACAATAATATATCATCAAATAATCAATAATCAATATCATTATGAATCAATCAATCAATACCAGCATATACTAAAGTAGAAATATTTTTTCCTAGGTATCTCTTTCTTATTAATTCTTTGTTCTAAATAAATAATAATTGAAATAATACTTTAATGATATTATTAGGGTGATATTATTTGCACCACAAAACTCTGCGCAAATAGTAAAATTTTGAGGTGCATTTTGCAAATCGGTGGCCTCCGGCGGAGATCGGGAGGGAAGGAGATTGGGAGGGAAGGAGAGCGATTGATCAGTTCAAGGATTTTGGGACTTTTTTTTTAACAGACTTTAGGTTTTTTTCTTTTAAAAAACTAATAAGGACATTTTGTTAAATTCTCCCAAACATGGGACACTCCACTAATTGAGCTAAAATTTGTGCTTCCTGCACAGATTTTCTCTATATTTAACCAAAATTTAGACGGAATAATCTCGGGGATGGTTGATTTGTGACAAAAGTTATTTAAAGGGTGATTTTTTAAAAATATTAATTTAAAATGTGGCTTATAGCAAATAGATATATTTAAGGGGTGATTTTATACCATTAAACCTTAATTAAATATGGATACATCTACTTGCACGATATAAGTAATAAGGGCCCATAGCCCTACGCCAAGACATGATTTGTCCATATATGATGTATATCATGACAAGAAATGGTTTGATTTATGATGAAAGCCTTAAAAGGACATCTTCTGCATTTACCTAATTATCCTGTTATGTGAAATATGGGTGGTTGCTTAATGCGTTAATTTTCGGGACGGATATTTTCACCGCTAATTTTTACTATTTTCACCGCTAATCACCGCATAGTTATGCGGTGGTCTTAATCCACTTTTTCCAAGACCCACCGCATATATATGCGGTGGATCCGTTGACCGTTTACGAACCCACCGTATACCTATACGGTGGGTTATGGCGACCGTATACATGCGGTGGGTTTTTGGGCAATTGAAAAGCGTTTGTAGAAGTTATCCAAAACCATCGCCATAACCCACCGCATACCTATGCGGTGGATTATGGCGACGGTTTAGGATCATTATGGCGACGGTTTTGGGCCATTATGACGACGGTTCAAACTCTGTATATCTTTTCGGTGGGTTATGGCGATGGTTTTAGACCTGTATACTCATCGCCCCACCGTAAAGTATTGCGGTGGCCTACCGTATACCTATGCGGTGAGATCATTGACTGTCATTAAAGTCACCGCAAACCTATGCGGTGATTAGCGGTGGAAATAGTAAAAATTAGCGGTGAAAATATTATCACCCATTAATTTTATGCAATCAAATATCGACCATTTACTCATGTTTTTTTTTGGTAAAGACCATTTACTCATGTTATTAGACATAATAAATGTATGTTACTTGTTGTGTCACCTCAAGAGATAAGTGTAAGGAAAATGTCTGAACGCTCGCCGAAGCATAGATCTAGTGCCCTCTTCTTTGATTCCTTCTCCTCTTCGCCGGGAAGAGATGAGAAGAAAACAGCGGAGCATCGATCGGCGTCGTCCTAAGGCGAGGGAGGGAGAAGCAGTCATGGAGAGCAGAAGAAGCAATGGATCGAGAGAGTTTGAGAGGGGCACTGGATATGAGAAGCAGCAATGGATCGGGAGAGTTTGAGAGGGCACTGGATTGTTAGGATTGATCCTAACATTGATCTATCAGATTGGGCGAGAGAGGAGAACGAGGAAAGAGATTTGATTAGATTTAGGGTTTGCTTATTTTAAAATGGACATTTCTTCAATATGTACGTCCAACAACGTACCGTCGTAGACACTCTGCTAATTAGACCGAAAAAAAAAATATAATTTTTTCTTTTAAAAACAATATAATTTATAAATTAGTTCACATTCTTTCTTTTAAAAACACTATATAAAATGTATCAATTATTGAAAAAAATGAAAAATGAGAAAATTTGGTATTGGTTGAAATAACTAAAATTAAGGTGGAGAAGATACGTAGGTAAAAGTCTTCTGATTTAAAGTATTATATAGATATAGATATATAGATTAATACAAAAAATTAACAAAATAGGTAGAGTAGAAAGAAGGATACTGTATAACTATATTGACTGGTTCATGAATTATTAAAATTAAGATTAGGTGAAAATATCCCCTAATCTTAATATTATATTTATAATTTATTAACATAATACTCTTTGAGGGCTTGGATGCTGCACATGTGACTGATTACTTGAATTTAACACTTAGGAAAAACTAATACTATTAATATAGTCAGATGGTTTATTAAAACTCAATTGTTTAAAGAATGGATAACACTCATGACAGTGACTAACAACGTAACAATTGGAATCTTTGAGGGCTGGATGTATAGGGGTATGAGTGTTTGATAGGTCTTTTTTGGGAGTAGTTTTTTGAGGATTTTTGGGAGGTATATGGCACATGTATTTTTTCACGGGATTTTTGATTTGGTCCGCGTGTTTTTGTAACTTGGTTACATATATCCTATATATATTTACCAGTTCATAACGTAAAAATTGGAATAATAAGACTCACGAGAGGAGGCGTGACAAACAATTTGTCGCCAAAGTTACAGGGCCAGTGGCCGTCGTGGGCTTGGATGCTGCACATGTACTCCACCCCTCGTTTCACCGTCGTCACCACCGCCTCCTCCGTCACGTCCTCTACTCCCTCCACCTTCACCGCCGCTGGGATCGGCCTTGCCTCCTTTTCCTTTCTCATCTGCCCATTACACATACATCGCTTTTATAATGCGAAAGCTAAATACACCGTAAAAGACTAAAAGTTAATTCGTATATCATTTCAATCTCGATCATTATAAATATTAATTTGTACACTAATTATTTCGCAAAAAAAAAAAAGTTGGCTCATTATAACCAGAGGCTAGATCATCGGTAACACTTTAGGAAAAGATATTCCACATTAAAATTTATAAACCCTAAGGGTTTAAATATACTACATACGTTCGACAAAACATGTCACTTTACTATTCACGCACGCTTTTATCTCTTAGAATTTATGTATGTAAGTCTTTGATGTCTTTTCTTAATATGCTAAAACATTATAAAAAAAAGACATTAAATATTTTTTTTAATGCTTTCGCCTTTAGAATTTATATTTATATATGATTTAAACATAAGGAGTCTTTTCTCAATTTAATTTATAATTTAAACTAAATGAGAAATGTATTATAAAATGTAACACATAAGGTATCACAGATGCTCCAGACTCGATCTTCTAAGACCATCTTCAATAGCTTTATGAAAAATTTCTCAAAAAATAGGAAAACAAAATACATATTCTTTAGATTAATTTTGTTCAAATTCCAACAACTTCCTCATTTAAAAAATTTGGAGAATTATTTAGTTTTGAAGAATGTTATAAATTTAAGAAAGGTTCTTTATTTTTTATAATACTTTCTCGATCATTTTCGAAAATTAGATAGAGAATATATTAGACTAAAAACTATTTAAAATATTCTTTAAGATCTTCAAAACAAAAAAGTGTTGGAGATCCTCTAATAAACAATCTCTTAAGGTGTGGGCCGAGTTTCATGACTATAATTAAATAAGGCTATAAGCCTCATAATATATGGTCGGTTCTTGAAATCTCTAAAGGCTAGGCTAGGTTTGATGGCTCTAGTTAAGAGCTTCTCCGAGCGAAATTCGTCTCGGTCAGCGAGAGTCGACACTTATGGAATTCAAGGAAAGTAATCTCATCATGCCTCTCAGATAAGCTCGATCACTTGAAATCGTCCACGATGTACTCAATCCCGGAACTCACAAGCAACCAGATTCTCAAAGTAGGTTTCGTCGCCTGCATCTCCCCCCTCCACACCATATCTCTTGCCAAACACAACCTAACATTTTTTTCAACCTTCAAAATTAACCTCGATAATCCCCACTAAAACAATTTTTTTTAAAATAAATGCACCACGTACATCACACATATTCCCTAATCCCTATACTTGAGTCTTTAGAAGATATTTTAACTTTTAATAATTTTTTAAAAATTTAATATTTTTTAATACTCCATAAAAATTATTAAAATTAAAATAAATCAATTTAAAAAAAATAATATTTTATATAGTCAGTAACTTTTTAAATTTTATATTAATTTTTTAAAAAAATAGATGGGAGGAGTAGTAAATACTAAAAATCCAAATCATAACATAAGTTTTTTTTTTTTGGTTCATAAATAAATTGTTTTAAAAATAAATAAATTATCTTTTAAAAAAGAATTCTTTTTTTTAATCCAATTCTGAGGGTAAAGGAAAAGAAACAAAAAGATGGACCTGCATACGCATGAGAGCATCGGAGCTCCGTTTGTTGGCGAAGCGGTTGGAGGTGAAGCGGTGGCGGAGGCTGTCGACCTCCGCCCGCTCGTCGGGGGTTCCGGCGTCGGGGTCGAACTCCCAGTGCTGCCGTCCGATGTGGTTATTGACGGTCCTCAAAAGCCTCCCTCCTTCAGCTATCTTCAGCTTCCACATTTCACTCTAAAATTTATACTTATTGGACACTGCAATAAGCTTTGAGATGAAATGTTATGTAAGGTTGAGGCTGACCTATTTATAGTAAAAGGCTAGGGTGTGTTTGGATTCCATTGTATTTTAATTGTAATGCAAATTTTACCTCGTTTTATGTGACCGTTTGGTTGTCAAAATAAAAATTTCGTAAAAATCGAGGTAAAACCATAATTTAACCAAATAATCATATAAAAAGAGATAAAATAATTGCATTATAATTAATCCATCCTAAAATCCAAAAAGATCTTAATTTAAACACCTTACAAAATATGTTAACCAAACACCGCCTGATTTTTTTGCATTATAAACATAATACATTTGGAATCCAAACACACCCTAAAAGCTTAGGAGTACCGCTTTTCCATTTTAGAGATTTCTTCATTTTTCAGTTTCCATGGAATTTTTAATACCCTATTTATATTTTAGTCTAAATTAATTATTCTTCAACTCAGTTTTCAAAGTAAAGAAATAGTTGGGAAAATAAAGAAGTTTCACCAAATTTATAACATATTCATGTTTAGGAAAATATGTATGATCCAAATCTATAAAATGGGAAATCGTTCAAGTTTGAGCAAATTAAAATTAAATACCCGATGGTATAGGATAATAGCAATAATTTGGTAATTTTTTTAAATTTTGAATTAGTTTAGTTTTTTTTTTTTAAATTAGATCTCTAGGGTCTTTTTTTTTATGAAATCTTTCTCAATTTAGGGTCTTTTCTTATGCACTTAACACAAAATGACAAGTTCGACCTTATTTTTAAATTTTAACAAATGTACACATTGTTTCCAAAATTTTAACACAAATCACCCATTGTTTCCAAAAATCTTAAAACAAAATCACCCATTGTTTTAAAATTAGTCAACACCACCATCTTATTATGTAAATAAAAATATTTAGTCTATAAAACCACCCTTTATGCTTTAAAAATTGCGCAAAACCATCTCTTATGTAATAAGAGAATTGATTATTCTTTTTTTTGTTTGGAATACGCAATCTAATAAGACTAGAATGATTAATTTTTTTGTTCAATTCTTCTTTAAAAAAAAGAAGAAAATGAAGGAAATAAAGTTTACATTTCTTTTTCAATAAAATTCTAATTGAGTAATGGATTAGATCGATCAATCACATTTATAAATATTTAAAGTGAGTGAACTTATTACAAGAGTTATAGACGATATATATTTATAAATAAAAGATTCTTTCCATATGTTTTGGCTCATATAGAATTTATTTATTTCATAGGATGAGTAAGTACGAATAAGGGTGCTTTATTATAAGACCCGGGGTCTTAAGAGGCGCCAACCCATGCCACCTAGCCCTCTCAGGTCCGTTGTCCTCACTTGGAGCCTAAAAAGGAAGAGCTCTTGTGACAGAGGTAGGGCTTGAATCACTTATAAATCACTTCCAACATCCTTATGATATCCGATGTGGCACGGGGTGTTACAATCTCCCCCACTTAAAGCACTGACGACCCCGTTAGGCCCAAGGGACTGCCCTCCGGGAGGAGCGTACCCGAGCATACTTTTGGCGCACCTCCGAGCCCGGAGTCGGCTCTGATACCATCTATAAGACCCGGGGTCTTAAGAGGCGCCAGCCCATGCCACCTAGCCCTCTCAGGTCCGTTGTCCTAACTTGAAGCCTAAAAAGGAAGAGCTCTTGTGACATAGGTAGGGCTTGAATCACTTATAAATCACTCCCAACATCCTTATGATATCCGATGTGGGACGGGGTGTTACATTTATTGAGTTTCCCTTGTTTTTCTTTAGAATCCATAGGCTAATTTTTTTTTGTGTGACGTTGGGTTCCGAGGTTATCGACTAGTCTTCCATGGGTGCGAGCCCTATCCTGCAAACCGGGTAAGCCAGGAGGCAATCCACTAGGCAGGCTCACCCAAACCAATGAAGGCTTGAGCACTAACTAATTACACAAATTGTGTAAGGAGTCAGATTTGAACCCTTGACCTCTTGCCAAATAATAGGTTGTTTTGTTTTACAAAGTATGGAAAATAATTAGTCTTTTGTTTAGTTTTAAAAACAATAGCAATTTTGTGCTAAAATTTTGGAAATAATGGGTGATTTTATGCTTAAATTTTGAAAATAATCCGTGACTTCATTATTTTTGTATTGAATTTAGGAAAATAATGGGTGGTTTGTGCAATGTTAAAAGTAAAGGGGGGAAGGGGTTAGGGTTGTGTGAAATAGACAAATAAAGGGTAATTTTCTTCATTCACTACTAAAAAAAAAGGAGATAGCTACGGCAAATAGCAACAGCTTTGGCCACGAATGACCGTGGCTAAACGGTTTAGCCACGGCATCAGCAACGAGCGGGTCATCCGTAGCCATATGCCTCATGACGAATTTTGAGCTTGATGTAGCATAGCAACGGGTTTAGCAATGAAACAATATCGTCGTGGCTAAGTTCGTGGCTAGGTATGGACAAACTATGTCGTGGACGTGGGCAATGTTCCAAAAAACGCTTGGCGGATGCTCGACGGCTAGATAGGGTCAAGGATCTAGGCGGATTGTGCGGGGTCTAGGCGGATTTACTATTTTGAGATATATTTTTAATCCTAGGCCATATTCAATACGTATATAAAATAATAAAGTTTAATTCATAACATATATAAACAAATAAACATTTCCCTACCTAAAATAAACAAATAAACTTTAATTAATAGTCTAAGGGTTAACAACAGGAGTTAGGTCGTGAGTTAGAGGACTGTGAGAGTGAGGGATCAAGAGTAAGAGAGAGTATAGAGGTTGAGAACTGAGAGAGAGAGAGAGAGAGAGAGAGAGAGAGAGAGAGAGAGAGAGAGAGAGAGAGAGAGAGAGAGAGAGAGAGAGAGAGAGAGATGTGGGGGTGTTAGGAGTTAAAACCTCAAAATGATTTTTTTTACTAACTCGCCAAACTCGTAAGGCCGCCAAGACCTTGTGGGTGACCTTCAAGGGTCTACACGGCTAAACTCAAAGGTGGAGGGCCTTCAAGGGTCTAGGTAGAGGCCCGGGCTTTTTTTTTGAAAAAATGGTTGTGGCAACGAAAACAGCTGCAAAATACGGATATCACCAAATTCGTGGCCAAATTCGTAATTGAATTCGTTGCTACAATTTACAAATAGGTCATGTGTCTAGCTGATTCCGTGGCTAAAGTAGTTGCTATAGTTATTCGTTGTTGCTACAAATAGGCCTTTACCGTTCTCCCGGGGGTACTTCCTGCCTGGGTTAACTTTACTGTCAGTAGTTGGCCACGAATCAACAGCACTTGCTTGATTTAGTAATGCAAATTTGGAACACGCCATAAAAATTTGGAGCAACACAAACGGACGACTTTGCTAATCACGTATCCTTGCTTTTAAACGCAGTCTCATTGGGTAGGTTAGGTTTCAGTGTTACACTTTTGAGTAACAACAAACACTACAGAAAAACTAGACCATTTTCGACGCTTCTAAAAGCCATTCTCGACGCTATAAAGCGTCGAGAAATTCAATTTTGACGCTTTTAAAAAGCGTCGGTATTTTTTACGTCACGAATGACAATCTGTCATTTTCGACGTTAAATTGTGTCAGAACCCATTTCGACGCCTAAAAGCGTCGAGATTGACATGCCACTTCCGACACCGTAGGGTGTCGAAAATGGCTTATATCACTGCTTAACCAACCAACCTTTTTCGACGCCCTAGGGCGTCGAAAATGGCTTATATATTTTTTTTTTCTTTCGCTTTTCTATTTTATATATATTAAATGGCTTATATTTATATTTTTTTATTATATATATAATAAAAACATTATATATTATAACATTTAAATACAAAATAAAACCATAGCAAGAGCAAAATAAACCCTTTCAAAACATCCATCTATATAAACTCTTAATTTAGAAGAGTTTAGGATGATGTGTCAAGGTTAGAGAAATTTCAGGAGTCTTGACCAATCATCTTTTTTGCCATTTTTCTTTTATTTTCTTTAATTCTAATTTTTTTTCTTCTTTTTTCTTTAATTCTCTTTTTGATTTAATTTTACTAACTATTGGGCTTAATTCAAAACATTGATCTTAGTCTAAATTATAATTTTAGTAGTTTTTTTTCTAAAAAAACAATGGGATTAATTCAAAACATAAAATTAATAATAAGAAAACATAAAATTAATATTAGTAATCTATATATATATATATATATATATATATATATATATATATATATATATATATATATATATATATATATATATATATACACACACACACATACTAATTTAATCGTTTTCTCAACCCATAAGTTTAATTCAAAATATTTAATTATCTAAACTTTTACAATTATTTTATAATATTAATTTAATATATTAGTAAGATTTTACTTATAAAAAATCGCGCAATAGCGCGGGGATCATACTAATTTATCATAAAACCGTACACAATACACCCAGTCACCCAGCACCAATCAACCCCTCCAATAATCTTTCAAAACATACAGGGTAACATGATGCAGAAGCTCGCCACTCTCACCAGAAGCTCTAAGAGCTTCAAGTGCCAATAAATATACAAGGTAACGAAGAACACAAGTTTTCCTTCATATATTGAAGAAGATGAATGATTGCCCATGCCTCTCCCAATTTGCTGAATTTCTCAATCAGGATATTGCATGCTGCTTTATCAGGCTCAGCACCAGCTTCTTGCATTTTGCAGAAAGTTTCAAGAACTGATTTGCACTTCCCTGTCAACGCATTAAAACTACCTCTTTAGAATATCAGTGGAAGGAATTTTCTCTTTACATAATAAACACCTTTCAGAAAGGAAATTTTTTTTAAATCCTGCACCTCATTTAAAATCAAAAGGTGCCAACAGAAAAAATAAACAAATTCTGTTCAGTGCAGTAGCACAATAGTTTCAACAATAAATGTAAGATTTTCATTTCTCAATTTACAAAACAGCATCAACCTTGTCAAATTTATAAGCATATGCTACTTGCATATAAGAAGAGTAGCTCTTTCGAAGCTGAATTTTACATACCTTTAACAGATGTGTGGCATCCAAAGAATATGACTTCCTATGAATATGATTGAGCTGTTAAGAGCTATTCATTCCTATTAACAAGCAATGAACAACACGATTTTGAGCATGAAAATATAAAGTATCTTCAAGACAGTACTGGCAGCTTGCAATAGAAACGATACTATCATCAATAGACTCCAAAAAGCATCAGGTTCCTTCAGTGAGAGATCAAAACTAGGGCCACTGAAAATAACAATTTTGATATATGAAACGCAAGGGATTGGACTTTACCGATGCATATGCAATGATGAAGAAGCTTAAGCCACAGTGATGACCACGCCAACAGCCACGAGAAAGCAACCGAGCATTTGGTTGGCAGTATACCTCCTTCTGAGAAAAACGATGGAGAGGAGAAGCTGATGAACAGAAAAAACAGTGGAATTTTTTAATCCAGTGAAAATATGAGTAAAAAAACTTAGTAAGATATAACACTCCAACTAAAGGATGTAGAAGAAACATGAGATTCAGCAAAGTAACTCAAGATATTGACAAACACCTGTTCATAGCAGTTAACCAACCACTGGAGGCCCTTCAGCTGGTATCCTTTGAGTGAACCTCTGAATAGTGAAGGTGTTTTCACTGTTGATGTTACAGGCATTGTCGATCTGATAACCATTTTTTAAGGATATGAGTCATCCGTACGCAAAATTTCCATATACCAAATGTCATATAATCATAAACATAAGACAAAACTAAAAGACACTCACGGGTGAACCAAATCAATTTTGCTATAGTGCTAGCAATCGTGAATGTAATATATACCAAATCAATTTTGCTAGTGCTAGCAATCGTGAATGTAATATATATCCACATAAACATGAGAGCTAACAGAGGCTTAAAACTGGATTACCACTATGACAGAGGCAAAAGAAGCAAACCCTCTAGAATTGTTTCCCGGCTTTCGAATCTTGGGGTCTGACCCTGTTTTACTTATTAAAGCATGGAGAGGTGTCTTGGTTGAAACTGAAGAAACAGAAGGATCATTTAGCCTCCTCTTGTACCTATTACCAGCCAAATAAGCAAAATAGATGATGGTGAATGTAATTGCAAGAAACTACGCAATGCAGTAGGAAAAAAATAGAGAACATTCTACTCATTAAGAACTGTATGAGATTTTACAAGTGGGGTTACCTGACAGATAATCCAGTTCTTCAAACTGTAAAGAGAGTACTAACTTCTCTTCCATAAAGGCTAAAATTCAAAGTAATCTGATAAAAAAGAATCTGAGATTTATGTCATATAAGCTTCATCCACAAGCCTCCCCCCAGCAGATCAAGGCTCGGAGCCTTGGAGTCCCCCCAGCTGATCAAGGGTCGGAGCCTTGGAGAGAAGACCCTTTCTTGCCTGTTGAGAGTTTTTTTTCCTCTGGTCAGTCAAACGTCTGCAGACACATTTCCTGGTGTCAATATACTTGCGTGATAAACACTAAAAGTCAAAGTTCCCTCAGAGGCAGAGCTGTACAAAAAAGAAAACCAACTTACTTGGACGAGAACGAGATATGGGAATCTCACGCAATTCACGTTTAATACACAAATATTCCCCAAGTATGGCCATCAATGCAAGTCCAGCCACATTCACAGCCCACCATGTTATTGAAGAAGGCCATCCTCCATATATGGTACATATGAAAAGATGCAAAATGCAGAGGGTGGCAGAGAAATCAAGGCATTTCTTTGCCCTTTCAACCAGATACAGCATGTAACCAGCTCTGTATGAATAGCATAAATTGTCAAATTAACTAACTGACAAAATATGAAAAAGGAACACATAATATATGCAATAAAACATGAAGGTGAGTAAGGCCTAAATACACACCAAACATATAACCTAACTATAATATATTTCAAATTCAAGGCATAATTGGTAGTATTTGACTATTTCTACATGATTAGCAACTCCTGGTGGAAAAGCAAATCCACCCTTAAGGCTCAATATATCGCCTTTGTATGGGGACAACTAAACATCCATCATGAGGAGTAACTTTCTCTCTTTTAGCGAATAAACAACTCATTCTGAAAGAAAGGTACAACTCCATACAACTAAATAGATGAAGTGTGTTGACAATTGAAAAGAAATAGAAGTGCATGACCAATGAGAACTAAGGCAGCTAAAATGGATGGACACAACATTTCTGTAACTAACTTGACAAACAAACTTTTGTCAAGAGTTGAGGACCAATGCTAACTCCCCGTGGTTCAACCTCAGATGCAAGTAACCATGCCATTTAGAAATCAGAAAAATTGATCAGCAAACAAGTCCATAAGCACAATGGACATATTTGAGCTCACTTGACACTTTCTCACACTCAAAACTCACACATACACAAAAAAATAAAAGTAGTCGCCAGTGACATACACAAAAAAATAATAGCGTCCAGTGACTCAGTGAGCACCAAACATTCAAGCAAAACTGAATGCATATAGTCTGATCAAATGAAACAGAGTCTGAAGAACGACTATTCAAAGCTACTTCAATAATTCAACAAATCAAAACCCTAATTCATCAAAATCAACAAATCAAAACCCTAATTCATCAAAATCAACAAATCAAAACCCTAATTCATCAAAATCAAGCCAAACAAAGACATAGCTCTAGGGATATACCTAATCTCGACTGGATCAACCTGAAGTAGGCTTCGAGTCGGCTCCTGTTACAGGATTAAGGCGCTCAATGACACCAGTTGCTATCATCGAGGCTGGCTACAAGCGGACTGCGTGGCTCGCATATGGAAAGGGAGGCGCTGATTCTGAGGGCTTTAGACGATTCAATCTCCAGATCCTATCAAAATAAGTAAGAACGAAGCCAAATTCACTAAAAACCTTCACCGCGCTGCTCAACTCCAGCAAAAGCGATGATTTCGGCATGTCATTCGAATCCACAACCGTCGATTCTCTCAGATCACTGTTTTTCAAGCTCGTCGACGGTCCGGCTTCCGGAAACCTAGCTCTCAGCCGCGCAAAGTACAAAAAAGATGTAGATCTGACCTCGAATTAAAGCAAATGAAACTTCCGCTTCGAGATTCTCTTGGTGAGAGAGAGAGATTTCTGGCATCGATTCTCTTGTTTTAGTGTCAATTTGGCTTTAAATCTCGGGGAATTTGACGCTCAGGTCTCATTTGATGAGAGCCAAAAAGAACTCGTCGAGGGGTTTGGGGAGATGGGGGTGGGTGGGTAACCTTTTTTTTATATTTTACGCATGTCATTCCCGACGCACCAAGACGTCGAGAAGGGTGCCAATCCCGACACCCAGATCTGTCACAAATTTTTGACATGGTAAGGTGTCGAAAATTATCGACGCGGATAAAAAGCGTCGAAATGAAAGTGTCGCAAAAGCTGTGTTTTTCTTGTAGTGAAATTCACACAGCAAATTCATACTGGGTCTTCTTACACAACGCTCATAGTGTGGATTCATTGTCCCTCGTACCCAGTGGTGGATCCTGAAGCGATTATTTAAAGAGATGAAAAATTAAACAATAACATCAATATTATGAATGTGTAACTATAATAAAAATATAAATCGTGCCCACTTTATCTTACAGTTTTCAAATATTTTAAAATAACATACTAATTTGAAGTTTTCAGGTTTAATTATAACATTAATTATAACATTAAGTTACAATAGAAGTATAGCAATTTAGTAAATGATGCGAAAAATAATTCATATCGACTCATTCTTAAAAAACTTATAACTTTTTACTCAAGTATCTGATTTGAGATTACAATATTTTTTTATATATATTTTTTTTTATTAGGAAATAATTCGAGGCCGAACAGGCCAGGACCTTGAGAGGCCGATAAAGTCGGCAGACGGTAAACCGTCTAAACAAAAAACATAGAAATGGAAAATACAACATAGAAACAGACAAAAAAAAAAAAGTGCAGTACAAGCGAAACTAGGGAGACACACAAATGCAGTCGAATAAGGGAACTAAGCCCACCAGACTGGAGACAACATAGACAAGAGCCGACGCCAATCACCACCAACAAATATTAAATCGAACATATCACCAAGAGAAATATTAAATCTTTTTTTGATTGAGTCAACCGACATCCCGGCCCCAAAAGGACCTGCCCATGGCCTTATTTATTAATTTAGTTTAATTTAATATGCTACAAGGAGGGAAGACTCCCCCGTCAACCGCAAGATTATGACCGGTGACGTAGTTGGCATCGCCACTGGCCAAGTAGAGCGCCGCTCTCGCAACGCCGCCATCATGCGGGCCGGAGGCGGCGGAAATACAGTTCACCCTGATGCCGTGCTTTCCGAGCTCCGCGCTGAGGTTCTTAACAAGCCCAATTACCGCGTACTTCGACATCACGTGCCCGGTGGAGGCGCACGTGCTCGCCGTGAACAGTATGCACCCGCGCCTCCTCGGCCGCATCGCCCGCGCCGCGTGCTTCGCCCCGTAGAAAGCCCCGCGGAGCGCGGCGCCAACCGCGCGGCTCACGTCGTGCGCGGTCGAGTCGAGGATCGACCCCACGACGCCCGCGCGCGCGTCGTCGATGTACATGATGTCGACGCGGCCGTGCTCGGCGACGGTCGCGTCGACGAGCTTCCGCGCCTCGTCCTCCACCGATGCGTCGCAGTATCGGAACGAGGCGCCGCTCCCGAGCTCCTCCGCTAGGGCTTTCCCGAGGCCGTCTCGCGTGTCGGCGATGACGACGCTGGCGCCGTTCTCGCTGAAGATCCGCGCCGTGCTCGCGCCTATGCCGCTCGCCCCTCCCGCCACGATCGCCACCTGACCTTCGAGCCTGCCAGGACCGCACAGATATCGATACCAAACGAGGCCTAAATCGAAACTTACCTGACTTCAATTTAACAAATTGATCAGTATATTACCTTTTGGCGGTGTTAGCGGAGATCGGTGGATCCATCCATCTCGACCGGAGCCCTATGAGGGCGGTGAAAAGGGAGGAAGGGTAAAGACAGAGGGAGAGCAGCCAATGAACAAGCTTGTTGTAAAGTGACATCGATCAAGGAGATGATGATGGCTGTAGGGGTGGTGGTGGGAGGAAGAGGGATGAACGCTCACAAGTTTGAAAGGCTTAGATGGGCAAATATTGGTTGAGAATATTTTTAAATTATATCTATTATTTATATTAAAAATATCTACTAAAAATTTGCCACAAGTTTGAATTAGAATGTGAATTAAACTAATAACAATTAAAGTGTATGAAAAATATAAAATTAAAATTAAAAAAGATATAAATGATGTATTTTATTTAAAATAATAGTAATCTGTTCGGAAATAAGTGTTGTTTGGCTTTTCGGCACGTTTTGTAAGGAGCTAAAAAATATATAAGATATTAACTTTTTTATTATTTTTTAAATAATACTCCATCTGTTAATTAAAACATGTCATTTTAGACATTTGCACATTTTTTAAGAAAGCAAATAAAAACAAACAAAAATACACTTATACTCCTAATTATTACCTATTTTTTTGTTTTATTGAAAACTACAACTAACAAATCCATAATCATTACAAGGGTAATTTTGGAAAGTGAACACCAAAATACCTGAAACAACATGTTTTTTTTAATAAAATTTTACTCTAAAACGACATATTATTCTTAACAGATAGAGTATTAAACTTATAACTCATAAATATAAAATTATATAAAAAAATAATTAAAAAGTTGATATTTATATCTGCATTATTTATAAATGGTGCTATTTTATTTATATTTTTTTGATAAAAATAAATTAGCACCATTTATAAATCATGATGCATTTTCCACGGGATAAGACATCACACCGGTCTTGGTTTCCCCAAAGATGAAAGTCATTAATCACTACAATAGAAAAGTGGCCCCTTCAACAAAAGTTTTTGATTTTTCCATAAACTAAAATATACTCAGTGCATAGGTTGACGGTAATTTTTACCGGGTGATAATAATCACTGCATAGGTTGACGGTGGCTTTAATGAAAGTCAATGACCCCACCGCACAGGTTGACGGTACCCACCGCAAAACCGCAATATTTTGCGGTGGGTGGAGGAGTATACAGGTCCACCGCCATACTTTGCGGTGTCGTACCCCGTTCCGTTTCAAACCCACCGCATATGTTGACAGTGGGTCTTGGATGAGGCATATTTGGGGTGGTGTCCGAACCGGACTGGACCGTCGCCATAATAGTCTAAACTGTCATCATAACCCACCGCATATGTATACGGTGGGTTTGAACCGTCGCCATAACAGTCCAAAACCATCGTCATAACCCATCGCATACGTATACGGTGAGTTTGAACCGTTGCCATAACGGTGGGTTCGTATACAGTCAACACCTCCACCGTATATACATGCGGTGTGCTGAGGAAAACCGAATTAAGGCCACCATCAACCTATGCGGTGATTAGCGACGAAAATAGTAAAATTATCGATGAAAATATCCGCCCGTTAATATCATGTATATAACGTATGTATTTTTTGAGTTTTACTATTCATATCATCGGGATTCTTCTTGGGCCTAAATGAAATCCAATTGTTCATAAATTAGGCCTACCAGAGTCCAAAATTTATCCTTTGTTAATACAATTTATAAAAAAAAAATTATACTCCCTCCGTTCCATAATACATGTTCTTTTGCTTTTTTGGCATCTTTTTAATGAGCGAAAAACTTTATAAAATATTATTTTTTTAATTAATTTGTTTATATAATTTAATAGTACTTATTACTAATAAGTATCATATAATTAAAAAAATATTTTATATAGTTTTGCACTCATTAAAAAAGGTGTCAAAAAGTAAAGGGATATGTATTAATGTATTATGGAACGGAGGGAGTAATTGATTAATATAAGCGTGGTTTCTATTTAAGAATAATAAAGTATTGATTAAATTTACTACAGTATTACAAATTTGATTTGGCTAGATCATAGTTTAATTATAACAAACTATTTATAACTGATAAATTATAATTGTTTATAGTACATTAATCATTTTTTTTAAAATGATATTTTATTTCATGAGATTCTATCACAATATACCACCATTTACATAATTTTATCAATTACAATATCTTTATGAAAAAAACCATATGACTTTGCAATTTTGGTAAAATAAGAAGAAATACTCAATATATAAAACTGGAACGTGAGTAATTTATGTATAAATAAAAATTATATATAAGTAAAATTTATTATAAAAAAATGCGTACGATGCGGGCAATAACACTAGTTAAACTAATAACAATTAAAGTGTAAGAGAAATATAAAATAAAAATTAATAGAGATATAAATAATGTATTCTATCTAAAATAATATAAATATAAAAATCATTATCAAATAATTAATTTTGATATAAATATTTCTTTCTACCGAAAAATATTCGAGATATAAATAAAATAGCACCATTTACAAATATTTCAATTAACTAAAATATACTCAATAATTTATTCGGAACAGATGGATTAATTTTAATTTATATTCTTTTCAATTAACTAAAATATATATAGATATATGGTGGCTTATAATAAAATTTTATAAATTATGATAACATATTATTTTAATATTATATATATTAAGCAAATATAGTGTGTTGTAATAACTGATAATATATATAATATGCCTTTAAATTTTGTACTAACAAACACTGCGCAAAGATTGAATACAACACCCTTCTCATAATTTCAACACAGACATTATATTATAATCAATATGATCCCCAATAGTGTTATTATAATCAATATGATCCAAACGGGGCTAAGTTAAAACGTATAAGTGATTTTTGTTTGACTAAAAAAACAGATAGTATTATTATTGGTGTAATTTTAAAAATCAATTGCATTGCAGGTTGTGTTGAATTTTCTAAAATGATACGGAGTAGGTGATTTGAGTAATTTTAAAAACGGATTATATAATATATTATATATGTCTCAAAGATAGATGTTGAACATATTTTATAACAAATAAAATCTTCAAATACCATATCAAAATGATTGGCCGATCTATTTATTTTTAAATAAAAACAATTTTACATTAATACGGAGTATCTGCTAAAAAATCATGCTTGATTAATTGATTTATATCCTTAGAATAAAGGTTAGAAAGACTCTATTAAAAATGGTTTGATACTCACATGATAATTTTTTCGTCAAATGTACGTTTACGACGCAGACTTCTGGAGTCATTAGACATTTTTACATGAAAACATCTTGTTGACACCGACTTTTGAAGGAGGTGGGCATTCTACCAGCTTTCCAAGCTGGTGTTGGCAAGCCCGGAGCCATAAATGAAAATCAAGGTAGATTAGAGTCGCCTTATACAATATTTTTTTAAAAGAGTTAATATCATGTATATAACACATAGGGGTGTTATGTGAACACGAGTAGCTCGAATTTGACTCGCACTCGCTCGATAAAAACTCGAGCTCGAGCTCGTTCATTTTCTAAACGAGTCAAGTATGAGCACATTTTTATACTCGGTCTAAAGCTCGACTCATTCGAATTAAACTCGAATAGCTTGAATTTTATGGAATTTCTAAAATTTCCTTTAAGTTACTACATAATAAGCAAGTAGAACTGCCTATTGCTCGAGTTAAAATTTCCTTTAACTCGAGCTCGTTCATTTCCTAAACGAGCCAAGTATGAGCACATTTTTAAGCTCGAATCAAAATTTAGGCTCAACTCGAGCTCGTTCATATTCTAAATGAACTGAATATGAACAAACCATACTTTACTTGTTCGACCCGAATAACAACCCTAATAACACATGTATTTTTTTTTAGTTTTACATAAGTATTAATATCATTGGGCTTCTTCTTGGGCCTAAAGGAAATCAATGTCCATTAATTAGGCCCACCAGAGTCCAAAAGTTATCCTCTGTTGAATCGAAAGTATCAAACTTTATGATTCAAACTTACTATATTTTGGGTCAATGTTCGAGACCTTCTGGAGAAATGATGGGTATGTATAATAACTTTAAAATACGCCCGTTTGGAGGTTGGTTCCGGTGTACTCAACCCTTAATGTGTATCATGTACTCAGAAATTATTCGTCTATTTGTTCATGATTATACGTCTGTTTTCATATAATTATTCATTTGTAAAAAGAGTGTAAAAAAGTAAATTTTATTCTGACGAATAATCGCTCAATACCACCGAATAATATTATTCCACCGAATAATCTCTCAATACCATCGAATAATCAGAAGTTACTTTTCATGTCATCCGCTGATCTTCTTAATTCAATGGTCCAGATTTATTCACATGATACACGTTAAGGACTGAGTGCATATAATCTATCCTCCGCCCGTTTGCACACGAAGTGTCTAAATACTAGTATAACATTTTTCTCATATGCATTTTTATTTATTTTTATCGCTTTTTAATAAAGTAACAATCTTTTGAATTGATAATTTTTAATTTGCACACTTTCTGTAATTAAAGTTAGTCTAAGATAGCAATTGAGGACTAAATCAGTGTTTAGATTCTACTCCATCCACAAATTTAGTTAGATAAGAGTGTATCTTATTGCTAATTGAAATTTAGAATTAAGATTGGAGTTTTATCATTTAGTTTATCCCTATAACTCCAATGCTCGATGGATCAGCCTATAAGGTGGAAAAATTAGTCCATCTATCCATCACCCGACTTAAAATTAACATGTCCCACCAAATTCGCACCTGGTTAGTAGAGCTGGAAATAACCCGCGGGTACCCGCTCCACCCTTTTTACCCGCATTAATTTTGCGGGTGAAAACCCGCAAAAAAGTGGGTGACGGGTGGAGCGGGTGCGGGTGAAGCGGGTGATGGATGGATTATGGGTGATAATTTTTCAACCATAACCCGCCCCGCAAACCCGCATAAAATCCTTAAATTTACATATATAAGTGTGTGATTTTACTATTTTACCTTATTCAAGTTTAACTTCTACAAACTCTAATCATTGATTAGTGCTTTGCCCACCAAATTTCAATTAGAATGGATATGGTCTCGACTTGCTCTTCCACGTTATAGCAAGGGATATGCTGGATTAGTATATGATTAGTATAGAGATATATACCCTTCCACTTTCAAATTTCAATGAGCTCGTCATTTTAGTACTTTGCCGACCAAAAATATAAATACATAAACCCACCTCTTTGTAATTTTGAGTTAGAATTGGACTACTAGCTATTTATGTTGATTTGATTTTTTCTTTTGTTTCACCCATTGGGTACCCGCTCCACCCGCATCACCCGCGCGGGTCGAATGCGGGTGAAAAGGTTTGCGGGTGATGGATGGAGCGGGTGAAGTCTTTTACCCGCGGGGCGGGTAATGGAGTGGCTTCATCCACCCATAACTCGTCCCATTTCCACCCTTACTGGTTGGGATATGGCTCGACTGGCCCGTGCCCGCTTTCACGAACACCCTACAATGGTGAAACCCGACCCATACCCACATCTGTAAAGGCGAACTTTATTTTTTCTAGAGATGAGGTAACCTTTAATTTGAAACCGTCCTAGATGACAAAACAATGCGACGTCTGGTGTTTAAAAAACCCCAAACCCATCTACAACAAGAACAACATCTCTCTTCTTTCTTTCTCTGAACATCATCAACAATTACAATGCCGGGGAACAACTGAGAGTTAATCTCTTGACCCCAACATGTAACCAACAACTACAATACCGGGGAACAACTGAAAGTTAATCTCTCGACCCCAACATGTAACCAACAACTACAATATCGGGGAACAACTGAGAGTTAATCTCTCGACCCCAACAAGGGACACTTACCAAAGGATACCCCAATAAGAAATACACCAAATCAAAGGACTTTTGGTCACCACCAACCTCTCGGAGCAACGCCACTCAACCACTAAGGCCAACGCCATACCACAAGGGAGACTCCCACTGTCAGACCCAAGACTAATCTAGTTGGTGGTTTGGATGAGCCTGCCCTCTAATTCGTGTTCATCTTCTTCCTCCACCTAATTTTTTAATGTTTGTGGTTGGAAAGTCCCTCAAATAAAAAACCCCTAATTTCCAAAAAAGAATCTTGAAGGCAGATCCAAACTTTCTCTCTCACTGGGATGATTTGTCAATTTGATTCTTGGGTTGCAGCCCATGCCTTCTGCATACAACGCTTGGCTGAACCCTTTCGATTATCTCCAACCATCGTCGCTCATCCACCTTGGTCTACGAACCACAAATCCACCATGAATCTTTTAGAATCGATCTTTGTTGTCGCTCGATTCTGCATCACCTTCGATCTAATACATATCAAAGATGTAAATCAACCAACCAATCCACCAATTTGACTAGAAAAAACATCAGCAACAAATCAACAAACCTGTCAAATCGCCACCCTCCACCACTCAAGGTTGTATAAACCAAATTCGGTGAGGGTTCTAAGACATTCAGCCCCCTGTCAATCGCCATCCACCACCAATCAAGGTTGTATTAACCAATATCGGTGAGGGTTGTGCTCCGACTATTGGCTCAGATCCGCCGCCCTCCGCGGCCTGTTCGTCAGAGCCGCCACCGTCACGAGAATCCCCAACCCCTTACCCTTTGGCTCCACCGATTGACCCTTGGAGGCTTCGGATCTGGTTGATCGGTTTCGGGTGGTGGCCCATGGCCTTGCCCTGGCTCCATCTCCCTTTCCCCCTCCACCATCTCCGGCCACCTCCTTCTTCTCGGCGTCCGGCGGCTAGGGTTTCAATCCCCTGGGTTCCTGCCGCTTGACTCCGCCCCCAAGCCATCCACCTCCTCATGGCTCGTCCGCCTGAATCCAGGCTACCCCTGGTTCCCTGCGTTTTTGGCTCGGCCGGCGCCTTCTTCCGCCGCAGTCGTTTAGCGTGTTGGGATGAACCTCCTCTGTTTCTTTCCAGTCCTTGCCGTGCACGACTCTCTTTTACCCTTGCACGCCACGTTTTGGTTAGGAAAAATATATATATATATATATCAAATTAAACATTAAAAGTTAAAACGTGGTGGTTTTTTTAACCAACTCGTTCTTACCAATATTGATCCGAGCGGCGAGCACTTTGCTTTGGTCTCTTTTACCAAATTGGCCCAAGACGTGTTGCCCAGCTCGGCTCTCATTTTTTGGGCCTTTCCTTGGTCTTGGATCCTTTAACCCAATTAACCTTTTATATTTATATTTATATATATTTTCTTATATATATATATATTTATATAGTTATATATATAAATATAAATTTATCCGACCAACTGAATCGCTTTACCCTTTAACCCGTTCCTTTTGATCTTGGTTTGTTTGGCCCAGGAGAGTGGAGTCGTTTCTTGGGTGTGGGTTCGTTTAGTTCCGGATGATCTGCAGTCTCGAGCGCCCTGTTGTTCGAATTGAGCGTGGCAATGTTCGTGATTCTCGAAGATCTCTCATCTAGGTGGGGGGAACGTCGTTGATCCGCATTTACCCAGGTGACGCCTTTTCCGATGGGTTTCTGCATCTGTCTCCCCGGCGTTGAGTCGTCGTGTCAGTCCATCGACTTTCCCATGTACTCGGCTTTCGCTGCTCCACTCGGTGTCCTTCGACTGTCTCTCTTCTGGCCTTCTTGCTGAGATCTTTTGTTTTCGGGTTAATTGTTTTAGTTTTTTGTTTCATGACGGTTAGCCCGTCTGCCTCTTTTGGCCTCTCGTTGCTCCAGACTTCAGTTGAAGTATTGGACTACGAATTATTTCCTGTTCAAAAAAAAAAAATAAAAAAAATGCGACGTCTGGTGCACCTGTCTCTATACTCTTGTTATCAAATTAAATGCTACTCCGTAAATAAATATGTGGGTCTGACTCAGCAGATACCCCCCTTCCTCAGTCCCCCCGCTCTTTACATCATCATCTCTCTCTCCTCTCTCTAGATTTGTGTGTAAGTGTGTGACAGTGTATGTTGGTGTTGTGCTGTTTGTAGATTCCTCAAGAGCTCTACACTCATCAAAACATGTTCCTCCTGTAATGATTCCCCCCTTTCCCCACTTCCTCCTCCATTAAGCCCCCTTTTTCTCAGCTCTTATCCTCTCCGTTATTGTTCTTGTTTGTTACTACCTGGGTTTGCTCTTTCCTTGTTAAGATCAGCTTCAATTAACTTTTTTCCTGAGCTGTCAAATCAGCATCTTACTGAGCCACTAGTTTCTAATTTGGTACTTTTTCTGCACTCACTTTCCCCAATTCGTTTTCTTCTTCCAAATCTCTTCTGGGTATGCTCTGATTTCAGTTTCAGGATCTGGGTTCTAAGAGTTGGGGCTTCTGGGGCTGTAAAGGCTGGAGCTTTAGGGTTGCTGGAGTGTGAAAAGCAGGCATGGAGGAGGGAAAGAAGGAGAGGGTTGTGGGTTTGGTTTCAGTGATGGTTTTGTGCTTGTGTGTTATGCCAGTGAGTGTGAGTGGAATAGGAGCTAATTGGGGCACACAGTGCAGCCACCCATTACCACCTGATATTGTAGTGAGGTTGCTAAGGGATAATGGGATCCAAAAGGTGAAGCTTTTTGATGCAGACTACAGCACTTTGAGGGCTTTGGGCAAGTCTGGGGTTGAGGTTATGGTTGGTATCCCTAATGATATGCTCTCTACACTTGCTAGCAGCATGAAAGCTGCTGAGAAATGGGTCTCCCAGAATGTTTCTGAGCATCTCACCATCAATAATGTCAACATCAGGTAGTTCACTCAACTAATCCTTTCTGATTTGTTGTTGTACAATGTACATGTTTAGGGTTTGTTATCATTTGATGGAATTTGTGATTGGTTGTGGGTGGGATTGGTTAGGTTAAATGCTTCTAGGCTAAGTGCTTCTTCAAAATGTCTGTTGTTTAGGGTGTTAAGTAACCCACATGGTGTTTACAATTGGTGGTTCTTTATGGTTCTTGGTAGAGAATTGTGGATTTGACAAAATTGCATAAAAGGCTGGATTGGCAAGGTATCGCGAACTGCTGTTCGATATTGGCTTTTTATTATGGAATTGATAGGGCATGTTGAACTCTGGAAAGGCTCTAATGCACTATACTTGAGGCTGTTTAGCTACTACATTTGGGATTTGTGAATGCTCTTTAAGAGAAGCAGCTAAGCATCTCTGAGCTACCGAGCTTTGTGTTGCACTTCTAATATCATAGGGATCTCATTAGCACCGTTGAAATGGCAAGATTTGTAGAAATTTGTCGGAAAATATGGAAGGCATGCTTCTATATTATTATGATAGCACACTTATATGGTGATTTAGAGTGTATGGCACACTAGAATTTTCAGTTGCCCAATAAGATGAACAAGGATATCCTTTTATTTGGATAACCTTGTTCTTATTCTGAAATTTCTCTACCAAACAATACAAAATACGTCAAAATGTTTGAAAAGGGTTTATAATTTAAAGGCCATTGCCTCTTGGGAATAGTAATAGCCCGTACCAATAGAGACTCTTCAAGTTAGCTCCCCTAACGATTAACTTGAAAAGGAGGATGTTTTGTTAGCATGAGTAGCAGTGTAGCACTCTTCAACAATCAGATATTTTACATGGGACATGCATCCAGCACTTAAAATGTTTTATTTTGTGAATGTACGAGCTTTGCTGCACCATAGAGGCAGTCACCGAATCACACACAGCCTGACCTGTTTTGTCGATATTTTGAACTTTGTAGGGTAGTCTGACTTTATATTCTTTTGGATTTCTTAAAATCAGTGCTTAGCCTTCTATACTTCTTAGCAGTCTATTGATCTGTAGCCAAATAAGCATAACTGCATATAGATTTCAAATTAAGGGAGCCTAATTATATGTTAGTTGGACGATAATCCTGTAAAAGAATCTTAGTTTTAGGCTTTGAATCATATCTTAGCTGACCATATTGCTGTTTGCATGTATGAGCTTATGCAGAACTTTGCATTTTACGCTATATGCTGTGCATATTCGAATGCATCATGTTGAGCCACTTGTCTTGATCAGGACACGGCGGACACCTACCTTGCATTCATATTGATTTTTGCTTGGAGTCTGCCATGTCAATATACACAGATGAATCCTTAGATATGGAAATAGCCTTTATATTTTGAGAATTTAAGGCATTCATAAATCACATGTATTGTGATGAGTTGATAGGCCTCTTACTTAGGAGAGGAAAGACTGGAATTAATTGCTGAAGCTATTTAAGCACCGGAATAGATATCAATTACACTGCACATTTTTTACACGCCCTTTGCTAGTCATAGAGGCCTTTGATTTGGTTGCAGATTTATCGAGCTACTATAAAACATCGTTTTGATCAGTATGCTTTTAGATGAAGAAAGCTTGTGTTTGTTTATCTGCTCGGCTTCACCTGCGTTACAAAACCTTTCTTCCCTTTGTATGATGATGCAGATATGTTGCGGTTGGCAATGAGCCTTTCCTACAAACTTACAATGGAACCTTTTTGAAAACAACGTTACCGGCATTACAGAACATTCAGTCTGCCATCATAAAGGCAGGTCTGAGCAACCAAGTGAAGGCAACCGTCCCCCTCAACGCGGATGTGTACGCAAGCACAACTGACTTCCCTTCAGGAGGCGATTTCCGAGCTGACATCCATGGATACATGATGGACATTGTCAAGTACTTGAGCAGCAACAATGCCCCATTCACGGTTAACATCTACCCATTCATCAGCCTCTACACAGATTCCAACTTCCCTGTCGAGTATGCCTTCTTTGATGGCAATGCCACTCCCGTAAACGACGGTGGGACCGCCTACTATAACATGTTCGATGCGAACTACGACACGCTCGTTTGGGCCCTTCAGAAGAACGGATTCACGAACATGCCGATCATTGTTGGAGAGGTAGGATGGCCTACCGATGGGAACATAAATGCAAACATCAACTATGCAAGGCGGTTCAACCAAGGCTTCATATCTCACTCGGGTAAAGGTACACCAATGAGGCCTGGCCCTGTTGATGCTTACCTCTTTAGCTTGATCGACGAAGATCAGAAGAGCATCGAACCAGGGAGCTTTGAGCGGCATTGGGGAATATTCACATACGACGGGCTACCAAAATACCAGTTCAATCTCGGGACAACCAACAGCAATCTGATTGCCGCGAAGGGAGTCAAGTACTTGCAGAAACAGTGGTGTGTCCTGAAGCCCTCCACAAACGTACAAGATCAGAAAGTAGGGGATAGCGTGAGCTACGCTTGCGGCCTAGCTGACTGCACAAGCCTCGGATACTCATGTTCAAGCCTGGATGCGCGGGGGAACGTGTCATACGCCTTCAACAGCTACTATCAGATCAATGACCAGGCAGACGAGGCGTGCAACTTCAATAGCCTAGCAACGGTTACTAAGACGGACCCATCTACACCAAGCTGCAGGTTCGGGGTCATGATTGAGCCAATACTATCTGGTGCTACCAGGTCCCGGATGCTGCTGTCGTTCATTATCACGCTGGCGGTGCTTATCATGTCGTGAACACCTCCGTGCAGCTGCTCCTCTGGAGTCGGGCATGCTCGTATTTTGATCGGAAGGTGCCTTCACCAGTGCAGGTTGAATTGTAGCTGGAGATTGATGGATTTCATTGAGAGGATGAAAGGGGGAAATCAGAAACTTGGCAATGATACATCTGTGTAATTTTGCCATGCCCTTTTGTTCTGGATTTATGAAATTTTTGGGTGTGTACTGTGTAGACTGTTTGATGTAATTTTGCATTGTTGTGCCTCTAGCTCTCTATGTGATTTGATGATGATGTGATGGTGCTGAACATTGAATGAACATTGTCATTATTTGTGTACAATTTTGCTGCCTTTTGGGGATTAACCATTTTGTACCAACATCAGATTTTGAATGACTTGATAGTTATTGGTTGTCGGTTCTCACTCATTTAAGCTCAGCAAACCTTTCAAATGAAATATTGTTACTGTATCTGAATACGAGTAGCTCGAATTCGACTCATATTCGCTCGATTAAAACTTGACTCGAGCTCCTTCATTTTCTAAACGAGTCAAGTATGAACACATTTTTAAGCTCGGTCCAAAGCTCAGCTTGTTCGAGTTAAACTCGAATAGCTAGAATTTTATGAAATTTCTTCTAAAATCTCCTTTTAAGTTACTGTATAATGAGCAAGTAGAACGGTTTAAAGATCGAAAAAAACTTGGCTCGAGCTCGTTCATTTCCTAAACGAGCAGAATATGAGCACATTTTTAAGCTCGAGTCAAAATTTAGGCTCGGCTCGAGCTCATTCATATCTTAAATGAACTAAATATGAACAAGCAATATTTGGCTCATTCGGCTCGAATAACAAGCTCGAACTGACACTGTATAAACAGATTTCGTTGTCAGCTAAATGAAATATCATTACTGCATAGACAGATTTCGTTGTATTGTTTGGTAGAGAAATTTGCTCTGCAAAAATGTGAAAAGCAATTGTTAATTCTTACAAAGAATAATAGAGGTATTTATTTACATTATCAGGATTAAGTAACAATAGATTTTACGGTTTTACCCCTGTAAACTTTGCACTATCTATCCACTCAAAAACTGTATACACCACCATCTCAATTGCCTTGTAAGCACCAGCTTTGCTAACCATAGTATTCCTTAATCCTTCCCTCAGCTAAGCTTTTCAGCAATGATGCCCTCCATGGATCCACTGAAGGCGAATAACGTCACAACCAAGCACGCGTAACTGAAAGCTTGGAGAGCGATCCACTGCTTGGACCACGCTTCGATGTCCTTCTGGATCAGGTACAATCTCGTGGGAAAGTATATAGCCAAGGGCCAAAAGTTCACGGCTCCCATCACTCCGATAACCTGGTTGAAGTACGGAAAAGACATGGCCAGCGCAGTACTTGATATGACGTACACAGTCCGGAAACACAGCCTGAAGAGGTTCAATCTCATGTTTGGCAGCAAGGGAATTTTTAGATTGTATTCGCTGTTGATGAACTCGCTTTCTGGAAATCTCGCTTGGGACCATTTGTCTACTGCGGCGAATAACGGTTGGCTGTATATCTGAAGATCACCAGCACATAGAATTGAATATCAAGTAAATCAGAATGAAATTTACCTGGGCATGAAGGAGAATCCAAAGGTCGTATAATGTGATATAATGGTAAAATTGCAAATACCTGATAACCTCCGACCAAATGCAGAGCGATGCAAGCATTTGCAAGATCAATTAGCCAATAGGGCTCGTAGAATCCAAAACCTGTTAAAAGGTTACCAGGTGTATCATCCCCGAAAGCAGCGTAACCAAATCCTCCACATAAGAGGTAGAACAGGGTTGTTACAGATAGTGAAATCCCGGAGGCCTTCTTCATGGTGTAGCTTTCCGGTGGAGGGGCCTCCAAGGTATCCTTCATGACCAAACAAAATCAAAAGCAAGTTTATGGTAACATACGGCTCAATAACTCAATGGACAAGCTAAAGTTGGGTAAAGCCAAAGCGAACAATATTATCTGATTCAGAAATGAAACTCACCTGAATCTCAAACTGGATTAAGGAATAAGGATATGCAAAAGCAATATCTCCGAGTGCTTGAGAGACCAACCATACTTTTTCGACTGCTGAAGTGGAAATTCCTTCTATACTCCCTTTAACAACGCCATTAGCTATAAGAGGATCAAACACAGGATTAATATAAAATATAAAACCAGACGTTATCCATAAAATTAACTTTCGTTAGATGGTCACGAATGAAAAGAAAGGCAGGAAAAATAAGGGAAACCTTTTTGGTTCCTTTTTTTTCATATTGGGGGCATGCCATGACAATCTAGCAACATGAAAATATTTACCAATTGTTTTCGCAATGCCGAGACCCAGTCCAATGGAAGAATAGGTGAAGGACATGGTTGCAGATAAAACAGACAGCCATTCCATGTCATGAAAGCCTGGTATTTGTGACATCACGATTTGAACAGCCCCAAAGAGTGCCATGTATGAATTATCTCCAAAACTGCAAGCTGCTTCATGCCCTTCTTTGTGGTAGCAGTTCGACTTCTGAATTGCTCTGCATCAAGGAGGCATCAAAATACAAGTAAAGCTTCATATTTAAACATGAAGGACTTCACATTCAAGACGCAAAAGGAGTTCCTTGCAGAGCTCCATGTAAGGAGGCCATATACACACAACAGATGAGCGAGAGGCTCAAAATACCTATCAGATTAGTGAAGATTACTGACGCACCTCATGCTTATAGCAGAAGTTATGGTATAGGCAATTCCATTACCATACAAGCTTACATAGACAACTAGTCCACACACCCACGCACTCTTCGCACCTGATAAATGTAAAATCAGCTCATCCATATGCAGAAACATAGAAAACAACCACGTAGCCCATGGGATGGCATAATAGAAACTTTAAACTTTGGTGATCATTGATAACTTTGGGGAACGCCATAGGATAATAAACATACTCGATTTCAGAAAACAATTTTATGATTTTATTGGAGAATAGGGTCTCTGATTTTGTTGTCAGACATTTCCTTATACTGCATTTGGATAAATGTCATTAAATTAATTTGGATATGTTGAGGAACTCCATAAGTGCAATTAGCAATTTGAATTTATAATAGACACAGGATTCATTTAGCGTCCCATCCATATGATGCATAGCTCCTTATTGGCACAAATTAGCACTTCATCAGCACATTAATAGTCCACAATCCCCAATTTCAGGCTTTGAGCTCTCCACCAAAATTCATCTTTTTCTATCAATCATTCATTCATCCATCAATAAAACCACTTGGATAGTCAGAATGAATTAGTTTTTCTTTTGTCTTCACAACAAAAGAGTTAAATAATTTTCTTCACAGGGATGAAGGAACCACTCAATACAAATCATTTTGCATGAGGAAAGACATTTTTAGTCTTCAGCGGGAGAGGGTATCCATTTCAAATAACAAATTTGAGTCGTAGGCAAGCGAGGGATGATTTCAGTGAAACTTCAAGGGTTGTTTGGTAAACAAGATATGAAAATGGAATGGGATTGAGCTAATCATTGAAATGACATACATAAATGAGGCTTATATCCCTCAATTTATATACTACTATCTTTTACTTGTTATTTTGATTGATCACTCCTTGAATGTGCTTCTTACTTCCATACAGGGTCAAAAGTTAAAAACAAATCAATCGTTTCTAATCTTGTATTCAACTTCCACATACATAATCAAATCTATAATTCACACTATTCCCTTCCCATTCTCTATTTCAATCACCAAATGGAAAATAATCCCTCAACCTAATGCACTAGAAGATCCAATAGTAATGAAGTTATAAAAGGGGCCTCCTCACCTAATTTATGCTGAACAGCTGCCAGGTAGGAACGATGTCGGTCGGGGCCTATTTCTGAATCAGGGGACATGTAGCAATCAGAGAGGAGGAATACGGAAAAAAGGGTGACGCCAGCAAAAAGGATAATTGATATTGGTCCAGCAATCCACCCCAACTGAGCCATGCACCATGCCAGCGATAGTACACCAGACCCAATTACACCAGTTATTATGTGTGCCACTGCTGTCCATAAGGTTCCTTCACAAGTGCAATGTTTGAAAGATATTAATGAGCTACAATATGAAAACTTCTTTGTACATGAGGTTGTTCAACATGAAAAATAAAAAATGGAAGTGACCAGAAAAGTACAGTAAAGCATTATACAAACAACATGATGAAACTCAAAGAACGGCAACTTCTTGTTGCTGGGGTTCAATATTTCTGCAGTAACTAAATATTGCTGAGGTGCTAAAGACAAGCATCTAGCCCCCTATTTCTAACACTCTCCATGCCCAAGGAAACCAAATAAGCCTCAAAGGCAAAAGTAAAGGAAAAGCTGGGGAGAAAGCTGAGGTTGAAATAGCTCAACCAACCAGAGACACACAGGAAAACATGAGCTTTACACATCTCTAAATGCGCAAATCATCTATCAGTAAACATCGCAGATAGCACTATAAGTTTAGGTTTGTCAGCAAGGCAGGACAAATACAGCCCAGATTACCCTTGTCCAAAGAATAAAACATCTTACAAGAAGGCATTTTCCCTTTTAAGTAATTAACAGAACTTCTAAACAACTAGAGCATACACTATATATATCAACGGAAAGTCGCAGAACTTTCAGACCAAATTAACAAACCACTCCACCTTTAAGTAAACTCCACAGCTAAGAACACCCCTTGCCTAAAAGCTAACACAGTGATTACTGATTAATGAACAATTAAAACTTGTTCAGATTCTTGATTTACAATCAAATCTTATGTCATTAACCATTTCTCTGGATGACTTCTGTTAGGTAAAAAGAACAAAGGAGTACCAGTAGCCGGAAAACGGTATACAATTTCAACCAGCTACTTCATTAAGTTTTAAACCTCACATAGAGAACCTCTCCCAAACCTGGTAATTACTGTCTTTTTTCCCTACAAACTTGTGAAAAAACAGATTGTAACTGACTTAGTATGCATCAAATTAATTGCCAAAGTCAAACAAGTACCCAAAACAAGTAAACACAGCATGGAAGTTGCAACTTGCAGTCATAAAACTTAGCTGAACATACCTAACCTAACATTCAAGACAACTCATATCAATTTGTACAGATAGCAAAACACTCTTCTACCTCAACAAAGCTGTCAGTCCTTGTGCTGGCATGTGAAAGATCTGAATCTCAGAATCCCAAAATTACCAATAGCAATTAATAATTTGTTAATTCAATTACAATTTCAAGTACCTTCTATACTACTACCCTATTTTGCAACGCGACTGCATCTGAGAATTTCAAACACAAAACCATGTACGCAAAAATCAGTCAAATGCAACCTCAGAATGGGATAAGAAATCAAACAGCAAAGCTCAACTGAAGCCGAACAAGATTATTTTCCAAAAAAAAGGCAAAATTGATCCTCCGCTTGAGAGGGAGAAAGTACCACTGTACCTGTTCTCTTGATGGAAGATGGGAGGGAGTTGAAGGAGGAATCCAACAAAGGAGCTCGATCAATTTCTCCAACGCTGCCCATGGCTGCTGCGCTTCAATCAACCTCGAAGATGTTTGGGAAATTGGAGATTTTGGGGGGGGAAAAGAGGGATTATTGAGAATGGAACTCCAAACGGGAGTATGAATGACTCCTCACAGTGGGTTTTGTTTAGTTGCATATTTGTAGGAGGAGAGGAATCTGCAGTTGCATCCTATAACAAGTAATTTGCAGTAATATAAACAGAAATTCCGTTTATTGACCACTAAGTTTTGCAAATTGCGTATATTATCTTAAAAAAATTCAATTTTTAGGTAAAACCCCAAATTTGAATATTCATATTAGTTTTTTTGATATGTATTATTACGGTTTTTCTAACCTATATCATCAGGGCATAAGTTGACCTTTTCAATTTTGTAAATATGCTATTGAATTTATGTATTTATTTAACCAATTTTTAAGTATTTTTTTGGCTTCGTCTACTTTCCTTTTAAGTTTTTTTTTCTTTCTAATAATGATAATTAGTGCAATCCCCGCATCAGGATGCATTTAGATAAAAAAAAAACTTATTGTCCATTATAGTAGATAAATTATAATTGAACGAATTAACAAATGACAATAACTGCAGGAAAAAAAAAACTACAATCTATAAAATATTTATTGAAGTTAACTACACTCATTTAGATTTGAGGTGAACTTGAATTGAAACAAAATGAACGAAACTATTTCCTTAACCGTACGTATTCTTTGATAGTGGTGATGCAAAACAAACCGAGACATAAGATACCAAAATATATAATATAAGATAAACTTTCCTCATATGTCTTCTTGGATTCGACATCCTTACAATAGTGAAAAAATGGAATTAGATCAAATAAATATGACAAATATAATGGAATTAGAAAAATTGAACTAAATAAAAAAAAGTGCAACTAGATCAATTGGTCAAAATGTGATTTAAGAGAAGAGGATAAAGGAATTACAAAAAAGGAAAAAGAAGATTTAAAAAATTGAAAGGAAAAATTAAGATAAAAAAGACATTTCAACATAAATTTTTTATGTTTTAAAAGTTTATATAGATATATAGATTAACCATTTCCGACATACAAATCTTTATTTTTATTACTATATATTTCATTTTAATTCACTTACTATTCATAGACGTTTTCATTTATGGTTTTTAAAGAATAATATACTCTTTTTTTGCTTCATTTTAATATGAAATTATTAAATATAATAAATAATACTCCCTCTGTTAATTAAAACTTATTGTTTACTATTCATGCACGTTTTTTTTATAATGATCAAAATTATATGAAATATTAACTTTTTAAACAAAATTATTTTTATAAATTCATACTTAATTAACAAGTATGAAATTATTAAAAAAGTTAATATTTTATATAGTTTTTAACACCTCAAAAAACGTGCATGAATAGTAAAACATAAGTTTTAATTAACGGATGGAATAATAAAAATAAAAATAATATTTTATATATTTTTTAAAAATCATTTTATAAAAAACGTTTAGAAATAGTAAGTCATAATCAAAAAGAAATAGAGTAATTAGTTAATGTCTTAATACCAATCCATATGATTCTCAAGTACGTGGCCCTTTATCTAATTGAGTTTGTGCAGATGGTTGAATTTTGGGGGAATTTTGAGTCGGTACTCTATCCGAAAAGGTTGTTATACATATTGTCTACCAAATAGTCATATTGGTTGCAATATTGGATTTTTCTTATGTTTAAAAAAAAAAAAACTTTTAGATGGGTTGCATCATTAGGGTTGTTATTTGAGGTGAATTAGCCGAGTATTATTTGTTCATATATATTCAACTTGTTTAGCAACGAGTTGTGCTCAAGCCGTGTTTAAATTTTGACTCGAGTTTAAAAATGTGTTTACACTCGGCTCGTTTAGAAAATGAACGAGCTCGAGTCGAACCGAGTATTACTTGTTCATATTCAACTTGTTTTAAAACTAGCCAAGCTTAAGTTTAAACTCGAGCTTAAAATGTGCTCATACGCGGCTCGTTTAGGAAATGAACGAGCTCGAGTCGAGTTTTTTTCGAGCATTAAACATTTCTATTTGCTCAAAACACGGTGACGTAAAGAAAATTTTACAAATTTCACAAAATTTGAGCTATTCAAACTTAAATCGAGCGAGCCAAGCTTTTGAGTTGATCGAGTTTAAAAGCGTGCTCGTACTCGACTTGTTTAGAAAGTTAAAAAGCTCGAACTGAGCTTTTACCGAGTCAAGCCTGAGCCGAAGTCTAGTTACCACGCATAAAACTATGTAATTCTAATTATTTGCTTATGTACGTTGTTTCTTCTTTGGTTACTAGGACTGTTATTCGAGCCGAACGAGCCGAGTATTGCTTGTTCATATTCAGTTCATTTAGGATATGAGCGAACTCGAGCTGAGTCTAAATTTTGACTTGAGCTTAAAAATGTGCTCATACTCGGCTCGTTTAGGAAATAAACGAGCTCAAGCCGAGCTTTTTTCAAGCTTTATGCAGTTCTAATTGCTTATTATACTGTGTTCATACTCAGCTCGGCTCGTTTAATTCAAGCGAGTCGAGCTTTTGACCGAGTTTAAAAATGTGTTCATACTCAGCTCATTTAGAAAATGAACGAGCTCGAGTCAAATTTTTATCAAGCAAGTACGAGTCGAATTCGAGCTACTCGTGTTCATATTTAAAAGATGACATTTAAATTATTGTTACCTCCCAATCATCTATCTCTTCTCTTCACATTTTAACATATCTTCACTAGTTTTATCACTCGTCAAATATATAAGTTGAGTCAGATTTAATCATAAAACCAAAAGATAATAAGAAAAACAACCTACTCTAACACAAATCACAAATGCCATTGGAATTTATTTACCTCATAATACTATGCGTAATAGAACACATCACTCTTACTACAAGATCATTGATATCACATCAAAGATGTTGAATTCGATATAAACATGTCCAAAAGAGCACGAAAGTTCATCAAAATACGACTTTTCCAAATAATGAGAATAGACCCTTGAAATGATACTGCTTTTTCATATTGAATGATTACTATTTTCTCTTTGGCATTAATTTTTCCTCCGTGAAACTTAAGCAATCTTAGTCCATCGTATAACTATTCCATGATTTGTTATTATATGTATTGAGGGCATGGGTTAGATACACTCAGATGTGCGGATTAATCATCCGTTTTATTTTTACATGTCCTATAATTATTACAACTTGGAAAAAAAAAAGACTTATGGATCATGGATCCGTTCAATTTACCTAACAGATTTATTATCCGTTCACATTAATTTTTTAACAGCAAAATCAAGCTGCGGTAATAAATTTTAAAAATCTATGATATGTCCATGTATATATTTTTTAATTTATAACTTTGTTTTTTATAATAAGATTTAATGTAAACAAATCATGGGTCTTGAAGAGGTAAACGAATCATAATATTTATAATCTATTTGTGCATTTTAAAAAAATGGCATAATGATAATGAGACACGTGTTATCATAGAGACCAACAGATCATGAATCCACGCAATTTGAGTATATATAAGACCTGCACCCGCTGCTTCGACTAGAAAAATAACTAAGAATAATGCAGCTTCTTAGATGTAGACAAAAGAATATTTTAAAAAAACATTCACTGTATTAGTCAAATAATCAACTTGTATCCCAAAAATAATGCATAAAAGTATAAAACTTTTCTTGTTTAAATGTTGGTGAATAAATTGGAGAGATTTAAGCTTCCACACCAACTGAGAAATGCATATTGCGATTGAACTTTTCAGTATTTAAGCCAGTATGCCTCCAAATTTCATATGATTTAGAAACTTCATATCACGCTTTATTTGTATGATAATATGAGTAAAGACAATTGAGAAATGCACAAGGTGTTGGAAAATTTCTCATCGATACAAATTTCAAGCAGGAGTGACTTGTTCACTTAGTAGGTTTACCCTACCAAGTGAGGTAAGGGATGGGTCCGGGTCAGTGGGTCAACCGAGGCCTGTCAGGCAAGGTCGGGTCATGGACCAGTCGGGTACATCAAAAGAGGATGCATAATGAATCTGGAGACAAGAAATGGATGTGCACATTTGCTCAAAAACCCGAGTGGTATAGCTACATCCGTTGATTATCACTTCCTTTCATAAACACAATGAAAAATTGAGATGCAGATGAAGGCCAAGTACACTAAATTTAACGTCTAACTACCACCGGAGAAGATCCCAATCCTTTTAGCCACGTCTGAAGCATTGAACTCCGATGATAACTGGATGAAAGCTTTCTTTGTTCCATCGGCCCTGCAAAGAGATAAGCAGATGCAAGTAGGAGCAAATCAGATGACATTAATAGATGAGATATACTGCAGCAAATATCAATACCTTCAAATTTAAGGCGCATGGCAGATGTATGATTGTACAGATGAGATATGGTCACACATACAGAGATCTTGCCTTTGAAACAATTATCTAATCTGGGCAGTATGAGATTTGTGCGTTTATTTTCCAATGCAGTGAGGTTTCATTATTTTAGGTGAAATGAGGTTAGAAATTTATTTTCACTCATTGAAACTTCATAACATCAATAACCATTGGCTTACTGACATCATTTAGGTTATTTTACACTGAAAACAACAGTTTTGAGACCCGGGAATAAATGTTGGAACAAAACATATAGTGAAAAACATGTGAAGATATTTTTCTAGAGCAAAATATTGTAGCTTCTCTCCACAGAATTTATCTGCATTCTCATCTAATACCATAACCATAACCCAAAGACATTCTTTAGGTGCCATTAGCTTAACAATGTTAGTAAGTCTTAACTAAAAGACAGTATATCAAGCACCTTATGTCCCATAAACTACAGTAGTTAGATTTCATCGTGCTTAAAGAGAGGCGCAGGTTGCAGACCATCTCATACCAAAAAGTGAGAATTTTTCATATGTATATTCTACAATTAGAATAGCGTAAACCGAAAGGTCACTTCTCTGTGAGTTTATCTAAAGTCGTGATTGACAACATTGGATAGTGTTGAATCCTTGAGTATCACAATTCACAACCTCAATTGTGATAGAGAAGACTATAAGTAACAACACAGAAGGCTCTGATTGTATATTATTAACCTTTATTTAAATCATAGAACTGCTATAACACCTCACAGAATCACACATTGCTCCTTTAACCCATTACTATAATCTAATGGGCTTTGATAAATCTCGAACAATGATGATGCCCTCTCCATTATTACTAGATAACCCCAAATACAACAACAATCCTAGTCTATCCCGCTCAGTGCAGGGTAAATGCCACCTCAAAAATACCTGCACAAATCAGCAAAGGAGCCTTTCCAGGTAACTCGCAGCAAATCAGCAACCATCTCAAATACATCCCTTTAGTTATTTATCTTCCTTACACTGGCTTTTTTAGCCTTTAAGGAGCGAGAAGAAAAGCTGACAATCTCTTCAACCTCCTTTGCTACCAAACACCCATCCACTTCGACAATTGTAATTTACAGTGAAAACAAAAAGCATCCCAGAAAGAGATGAGACTAGCATAAACACCAACTTGACCTCAACAAATTAGGGCAAGTGAAAAATGATCCACAGAAGAAAGCAACCATATACATTCTGTTCCTGCATCTTGCCACGTAACTACCAAGTAACAAGTTCAGTGCACAACTAACCAAATCAAGCTTGACTATGCAGCATATTCTAGCTGAATCTATTTTCACTAAAAAAAATAAAAAGATTTAACAAATCAAACATTCTACCAATTGAACAAAACAAAACATGAAAATACATCAAAACTCAAAAGATACAAGAAATAATGAAGCAACCTGATTGGTGCAAAATTGAGCATTTTCCAGATACTAGATGCAAAAGAACAGCACACAGCAGTAGTTGATGATGATGCATTATGAGTTAAAGGTCATTACCTAATGGATGTGTTGACCTTCTTAACCCCAACCTCAAGGAAGCTTTTGATAGCAGTTCTAATCATCTTCTTATTAGCTTTTACATCAACAACAAACACAAGGGTATTGTCGTTGGCAAGGTTCTTAATTGCTGCCTCTGTCAGAAGGGGGTACCTGAGAACCTGGGAAAGATCAATCCTGCCATTAAAAACATCATCCCTGCGGGCAGCCTTTTTCTTTTCCTTCTTCACAGTTTCAGGTGAATCGAGTGTCACAGTTGCTCGAATCTTTGAGAAGTTGAATGCAGAACCATCACATCCTTTGCGGCCAAACTGTTTTATCAACAAGCTAATAAGTCATCCTTTTAAATTTTTTTTATGACTTCAGGTAATCGCATAACCAAAAGTTTCTTCAAACACAGCTTGATTTTACTCAATGTACAGCAATCACACTCGATTGGCATACCTATTGCAAAGACAAACCAAAAACATTTCCACACAAACTGGATACATAAATTACAACTCTAAAAAGGATATAACTCATACTGCTCACTTTCAAAAGCAAATTATAAGTTGAAAATGCATTTTCCCTAATTTCTAGGCTATGATGAACCCGAGATGATTTTATCAGCACGCTTGCAATCAAACAATAACAGAAGGTAAACAAACAATTGGTTACGGTTGTAAGACGAAGACACAAAAACACGCTAGATTAACACATTGGATGAACAAAGATAAGTATAATCGCAGCAAAATCAGAAGTGTGTACGAGTAGGAGAGAGAAAGAGGAGCTGACCTTGAAATGGTTCAATTTGGGGGAGGAAAGAGAAACAGTGAGGAAATTGGAAAGTCTTGTGCTGGTCAGAGGTGAGAGAGACGGTGTCAGCTGCATTGCAACCATCGATTGCGCCATTTTTGCACAGAAGAGAGAGAGAGAGAGCTTCCTCGGTCCTTATCTGCAGAGTGGGAGGATAGCTTTCTCTAACGGCTTTAGTCCCTTGTTTGGGCCATTTTATGTGGATTTGGGCCTTCTTTAATGGGCCTAATGAGCCGACTTCTAACCAATAATTCAAATCCGACTTGTGCGAACAACCATCCCAGTCTATCTCGGTCGAAATAGGGTCTAGTGATCTGGATAGACTGGACGTATGAATCTTTTTCCCGAGTACGTTAAGAGGGTATTTTCAAACATGGTGACTATATGCACTTCTTAGGACAAATCATAAATTCGTCCGTTGTAAGTTTTTAAAGAGATAACTATGTAAAAGAGAGAGTGAAAAAGAGAGAGAATGTGGGTGTCATAAAAGAAAGAGAGAGAGCATCGGAGAGAAAAAGAAAGAGAGGGAGAGAGATTTTTTCTTTGTACTTTATTAGGACGGATCCTAAATCTATACTATGTAGTCTTTTCAAAAGATCTAAAACTATCATAACAAGAGAAATGTGGGAAACCGAGCAATGGAATACGAAAACGATTGGTACGCCCTAGACACTCTTACCCGACAAAGACTAACCCACCTCCATACAGATGGGGCTCATCCATTGTGTCATATCTCTCAATATTTTTTTAGTAAGATAAAAAAAAATGGTAAGTTTATGTTTTATCACTTTTTTCTAACTCTTTTTAGGTCGCGGTCTAATGTCTCTTCCATTATTAATGGCAAGGGTGTTAGTATTACATCCACACATTGGTCCACTTGCGTCTCTCCTTAACCAGATTTGGACATGGTAGAGATGTATGTGGGAATTGTTGTTATCGATTAAAAGGAACAATAATTACAATCTCGATATATCCCGCTATAAATAGGGTATAGGGGTCAAGTTGTACTCTCTATTTCCCTAACTATATAGAGGGGGCATTTCCGAGAGACCTATATTAATTATATAAAAAAAATCAAATAACCGAGAGCAGATAATAAGCATGAACACCCAAAGAATACTAAACATAGCATTGCAAGGGAGAAAGAATGAAGAATAGATAAAAGATACACCTCTAGACACTCTAACGCCACATGTGATTAGTCCTACTCAACGCGGATAACACTCCTCCTCATTATCTGTTAACAATAAAGAAAATGTTATACCAAACATACTAAAAAAATATCAAAATATATCCATAATTTCTATTTTATCATGTGCTAAACAGATTTCCGTTTATTTATCATAAATAGTTATTATTATTTTTTCTTTTCATTTTTTTACAAAATAACTTTTTTTTTTGGTTTAAAAGTTATATATATAATTTCAGGTATAATTCAATAATTTTGGTGCCCGACACATGTATCATTTGTAGGCCTTCTAATGACTTTGTGTGCTGTAAAATTTCATTAAGAGTAAACGAGATAGGAGAATCTAATTTCTTTCTCTTTTTGTAAGCAAACAAGATTCATGTATGACTTTAAGGTGAAGTACTTGAAGTAATTGGAGTCACTCATCTTTTACATATAATTTATGAGAATATGATTTCTTTCTTTTATTGTAAGAGCAAGCCCAACAGCTTCTCTAAAAAATCTCTATTTTACAGATAAAAATGTCAAAATCTCTAAAAAAAATTCACTCAAACTCCAATAGCTTCTCTATTTTATAGATTTTTACATTTATTATACAGTATAATAAATAAATGCATTTATTAAGGATATTTAATTCTACATTTATAAAATATTATTTTAATCTTAATTATAATATTTAGCCTCACATTTCTAACATTTTTTTACTTATTTATAACATTATATATTACAATTTAACGTTTTTAAAACTTCAAACATTTCTAACATCTATTTTACTTATTTCTAACAATTAAAGTTGTTAACATTTTTTTTAACAATTAAAGTAATACTTGTACTGGTAACACATTTTGGTCAACATCTGTTTTTGCCTTCCAATATCTTCTTCACACTCTTTTTGGCTGTAACTTAAAGATATGTTGCTCACCTCTTGTACAGATGAAGAACCCAACCGACCAATGGTTTGTTGCTTTCAACTGTTTTTGCCTTCCAATACCGAAGACAAAGGAGGAGAAGCCTGGTTTGGTGCTTCCCTCAGCAATAAATTGTCCATAGGGAGAAGTGCATACATTTAATTATAGAGATGAATCCTATTCCCACAAATTTACAGATTTTTTCCCATTTTTCACTCTTTTCTCTATTTTGCAGATTGGTTTACATAATCTGTTGGGGTCAAAATATGGGTTTTTTTCTCTAAATTCCATCTTTTCTCTATTTTAGCACATCTCTTGGGGTTGCTCTAAGCAAAGAGGATGCTAATGTGATCGGTTTTTGCTTTTAAGTAATATTTGAAGATTTGAAGATACCTGGTGTCGGACATTTTATATATAAAGTCAATAAATAGATTTCCACATATATATATATATATATATATATATATATATATATATATAGGCTAGGATTCAAAAGATTAAGTATTATATTATAGGGAAAACTAATTAAAATACCCTCACCTTTGGGGGTATGGTAAAAATATATCCTCAACTTTCAAATGTAATAAAAATATCCCGACCTTTGAGGGTGATGGTAATATATTACCCTGTATTTTCTCACGGGTCAAAAATACTGACAAGAAAACCTACGTGAATTTTGTTTTTGACAAGACAACATATGTGAAAGCCTTTTTTACACATTAGCACTAAAATTGGGTTTTCTTGATCGGTTTCCTTAGGGAAAAATCACAAAACAATAACAAATTAAACCCGAAAAACGAAATTGATTCAACCAAGCAACTAATCTGGTCAAAAGTGCCTCAAATTAACACAACACGACTATTCCTAACACCAAACCGACAACAAAACTAAACCAAAAACAACAACAACAACAACAACAACAACAACAACAACAACAACAACAACAACAACAACAACAACAACAACAACAACAACAACAACAACAACAACAACAACAACAACAACAACAAAGAGGGGGGGGGGACTTACCCACCCAAGTCTGTGAACGAATCAAATGGGAAGAAGATGTGAGAGAGACAACTCAAGATAGTCGACCACGAGGGAGGAAGACTGACATTGAAGAGGAACCGTGAGCTACCTAGAAGACCCGGAAGACAATTCAAGAGGCGACCACGGTCCCCGGAAGAAGATATGATGGAGGAAAAGGCGTTAGATATGAACCCGATCCAACTCTTTATTTTTTCCTAAGGATACTGTTAAAAAAAAACATTGTAAAAAACCCGCGTAGGCTGCCTTGTCAGCATTTTTGACTCGTGAAAAAACTTGTGGTAATATATTACCACTACCCTCAAAGGTCGGGATATTTTTATTACATTTGAAAATTGAGGATATATTTTTACCATGTCCCCAAAGGTTGGGGTATTTTAATTAGTTTTCCCTATATTATAATAGTTAATTTTGAGCAAACAAAAATATTATACGGAGTAATAGTTAATTTTTCTAGTGATAAGGGAGAGGTACACCTTGCAAGAGGTTCATGGTTTAAATCCCATTCTTTACACAATTTGTACGTGTAATTAGTGAGTGTTCAAGCCTTCATTGGTTTGGGTGAGCCCGTTTGGTGGATTGCCACCTGGCTTACTGGTTTGCGTCTTTTGCAGGATAGGGCTTGGACCTGTGGGGGATTAGTTGACAACCTCGGAACCTCCAAGTTACAAAAAAAAAATTATTATAAAAAAAATTAAATGTTAGAATTTGAAAAGGGAAAAAAAAGAGTAAATATCCATATAATAAAACATAATTAATTAATGTCCACCATCTAATATTTATTAGTTAATTAAATGTCCACCGATTACCATTAAATGCTGCACGCTTCTAACTATGACAGTAAGCTGACAAAGCATGACAATAAACTGACAAACGAACTTATTACTAATATTGATATTTTCTGCTGACAAACACATATTCTAATAAATTCGTGTCTCATCGTATATATTTATTCACATATATTCTAATATTTCTTATAAAGTAACTGATGGTTTAAGGTGCAAAGTTTTCGATTACAAAAAAAAAAAATCAACACATTTTCGATTCCAAAAATAACCCTCCTTGTCCGCTTTTTTTTTTTTTTTTTTTATGACGAGGAATGTTGAGAATATGAGTTGTGGGGAATCCCACATTGATTAAAAATTGAATCTGAGCCTTGCATATAAGTCGGTGGGTCACTCCTCCTATTGCCAATTGGTTTTTGGATGGAACCCCGCTGGTCTTGTGTCCTCGGCTCGGGTGCGCATATGCGCTCGGACGTGTGGACCCTCCATGTTATATGACCCACCGGAATTTAACATGGTATCAGAGCCGAGGTTCGGCTAAGTGCGGTGTGGTTTGGGTTCCTGGTCTAATTGGTTGGCCGGCCTTAAGGCTTAAGTCGTCAAGTGCAACTGGCAATAATGTGTGGTCACGCAGTTGCACTTGGGGGGGGGGGGGGTGTTGAGAATATGAGTTGTGGGGAATCCCACATTGATTAAAAATTGAATCCAAGCCTTGCATATAAGTCGGTGGGCTACCCCACCTAACACCAACTGGTTTTAGGATGGAACCCCAATTGGCTTGTGTGCTCGACTTGGTTGGTGCGCGTGATGCGCTTGGGCGTGCGTGGCCCCCCCACGTCGTATATTACCCACCGTAATTTAACAAGGAACCCACCTTCGGTGGCAAACCCCGAGCACGTGACCCAGCCAGCAAGAGATCGTCACCTAGAGATTGCTCCTTGTCCGCTTCTTTTCAGTTTTCACATGAATCGTCACCTAGAGATCGTCACCTAGAAAGGAGACTAACACCAAAACCTCTCCCTTGTTCGCTCCTTTTCGTAGTAGTTCACAAACCGCTCCTTGTCTGCCCCATCTCCGAAATCAGATCGAGATCTGCACCCCATCTTTGTTTCTAATTTTGGATATGGAGAGTGATGTGAAGATCGGCCATCGCTTTCTTCCAATTTCATGAATTCGAATTAATTTTTAAATTTTTTACCGGGAAATTCAACACTTGATCGGAGTTCGACGAACAAGATGAATCACGACAATGACATGTTGTGGTTGACGCTAGCAATCAACCACTCCAATAGTCCAATGCGAGCCCTGAAGCTTCGGTGTCCGGCACCAGCATTGGAAGTGGTGGTGGCTGTCGATTTAGGGCGGTGATCAGTGCAGGAGGGGGAGAGTCGAGATAACCGGAGCCGAGGGGCTGGTCAAGGAGAAGGCCGTCGCAGACTCTGGTGAAGGCGGCGTGGAGGCGGTCGAAGTGGACAGAGAGGTGGGAATGGAGGACTAGCGAAGTGATCGACAAAGATGGAGGGAGGGAGAGGGGATTCGACAAGATCGACCGGTGAAGCCGGAGATAGAGGAAAGAGATGGAGGGACGGAGATTGAGGGGGGGAGAGGGGATCCGAGGGAGCTAGGGATACTTTAACTGTCTGTGGACATTTGTTTAATTTAAACTGCTTTGTGGATATTTGTTTAATTAGGTTAGGAAATTGTGCGAACCAATTTTCTCATTTGAAAATACTGGATTTATGGAGTAGATAGATACTTTTTGTGGAGGGATCTTATGGCTTTGTTTGTTGTAATGACTTTGTGTGATGTGTAAAATTTCATTAAGAGAATCTAATTTATTTATCTTTTTCTAAGCAAACAAGATTCTTATATGTCTTTAAACTAAATTTGAAATAATTGGGTTCTCTCATCTTTTATATAGATTCTTAAATTTTAATTTATAAGAACATGTTTTCTATTTTTTTTATATTGTATGCAAAGAGAGGAGGTTAACGTGATCATTTTTTGCTTTAAGTAAGATTTGAAAATAACAAGAGTATGTCATGCATCTTATATCGACTTTATATAGTCGATGAATAGATTTCCATGTTCATATAATTGATAGCATCTATTTTAGTCATATTTTAGGCATATATTTGCATATTAGTTTAGGTCATTTTCATGCATATTTATCATATTTTATGCTTTATTTATTTTATTTTGCATTTTCGGAGTCTACACCTGGTTTTTATTCGTTTCAGGCATTTTGAGCAAATATTGAGGAAAATTAAGCTTTAATATGAAGCGGCGATCATATTGGATGGACCCGAGGAGCGAATGGCGGAATTTGCTAAATGTGGGAGCTGTTTTGTGGAGTTAATTTATAATTGGGTGTTGGGATGCAATTTAGTTATTTAAGTTTGTGGGTCAATTTTGTAATTTCCTAAAAATAAAACTATATACTCCCGTACGTTTTAGAATTGGGGGGAGGAACTTCGGACCTTTGCCGCCGTACAGGCTTCGGCCTCTTTCTTCTCTTGCTTTTAGGTTTAGTTTGATTCTTTGTTTTTGACAGTATACACTTTGGATCGAAGACGAAATTCCGGTTTGCATTCTATTTTATTTCAGCAATTTATTTTTATCTATGATTTATTTCGTTGATTATCATATTATGCTTGCTTGAATCTTCGATCTAGGGTTTGGGTGATCCCGATGATGATTTGGTAGTGTTGAAATTGATATTCGTTTGTCTGATGATTTGTGATTTAATCCTATTGTGCCAGCCCTAATTGATGAGAATTGATTAGAACCGATTTAGGGTTTGAACTCGAAAGACTAAAACCCTAAATTAGAATTTAGATGGTGAATATAGGCCGAAAAGCTATTGGATCCATCGGAACCATAAGATTAAACCTGAAGTTTAGTTGATCGAAAGTGAAACTAAGCTTCTTGAGGATTTATAGATTGTCATAGATATTTTAGATGATTTTGATATTAATCGATACCGAAAGGCGACGTTGATATGATTATCATCTAGAATTCTAAGAACTTAAAGGGTCTAAATTGGTTGCTTGAGTCCGAAAGGTGATTGTTAACCAATTTAGACACATTCGCTTTGATTCCGAAAGGAGATTTGCGATTACCTTAGACAATCTACCTTCAACAAATTCAGACGGTGGCACGAATATTAATATTAATCTACTAAAGCGTCGTTGTGGTGATCTTTTACCCTAGACTTGTCTCGTATCCATTGTTTAATACCTATTTTTGCATATTTGTTTCGCATTAGTTGGTTACTTTCTCCATCCATATAAACATTTCGCCTTTATTTTCTTGACTTAGTTAAATCAGTTTGAATTGATAATCGATACCACATAGTCCTTGTGGATACGACACTCGATATACTACAACTGAACCCCATACACTTGTGGGTGTAGGTTTTAGCCTATCAATAATATAGGGTTAAGAAAGATTAAATATTATATTATAAAAATATTAAATTTTATAATCTTGGATCTATGGAGGACACTATAGATACTTTTTTTTTTTATTTATCTTTTGGCTTTATTTGCTATAATGTGGTTTTGTGTTGTAAAGTTTCATTGGAGGTAAGTGATGAGATATGAGAATCTAATTTCTTTCCCTTTTTGTAAGCAAACAAGATTCTTGTATGTCTTTAAGCTAAACTTAAAGTAATTGGAGTAGCTCATCTTTTAATTTATATATAGTCTTAAAATTTGTGAGAATATGATTTCTTTCTTTTATTGTAAGCAAAGAGGATGTTGATGTGATTAGTTTTTTCTTTAAATAAGATTTGAGGATAACTATAGTCTCGCATCTTGTATATAAAGTCGATAAATAGATTTAAAATATTTTTAAAAATTATTTTTATATTTCATACACTTTTATTTACATATTTATAAATTGTATCATAAAAAATCACATTTTAATATATATATATAATTAAAAGATGGATTATATTTTAAAAAATTATATATTTTTGTGAAACATGATTTTTGTAATAAAAAATTTTAAACATGTAAATACAAGTATATAAAACATAAATATAATTTTAAAATATTTTTTTAAATAAAATTATACTCAACATAATTAAATGGTGTACCGAAGGGTGCTGCTGCAAAGATCTTTCTTTTGTGTGTCGATCTGAAGCTATCTTGTATAATGACATAAATGAGTTTGAAATATAATGCAGTTTTTTTTTTATTAAGTGTTCATTACTTCTGAATTACTATTTTTTTTGGTGGAATACTTCTGAACTACTAAAAAATAAGCTGTTCTATTTTTGGTGGAATTGTGGCTAACTTAACAATTATATATGTGAGTTACATTATTAATTTCTCTCAATAACCACGCTTGGTTAAACTGGCCTTAAGGATATATAATCCATTTTCGTAATCAGTTTTATAATCCATTTATAACTATGGAAAATAATTAAAATATATATATACTACAATTATCGAAAAAGTAAAAAATATTTTCAATCCCACCTACATTAGATACGTGTTAAGTTGAATTATTGATATTATAAAGTTACAATAAAAAAAATTGATGAATCAATTATTTTATAATATATTTTTAAAAAATATATAAAACAGGCAGTTTCACGAATTTTTTTTATATAAACATATAATAATAATTATTTGAAACATAAATATAATTTGTGATTTTTTTAATTGTAAATTTAGAGCATTAATAAATTTGTGTAACACATTCCTTTAATTTTGGTAATGATTTTGTGTAACATATTCCTAGAATCCTAGGTGCCTTTAAAGCCAGTTGAGATCGTTTGTAACACTTTATGTGTTACATTCGGTGTTACACTTAATTATTTTAAGTATAAATTCATATTAAAAAATTAAATTTATGTCCTATATACTTATATTAACATGTTTATAAATTTTTATTTTGAAAATATACGTTTTAGAAAAATAAAAAAATAATATTTTCTAAAATAATTAATCTTTTAATTATCCATAATTTTTAATAATAAAATTTTATAAACATGTTAATATAATTGTATAGAATTTAAATATATATTTTTAAAATTTTTTAATGTAAATTTGTATATGAAATAATTAAGTGTAACACCACGCGCGCTGTGTTACAGAGAACCTCACGGCTTTAAACCTACATCTATAAGAGCATCTCCCATGGTAAGCCAAAAAATGGGTTTTGGCCTAATTTTGCTCCCAGCCCATGCTAAAACCCATTTCAGCCTTTTTATTTTTGACATATTTTCAAAACAAAGGCTAAATTTGACTTCCTCTTTTGGAAGGCCAAATGCTATTTGTTTATTTATTTTTAAGTGTTTAATATTTATGTAAATCTATAAATAATACAATTATAAATCTATATATTATATAGTTATGATTTTTAATTAAAAATAAAAGTTGTAGTACGTATTGTAAAGATATTCAAGAGTTCTTCGATATGCTTATAATATTTGACATATTTAAATTATCATTGCATAAATAATATTTTTAGAAAATGACATTAATCTTTTTTTATTATAGATTCATCCAAATTATAATAAAAAATAAATATTATGTTGCTTAATGTATTAAAAATAGAATCGATTGACAGAAATGAGATGTGAAAGTTCTAAATTATATTACTATTTATAGAAAATTTAGCTTGCCAAAACTGGCCTACGGTGAGAACAACAAAACCGTATAATAGGAAAAAAAAATTTTTTTTTATAGAATACTACTATTATTTTTTAGTAGGCTATTTCCCCATCATTGCCGTAAGTAAGACAAAGCTGGACAACTTCACACACACAAAAGAAAAAGAAAAAAAAATGAGAAGAAGAAGATAGACATTGGAAGGAAAGCATATTCAATACCCCCATTCAATAATTTGGGTTTGAAGACCAGTATATAGATGTTCCTCAAATTGCAGGCCGGATGTAACTATGCTCATCGACCACTCCTATCATCCAAATCACACCGTACCCCCTTTTTAAACACTAGCTTAAAGCTTGTTGTATTCATAGAGAGAGATTACAATATTTGATCGAGATCGAGAATGAAGACCCAAGTCGACGATAAAGAGACGGAGTTCCGATTTGATTCCCTTAAAATCCCGGCGATCATAGTGGTGATGGGGCTTCCATTTACGCACACGGAAGACGTTGCTGATCTTATTGGAAGATGGGCGAGATGTCCCATCTTGTTTATGGATGACTTTCTTGATTTCATGTCGGAAGAAGCAGGCTACAATAAAGACGCCTTGCCATCAACGGAAGAGGCTGAGCGCCTCAACTGTCGTGCCGTCGATCATCTCTGCATGGTGGCAAGGCGACACCTGAATAGCTTCTTCTCGGACTCGGGATTCAAGGGTGTGGTCATCAAGTCCTCCCGTATTTGCTCCACATATGAGCTCCAACGACTGCTAGTGCTGACTGATCAGAAGCCATATTATAGGAGGTCGCTCATATTGGTGGAGTGCCGGTTGGGGAACGAGTATCAATGGAAGGAGCATTTCCTCTATGAGGGCTCTAGAGGAGAGTGGTACGAGCCTCGGTACGAGCCTCGCAAATGGAAGTGGTACGAGCCTCGCGAATGGAAGGGGATTGAGAAGGCTAAGGAGGATTATAATGCTCAAGCTTTTGATCTTCTCCTTGTCCAACTAATCTCCAACCTTCCTGATGATGATATCCCTCCTCGTGTTAGAAGGCTGGTGGTGGATCCCCACTACGATCTCAACATTCTATACTTTCGTACTAGTTTATCGTTCGATCGCATTACCCCTAGTCTTGCAAGTGCTATCAAGTTTCTCCTCACCGCAGACGTACAAGAGTTGAACAAGGAAATCCCGCAGACGGTGGAGCTTCGTCAATTGTGGAGGTATCTAATGGAAAAGAAGATAGCAGCTGCCTCCGCCTCAAGAGAAAGGAGCAAATACTTGTGTGTTGGAGGTGCTTGTATCTTCAAGTACTGGGAGAGCCTTACTGAAGATAGCTGCAGCAGCAGTTGTTGCGGGGTTTGCGAAGAGCCAATAGTAGTAGGGGAGGCAGCCTACAGTTGCTACTTTTGCTTCCTCGCTTTGCACAAGTCCTGCGCTGAGATGCCTCACTTCACCCCTCCCTCCTCTTCATTCTATGCCTTATCGTCGACCTTTAATTACCACATTGAGAGATCTCCAGAGAAGCATGCGTGCAAGTCTTGTACAGAAGCAGGACGACAAGTGTTCTCCAATGAATGTGTGTCCTGCCGGTTCCAAACACATCTGAAAAGCCGTCTGATTCCAACCATTATTCTCAACCCCGACTTCCACGACCATATGATTTCCCTGCGGTTTCTATCTGATTTTCTCACCTGCAAGGGATGTGGCTGGACGGGCAGAGCCCTTGACAACATGTATGGCTGCAGGATTTGTGAAACTTACTACCATCCATATTGTCCTTTTTGGCCAAAGGAATTTAAGCATGAACATGGTGGACATGAGCATCTCATGAAGCTCATGCTTTCCCATGATGGTGCCGAGGAGGAGGAAGACTACTGGTGCCATCTCTGCTACGACGACATTGATCCACAGGTTTGGTTTTATTCTTGCCAACACTGCCCATATTATGTAGCCCATTTACACTGCACGTTAGGCCATGTGTGGTAAGGCAAATTCAACTAAGATGAACTCAACTAGCTAGCCACCGATCGATATATATCCAATATGATGAAGAACAGCTCCCTTAAATAATCTTGTGTTGTCAGCTATAATTTGTATTTTAATTAATCTTAATTGTGTTTCATTTTATCCACTTCATATATGTATAATGTATTGTTAATTTGAATCCATCTAATAAATCTTATTTTGTTAAAACTGTTTGTGTGTGTATATAGCTTATGCTTTTTAATTTGGTATTATTGTTTTATTTAAGATTTTTTTTTTTTGAAAAAGTATCGATGGCAGTCCCTGATTATTAAAAGCAAAGTTTCAAAGGTCTTAGTTGGTGCTCTATCACATTAATTCTTTTTTTTTTTTGATGGGAACTATCACATTAATTAAAATCTATCACATTATATTCTAGATACATGTGATCGATTTGGACTAAAATTGCGATCCAACTTTTAATTCCTACCTTATTGTTTTCCAAAATGACACAACTTTCTTTGATTATTATTTTTTCTTTTCAATTTTTTACAAAATGACTTGTAATAGACGTCGGGTGGTTTTTAACCGTTTTAGTTTCCGGCCCAACATAGCCTCAATTTAACGCATCATTTTTATCGCACCTTCCCTTAAAAGTTAAAACCAAAAAAAAATGCTTCTTTTTTACTGAAATCCAAATCGCGGTTTCCTCCTCCGTCGCATCCACCAACGAACCCCCCGCACTCTTCGCCGCCGGCACGTCCGGCCACCGTGTAGCCGCCAACGTCACCGGCGCCGATCATCCAGCCACCGCACGTTTCGTTTCTTCCGTCTCCACCTCCTCTCGCTCGCCGGAGCAACGCGCTTCCTGTTAACACCATGCCGCCCAAGAAGGAACTCTGTAGAAACTTTCAGCGCGGCAGGTTTGCTCTTTCTCCCTTCCTCGTTCGTTGTTACTTATAATCTAATGATGCAACGATTCAATTTTTAGTTTCAGTGCCTTGTATTTGTGGTTTCCCCTAGTTTTTCGAGGGATTTCATGTTTGATTTCCTTGTTTCTCTGCTTTTGTTATGGAAATTAAAGCATGGCTGTTTTATCAGGCTTATCCAAGAAGACGAAATTTGTGTGAATTAGCCAATAGCCATTATAACTTTGAGCAGATCAAGAGTTCAATAGTATCTCACTTGCATTTTGTGGATTGTAGAGCCCTGTTTGTTTCAGCTGATGTCATTAGCTTATTTTTGTTTAATTAAAGATCTCTGAAGTTGAAGATAGGGATGATTGAAGTGGTATTTCTGGGTTAATGTGGCTGAGTTAGTAGATGTCTGAAGGGGAGTCGATTTTTTTAGCTTGAAATTTGCTTGGGAGAGGATTTGGATTGGATCATTCAAGCTTGTCTATAAAATTTACCTCTTACTATCCAGAGTTTCACACATTTTTGACGTTCAAGTGGTTCAATACATCCTTTCTGGATAAAAGCATTGGTTTGCCAATGACATGGAATCGAATAATCAATAATGACTTGTTGCAGACAAAAGAGCCTTCTTCAGCTGTAAACTAGCTCCTTGTGTTAAAATTTCAGCATGTTCTGTGTCTTGCTCATATATGGAATTGAATAATCAATAATGGCTTGGAATCAAATTATTAATGGTCTTTTTGCTTCTCGCTTTTTACTCATATGGTTAAAATTTCAGCATGTTCTGTGTCTTGATCGCATATACCTAAATGCCTGATCAGTTCAGCGTGACTAACATCCAATTTGTTTTTCAGCTGTCGGTTTGGTGACAAATGCAGATTTTTACATTCCACTCAGCAGCAACCAAAACCCAACACCAATCCCTTTGGTTTTGGTGTTCAAAATAGCTCCAATTTCCATTCAACAAATATGCAACAACCCAGCAGCAATCCCTTTGGTTTTGGTGTTCAAAATGTGTCTCAACAAAATGGTGGTGCTAACTTTGGAGCTTCAAGGCAATCTAATGCCTTCAAGGTTACTATGCTCTTTATTTGCATATTATTTTATTTTGGTCCCATGACTCATACTTGGCCCAAACTTCCTCCCACCTTTGTTTTTCTTGTCATATTGCTGCACTTCATTCTTCTGCTTTTTGAGATTTGAAATCTAATATATTTATTAGATTTGCTCTCTAGTTAATTATTACTCCGTAAGATTTTGGACTGGTGATTATCATAATCATAATCATGGTGTTTATTACCCTGCTAAATTTACAGCCATTTGAAAATAAGTGGACCCGAACATCGGCAGCAACTGGTGGAAGCTCCAGTGCATCTCAACAAAATCAAAACCAGTCACAAGCTGCAGATCACAAGTGAGTAATTTGACATACTATTTATCCTGTTGATGTGCATGTAGTGAGCAAGGGAAAAGTTTCATTAATGTCCACATATCTGTTCTTTTTCAGAAATATTTCATCATTAGGATCATGTATTAAGATCTGTGAGCTTCATATGATTGCAGGTGCATAGACCCTAATGAATGCAAAAAGATAATAGCTGTAGATTTGGAGCAAGAGCGACCACTTTGGAAGCTTACATGCTATGGTCACTTCAAGCAGTATGTTCAGTAACCCAATCTGTTTTTTTTATTGATAACCTTTTCCTTTATTGTATTGCTTAATGTGATGATTGAAGTTTTCATAGTCTACAAGGCTGCTATTGGCAGCACTGATTGTGTAACCAAATTGAAATAAAATTTATTGCTTCTAATTATCCACTTTAATATGCATGAATGGCTTTCCAATGATAGATTCATTTTACCATCCCCATCCCATCGGAGAAGCTACTATCTCCACATTTTGCCCCCCTTTCTGTCTCATTTTTGGCCTTCAATTCAAGGAGACAGGATTAAGTACCAAGATCACTATATTTATGGGAAAATACACTTCAGAGGAGCTCTATTACTGCTTATTGAGTGCATTCTCTTTACAGTGTTCTTTATACTTTCGCAACATTATACATGGATGGATGCAGATAACTAATAATGCTTATTTTACTCTTGCCTTTCACCAAAAAAAAAATGTTGCAGCTTGCCATGTGATATATCTGGTGATACTAGCTATGAAGAATTGCGTGCAGCAGCTTATGAAGATGCAAGACGAGGAATACCTTTGCAGTCTATTGTAAGATCTGGTTTACCGTTTGCTGTGCATAGTGCAACAGCCATATTTGTCTACAAATGTGTCCATCCTTTTTGTTCACATGGGAATGAGCTTTAGTTATGCTTTTTGGTTACAGAAAGGCTTCTGAAGATTCTCATTTCTGAACAATAACAGTAGTATGTGAACAATTGCAGTACTACCATGATGGCATCCACCATAGGTGTTTGTTCTTATTCTAAGCTAACATTTCAACTGTCGCCAATTTCATTTGGGGTGCAGTGATTATTTATTTGGATGAAGTAGCTGGTTTATTATATGAGCTTCTGGTTTCCACTCATTAGAATTTGGTGCTCTGCTTTATTTTTTAATTTAATGAGAATAAGGGTTGAGTTGGCGTAACTGATAGGGACAGAACTTCTATAAAGTAACAATTGTTCTTAGGAGTTTGACCTGGGGCCCTAGTTCGACATTTTTAGAGGAAAAGTTCAAATACAATGTAGACGAATTGATACTGAACCCACTATTGACCATTGTACCCTTGATTGATGCAGGTTGAACGAGAGAGAAATTTACATAATTCCAAACTCCTTGAGTTTGAAAGTCTGTTACACAATCCATACACTAAACAAGAGAATTCAGCTCACTCCCTCCCAAATCCATTTCCATCTATGAGTCAAAATCCATCTTCAATGATGGTGCAAAATCACAATCCATCTCCATTCTCAGGTTTTGGTCAACCAGCCACGTCATTTGGCACGGGTTCTTCTATGACGTAAGTTTTCTTGTTGCATCTCGAAGAACTATGTTTTTTTTTTTGTTCTCATGCTCCCAACTTTCTCTTTTGCTTTTTCTGACTGAGTTGATTATCTGCAGTTCTTCCGGACCACCAAATAATCCTTTTGGCTTTGGCCAGATCAACAATCCCAGTCAGCCGTCCTCTATCTTTGCGTCTAGTAGCATAACTTCAGGAAATCCAGGTGCTTGCTTAAACCTTCTGAATGGCTGGATTTTGTATTCCACTGTACCCTTAACATAATTAATGCCAGTAGTTTTTTTCAGAAAATTTTTCTCCTGAATTCTGTTATTTATTCTATGCAGTTGCTCTTGGTGGCCAAATGTCCACGTCAGGAGGTGGGGGTACTTTTGGAGGCTTTCCAACTAATGCGTCAAGCTTCAACAACATTGGGTTGAGTGGCCAAAGCAACTCACAACCCCCTACCTCATTTCTGTCGCAGAATTTTACGAATACGCCAACCAATCCGCAGCCTGTAATTTTGAATACATCTGGTTCCCATTTAAATGGTTCTGGGCAGGCTGCAATAAATAGCGTATCATTGTAAGTTCATGAAGCAACCATACCGTAGTTGAGCTTTAGCCTGTTTGGACAGTCTGAAAGTATGAAGTTAATACCGTTCTTATGTGAATATTCTCTGAATTTATTTAGCCTTTCTGTCTAAATTAATGAGATTTAGCTCTTTTTTTAGTCTACCTCTTATATCATAAAAATCTCTTTTATTTGATATTTGATGCAATACTGAGACTTTATTAAGAGTTTGTTTCCTTTACAAGCTATGCGGATCAGATAGAATTCAGTTTACGACATGATAAATAAGAATTCAGTTCTCGTAGATCTACAGATTTTTAATTTTATTAAAGCTTCAGCTTTAGACCTGTGAGGTCTTATGCTGAAAATATAGTCTTATCGCTTTATTGGTACATCCTGCAGGGACAACATGCCAAAGGGAACTTCTATTGGCGATGCAAGTATCTGGTTGAAAGCAGAGTGGAAACTTGGAGAGGTAAAACTCACTTTCGTTGAATTCTCTGTTTATATAAATCCATGCTCTTGTTTTACCACTGTCTGTTTACTTTGAAGCAAGAATATGAATAAATTTGTTATTCAGGAAGCACGGGAGGGAGGAGAGCTTCCCTTCCCGAAACAGAAGACATCTGTCTGTATTTACATTTATAAAGTAGTAAGACTAGAATCAGGAACCTCAAAACTAGTAACAGCCTTCTTCAACTTGGAGCATGTACATCAAACATGCACTCTTGCATTGATTAAAAAAAGGGATTTCTGCAAGTTTCTCTTTAGTTTTGATGTAGTTCTGGAGCCCTGGGAAAGTTGTGTAGACCCAGTTCTGTTTAGCTTTATATCAAATGAGATGAAGATCGGTCTTGATATGCATGAGACGCTAGATTTGATTTGAGGCAATATGGGGGAGAGTACCATCCGTTTTGTTTCTTGCTCCTTGAACAAGTTAGGTTTTCCCACCAGAAATACTATATCCATCCTGAAGTCAATATTTGATGGAGCATTAGTTGGAGGCTGCCTAATCCATTTTATAGAAACTCTTCGACTTTGTAGTTTTCCCACACCTGAAAATGTTGGTTTCTCAAGAATATATAATAAATTTATTGTTTACTCAGAATATTATTCGTCCTGTTCACTTTAAGAACATCCATATTCTTCATCCAACATACATACATGAGAACTTGATGGCTTAATTGCCATGTCAAGTTGATATTGCAGCGACTATTCTTTGTATTCTTTTGTTCTTGTCCGTCTACGTTCTTGTCAATATACAAATGAGTGACGTAGTGCTTGATCTTTGTCCTCAGATACCGGAAGATGTTCCCCCAGATGAGTACATTAAATAGAATCTGCAGCGTGGAGATGTTGGAATGACAGAGATGACCGCCGTGGAAAATAGAAATCTAACATCAAATTCCAGACTAGTACATCAAATGTGTGTGACCCAGTCTGTCACGTTCATATCGAAGGAATTATCTAGAATTTGATGGTATGGTATACTTAGCGAGTAATTGAATGCCTCGCTTCACTCGTTCACAGTCCTGATTAGCGAGTAATTGAATGCCCCACTTCACTCGTTCACAGTCCTGATTGTGCTACATGAGAACGATGGTATGATTCATGCTAGATTCATTTGAGGGTTTTACTAGTTATAAACCGTTGAGTTTTGAGTCTGTATACCCATTTTTACAAATAGTAATTGAGTTATGTAATCAGATACTTTTAGGCAATCCCGGGTTTTTGGCTCACCTCACGGCCTGTCTATCGCGATTCACGACACTTGCCTACGCGATTAATCCTCTGTCCCCTACATATATCTTGTATAAATCCTTGCCAAATTGAACCAAAAAAAACAAACCACAAACGTCAACAAGATTGTTCACTAAAAGTCCATGCAAGGAACATTGCAATTACACGAATGGTATGCCATCATCGAGCCATAAAAGCATTAAGCAATAGTGCGTAAAACAACTTAAATGTGTCTACAAGTCCTTTGGCGAGTGGCAAGCAATGTCCAACCGTATCACATGTTTTGAAAGTTCTGATCCTAGTATAACAGGAAAAACTAGAATACAACGACCAGATCTGAGCCTCCGTTGCTTTAGTCCGATCAGGGCTCTTATCTGTCTCTCAGTTCTTGTTCGAACTGAAGAAGCTTCTCACGTACAGGCTGCAGAAACTGCTTGAAGTCCTGGCAGATACTCTGCTTGTCCTGATGCTTCAGATCCTTGTCCTCCGTTAATTTTACAGTGATCTACAAGGAGCATATCAAATAAAGTCGGTATTAGGATACGTAATAGGGATGGTAATGGGCAGTGGTCGGTTGGAGACCCACTAGACCCTTCCAGCTGCACAACCCATCAAATATCATTTGTCCACCAAACCTAGCCCATTACCTGGCTAAACCATCCACCCAACTCAACCCACGAGTCACCCGCAGATGAATTGGGTTGGGTAAATTGGTTGATTAATGATAATGACTATTTGAATTTTCAAGTTGATATACTATCCTATAAACCTTGTACAAATTAGACATACTGTGTGAAGTATCATTCGTAAAAACATATGACAGGTAGAAGCCCCTTCACCAGAATCCCACCCGACCAATCACCCAATTCACTTGTGACCCGACTTGTTGGATTTTCATCTGATTTTCAGGCTAGGTGAAACTAGTGAGTTGGGTATCTGCTGGATTCGGGTGAAACCACCACTCGACTCAAACGTTGTATGGTGCAAAAGTAACAGTGATCAACAGAAACTGGAAAATGGATTCAGACACTCAAGAAAAGGGAATAGCAAGGAGCAAATCTAATAGAAGCAGCCAAATGCTATCCCAAAAATCCTTCTATACGAAGGAAAAAGTGTTTATCACGGGGTAAAAGAGGAGGGGTGGGATGGAAATATAGATACTAAGACGATAGCACAGTTGAAGCATCATTATGTAGTGCGTATAAACTGCTCCTTGACAGTAATATTCCTTATTAAAAAAAAGTGAGTATGTGAAATTGTGAAAGTGCAAGGCCATGAAAATATTTATGCATTCGGCGCATTCAAGTAAAGGATGTTGGACCATACCTGCAAATCATCCACTTCGCCATAAGAGAACTCATCAATGTTTAAATGTCCCTTGATCACTTTCTTCTCACCTCCAACAAGCCATTCACCTGATTTACGCTGTAGCTTATCAGCTTGTCCAGAAAAGAGATTTAAATGAACAATATACTGGTCTGGATGTACCAAAAACGTGTATGAAAGAGAAATATAGGAAATGATAGGCTTCTAATGATATAAATACTGACCTTTGACCTTAATTCCTAACTCATAAGTATAACCAACCCGTTTCTTATTGCGCACTATAACCACAGAGGCCTGCGAATCGTGATATGAAGGGGCAAGGAAGCAATAATCACACGGTTAGACAAACCAAACCAATAATCTAGTAGACCTGGATAATGGGGTGAAAAAAAAAATTGAAAGATAAAGTAGGCAATGAATTGAAGTCTATCTCCAATACATCCTTGAACTGTAACCACACTAGGTGTTGAATGCTAGAAAAAAGAAAGGTTTGTTGACTCCTAAACTCATAGAATAGGACTTACATGCCTTTTGCTATAAATCGACACTAATTTGCTCATTTGTCTATTTACAGTAGATCTCCCCGGCCAATCCAAATTGGAATAAGCTACCCCAACAAAAGGCGCTGAAAGTTTCAATTCCATATTTAATCCGCAACTTCAATAAATTTGAAGGGATGACATAAGATGGTCCTTCCAATTATTTGAGGAAAATCAAAATATGTCACAAAGAAATGGGAAGTATGTAACACTCCTAAACACATCATCATTTCCTTCTTAATACATCTACAAGGGGTATGACATCAAAGAATTTCCTTCTTAATACATCTACAAGGGGTATGACATCAAAGAAATAGTTTTTGAATAACTAAAACGGGGAAATACACCACAGGGACGAGAAATTCATGTAGGATAGTCATGTATTAAAGAGTAGGAATGCCCAAACAAATTCAAAGGCACTTGTCACAATTGTTTTGACTCGAGGTAAATATATACTGTAAATAGGCAGAAGTTAAAAAGTCATAGAGAGAGAATCATTATGAGAGCACAATTTTGATCAAGCCGTGTTCAGACCGAGAAAAATGTAAGCCGCCAAAAATGAAGGTGAATTCAATCTATTAAAGTGAAAAGCAACTGAGCAAACACAAGAAATTCAATAAATTGTTTGGGACTGGGAAAATCACAGCCGGAGAAATCATATCAAGCGATCATGAACTCACATCGCCTTCACATCTTGACACTTCTGTAATTTCTGCTTTGCCATTGGAAAATTCCAAAGAACTGATAGATGTAAGCAACTCCTGTCATTCAGAGAAATGAATCATATGAAATGGGGAATTAGGCACAAGAGTATAAGCAAGACTAAAGGATAATATGTTTGAAATCAACTGAGGATAAAAATCCAGAGACTTTTTAATCCAGCATATCACATGCTGCTGATGAGCACCAGGTTAGCACCATCTAATTTCCTAAAAAAAAATAGAATAACTCCATAAGTGGTGCAGAAGTTCTAGCGTTAACATCAATTGCTAGCCAAGAGTTTCAAAGATGAAAACATCAAATTCTATTTAACATCAACTGCTAACTCCATGCCTTTGAGGGAATCACTTTTCGCCATTATAGGATTGAGGGAAAAGAACAGCTGCATAAATTCTGAAGATGAAAATTCCAATAAATGATATGAATTCATAGCCAATGATTTGAGCAGCTTTCTTAGGCCTCCATTAAAACCGAAATCAGCTTGTAAAGCGTCTGCCAACTGATCTAGATGAGCTTAGCTGATTGGGAGATGACTAATCTTCTGAGTGAAACAGAGAAAGACTACCTGTATGATCATGTTCACATGAACATACTTCTGGTTCATATTATTTTGGGTTTGTTTCTTGCTCGAGCGTTTCCTTCCCGCTGAATTTGGATGCTATATTGTGTTCTGACTTGAATTAATACAGTTTGTTTGTTTGCTCTCAAAAAAAAATAAAAAAAATTGTTGGTTAGTCCTTCCTTGATTCTATTCTTGTTCATTCTTTATGTCTTTTTCACTAAAAGGGTCAGCCAGTCTTATCTTCGCAAATTACTTAAGCAGAATAGGCGCTAATTAGAAAAACATTACTAATAATTGATCTTATTCTTATCACTATTTTTCCCTCTTCAGAAGAACAATTTTTTTAATGACAATATAACTGTGGTAAACAAGATCTTCAAGGATAAGGTCCTCAAAGTCAAATGACATTAACTGAGTTGATAGAGCAATAATAGCAGGTGCCAGGTGGGTGTAACACAGATCTTTAGGCAGCATAAAAAAGTCATGCAAAATGTTTGAATTTTCATAAACGTGCAGCTCCAATGCTCACTCAAAGCAGGTGTAGGAGAAGGACAAAGGGTTGTATTATTTGATGACTGTATGGAAAATCTAAACGATCAGAATAAGTAATAATCAATCAGGCCGGTGCATCTCCTAGGTTTATCGGAAACATCCTCTCGACTAGTTCAGGGAAAGAGTGCATAACATGGGATATACTGGAATATTGTTGTTTACATCAATTTCAAAAAAATCAATATCCTTTCAAAATTGTTGCATGTAATAATAACTATTATGTGTGTGTGTTTATATATAAACATATATAAAAAGAACAAAACAGTGAAATCGTATCAATCCTGTAGATGAATATCCTACATTTTATCATAAATATTGATTTTGAATGCTATAGAATGGAATGACATAAGTAATAACACTTGTCCAGAAAACTATCATTATGATTACCCAACACAATACAATGGCCAAAAATAGTGTTGTTGTGTCAAGGTGTCATATATTAGCATTCACATTCTTATCGTAGCTAAGTAAACAAACATGACTTCAGAAGTCACTGTAGATGATTACGGAAAGCTCAAGTTCATAAGGGACAAACCTTTATCCTCTCTGTTGCCCATTTATTAAGATTTTTCTCCTCCCAAGTTCCAGCCTGGAAGGAAACATTAATGCACTAGAATTAGAATAAAGCGATAAAATAACTTGTAACTGAGCACAGTTAGCACAAGCTTTCGAAAACTCAGTTCTACAGTGATGCGTACAACTTCATGCCACTGAGAATAGATAAACCTTTTACCATCATTCCCCAACAGACCTCCCATTTTACTTTCTCAAGAACATAGCATATTTCATCTTGAAAAAGACCTAGGAGCAATGGAGCACCCTTATTTCCAGACATGTTGAAATGTAGTATGGGTGAAGCAAACCAAGTGGCTTGAGCAAACACCCAGGCACCCAGCATAGTTGCTATGGCTAGAAACCGACAGATAATAACAGCACCAACTTCTCACTTCACTCTTGTTCAAACAAGACTGATGAGCAAGTGTGCATGGGAAGAAGGGAAAGTGAAATATCCCCTCTTCACAAGCACAGTCATCCATATTTCCTCTTGCCTTGAAAGTTTATCATTCGTTATCTATGCCACTGATGCAAGTTCATCTAAAAGTCGTCAACATTCCATAATAAATACATGTATCAAAGCCTCTTTCTCTCCTTCACCAACATTCAAAAGCATCTCTTCAACAGCTCTGATTAATGCATTATTGGGAAATCCAAATTGCATAAAGCAATAAGCTCCTTTACAACCAAACAACATTTCAGTTGTTTGAAACTCTATATTTCTTTCAGGCAAAATTCATTAATGAGTGCTAACCTTTAGCCATTTCCCTAAACTTGCCACATTGAAATCCCATGAATCATTGGATTTATTTCAGAACTCATCAATACATCGGTCATGTTCTCTTAATCGTGTACTGAAAATTTCTACCTAAACCGCACACAATGGTCCCAAACCTTAGAAACAAAACTAACAGGAGGATCAGTTATGAAACAAAACCAATGATCTAGGACTTCGATATAGGACAAGCTAGAAATTAGTGACCCATTCAGAATTACGGTTGAAGGTTGAAGATAAACTGGGACTTTATTCTAAAAAAAACTATGATTGATTATGTCGGGTACTTTCATTCCCCCAATTGATGAAGTGATGAATCAGTCGAAAACATAAAATTGACAAAAGCCTCAAATGCAGGTAAATCGGCGTTAATCCATCAATCAATACACCTCAATCAATGCAACAGCAATAAAAAACATAACCGAATTCAAGTAAACACACGCATCCTAAACAATGGGAGCAAATTTGATGCACATAAACCAGATCGTACCGCGTTCCAGGCGGAGCCGAGAGAAGCGGAAGGCCGGTGGTGGTTGGAGAGATCCTCGGCAGAGAGTTTCTTCGGAACCGGCAATGGCGCCGCCTCACCGGTCGCCTCTCTCACCCAGTAGGTGTATGACGCCGGCTGTTGATTCTCCGACACAGCTCCTCCCTCCATTCCCGATCTCTCCCTCCGCCACAAATTCGAATTAATCGAGGAGAAGTTAGGATTGATGGACTGGTTTCGGGTGTGATTTGTAGGAAGAAAGGGACCTGATTTGGGAATTGAGGGTTTGCTGTTCGCTCAGTTTTTGAAGGAGTCTGAATCGTCGGAAGTTTCCAGAGACTTTGGGAGGGCTGCTGAGTCTTCTTCTTCGGGTAAACTTCGTAAAGCCACCCTTATTTAGGTCATTTTACATAAAACACCCTTTTATTTTGAAAATTATACTGTATTTAACTGCCCTTTAGTGCTCGTTTGGATTGGTTTGAAAAACCCAACAAGTTGAATATCTAAATAAGTTCGATATAATATTTGCGTTTGGTTAAAAAAAAATCATCTCTAAGAACCCAGGAATTGAATTTTTTATGAATTTAACTTCCTGTGAAATACAGGAATTAGAATTACCAAGGACTACATGGTAAGACAACTTCCACCCTTTTCTTACTAATAAAAATCTTTTATTTATCTCACTATATCAAATCCACCATTATTTCATTTTTCAACCAAATATGTTTCATAAAATCCTAGAAAGTGTAATTCATGAGAAGTAGGTTTTCCAGGAATTAAATTCCCGGGAAGTGTAATTCATGTAATCGTATATTGAGTAGAACCCTTTTCTGGGCAAATCAACGCGCTATGCACGCGCCCCCTTTCAAAACCTCAAATCCCCAAATCTCCGGCTGAATCCGGCGAGTTCGTCTCTGAGCTTAGCCTCAATACCCACCTCCTGGTTGAATCGTGTCTCAACCCGGCCGTCCTCACTCCTCCGAGTCCTCATACATCCGCTCTCTCTCACGATTTTGGGGAGAACCTCTTGGATTGTGTGTTAGGCAGTCGAGGGTATGAAATCCTTGCAATCAGTCGCCAGAGTGTCGACAAGGTGGGAAGAAATTTCAGAAAGAGGAAAAAGGTGCCTCGCCGGTGGGGGGGTTGGTGTTGCGATGTCGCTCTGGGTTCTCCATGGTGGTCCGTCGACGCCGCCGCCGTGCGCTGCCCTAGTGTAACATGTTTCTGTGGGTTGCGTGGCCTGCCTTTTCCGGGGCTTTCCGATGGTGCAGTTGTGAGTTTCTCTCCTGGGCTCATGTGCTCGGGCTTTCTGAAGCTTACCGATGCTAAAATTTGTGTCATCTCCCCCCGCAATAGAGCGGCGTGTGCGCTGGGGGTTCTGCAGTATGTGGTGTCCAGGCTTGCTCCCAGGCACTTGGTGTTTGTGGGTGTGATGCTACTGCCTCTCCAGCTGTTGGTTTTCGGCTTTGGTGGTGTGCGGTGGATCCTCTTCGATTGTGGTGATTGCTGGTTTTTAGGTTCGTGCTTTACTGAACGATCTCAAATTAAATTCCATTTTACATCTTTTATAAATTACTTCATTCATATTTCTCTTATGTTGTCTTGGAGTAATATTTCTAACTGGGACGAGAACCCCGTTCTCTCCCCATCCAACCCCCGAAAGGGCCCTAAATCTCTCAATGAGAGCCAAAAATCTGCAGGGAAGTCTTACTACTGTACATACACGATGGTTAGCTGGTCCCAGGTTCATCCTCGGGCTCTCCTTTGTATTATAATTATATGTATGTTAATGGATTCGATTAGTTATTGGATCCGAAAAAAAGGCTTTCTCCAGGCTTTGCAAGGTGGTGCTCAAGTGAGTATTGTTATGCCTAACCTCACCTCTGTACTTTCTACTGTAATTGATGATCTTTCTAAGGCTAAGGAAATCAGGAACAAAGTGCTGCTTGTGTGGAAGCTCATGTTGATCAAACCACCTTTCTATAAGTTAATGAGTAAGCCTTGGCTCTGTTGTGATTTCTCGTCTTGCAACGGGTTTGCTGCATACCCTTCAATGGATATCCAGAAGACATCATCTTTTCTTGACAGCTCCAGGTACTGTAGCACTCTCCAATTTCATGAAAATGGTTTCTTTTTTAGGAAGAGGACTATCCAGGAACTAATAAAGTTGTCTTTGAAATACTTTCCTCAAGGAAATGATCTAAACATTGTAGCTCAGGTATCTCTTACTAGTATATCTGTTGTCCTTTGTTGGCCAAGTGTATTATGCAAACAGATTATCCGATTGGGAATTGATATGTGTAATTCTTATCCGTTTAAATTATATCAAACAGTGATTTCTAGTCACACGTACCCCCCTTTCGAGGGCCCAAAAAATGTCGTTCAATCGACAAACGAAATCACTCCCGAAAGGGTCAAAATCCTCTTAGCGAGGCTAAACAACCGTTTCAGGGTTCACCGCTCTGAATTTTCATCCGGGTATGATTTTAATTGCGTCAAAACTGTCTTTGACTCCCACCCTTCAAAGGGCTACACACACTCATGGTCTATGCGTTTGAATGCTTTTGCCTGGTCTCCCACGTCGTCTACGGTTGATTTGCTTGGAGTCTTTGGAATTCAATGGAGTCCTTATGGATATAAAATATATAAACCATTCCTTGAGTACTTTACATATCGCTTTGAGTTAAAAATATTCTGCCTTAGTCTATGGAGAGACTTTAGTGCAATGCGAAAAATATCCTCAAGATCTTTGAGGATGGATACCACCCTTGAAGGATATAAACAGCTACTGAATGTTGACCTTAACAATGCCTTAAAGCTCATCTTAAACTATCATCTTGTGATGTTGTCTGATATTAACAAGAGTGGGAAAATTAATCATATGTGTTCGAGGACCAGTTCTTCACCCCCCCCCCCCCCCAATTTGAACAACATGTGCTCATTATTTATTAACAATTGCCTTCAAAAGAAAGACTACTTCTTTGAAGATCTTGCCCACTGGGGGAATTGGGCCGATTGCCTGAAACAAGCGGGGAAGCTGGGAGATTACTATCTTCAAACAACAAGGCTCGCCATGAGTAATTACTCACCTCATTCGCTACGTCGGCTCGATTTAAGGACTCGGAATGTTAGTCCTTTTATCATTATAGGTTTTTTATGAAGATTTGTTTCTGGAACTGTCGAGGGATTGGAAAACGAACCTTTTGGACGGAAATTGATTCTATGTGTAAAAACGACCACATTCAAATCATGTCGTTAGCGGAAACCAAATCGGAAAATATCCCCGATGACAAATTATGGAGAAATATTGGGTTTGACGAAGGGGTATGGTCGCCGGCTATTGGAAGATCTGGGGGAATTGGAGTCATCTGGAAATCTCATCAGTTGCTAAATTTTTCTATTTCCATAGCTATCCATGCTCCTCGCATCATCGGCCTTCGAATAGAGAGCCCCCTGGATGGATTTCCGATCCTAGTTCTTTTTGTATATGCACCTCCGACACCAACTGATAAAGACATATTTTGGGAAATGTTAAGAACAATTGTAAATGATTCCACTATTCCGTGCATTGTTCTTGGGGATCTAAATGAAATTCTTTGCAGCTCTGATAAACTTGGTGGGGCCTCTACCCGAGTCTCCAGGTTCTCTCGTTTAATCTCTTTTAAAAACGAGTGCTCTCTCTTTGACCTTCCTACATTTGGGAACCCGTTCACTTGGAGGAAGAACCCAGAGGAAGACTTCAATATCCGAGAAAAACTTGACCGGGTGCTTGTTCACCAACAGGTTCTAGCATCATTCCCTAATATGATAACCTATCACGGTGCTTTCTCCTCTTCGGACCACTGCCCAATTTCCATCTCTTTCGAGGTAAATGCTATCTTCAAGGCCCCACCTTTCAAATTTGAAAACGCCTGGCTGCTTCGGAAAGATTTCCGTAACATAGTCAAGCAATCTTGGAGGGCATCATGCCCTGGCTCGGCTATGTTTCAATTAATGTTTAAACAGAAAATACTAAAAAACAAGGCAAAAGAATGGAATAAGACAAGCTTCGGCAACATCTTCCGTCAATTAAATGACGTAGACTCTGAGCTACTGCGTATTCAGTCTGTAGGACCTGGCTTTAACTCTCAAGCAGATCAAAAGAGGGAAAAGCAGCTAATTGTGAGGAGGGATAAGCTCCTTCTATTTCAGAAATCTTTCTGGAGCCAAAGGGCTAAAACTAAGCATTTAAAACTCTCAGATTCAAACACAGCTTATTTTCATCGAGTAGCTTCAGGACGACGACATAGAAAACAGATACGCAACATCCTCTCCTCCACTGGTACGGTGGTCGTGGGAGAAGAAAACGTTAGGACTGTGATAAAACGGGATTTTGAAAACAGATTTAAGAAAGAGCCAACTGAGGACGGTCTACTTAACGAACTTCTGGAACTTATACAACCGTCCATCTCGCCGGAGGAAAATTGTTTTCTTACAACAATCCCGACTAACTCAGAAATTAAAACATCTGTTTTTAGTCTAGGCCGAAACAAGTCCCCAGGTCCTGATGGATTCACGGCTGAATTCTATACAAAATACTGGGACATAGTCGGTAAATCGGTAATATGTGCGGTAAAAGGGTTTTTCCACTCCGGCAAAATGCTCCGACAAATAAACCATACTTTTATCTCCCTGCTTCCGAAGAGAGATGCTCCCACGACTACTAGTCACTACAGGCCCATCAGTCTATGTACCAATGTCTACAAAATAATTTCCAAAATTCTGACAGAAAGAATGAAAAAAGTTATTGGTAAACTCATACATCCTCTTCAGGGTGCCTTTGTCTCAGACAGGGCTATACAGGACAATATCCTTATAGCGCATGAGATCTTCCATTCTTACAAAAATCGTAGGGGGCGGGAAGGATGGTTGGCAATAAAGCTAGACATGGAAAAAGCCTACGATAGGGTGGACTGGAATTTCCTTAAAAGTGTGCTCCTCAGATTCGGATTTCATGATAGATTTGTCGCGTGGATTATGGAGTGTATTACGTCCGTCTCCTTCTCGGTACTAGTCAACAATGGGCCTACTGACCTGTTTCTTCCATCACGAGGAATTCGCCAGGGCGATCCGCTATCCCCGTTCCTATTCATTTTAGGGGCAGAGATTCTAGCCCGGAAACTAGCAGCGGAAGCTAGCCTAGATAGAACTCACTTAGGCTTTCCGATTGGACGCAACGGACCCCGGGTTCCGTTCCTCTCCTTTGCTGACGATATCATCATCTTCTCAAAGGGTAGCATTGAAGCAGGGCGCAAAGTAAAAACGATCATTGACTCATACTGCAAAGTGTCTGGCCAAAAGGTTAATTATCACAAATCATGCTTCCAAGCAACTCGGGGGATTTCGAATCATAGGGTTCTTCAGTTGCGCAACTGCCTCAACATTACTGAGGAAACCTCAATAGAAAAATATCTTGGCTGTCCTATTATCAATGGCAGAGTCACCAGCAGTACTTTCGAAGACATCATCTGTAAATCTAAACAACAATTGACAAAATGGAGGGCTAATACTCTCTCCCAGCAAGGTCGTGCTACACTAATAAACTCCAACCTCTCGTCTAAGCCACTTCATGTAATGCAGAGCTTTATGCTCCCTGCTTCTATGCATAAAGAACTTGACCAGATAAACCGCTCTTTCTTCTGGAATAAGGACCTCCAGTACCGGCCGCTAATCAGCTGGGACAGGATCTGCAAACCGAAACAGTTTGGGGGTTTAGGAATTCGTAAATCAGGTGATATGAATGTCGCTCTCGAGATGAAGCTCTTGTGGAAGATTCTGGCAGAGCCTAGTAATGTGTGGGTTTCTTTGATCAGACATAAATATCTGCGTACCACTAGTATTTTTGAGTACAGAAGATCGGGATCGTGCTCTTGGCAATGGTCCAAGCTATCGGAACTAATAGACAAATTTAAAACTGAACTAATTTGGTCTGTAGGAAATGGGCACTCAATAAAATTCTGGACAGATAATTGGATCTCAACCTCCCCTCTTCTGGCTAGGGATGACTGCCCTCTACATTACAATCAGGATGAAACGGTTAGTGACTATATTTTGGGGGGCAAGTGGTGGAGTGAAAAACTACAACAAAACCTTCCTAACGATCTGGTACAAGGTATTTTAGACATCCCGCTTCCTGCATCGGAATTGCAAGACCGTCTATACTGGTGGCCGGATAGGGAAGGATGGTTTACTACTGCCAGTGCATACAAATTGATAACATCTCAGACCTCTGCAACCCTGGATAGTAATGACTGGATTTGGAAGATCAATACCCCTCCGAAAGTTAAAAATTTTCTTTGGAAAATAGCCCAGAACGGCCTCCCCACAGCTTCTAGGTTGTCTTGTCGGGGTTCGGCTGTACCTTCCACCTGTTCCCTATGTAATTCGGCGCCGGATGATGAGGTCCATTTGTTCTTGGAATGTCCCTTTATCAGATCAATACACCAGCTCCCGATCCAAGATCAATCAATGGCTGCTTGCTCGATTGCCCAGTCCCGGGATATCAAGCCCATTCTATCTGCTCTTGGGAAGAGCCTAAACTCCACCGCCATGACCAGCCTCGCCTTCTCTTGGTGGTCGACATGGTATACTAGGAATCAATTTCTGTTCCAGCAGACTGCTATCCCACAAAAAGATAAAGCTATACGAATGATCAAAACTCATATAGATAACTGGAATAAAACATCTGTGCGGGAGACTGAATTTGAAGAGGAGCTTCGCACCCCTCGGCTGCACTGGACAAAACAAAGTAAGAAACAACGTTCCGTTCATTGGCGGAAGCCTCCGAGGGGTATGTACAAACTAAACTTTGATGGTTCATCTCTTTCTAATGGCTACAGTTCAGCTGGTGCCATTATTAGGGATTGGGAAGGACAACCAGCTTCCATTCAGCACCAGCAGCTTGGCAAACAAAACCCCCTTAAAGCGGAGGCGTTAGCCCTAAAATTGGGTGTTCAAAAAGTTCGGCAACTCAACATAGAAAGGATCCAAATCGAAGGCGACTGTAAGATCATCATTGACCATTTAAACGGGAAATCTTCCTATCCATGGGAAATCGAACTAATCCTCTCGGATACTCAACTACTACTATCGACGGTGAAAGAAGTAGTTTTCTTTCACATTCCTCGCATGGGCAATAGAGTGGCGGATAAGGTTGCACACCTTAGCCACTCTGCCCGAGGGGTCGATATTAAAAATAATATGGGTCTTCTTGACCTCATCCGTAAGGATGCTGCCGGGTAGGGATATCCCACCCGAATTCTTTCCCAATCAAAAAAAAAAAAAAGTATATTGAGTAGAAATTTCTAACTTGTAGATGAAACGCTTGTGGGTCGTCTGAAATTACAATTTAACACAAACGGCTTGACATTTGGTACTCCCAAGATTTGGATGTAACTAATTCACTAATGAGATAGGATTGTAGAGATATATGTTTCGCCTTAACTACTAGGTTTTATTAGATACTTCTCGTTTTATATCTTCTCCATTCTCCAATATGAGGCCATTGTTATGTGATCAATTTTATTTTTTTTACACTCACCTTTGAAGTATGGAGATTGCGTATGTTTGGAGTGAACTACAAAATCATCCATTGCAAGTGATCGATTGCTTTTGATGTTTGATTTGGATCCTTTTATCTCCTAAGTGTGTGCACACCTCGATCTCCCATACCCAGAGGCGGATCCTCTTTAGGACAAGTGGTGGCAGTCGTCCCCCAGTCGAAAATGAAATTTAAAATACATATTCCTCTCGCCGATGACTTCGATTTGATATATTATAAGCTTAAATCCGATATCTGAGCAAAAAGTTATAAGCGTTTCAAATTTCAGCACTGAATTACAATATTTCCTACATAATTTACCAAACCGATATATTTTTATTGTAATTATCATTTATTAATTTCATATATTAATAATATAATTATATTTGGGAACTTCAAATTAGAAGGTTATATTGAAATATTTGAAAACCATGAAATAAATGATGCAAGTTCGGGATACATAATGTTGATGATTTTTCGGAAAAGAAAAACCAGGGTTTAATTCTACATACAATATTTTTTATCGTAATTTTTCGCCCCCTCAATCAACAAGTTCAGGATCCGTCACTGCCTATACCTGATCTGATTGGGATAAATTGGGTTCAAGCATTGTTTAGATATAGTCATTTTCCAAGAAAACACATTGAGACTCAATCTCTCTACTAGTATAACACTCCAATTTTTATGGAACCATAGTATGGTCTATTTATTTTTTTCTTGGTTGCAGGTGTTGATCAACCTTTTAGTGGTCCAATTCAAACAATAGACTTAGATGAAGACATTTAAGGAATAATATTCTGTATACCATTTGAGATATTTATACAAGTATAGACTTCAACCAATAACTAAAAGATGTCCCATTCATCCATTTGTTTGGACAAATTAAGATGGGTAAAAGTAAAACTAATATGATGATATAGCTTGTATGGTGTGTTCACTGTGTTGTATGACAAAGTTCTAAGTATGAAAGTGATCTTATGCTTTAGTGGACAACCCTAATTGTTAATTTAATGTCTGAATATACAAAAACTTCAATCCTTTTGAGGAAAAACTACATGAAAGTAGATCATTTCTTGCTCTGATATACTATTTCTGTAGCCTTTTCTTTTAGCTTAGATTTTTCATTTATTGAACATCTAAAAAATGGGTTAACAATTCCTGTAAATGTTAACTAACCAAATTTTTATTATTGATAAATTAACAATTCTGTATGATCAACTTCCTGTTTCCTTTAAAAAAAAACTAAAGTAAAAAGCTTCCTAAGTTTGTGAAGAATGTGTGTTACAAATTACAAATTCATCCCAATATATATATATTATTAGGTAAAAATTAGAGCTCAGACAAGCCTGAAGCTCGAGAGTCCGACGAATCGGCAAACAGACTAACCGTCAACATACAACCATAAGCAACACAAATCAACAAGGAAGAAAGAAAAACCCCAACATCCCATAAAAGATGTCGGTCAGCGGAGAAGTTGATGAAGATCCAAGACGAGCCACGAATGCCGAGAACACGGACGAGTGCAACGACTCACACGGCGTCTCGACGCCGAGAAGGTGGAGAACAGTAACCCACCACTGGAAAGAGAGAATCCTAGGGATGTGCGGACCACCGACGTTGCCCCCACCTTAATGAGGGATCTTCGAAGACTACGAACACAGTCACAATCCTCTCGATCATACAGGACGCCCGATACTGCAACCCAACTCGGAACTAAACGCAACCACATCAAGGCAGCAACTCGAAGCCAAACGACGAAGCAAAATATGGGCCAAAACAAGGAAGATCAATCCTCGGACGAAATTTTGTGAGTAGAACTCCCGGACCCAGAATAAAGTCCGAAAAAATTTATTACTTATTAATATTAATATTTTCCAAGCCATGTCGGGATTTATTCAACCCTTTTGTGATTTTAGGCAAACCCTTTCATGAATTTACCAGTTTTTATTTTATTTTATTATAGTTTAACTATTAATAATATATATTGTATAAAGAAATAAATCTACAAATATATAAAAGTAATAATTAAACTAGAAATCAAACCTAGTCGGATTGAGGTGGCCGAAGCCCGGTTGATCGAGGTGGACGAAGCCTGGCGTTAAGCTGCCGAAGCCGGGTTGAGGTGGTCGAAGTCCGGTGTTAAGCGGCCGAAGCCCGGTGTTAGGCGGCCGAAGCCGGATTGAGGTGGCCGAAGCTCGGTGTTAGGCGGCCGAAGCCGTGTTGAGGTGGTAGAAGCCTGGTGTTAAGCGGCCAAAGCCTAGTGTTTAGGTGGCCGAAGCCTTGTTCCCATCTCTTTCCTCATCGCAATATGTTTTAGTTGGTAACAAATTAATATAAACATAATTATTAATTTATTCATATATATATATATATATATATATATATATATATATATATATAAAGAAACCCTTAATAATGATAAAATGATAAATTACAGTGTTACCCAATATACATATTTTTTTATTAGGTAAAAATTCGATGTCATACATACCTGGACTTCGAAAGTCGACAAGTCAGCAGACGGATAACCATCAAAAACAAATAAAAATAGTGCAAAATACAGACAAAAGCGCTCTATAAAGTCAAACTAAACACAACTAAACCGAACAAGATGAGGACGTAGACGTAAGACGATGCCAAATACTATCCTAAAATAACATCGTAGGCTAGCGCCCAACGGTACATCAGGAGTTAGACGTGGAACACCACCTATTAAGAACCTCCAATAATCCAATTACAACCAAATTCACGGGACTTGTGTGATGATTCCCAAGCCCCAAGACGTTTATAACCCCATTTTTCAACTTTTATCCATTAATCAGTTGCATTTTTTATTTTTCTCTCCTCCCAAATTAATACCCTCCGTATATTATTATTATTATTATTATTATTATTATTATAGTCCGAATAAATAAAATAATATTCTGTATTTTAAGAATAATTGGAATAATCTCTGACAACCATTCCGGAATGGCTCACCGGAAAGGACTTGTGGATAATAGTCATAGGTCCCCGGTTCGAACCCCGGAATGGCCGCTCTTTATTTACCAATTCAAGGAATAATCTCTGACAACCCACCTCTCTTCGTCACAAATCCCATCAAAATGAAACAGACTCCCAATTGGGACTGTCATTGCCACTGCCCACTCTCCATTCTCGCTTCTCACACCGCTCTTTATTTACCAATTCAAGGAATAATCTCTGACAACCCACCTCTCTTCGTCACAAATCCCATCAAAATGAAACAGACTCCCAATTGGGACTGTCATTGCCACTGCCCACTCTCCATTCTCGCTTCTCACACACCCCGATAGACCCGTCTGAGGTCTCTCCATTCTCGTTCACTGAGTTAAGGCGATAATTCAATGTCGAGTTTCTTCATTCAAACCAGTTCGATTTCCGCTAGGGGATGCCTCAATCCACATCAGTTCAAACGCCACTCCTTGTTTACACATCAATCTCTGTCTTTCTCTTCATCTCTCGCTCCACAGGTACTTGTTACGATTCAGCCGAAATTTTTGTTTTCTGTTAGGTTTATGATCGATGATCTTCATAGGTTAATCAGAGAGGTGAACTGTGATTTTTGTTTTGATTTCTGTTTTATTTATAATGATCGGAGGAGATTGTTTAATCACTGAGTTCATAGTTCACACACCGTTGATGATGGATTATTTATCCCACATCATTTGCAAATTAAGAGATAAGATTGGTGCTATATTCTATTGCCAATTGGTTTTAGATAAGTCTTATGTATCGATCTTCTAGTGCAGGTGAACTTTGAATCTTTGATCAACAAACTGAATCGATTATGAATGTTGGGAGTGCAGTGTGATTTGTGTTTCTTTTTTCCTTTCGTTATGTTTTGATTGGTAATTCTACAATGATTGACTGGTGCTAATGTGTGCTCTGCCTTTTAACACTGGTCAATTCGGAAACACCTTCTCGATGCAGTCGATGGAAGGGTGTATACAATTGATCCCCAAAACCTTGCTGAGAGCGAGATAGGCTGGGAGTATTGTTGTTGTTGTTGCATTCAAATAAGAAAACAAAAATAAAAAGAAGAGATTGTCAAATCACCGAGTTCATAGTTAATACATATGGTTGATGATGGGTTATCCCACCTCGATTGCAAATAGAGGAATGAGGTTGGGGCTCTTCCATTTCCAACTGGTTTTAGTAAGCCCCACGGTGCTTATGTGCCGAGATTGCACACGATCCCCAGTCATTTTATTAGTGCAGTTTGAGGAACAGATTGAATTCATTGTTAGTGAGGATATTCTATGTTGGGAGTGTTAATTTTTTTATTTTTTTTTAGTCTTTGTGTTCTACTATACAAAAGGTCTTACATCACAACTAAAAGTTGTATGATAACTGCTGCTCATTAAGTTAATATGATCATTCCCGTGTTAATGTCACTCATATGTCTAGGTTGATCTACAAGTAGGTGGATCAAGAGAGGCTAGATCAACTGCATTGGCCTCAGACAATATCACATGGCCTTCTCCGGATGATCCCATCCCTTTCTGGGTCCGGGAGTTCAATTTATCTGATGTTAGTGTGGATGTTCCTGTGAATGTAGAAAAGGACAATCCTCTGCACGTAATCCATGTCACCGCTGAAATGGCACCTATCGCGAAAGTAGGTGGCCTTGGAGATGTTGTATCTGGGCTTGCTCGTGCATGCCTCTCGCGTGGTCATGTTGTGACTGTGATGCTTCCTTTCTATGAGTGCATTCCAGAGCAGCAACTAACAGAGCTGAATTTGATAAGCACTTTCAACTCTTACCATGATGGCAACTGGATTTCAACAAATGCATATTCTGCAAAGGCTTCTGGCATCCCGGTGATCTTACTTCAACCGTCCAATCAATTCTTCAAAGGCAAGACTATATATGGAGGTTCTTACAACGAGCTGGAGGCGTATTTGTTTTTCTCTCGTGCTTGCCTTGAGTGGATGCAGGTTTGTGAATTGTTTATTGATTCATTTGTTTATATCGGTTAGTGACTCATATATGGTCTTGCGTTTACTGAACTTGCTTTGAGTTGCTACAACGTAGAACACAAGTCGATAGTGTATTTGGATTGACTTGAGGCAAGAGCCCACTAAAACATTTTGTACTAGTGTGAGTGAGGATGTCATTCTGCCTTACTTCTTTTGTTGTAGAAAGTCACAATAAGCCAAAATCTCATTGTAGGATGTCACTCTGCCTTACTCAAGTGTGTGACAAAACATTCAAGATGCATGAGTATGAGGCTAACCTAACCTTATCTACACGTGTCTTGATCAAATGAAAAACTTGCTCCATACCCAAAGTCAGAGTACTCAAACACCTTTTTGTTCCTAGCTTTCCAAACAAAATAAATTGTAGCTACAAGAGCAAGCCGTTTAATTTTGCTAGGCCAAGTCTTCCCACACGCTTCCTGCATCATCCACTTCATAACACTTGCAAGTGTAGACACCCTCGTAATTTTCAACCATGATTTAACCAAATCCCATTATAGTACAGGCAAAGCAAAGATGAACGTGTCCCTCGTTTTTCACTATTACAAAGAACACATATAGGGTCAAGCTCCCCGTATGTGTCCCTACTTCTTATGCATATATGTTTCTTTTTATACAGGTGAGTGGAACACAGCCAGATATTATTCATGTACATGAATGGCAGACAAGTGCATTGCCCTTACTCTATTGGGATATGTATAATAAGCTTTCACTTCAGGTGTGACTTTCATATGTTTATGTCGGCAAGTTTTTTTCTCCAGCATCCAGTTACTATCATATCTGAATGACACTACTTTGTATGTTTTGTTTTTTTGTTTTTCTTTTTTCCTTCAGAAACCAAGACTAGTTTTGACTATACACAACATGGAACACTATGGGGAATGTCGGTAAGTATTGTGTCTCTCTGTCATGCCTCTCTGATTATCAAAGCTTGTGGCATCCACTAAAAGACGCTTGAAGGAAACGATGAGTTACACTGTATATATTCAGAGCCACATCTCAATTATTCCTAGGAGGCCTATGATAAGGGAAATCCTCTAATTATCTTCCTCAGAACTTAATTCCTAGGATCTAATAAGGGTTTACATAATGAAGCTACATTGGTTGAATTTAGAAATTAAGCTAGTGCTTGATTTGTGGGAGTTTGAACTACATTTGCTATTTATTTTTATAGGCAAGAGCAACTCGACAAGACTGGTCTTGAAGGAGAAATTTATGCTGTTCCTGAAAAGGTCGGTACTTCATATACAGTTTATTTAGTTTGTAAATTTTTCTCTTTCCATTTTTCTGAATTAAAGTGATATAATGATAATAATTTCCATAACATAGGCACAAGATCTCTTATGTTCTTATGAGTTATTTTTGCGCTACACATTGTCTACTGCAGAGTTGAACTTTTTACCTCATCTTCATTATTGTAGGCGGTTGACGATAGAACTATTGGCCATAATCCAGAGAGATTGAGCTTATTGAAAGGAGGCATTGTTTACAGTAATGCAGTTGTGTAAGTAGTTATTAGTGTAATATTTTCATAAGCTAAAATACCATTAAAGGAATCGTGTTTTGTACAATTGTTATTTATAAATGTATATACTTTTTAACTCCTTATAATAGGAACACCTGAACAACCATCCTGCAAGCATAACTTGCTTGGTGAAGATTTTAGTTTTTATAATATTTACTATATGCAGTTTTGCTAATATTCTCATGGCCTAAAATATGGCTTTGCAAGCAAGGAAGTTTTCCTTTGTAGTTTCACAAATATAGTACTGCTAGAAGAACTGAAGATCTCTTCTATAGATCATACCTGTTGTCTTATTGATCTCGTTTCTATACTTGACTATGATGACGTGTTTAGTGTTTTTTCCCATCTTTTCAGTACAGTGTCTCCTACATATCTAAAGGAAACCCTCTGCTCGGGATGGCTTTCAAGCACTCTGATTAATAACCAGGACAAGTAAGATGCTTCCATAACATTTCTCAAGGTCTCAAAGACAACTAACTGTTTTGGTCTAATGTGAATGTTCACAGTTTTATGAATCTGGGACCAAGTTGTTGAGTTTAAAGTATAAACCATAGCAACAGTCAGAAGTTGATTATGAACCGTTCAACATTGTTAGCTTGGTGCATGAACTAAAGGAACAGTGAGATAAGCTCCATGTATAAGTTGAGCAGGAGATCATGCTTGACATGTATCCACATTGTAAATCTTAAACGAACTATTGGACAAGGAAGTACTATAAGATAATGAAACCCGGACTTTAACCTATGTATTGATGTTTCACAATAACATTTGAATTAGCAATGCAACCATGGTTATTGCACAAGTAGAGTTTGATGTTTTGGGCGGAAGACTAATCAATTTCATTCCCCAAGCTTTGCGTTGGTCACTTAGACGCAAATGTAACTTTGTATAATGACTTCTCTTAGGTCATTAGTTATTTCTTCTTTTCCCCTAAAACTAATTAATTTGATTTTCACTGTAGGTATGCAGGTGTTCTGAATGGAATAGATACGGCTGTATGGAATCCTGAAACGGACATCTTTCTGCCAGCTAGATTCAATGGTAATATTTGTATCTATCCTTCTAAAAGCAAGAAGAGCAATAAACTGGATTTAGTGAATTTGAGTTAGAGGAAGCCCTATCTAATATCTTATACATATTGAAGGAAAGAAACCCGAACTGTCGTCTAGCCTTACGCACCCTTATTATGGAACAGTCAAGCCAAAAAGATTGAATTGCCATTCTCTTTTTTCACAGGAGTTGTGTTTATCATTTCATTGGGTTTCTCTTTTGGTGCTTTTTTGCAGCTAATGACATTCAAGGTAAAAACATTTGTAAAAAGTATATCCAAAAGGGTCTTGGTATGGAAACAACAGCCACTGGAAGTGGACCCCTGGTTGTCTGCATCACGCGGTTGGTTCCTCAGAAAGGTCTTCATTTGATCACCCATGCAATTAATCACGTTGAGAAGCTTGTAAGACTCCCCGAAAGCGAATCTATTTCCTACTTATATTGAATTTCACTCCATAGGTTTTGTTTAGTTTTTCGCTTTCATCTTTGCAAGGTATGAAACTATGAAAGTATTAACCGTGTATGTTTTCCCCACTGTCTTTCACTTGACTATTCCTATCTATTCTTATGTTTTAAATGACTTACTTGAACGCATTTTACTCACCTTGTAGGGTGGGCAAATGGTTTTGTTAGGCACAACTGCAGATCCTCGGCTTCAGAAAGAGTTCCAAAATCTTGTAGATCAGGTGAGCATGATAAGAATGTTATCAATGGCAACTAAAACCATATCTTATAAACCACACATTATCCATTTTCTTTCAGAAATTTACTACATGGTGCTTGGTTCTGTCATGCTATTGTTGATGTTTAACTTTGTGACCTGACCAACATTATTCCTCCTTTCTGTAGCATAACACAGGGCCAAGTGTTCGGATTCTTCTCATGTACAGGTATAGTGAATCAAGAACGAAAGAAACACCGAAGTCTTGCATTTCTGAAGTTGTTTCAACTAGACAACTAGTGCACATTAATGAAAGTTTTTTTGTTTGTTTGTTTACGCGACGGTCAGTGAAGAGCTTTCCCACATGCTCTATGCTGCAGCAGACTTGGTCTTGATTCCCTCCATTTACGAGCCTTGCGGCCTTGCTCAAATGATTGGAATGCGATATGGAGCGGTCTATATCGACTATAACTTTAAACTCCGAATTGCAATCAGGAAATTCTTTTCTCTAACCAAAAATGGCTTTTCTAGGTTCCGATTGTTAGGAGAACAGGAGGTCTTGCTGATACAGTTTTCGACGTGGATGACCACTCAAACCATGAGCTATCTAATGGGTAAGTTTCCGAAGCTTTTCATCGTTTACTTCTCGTTCCTATGATGGATGGATTTACAAACACCTTACAACACTTATTTGACATGGTTTTGATGTTTTTTTTTTTGAAGCTTTGTGTTTGACGGAATTGATGAACACTCCCTGAACCGGGCTCTAGAACGTGCATTTGCGCACTATAGAGAGAGTAAGCTCGCATTCACGCCTTATATTTGAATTTTTCCATACCAAATTGTGTACATTTCATCATCTTAACCTTTTGTACTAATGGTATGAATACATATATCTTTCAGAGCCGGAGGAATGGGTGAACCTAGTCAAGAAGATAATGCAAATCGATAACAGTTGGAACAAGACCGCGGGGAATTACATAAGCATCTACAACTCGATCAAAGTCTGATAGTTAAGACCTAACTGCAAGTGTGAAGATGCCTTTCATGTCAAAGGAAGCCGTTTTTTCTTGCACTTTTCAAGCTTTTCGAAGCCACTCTCCATCGCCTGATCTCGAATGGAGGTTCCTTTTTGCTTTGGACTTGACCTTAAATGTACTTGTAGATAGCCTTTTGAGTTATGATTTTTCTCACATCTATGGCTTCTTTAGAGGTCTTTATTGGTGGTAATCTCATTCATGAGTTTATGGTTAAAAAGGGTTTGATTCGTGCCTTTCATAGGATCCACAAATGCATTGATTCGTGCCTTTCAAGGCATAAGATCGATAACACTATTTTCTTATCGAAAAGGACGTCCTTAGTTCAACTGCGTCTTAAACCATGCCTTAGAAGTTAAAGGCATATATTAGACAAAACAAACAATCTCATCTCATTTTGCCAAAAAGTGGTGTTTTGGGAAAAATAAAAAAGTTGAGGTGGTTTCCTGAAACAAAGGAGTGGCGGTTTTTTACAACAAGGGTAAAAGAGGGCAGTTTCATGAATTTTTTTTGTTCGTTGCATAAACAACGATTTATTTATTTTAAAAATAACTCACGGTTAGCTCTAGGGCAGCTCATTGGGTCAAAATCGAACCGAACCAAACTTAAAATCAAATTTTTAGAAATTATAACTCGAAAACTGAACTTAACACCTTAGTTTCGATTCGGTTTATTTAGGTTCGGTTCAAGTTTCGAACCTAAATAAACCTAATTGACAATTAATTATATAAAAAAAATTTGTTTAATTTTTGCAATAAAATTATGTTATAGAAAATTCCTTAAAATATACCCAATATCTTATAATAAATTATATTTTTTTTGTGAGAATTGATTGAGTCTAAACTATTGATGTATAATGTTTTTATTTAAATTAATAGTAAAAGTTAGATTTGAACCCAAAAAAGCCTAAATCAAACCAAACCGAATTTTTTAGAAAGTGTGAAGCGAAAACCAAACCTAACCTAAGATTCGGTTTAGGTCCGGTTTGATTGGCTCGGTTCGGTTTAAAATTTCGGTTTGAACCAAATTTTGAACCGCCCTAGTAAGCTCTCTCCCTCCCCCTCCACCCCCCTCTCCTTTTCCGTCAGTCCTCTCCGCTGCCTGTCCGGCGTTACCCCTCCTCTCCAAGTCGACCGCGGCGGTTCACCGCTCCTCCCCAGCAAGGGACCTGAGTGAGTTTCTTTTCCGTTTCTTCGTCTCCCAGTCTCGCTTTCGGTTCTCTTTGTTGGTTTTCGTCCTTTCTTTACACAATTCGTTTGTACCGCCCGGTCTTAAACCCTAGCTATCACAATTCGAGGAATCTGACAGTGGCTTCAAGATTTAGGGTTTTCGTTGTTTCTTTCTTTGTTATGAAATCTTTGATGTTTTGTTGCATTGATTGTTATGATTCAGGGTGTGGTGTTGTTTGTTGGCGATTGAGGTTTACCATTTCTGGATGTTAAAAGGACTGATGATTGTTCAATCTGTTTGACTATGGGTCTGTTTATTTGTCTCAGTATCTCCAATCCATATCCCCATATCTTGAGAGAGTCAGGGATGGATTCAGCCACCGAAACCTCCCTTCGCAATTCGCTGGCAGAGAAACAAGCTGCTGTTGACGCTCAAGCCAGCGCAGTTAGGGAATTGAAGGCCGCCTCTGCGACAAAGGCAGCCATTGATGAAGCCGTGAAGGCGCTTAACTCTCTTAAGCTCGACAAGTCATCTGTTGAGAAGCAGCTTCAAGCTGCCATTGCTGGCAATGGGAATGGTGCTGGCACCGCTGTGAGCAAGGAGGCCCACAGGCAGAATGTCATCAATACGCTAGAAAGGAAGCTGTTCTACATCCCTTCTTTTAAGATCTATGGTGGTGTTGCTGGCCTTTACGACTATGGCCCTCCTGGATGCGCTGTCAAGTCAAATGTTCTTGCCTTTTGGCGTCAGGTACTCTTATTAACTTCACTCGTTCCTATATGATGAATTGCAGTGAATGGTTGAATTGATTTTTCAGTTGCTAGTTTGATTAATTGATTGCTTGTAGTTGTAGACCTGTTACAGTAAACAAATACAGTAGTTTGTTTGTTTAGATGAAATCAAAGATCACATCTGTTCTGCCTTTGGTGTATTGTATCTCAATTTTTGGGTTCGTATTGTTTTTGGACTACCAATGTTATTGGACTAGTATGTGAGTGATAGCTTTGGTAATTGTAATGTATTTGTTGTTAACAATACAAGAATCAACACTTGTTTTTTTTCCTCAGCATTTTGTTTTGGAGGAGAACATGCTCGAAGTTGATTGTCCTTGCGTTACTCCAGAAGTTGTGTTGAAGGCCTCTGGTCATGTTGACAAGTTCACAGACCTTATGGTCAAGGATGAGAAAACTGGCACTTGTTATCGTGCTGACCACTTGGTCAAGGATTTTTGCAAGGATAAGCTTGAGAAGGACCTGACTCTCTCGGCTGAAAAAGCTGCTGAGCTCAGGCATGTTCTTGCCGTTTTGGATGAATTTTCTTCTGAACAATTGGGTGCTAAGATCAAAGAATACGGCATAACTGCTCCTGATACCAAAAATCCACTCTCTCATCCCTATCCATTCAATCTGATGTTTCAGACATCTATTGGTCCTTCTGGATTGAGTCCGGGGTAATTTCCTCCTTTTGTATGTCCTTAGATTACTTAACATTTCAGTTTGTTTTGTCTCCCCTTGTGATTAACTTCACTCTTTTTTTCTTCTTGTTGATAGTTTTATGCGACCAGAAACTGCACAAGGCATCTTTGTTAACTTCAAAGACTTGTACTACTATAATGGGAAGAAGCTCCCTTTTGCTGCTGCTCAAATTGGACAAGCTTTCAGAAACGAGGTTTCACTTTTTGTCATCTTACAGTCTTACTAAAAGAATTTCCAAGTGCATGCATCAACAGCAAACCATATATATTAGTCATTGAGAAATGTCTTAGGCTATTTTTCATTCTTGCTGCTGAATGCCGATGCATCAATATGTTTGGAAACAACAGAATTGGAATGCTATTTGTTTCGATATAGTGCACTTGAATAATGATTAATGTCACTCTTGGGTTGTCAACTGAGCCTTATATTTATATGCATTTTTATCTACTTTCTTTAATGATATTTATCTTTGTGGTTGCAGATATCGCCACGTCAAGGTCTTCTGAGGGTTCGTGAGTTTACGTTGGCAGAAATAGAGCACTTTGTGGACCCGGATGACAAGTCCCATCCAAAGTTTCGTGAAGTTGCAGATTTAGAGTTTCTGATGTTCCCAAGGGAGTTACAAGTTTCTGGAGAGCAGGCCAAAAAGATGGTCATTGGGGAAGCAGTATCAAAGGTGACTAACTGACTATCAATAACCTCTAACTCAGATACTTGGTTTCTTCTCTTTTCATCTTCATTTTATTTTGCATTTGAAAGGGAGAAAACGCAATAATTATTTGTAAGAAGCCTGATGATTACTTTGGCAATCACCTTTTATAGGGCATTGTAAACAATGAAACACTGGGCTATTTCATTGGGCGGGTGTATCTCTTTCTTACAAGCCTTGGCATTGACAAAGAACGCCTGCGCTTTCGTCAACATCTTGCCAATGAGATGGCTCACTATGCTGCAGACTGTTGGGACGCTGAGATAGAATGCTCTCATGGTTGGATTGAGTGTGTTGGCATTGCTGATAGGTCTGCATATGATCTGCGTGCTCACACGGTAAATATTTTTATATGTTGGCCACTCGTAAATATTAAGTCCTATGTTTTAATTTTTAAATATGGAGTTCTAATCTAATTTGATTAGTTTTTATATTTATGGAAACCGCAAAAGGATGGTTCATGAATCATGATATGGTTTTTTCTAGCTTAATTTTAGAATCAAATGCGGTTTATGCTTCCGGTCTTTTGTTTATTCTTAAGCTTTACATTTTTACAATGTTTTCATATTGCTTTTAAGTTGGTTATGGTAATTGGACTACATTAATCTTAATGGAAGCTTTCAATTCTCCTCCCATCGTGATTATTTCCCCTTGCCTGTTGCAATCTAGATTGCCTAACTTGTACTGAGTCTACTGATTGCTTTACTTGTTACACTATCTCTTTAGGAAAAAAGTGGTGTAGCCCTTGAGGCACAAGAGAAGTATCCAGAACCAAGGGAAGTAGAGGTATTACTACCGTCCTCGGATTTTCCTTCCCCCTTGCTTTATCTGGTTCAAATTGTGAAGTTACATTCTTATTTATCTATTTATAATGTTTGCGTCCTCTTTTTTTTGTTACTTTATCAGAGACTTGTTATTGTCCCCGTGAAGAAGGAGCTGGGCCTTGCATTCAAGGGTAACCAGAAGAATGTTGTTGAAGCATTAGAGGTAGTTTACATGGGTCTTTCTTTGTTCGCCTTTTGGAGTTTTTTTTTAAAAAAAAAAAATCAAAAAAACATTTTGTTCTATTATGTATTTGTACGTTTTGCTTATCCCATTCATGTTGTGCATACATATTTTTATTTTAAAAAATCAGTCTCAGAATCTTCCGTTGTTGCTAACTTGACGTTACTCTTATTGATTTATAGATCTTTTAAATTAAAGATATCTTGGAAGTTATGAAATGTTTGCAGATTTTATCATATGCACAGCTGCACTAGATGCGTCTGTTAAATTAGTAGGAATGTAAGACGAATAGATATGCTTTTGAATCTCATTTGTATTTGCTATGCAGGCTATGGGTGAAAAGGAAGCTATGGAAATGAAGGCTAATTTGGAATCCAAGGGTGAGGTTGAATTCCTCGTTTGCACCCTCGGGAAAACTGTAACTATAACAAAGAATATGGTGGCAATCTCAAAGGAGATAAAGAAGGAACATCAGAGGGTTTTCACCCCATCAGTCATTGAGCCATCCTTCGGTATTGGACGGATAATATATTGCCTTTTTGAGCATTCTTTCTACACAAGAGCGAGCAAAGCGGGAGACGAACAACAAAACGTCTTCAGTTTCCCTCCACTTGTGGCTCCCATCAAATGCACCGTGTTCCCCTTGGTGCAAAACAAAGAGTACGAGGAAGTTTCCCAAAAGATCGCCAAGTCACTCATAACTGCTGGTATTTCTTATAAAATTGATATCACAGGTAAGCACAGTTTATTTGAAATTACCTTCATCATTGGGGCTGAACTGAACATTGAATTCATCTAAGCCTACGGCGCTTATTACACCACTCAGGCGCTTCAATTGGCAAGCGTTACGCAAGAACAGATGAACTTGGCGTACCCTTTGCCATCACTGTGGATAATACAACCTCCGTGACAATCAGGGAGAGGGACAGCAAGAAGCAAATTCGCGTTGGCGTGGATGAGGTAGCCTCTGTAGTGAAGGAAGTGATTGATGGACAGAGCACTTGGGCTGATATGCTCTGGAGATTCCCATCTCATTCTTCTGCCTCTGCTGATGAATGAAGTCAGGTAACTTGAAATCACAGATAAAGTAAACCTTTGCTTTTGTACTTAACTTCCTTCGTCTTGTTCAATGAAGTTGGCATACTCGCTTTCTGCGGGTTTTTTCCTTGGTTCGAATTTGGATATTGTACTTGAGTGTAACTGCAACTCTTTGTTGTTTCTTAAGTACATTCGACAGTTCGTATACCATATACAACCTTGTCACTGAATGTGTATTTCGGACACTAATTTCAGTCACAACTCACTAGTGTATTTCTCGGTTTGTGTCAAGGTTAGGAACATTATACATTATGCATTTCATTATAACATAAATCTCAAACTGGGATAATGCAAAAGATGAAGAAGATAGTGATTTAGCTAAAATGCTTCATCATAGTACCAAGGACTTGTGGGTAGTACTCATAGGTCCCCGGTTCGAATCCCGGAATGACCGCTCTTTATTTACCAATTCAAGGAGCATGGAGGAATGGAGGTTTCTTTTTGCTTTCGACTTGACGTTAAATGTACTTGTAGATAACTTTTCGAGTTATGATTTTACTCCCATCTATGCCTTCTTTATAAGTGGTCATTGGTGGCAATCCCATTCATGAGTTTATTGTTAAAAATGGTTTGATTCTTGCCTTTTTATAGGATCCGCATATGGTCGCCTGGTCCACAAATGGTTTGATTCAGTGTTATTTATGAGATATTCCCGAGTAGAGTAGAGAATACGAGTTGTCTACTATGATTCACAAATGGCTTGATTTGTGCCTTTCAATTTCATATGATCCACACATGAATTGATTCATGCCCTTCAAGGCATAAGATCGATAATGTTATTTTCTTATTGATATAAGGTCTTAGGTCGTCCTTGGTTAACCTATATTTTAACCTATGCCTTAAGCAATGTTTATAAAAGAACGTTAGGGATACTATGAATATTAAAAAAAATTATTCTTCTCTCTCCGTCATATCATCCTATGATTCCATTCTTATTTTCCCCACTTTATCTCTAGCATCCAAAAATTCATCTTTTGTCACCAATTCAATTTACAAATATACCCTCTTTAATAATTATTTACATTCAAACATGTATTATTATATTAATTTTTTATTTGAATAGTATTATTATTAAATAATCACAAATAATTTTTTTTGGCATTATTGTGCATAGTTGTATTCAAATGAAAATATTATTTTAAAATATAGTCAAACATATTTGAAATTGATGTCTATGTCTAGAGAAAAATAAACATAGTATTGTGATAAATTTTTAAATTATTTTTTTACATTTTTAATGCCGAAATTTGCATTTTAAATATGTAAAACAAATTCCCACAGATTAAATCTTTGTCGTCCATCCCGCGCCGCGTGTCACCCATCCACTGGATCTTCTCTGTAAGTGAATCAGGGGAAGACACGTATCCCCTATGCATCAGATTTGCAACAACTAAGGCATCACCGAAACGCTGCGTTTTTTTGTTTACCCAAAGCGGCCTTATATTTGAGTGAATCCATCCGAACAAAAATAAAGTCGGACAATACACCTCTGACACACAATTAATATCCCTTCCAAATATCGATACTTGTCAAGCATCTCCAACTATCCCTCTAACCCTTCTTCTATTTTTTTTAATTATAAAACTTGCAAGTGTCGATACTTGTTTTACACTGATAAAAAAGTGCTCTTAGAAGTTAAAGGCATAGATTAGACAAATCAAACACAATCTCATTTCCCCATTCTACCAAAACTCATCGGCCATTTCCAATGAGCTTTTGTATAAGGAAGATCCATCCAGGATAACATCTTAATTGCCCATGAAATTTTCCATAGCTTTCATAAGCAAAAAGGGAGAACTGGTTGGATGACACTAAAACTAGATATGGAAAAGGCGTATGATAAAATCAACTGGAGTTATATCAAGGCAGTTCTTCAAAGGTTCGATTTTCATCCTATATGAATCAACTGGGCAATGACTTGTTTAACGACGTCCTCCTCAATTCTAGTAAACAACTGTCCAGGTAAACAATTCAAGCCTAATAAGGGAATCCGCCAAGGAGACCCCCTTGCCCCTTACATTTTTGTTCTAGTTATGGAAGGACTAGCAAGAGAAATGCACAAGGAGGCTTTGCAAGAAGATGCTCTAGTCGGGATCAAACTCACCAGGAACGGTAATCATATACCCTTCCTCACTTTTGCAGACGACACAATTATTTCTGCTAAAGCCGCCCACACTAGTCTAAATACTATTCAGAATATGATAAATAATTTCTCCGACCTTTCGGGTCTTACTATTAACTATAGTAAAAGCTCTCTCCAATGTTCGAAAAATGTTAGCCAAAACCTAGCCAAAGATCTTGCCCGAAGCATGGGAATTCCGATCTCTAGCACTCTTGAAAAGAACTTAGGCGTCCCTATAATTAATGGCAGGATTAGAAATTCGATTTTTGAAGAGGCATCCAAAACCTTAAAAAACACCTATCCAAATGGAAGGCGTCGAATCTTTATCAAGCAGGCAGAGCTGTTCTAATTCAGGCTAACCTCAGTTCCAAAACCAACTATCTTATGCAGAACTTCTTACTCCCTAATTAAAGGAATTCATAACCAAATAGATCAGATAAATAAGAACTTCTTCTGGAATAAACTTCATACGGAGAGATATACCCCTCTTATAAGCTGGGATAACATCTGTAAAAGCAAAACCCATGGTGGCATGGGGATTAGAAAAGCGAAAGAGTTGAACATAAGCCTTCAATTTAAATTATTGTGGAAACTTTACTCTAATGAAGATAATATATGGGTCAGTGCCATTAAAGAAAAATATTTGCAAAATAATAGCATTAAAGACAGACCAAATCAGGCCACCTCTTGGCAATTCGGTAGATTATTATCCTTAAGAGATAAATTTGAAAAAGGTTTCCTTTGACTTATAGGGATGGACTCTCCATAAATACCTGGAATGATCCTTGAATTCCTAACATAAATCTCAAATATTTGATGGGTAATATTGACCCAAATATGAAAGTTTGCCAACTCTTCACTCCTCAAAAGCGTTGGAATGAGCCCCTCCTTGGGCGCCTATTTCCTCAAAATATTGTTAAAAGCATTCTAGCTCTCAAAATCCCAACTTGACAAACTCCGGGCAGGCTAATCTGGATGTCTGATTCCACAGGAAAATTTACTACTAAATCTGCGAAGAAAATTATAAATATCCAAAACCATAACACTGACAATCACCGCTAGATTTGGAACCTAAACCTTCCACCACGACTCATATATCTTGTTTGGAAAATTAAAGTTGACGCCCTCCCCACAGCCAGTAGGCTAAATAGGTATGTCAACAGAGTACCTAGCATTTGCTCCCTTTGCGACCAAGGTAATGAAGACTCTGCTCATCTGTTTTCAGAATGCTCCTTTGCAAAGGAGCTAATAGCGCAATATGAACAATCTACAAGTAAATTCTTTAACAACCTCTCTATGGAAGGTCCTCTTTGTGACAATCTGGACCTAATTAAACAAACAAATCTTCACTTTGAAGATCTAGTGGTCATTTGGCAAATGGTATGGGAAACTAGGAACAATTTAATCTTCAGAAAAACAAATCCCGACTCGTTTGGGAATCTAATAAGGCGGATCAAAACAGAAATACAAGACTGGAGACAGGCAAATAGTGACAAAAATAAGGAAGGTCGGAAAAGAAAAAAAGAGGTTGTAATACATCAAATCGGCATCTCGATCGTTCTCCTTGTCGGGCGATCTTCCTGCATAGATTAGAAGAGGAAGAGGCGGGGCTGCTTCCCCGTGGGAAGCCTCCGACGCTCAAGTCAGGATAGTGTTGGATGATCGAGAGCCCCCTTAACCCTAGTAGTTCAATAATATTTATAATAAGAATTAGGGTTTGATTATTTCACCTTGCACATGACGATTATGCCCCTAGACATCATATGGAATTACTTTTGCTCTATCAATTGCCCCTCGGGTTTCTTCTTCATGTCTCGATGATGAAGGAAGCCGAAAAAGTAAATGGCGAAGTTTGTCGATTGAACGATGATTTTGCCGTTAACGTTAGTCACTTGATTCGCAGTTGGCTATTGTGCCCGTAATTGGCTAATATGGCCTTGAGCGACTAAGTTGGCCTTGATCGGCTAATGTGGCCTTGAGCGGCTAATGTGGCCTTGAGCGGCTAAGTTGGCCTTGATCGGCTAAGTTGGCCTTGAGCGGCTAATGTGGCCTTGAGCGGCTAAATTGGCCTTGATCGGCTAAGTTGGCCTTGAGCGGCTAATGTGGCCTTGAGCGGCTAAGTTGGCCTTGATCGGCTAAGTTGGCCTTGAGCGGCTAATGTGGCCTTGATCGGCTAATGTGGCCTTGAGCGGCTAAGTTGGCCTTGATCGGCTAATGTGGCCTTGATCGGCTAAGTTGGTGTTTTTTCCACAAATAGCTTAAATGTGTGGGCTGAACTGCAATTTCCATGAACTCTGGGCTGATCTTGTAATTAGTCCAATTTGCAAGGTAACGTCTCAGACTAATTATTGGTAATTAATCCAAAATTTCAATGTAACGTCTTCTTCGTACGTAGGGTTGGCAGTGAGCGGCGGCGGCGCACGAATTGGCGTCCTCGCCATCGTCCCGGCTCGATCTCTGTCCTTGATCTTCGACGGCGGCGAAGGATCTGGATTGGGGTGCCTCCGACCTACCCATCGATGCCGGCGTGCTCTCGTTGTTCGGTGAAAGGGGTGCTTGGTGGCGGCGGCTATGGCGCAATGCTAAGCCGGGTCCGATCGGAGTCGCCCAGAGAGAGACAGTGGAGGTCAGGATCGGCGGCCATGGTGGCGACGAAGGCTCGATCAACCGGCATAGTGCGGTGGTGTGGCGAGGCTCAGACGCTTAGCCCGTTGTTGGATCTGCGTTTGGCCATGGAAACGACAACAAAGGTCGACGCCCGGTAGCCCTTTCGATGCTTAGTGAAACGAGATGTTCGGTGACTCGATCATCGTTGCCAGAGAAGTCCTGGTGCCGGTTATCCTGGATGCGTCGGGGTCGGATCCGAGGATGGATCGAGTGGAAGACGCACTCCCCTCCTGTTCTACGAAGGGTTTGAGGACAGATCTGACAATGGCAATCAGCCTGAGAAGGATCGGGATCCGCCTAGCGGTAGGCGGCGGTTGCTGCGACATCGGCGATTGGGCGGGAGCGACGCCGATGTTGAGACAGAGGCGGGAGTTGTGGAAGACCGACGACTCTTCGATGTCGGAATCACCATTTAGGAGATCACTAGATCTCCCTCATTCTCTACCCTTCCTTCTCTTTCAGCTTCGATTGGGAGATATCTTGTGAACCGGGCTAGGAGCGGTGGTGGTCCGGCATGCCCTTGAGCCCTAGGCAAAGCTCCGTAGGCGGCACTGGTGAGCCGCGCCTCTCCTAGGGTTTGTAGTTGAAGGCTGAGCGTCCACCGGTTCACCATCAACAATTGATCTTCTGTTGCTTTGCAGATTGGGAGATCCGATCACATGGCTTTTTGATCGATTTCCCACAGACGGCGCCAAATGTAATACATCAAATCGGCATCTCGATCGTTCTCCTTGTCGGGCGATCTTCCTGCATAGATTAGAAGAGGAAGAGGCGGGGCTGCTTCCCCGTGGGAAGCCTCCGACGCTCAAGTCAGGATAGTGTTGGATGATCGAGAGCCCCCTTAACCCTAGTAGTTCAATAATATTTATAATGAGAATTAGGGTTTGATTATTTCACCTTGCACATGACGATTATGCCCCTAGATATCATATGGAATTACTTTTGCTCTATCAGAGGTCTATGTCTATGTGGACTAGACCACAAGGAACCATCTACAAAATTAATGTAGATGTTCTGTCAAGCCCACTGACATCTGCTAGGTGGGGGGAATCATTCGTGATTCTACGGGCCATGTAATTGATATTTTCCATATTTATCGTAAGTCAAGGCACGGTTATTCAAACTGAAGCGGCAGCAGTTCAGATAGGTATGCAACAAGCTCGAAGAATGGGACTACGGAAGATTACGATAGAAGGAGATAATCAAGAGCTAATGAGATCTCTTACTCAAGGAACATGCATCAGATGGGAAGTTATGCGTCAAGTAGAAGAAATCAATATCATCCGAGCAGACTTCGAATCAGTTGAATTCAGACACATCTTTAAAGAATCAAACAGAGTGGCAGATTATATAGCCACGAAGGGCATCATTAGTGATAGATCTACAATCCATTTTAATATAGATCTTTGTACCATCATCCGTCAGGATGATCTAGGAGCGTAAAAAAAAAACACACACACAATCTCATTTCCCCAAAAAGTGGTATTTTGGAGAAAAACAAGAGTTGAGGTGGTTTCGTGAAAATAAAAAAGTGGCGGTTTCATGAATTTTTTTTTTTGTTCGTTACATAAACAGCGATTTATTAATCAGACCCGGTTTCTCATCGCGAGTCAACTCACGGCTAGCCCTCTCTCTCTCCCTCCCTCCCCCTCTCCTTTTCCGTTGATCCTCTCCGGTTTCTCCGCCCGCGCCACATCGCTCCGCACCGCTAAACGACCGCCCTCCGACGGCGACGCCCCCACTCCATGCCGCTGCCTGTCCGGCGTTACCCCTCCTCTATAAGTCGACCGCGGCGGTTCACCACTCCTCCCCAGCAAGGGATTTGAGTGAGTTTCTTTTCCGTTTCTTCGTCTCCCAGTCTCGCTTTCGGTTCTCTTTGTTGGTTTTCGTCCTTTCTTTACACAATTCGTTTGTACCGCCCGGTCTTTGAGGCCGGAGGAGATTTGGAATTGATTTTAAACCCTAGCTATCACAATCTGAGGAATCTGACAATGGCTTCAAGATTTAGGGTTTTCGTTCTTTCTTTCTTTGTTATGAAATCTTTGATGCTTTGTTGCATTGATTGTTATGATTCAGGGTGTGGTGTTGTTTGTTGGGGTTTGAGGTTTACCATTTCTGGATGTTAAATGACTGAATCGGTTTAAAGAGTTCACTCCGTACGCGTCAGTTAGGGTTTGATGAGTTCTATTGCCTTCTCATCCTCTTGTGAATTCTGTGGAGATTTGGATCTCCCTTTGTTCTTCAACGAGAAATACTGATGTCAGGAACAATAAACCAGCGAGCTTTTCTTGACCTTTGAATGGTGATCTTTTCATGATCTTTGAGTTCGACACATGTGTGGTTACAATTTACATTAATGATTTATGCTGATGAGTTAAAGAGAGACATAAATTGATGTATGATGTTGATAAATCTTGAAGGCATTGATGAATTGTCTACAGATATTACAATTTATGAACACATATTGTAATTTTAGTCCAAAAAAACGAGTGAGGCTTTCATCGCCATATTTAGGACTCCAGGAATTGTATCAGGAAGGGCCAGCCAGGAGAATCTTGCTTCTCATCCAATTTTCGTGTTCCATATTGATATTTATATGACAAGTTTGTGTTGTGGCCCGGATCCTAGCCACCACAGATTCGTCAAGATGGCTCGACGATTATGACTAAGGAAGGTGAGAATGAAGAACAGAAAAGGAGGTGAGAATGCAGAAGATAGGTGAGAGTTTAGTTGAGAGGAGAAGTGGAGGGAAAATATGAATTCACTTCAAAAACATACCCATCCTCAATGTACACAAGAGCTATTTATAGCCTAAGGTGTGTTTGACTCATATACTACACACCTTGATTGTGTCTAAGGTAATGGTTTAGCCTCATGCCAAGACTTAGCTAAGGTCATTAGAGTTTGATGAAGTTGCCAGGTAGAAAGGATAAAATTCACCCTTGGGCTGAAAAAGCACATGCATATAATTTTGTGAAACTTCTCTGATATGCTTTAGCCTTTTTGACAAGTATGTACCCTTGTGTTAGTGCAAAGTTGCAAACATTACAAAAGAATGAAACTTGATTTATGATGATTTATTGTAGTGCTTACAGTAGATTTATTCTGTAGGATAAGTGGACAACAGCTTGTTGAGGAAGATCACATTATGAATCAGGTAATCTGCTAACAAGCCTTTGAAAAGTTTTTACTTATTATTTTGGTTATTTGGCTACTATAGAAAATTGTATCCCATTGACTGATTGACATTTCATTTTGGTTATTAGTCAGTTCCGCCCAAAAATGAAAGAATTGTTTCTCCCAATCCTTCTCCGGATGCAGCCATCATCACTGGCCCAGTAGATGGTGGTAGAGGTCAGCCTGGATTTTCAGATGCTGGTGCAGCTAACAACACAGGCTATCCACTCAATGCTTTTCCTATTGAACACTATTACTATGGAGGTTAGCCATTGGACAAGTTCAAACTCCCTTGATTCGAGCTTTTTTATTATGCTTATTTATAGTAGGTTTCAACATGCATCATTTTGAACTAGTACGTCCTGAACATTTTTGAGAAGTGAAATATGCCTGATGTCTGTTATCTCTTTTTCATGTTTTTACCGGATATTTGAAAATCAATAGTATGGAATGATCAATGATGGGAGTCAGAGCATTTGCCTATTCTTTAACTACAGGTTATGACAGTGGCACTAGTAGTTGGAGTGGATACCCTCAATATGCTGGTGCTGAAGGACTGCAAGTTGTGCCTCCAGTAAGAACAATTTATCTTCTTCTGTTCTTCTGCGCAAACCATCTAGGAAGTATGAGGCATGTCTTTCTTATTTATTTTCCATTTTTTCTCTCTGTTGAACTTTGATCAGGTTATATATGGAGACAATACAGCCCTTGGCCTTCAATCCATGTATGGTTTCAATTCCCAAATGACTTATGGGCAATATTCGCCAGCTAGTACGCCTGTGCCTCCTGTGGTTGTAGATAATCAGATTTTCACTCAGCAAATTCCTTTTACTCCATCTTACTACCCACAAGCAGTTGGTACTTCCATTCCTCTTATGTCAGCTACTGTTCCTATTTCTCAGGATGTAATGAATCATAAAGGTAGTTGCTCAAACCACTGCTTGCGTTCGCCATCTGAAATGTTATAAACTTACATCTTTCTTGCTCCTACATTTGTTTAGGAGACCATTCAGTGGATTCTGGAAGTAATGCTAGTTTCTACAATTTGCATGGAATGTTTGGATCTGGTGAATCCTTGTCAACTGCATCGAGTCCTGTAGACTTTCCTCGGAGAACATTATCTCCAATGACATCTTATGGACCATTCACTCAACCAATTGGTATGCATGGATCGTATGATTCAAATGTTGCACAGGTAAGCTGAGTAAAAAAGGAACAATTCTTTTGAAACGTTCTGGAGTGTTTGGTTAGAATTTGACCCTGTTCTTGAAGAGAATAACTGTGAAATGAGAACCCCCAAACAGCTCCCTGTTGAACTTTGATCGGCTTTCGATTCAGCCCTTGTCCTTCATTCCATGTATGGTTTCAATTCCCAAATGACGGCAGTTAGTACACTTGTGCCCCCCTCAATCATACCTCCCCCAACACACACACCCAAAAAAAAAAACAATTCTTGATCAAATGTCTGGCTATGGCATTTTAGATTCGTTGCTTTTGATTTTTATTTTCATTTTTTCACGTCCATATAATTTGCACTCAGTATATATTTCCCTTACTGGAAACTGCAGGTATCCCAACAGAGGCCAATGTCTGGATATGGCTTGCCAGCAGAGTTCTTCACTAGCCAATATGCTTATGATGCCTCTAATCAAAGTTCAAGTTTTTCTGGTCAATCTAGTCCTCAACGGGCATTCAGATATCCAAATCGGCTTTATTTGGAAAAGGGAAGAACCAATAGAGAACAGGTCCCACCATTTGTTGTCTCTGGTGACCGTAACAGAGGTCCTAGAGCTTTGAAGGTAAAGGGGCAGAGCAGTAGTGAGGACCATGCAGTTTCTGGTTCTAGTAAAATTGGTTCATCTAGCTCCTCTGTGAAAGTTGAATTGTTCAACAGCCCAGATTTTCCTACTGAGCCTGAGAAAGCGAAGTTCTTCATTATTAAATCATTCAGTGAGGATAACATTCACAGAAGCATCAAATATGGTGTTTGGGCTAGCACACTTCATGGAAATAAGAAGCTTGATGATGCTTTCCGGGACGCAAAGGAGAGTGGAAACTGCCCTGTCTACCTTCTCTTTTCGGTAGGTTCCTCAAAACTTAAAGCACTATTGTTCCTTAACTCTGTGCTCCATGAATCTTTACTGTAGCGATTTTTTTATTTTTTTATTTTAGGTGGAAGTGGATGTCTATTTCATTCTGTTCTCCCAATTCATTTTCATGGAGAAATTCATAGCTTTCAGCCTGCTACTAGTTTTTTCCAGGCCTTGATTATTTGGACTTTTTCCTGATTCTAAATGCCCTAAGAGACATGGTTTTTTCATTCATGTTTGTGTTTGGATTTTAATTCCATGGACATGGGGTTATGTGGACTTCGTAATTTTTACTTGTCATTCTCAGTATTTTATTTCATGATTTTGAGAAACAGTAGCTTTATTTTTATTGGGGTATCTATCATTTTGTTCGTCTTCTTTAGTTCTTTAGAGCTGGATCCTTGTTGGCAGTGCATGGTTTTGTATTTTGTTCATATTCTCAGAGCTGGGTCCTTGACGGCAGTAGATGAGCATTTGGCTAAACAATTTTATGGAGAGTGAAATATGTTGTTTCTGCAATTTGTATAGTCAATGAACGGTTAATTAATTGTAATTCTGAAATGATATTGCTCATTAATGTGATTGAAGTTGATTACAAAGTGTTGCACCTACTTTTTGCTGCTTTTTTATTTAATCATTTTCCATAATTATTTTTGACAACTACCTTTTACAGGTCAATGCCAGCTCTCAATTTTGTGGGGTAGCAGAAATGGCAGGGCCTCTGGACTTTGATAAGAATGCAGATTATTGGCAACAAGATAGATGGAGTGGGCAGTTCCCAGTCATTTGGCATATTATTAAGGATGTTCCAAACAGTAAATTTCGTCACATTTTACTTGAAAATAATGAGAACAAGCCTGTTACTCACAGCCGAGACTCTCAAGAGGTACTGATGTTTGAAAATATGATCTTCATCTCTCAGAATGAACGTTTACTGTGTATGGACATTCATTATCTTGATCTTCGATTAGACTGTTACAATTGCATAAAGACTTGTTCACCTACTGAGCATATATTGCATGGTGGGGGTCTTTTTCTCTGAATAAAATGTTATCCTTCTGCACATAATGATTTTCTCCATGCCTTACTAGTACTTGTTTCACTGAAAGGTTATGCTTGTTGTGTTTCCTCAGATGTAGCTATTCGATTAGTGTCTTTGTTGTTGATAATAATAAAACATTGGGAGAAAGGAAATGTGGTGGTAAATGGTGGAATATTCTGTTTATTAGGCCGTAAATGGATGTAACAAGAAGTTAGATATCAAATATTGATTCTCCTTGTCTGTTTAGAGGGAATTGGAGTGAAAATAATGAAGTTAATATAAGAGTGAGTGGTAATTTGAGTGATACTTTCCTGAACTTTTGTGAAAAAAAAGAAAACCTATTTATTTCTATTTTACAATTCACCAAACAACCTCCCCTTATATAGATAAGCCTTAGCAGCTCTATTTTGTTGGAGGGTTGTTCATTTTGTCAGGTTCTCATGTTGTTCATTACTTGCAGGTCAAACTAGAACAAGGCATTCATATGCTGAAAATTTTCAAGGAGCACGAGGCAAGTACATGCATCCTTGATGATTTTGATTTTTATGATGAACGGGAGAGGGTACTGCAGGAAAGGAAGAACCTTGAGGTGGCAAAATCAAAGACTGACACTCCTGAGTCCGTCAGTGCGAGTACTATAACTAATATAGCAGATAGACTTGATCAAAATCTGAAATTGGAAGAGACTACGAAGTAGAAACTGCTCGAGAGATCAATCCAGTGTGTTCAAGAGTTTTAGGATATTGGCAGCAGTGACTGCTTACATTCTATTGAAGAGAACATTGTGCTTGTAGCTTCCTGTTGAGTTCTCGGAGAAATTTCTATCATCACTCAAGGGAGCGTGGTCAGTGATCCATGCTCGAGATTTTCTCAGTTTTTTTGATACAGGAATCATGCAAGCAGTCTCGTTTCTCTTGGTATTCCCTCACAATTTAAATCAGGTATGTTGTTGGCATTTACTACTTTAGGTTGAAGATTGGGTTTGATCTGTCCATGCCTCACTTGCTTGTTAGCTGTCCTTTTATCGTAGATGTCCATTTTTACCATTCCGCATTTGTAATACCTGCCCACTATTCAATGGGAGGCAAACTAATAAGGCAATTTGCAGAAAAGATCATTGTCATGGGTTGGTTCTCTTTTGATTTTTGCTCCTTTTTACTCCATCGGTCTTTGAATCTTGGAACACTGATGTTAATATCATTCAGTTTGACAGTAGCCAAAGTGTAGTTCTGCTGGTGTTGTCTTTCTTGCATAGTTGCATGGCATAGTCTTGCACTCTTGCTATATTGGATTATGTACCTCGGTGTTGGAAAGTTCAATTTGAAAGTTCTACCCTTTCGCTTAAAGACTTGTATCTTATCCTACCTAAACCATCCTCACCTGTATCGCTGGATCTGGATCTGATACTGTGTGATGCTTGATAGTTGGTAACGGATTTTTAAGAGGGCAAAGTTACAGCAGAACAATCAACTACCACTGCTGCAAGCATCAAAGCATATGCGAAACAATGGATCGGGTTATTTCGAGACGGGTTCAAGTCTTATTGGGTTTCAGTTGAATTGGGTCTGATTCATTCGGATTTAGGTCAGTTTTAATTATTATTTATTAAAGTGTCGGGTAAAAAATGGATCGGGCCGAGTTGGGTCGGATTTCAAATAATGTACTTTACTAAGTTTTTGAGTATTCGAAACCATAAAGTCTATAGGCAAGATGTGTATTATCTATTAACAAGATACATTTTACTTAATTGCACTCAAGTCCCTGATTTCGTGATTTGTTACAAGTTACAACCCTTCGTCCCTTCCTCTTCCTTCTAGGCTTCAACTCAGCCAATCCATGCCTCCTCCTTCAAAGCTTCAATCCAGCGAGCTTTTTAATCGGTTCTTCACTTCCTCCTCATTTTTCTTCGATCTGATGGACTTCATGGAGACCGGATTTGGCCTTAGTTTGGGGATCCGGAAGCCCGGGATTCGGCCTCAAGGTTGTGAAAAGGGACGATTTGAAGGAGAAAGGTTTTGATCCGGGAAAGATTGATGCGAAATTCAAGCAGAATTTGACCGGATATGAAGATAACGTCCCCGAGGATATGAGCGTTGTTCCGATTAAGTTCAAATTCAAGAGCCACAGATCATCCCTAGGGTTTGAAGATGCGAGCCCATTCGACCACCATCTGGACGTCGAGGAGGAGCACTGTGATGGTGGCTATGAGTCCAGATCTGTTGGATTCTTCGATAGGAAGATCGACGACGAATTCACAACTCCATTGTAGGAGCTAGGGCCTAGGGGAGTACTGAAGAGGCCCATAACCGCTCCCAAGTTTGGGTGACGGAGAGGCCATGGGAGGGAGCAGGAAATGTTGTGTGTAATTACACAAAATTTGCCTTGTTAATAGAAAAAACTGATCTTGCCGTTTCAGGTGGGTCCGTTCGGGTTGTACTAGCCCTGGGTGTAAACAATGATCGAAAAACACTAGGTTGGAAGGAGGCTTGTTAAGGTATTACCATCCGATCATTTTTTATGGCGAGTAACAGGTCAAATTTATCCCATACTCAAATCCCTTAGATCCCTCAAAATTCGATCCGTTAAATTTTGATAGATCCAAGTTGATCTCTATGTATTTTCTTTTTGAATGAGCTCAAGTTGATCTCTATAAAACATCCGTAGTAAGGTTTTACTACTATTGAAAAAACATGTGCTAGTGTGCACACAAGCACATGTTATAACAACCATTGTCTACATTGGTGGGCCCCCTGGCTGGCTGGCTCGCTTGATACTACTAGTCCTTATATCTATCTACCTACTTATCTAATCAATCCCTCCCTTATTACTCGCCGCCACGGTGTCCCGAAAGCGACTTGCATGCCAAAACCATTAAAATAATTTTATTTTATTTTTTTCAAAAAAAGGAAAAATAAAATAAAATAAAATTAAAAAATCCGATATGATTTGGCACGGGTGAAAGAAATCACCGTACAGCCTCCCCGGTGGATCTCCACCAGATTTTTCTTCGCCTTTCCGCGAAGTTCATCCTCTCTGCCTCTCCCTGCTTGCGATTCAACGCCTCCTCTGTTCAATCTTCAGGTTATTCATTCTTTTTGTCTTTCTCCTCTTTCCCTTTCTTCTGATTTTTTCAATTGCGAATTCGTTCGCCTAGGGTTCGCATGTTTTTCTCTACTTCTCCGTTTGTTCCGTATTGATTTTGAATTTGTTGATTTGTGATCATCCTTGGATTTAGATCGTTGATGTGCAAATCTCCTGGCCTGTTGAATTCCCCTGGCTATGAGATCTGAAGTTTGATTTTGGCCGGCTGGATTACGAACGGGGCCGGAAGAAGAAAGAGTTGAGCGATTTTGTTTCTGAGTTGTTACCGACTAACGGAGAATTGCGATTGTTCCGATGGCCGGAAACGGGCCCCAGAATCCTGGTGCTCCTACTGGTATGATGATTCTATCGACGTCGCTTATTAAATTTCAGTTCCTAAATTGATTATCTTTTTAGTTTTCTTTAAATTTCTAAGATAATACTATGATGTGAACTATATTCGTGCTTATTGGATGGAGGATGTTCATAGGTTTTCTGTGTTTTTATTGTGCTCTTATTTCTGATCTTAGTCTCTAGCTGATTACATTTAAAAATTGCATAGTTGTTACTAGTAAACTAGAGAATTTTAGCAGAATCATGGTCCAATTTGAGAATTATCTATGCTATGAATCTCCATCTGTAAATGATAAATCAGTATCCCTGCTTTATGCTTTGTATTGATTGTGGTTATATCTTGATGAAGGGGGCAGTCCTCCACCTAAGCCTTGGGAAGGAGCTGCTTCGTCGTCTGGCCCTGCACCATTTAAGCCACCTTCTGCTGGTAACACTAGTGATGTTGTAGAGGCTTCAGGGACTGCAAATCCAGGGGAAATTGTTTCTACTTCTGATAGAAGTGGTGGTCCCAATACAAATGCCCTTGGCAGGCCCCTTCCTTCAAGGCCTTGGGAGAATACCTATGGAACCACCAACGTTGGAGGTCATGATTACTTATACAGTGTGGTTTTATTTTATTTTCTTGCTTATTCATATAGCTTATTAAGATTTCTCTTGCATGCAGGCTATGGTTCTGGTCTGAATTATAATTCTAGCTACGGTGCTGGTGGGATGTATAATTCATTAGGTCAGGGCTATGGTGGATCATATGGTGGAGGAATGTATGGAAGCAGCATGTATAATAGAGGAGGATATGGTGGTGGACTTTATGGTTCTGGATCTGGAATGTTAGGCGGTGGTATGTATAATAGTGGTTTAGGAGGGTCCATGGGTGGCTATGGGATGGGGATGGGGATGGGAATGGGAATGGGGATGGGAGGTCCTTATGGACCTCAAGATCCAAATAATCCATATGGCGAACCTCCATCTCCACCTGGATTTTGGATTTCATTTCTTCGAGTGGTAAGCCAACAATTGGATCAGCCTTACTGGTTTTTACTGTTTGCTAAAGAACCTATGATATGCATTTTACTTTCCTTTGTGATGAGTTGTGCATTACTGTCTTATGCCGACACTAGATTGCAAATATTATGAATTTTTATTTAACAGTGGCAAAGAGTGCTTGTCATCTAAATTTGATATCTGAAATATTTTCATTTGAACTCGTGAAATGATATCTGTTCCCCTTCTCTGTGAAGCATTCCTAATATTTGGAACTATGTGGAGATTTGTTATTAGTTATAAGATGCTCCTGTTGTAGAGATTTTAGCTAGAATATATGAATTGCTTGAGGAAGTCTTCACATAAAGTTTATGGTATCTGCACATGGGAACTCACCCAAGAAAGTCTGAATATCAACATTTTGGTATATGCACATAGAAATTAATTTGGAGGAAGTTGAACCTATTCATGCTTATATGCATGCACAGTCTAGCCCTTTATTAGGCGACCATTGTGTGGATTAGTTAGTCTTGTGAAAAAATTTCATGCTTATGGGCTATGGCTTAATTTCCTGGCAGTTCTACCAAAGAGATGGTACGGAGCCCTTTTATTAAAACCCAATTTCTTGAAGCAGTCATCAAATACTTTCTAAGTTCTTGAAATTCTTGAACTAAAAAAGAGGTTCTTGAAATTGGCGTGTGTGCACATACCAATTAATGGGCCTCATTGGTTGTGTCGTGTTGAATATTAAAACATTATGTCATTACTCAACTCGCATAATTGGGTGTTTGATGTTCCCGGATTGAGTAACCACTCCCAAACTAATCATGTCTGTTTGAATTGACCGTTTGTACAAAAGCATGGACACATTCATAATTTGGCGAGTTAAAACCATGCATTAATCTAGATTATGTATTCATCATGCCTTTAAATAGGAAATAAAAACTATTGTGGTGTTTTCTTAAGGTCTGCAACAAGCTTCAAGATATATTTTGGGTGCAGCTGATATTTGGCACTTTGAAGTTAAAACATTGTTTATGTAGTATAAGATCATTTACAATACATACCATTTCCCTGCTCGATTTGGTGTCATTGTTATAAGTGGTTCTCACTTCTCTTTTGTCCTCGTCATTTATGCTAGATGCAAGGGGTGGTGAACTTCTTTGGGCGAGTGTCTATCCTTATAGACCAGAATACTCAAGCAGTTCATCTGTTCATGTCCGCGCTTCTTCAGGTATATAATCCCTTATTTCCATGCCACTGAACTCTTTACTAGTTATTCTCCTTTAGCCTTGATCATGACAAGAGGGGAAAGTCATGTTTGTTCTTTATCTATTCCTCTGCATTGACACGAAGGGCTTCAATAAAAAAAAAGCTGCTAGAGAGTAGAGAAAGTAGTATTTTTTAATCTACCACTGCATTCGCTGTAATTATGTAATTTTATGCCTTCTAGTAAATAAGTCTAGTGCTCAGTTGCTTTATTTGGCCTCCCTTTTCCTTCCCTTGAGGTGTTAGACTTGAATTGATTAGGACCATTAGATTAACTTGTAATTAACTCAAATCAGTCTTCATCCTTGAAGTGGTCGATAATGAACTGAATTGGTAATTGTTTTTGAAAGCTTTCATCTCTTCACATATTTTCTCTTTGATGCAGCTTTGTGATCGTGGTGGCTTACTGTACGGAGAGCTGGCAAGATTTGTGATGAGGCTGTTGGGAGTAAAAACGCCTCGGAAACTACAACCGCCTGGAGGACCAAACGCGTTGCCTGGCCCACAAAGACCGGCTCTGGAGGCCCCCAAACCCGCTTCTGGTGCAGCCTGGGACAATGTATGGGGAAGTGAAAGCAAATAAGATTCCTTCAGTCGATGAATTTCATGCTGCAGGGGAGTCTACAAACAAATGGATACATCTTCTCCCATTCGCTTCGTTTGGAAGGTAAGTGCTATACTATAAATCCTTTCGAACTGGTGAAACCGAGCTCAATTGCTTCAAAAAAGAAGTTTTATGCTGGGATTTTTTGTGTTATTCTACTGTCTCAGTTACTACATTTGGCAGATTTTGTGCATTTTATTCGGTTGGATCTTTTCTTTCATCTTGGTTTGAAAAATTGCCATGAATGGCTCAAAATCTAAGATACATTACCATGTCACGTGTATTGAATAAGAAAGCTGATGCTGAATCCCTTGTCTCTTTTGGTCGTAACCTCTTGAGAAAACGCTTGACATAATGCCAAGTTGCCAACAACTATGATATCTCGGGACTCATTATGCAGCGATAACGAATGATATCTCAGGGCTCGTTATGAAGCGATAACAAATTTGTTGGATGAAGGAACAAGTCTCGAATTTGTCGCTAGTTTAGTTGGTAGAGATGGTTTCTTTTTTATCGCTTTCTCCCGCTGTAATGGTACAAGTACTTCAACTATTCCGGAATGGCTCACCGGAAAGGACTTGTGGGTTTTAGGCTAAATGCAAATTAATACGGAAGCTAATACTGTAACTAGGTTGGGTATTGGCATTACATATTTACAGAGCTTCAATAAGGGTTTGTTTGAATTCCAAACCAATTATGTTTTTTTTTTGGTGGAGAATCAATTATGTTTATAAACACACTAAAAGTGTTTGATTAGCACAATTTATAATGTATTAAAAATAATATAAATTTCAAATAAAATATTTTGTAACTTGTGTTATTTAATTATATTAAGCTTAAAATATAATTATAAATTATCTTAAATATAGTATAAATAATGTTAAACAAACACTTTGATATTTATAATTGTATTATAAACATAATCAATTGGAGGGAGTATAGCGCTTTATTTATTAAAATTAATCCTATTATAAAAATGAGCTAAAATAATTAAAAACATTGAAAGGGTACTGCCGTACTGATGATTATTTGAAAACAAACCCCCAAAATCGATTAGTTATATGAACAATTTAAGATTTAGGGGTTATTTTGTATAATTTTTTATCTAGATTTTAAAGGATTGTATAGAAGATAACCGGTTTGGTAATCAGGTAAAATTTGACGAATTCTCTTGATTATGACACAAAATTCTTGAATAGTCATACACCGCTTTGAAAAAGAAATATTTTGACTATCTCGATATTTGGTTATCTTAGTCTCTTAGGGTTCGTTTGGCAATACAGGTATCTTTCAGAACTTTTAGTTTTAATATTTTATAGTTTTAAATCAGTTAAATATAATATTTTAATTTAATTAGTTTTTGAAATTGGATTTTCAACAACTATTCACCCAAGCTTTTCAATTTTCTCCTATTTTATCAGCTAGTTTGTATCAGTCACTCTATCTGCTGGGTTACCAAACACCTTACTAGCTTATAAATATTCTAATTTAACACATATTTAACACACTTAATCCATCAGCTTCAGATATCCTATCAGCTACGTGTTTCCAAACTGACCCTTAAACCATGCAAAAATTTTAATGCTTAAAATACCTTTCGCATGAATACATTAATACGTCATCCCTTCAAATATATACAAGTTTTTGTTTTTCCAACAAGAACTAAAAAATATGTATAAAAAAAAGAAAAATTATTATTTTTTACATAATTTTCATACATATTACTAAAGGGTATAAAATTATATTAAAAAATTATTATTTATATAGTTCTTTTCCTTGAAAAACTTGATTTTAAAAAAAAAACACATATTTTTTTAACAAAAGAGTTTTTTTTTTCTTTTTGAGAACATAAAAGAGTATTTGCCTATTTGGAGATATTAGAATATATATTTATTTTTATGGGATACTCTCCTACCAACTTGCAATTCCAGTAAGGTTAGTTCCTGGAAACCTGTTGCTATCTCAAACCCAGGATTTGCTGGAAATCTGGACTTTCCGAAAATTAGGCAACTCAATTTTCAAATTAAAAGTAGTTATTTCTAATTTTGATTTCTTGATCATTGATTTTTTTTACCAAAAGCCAAAATATGATTGATAGATAGTAGGCAAAAGTTAAGTCTAATCCTGATTCATCATTTGTGGAAAAATAAAAATAAAAAAATTAACAACTTACAACTGCTTGTCCACAAACAATATGCAGCAAAAATAGCAACAAACAAACATCACATATTTATCAGTATACTTAATTTTAATTGATGTTATGCACGTCTTGTGACGTGCCAACGTCCCACCTCCGATCAGCAGCAAACCTTACCAATCCACATTTCAATTTCCCCAAAACCTCTAATAAACACCCACACAAACAAAGCCTACAAAATCTTGTGTTCTATGTAAGAGCATTTGGTTCTTAGGCATGGAAGGGTTCAAGGACCGAGTTCGATTCAATGTCGGAGGAAGGATCTTCGAAACGACGTCCACCACGCTTGCGAACGCAGGGCGGGGCTCGTTCTTCGGTGCAATGTTGGACGACGAATGGAATCTGAGACCCCAGCCGAACCCCGAGTACTTCATCGATAGGAATCCCGATTGTTTCGGAGTCCTCCTCGACCTGCTTCGAACGAGGACCCTTTGTGTCCCACCGAATGTAAACGAAAGGCTGCTCTACAAGGAGGCCCAGTTTTACGGCCTCACGAGCCTGCTCCGCGCGGCTAAATGGGGTCCGATGGACGGGAATAGGCTGAGCCTTTCGCGGTCGGTTTTGGGCCGAGCTTCAGGGGATGGGACCGCCATCCGTGCTGGCCCGGAAGGTGGCTGCTGCACGGCTCATGGCTACATTGTCCACGTCTACGACTGGATGCTGCAGCAGCATTGCCCTCCTATCAATCTCGACTACCAGCTCGTAAACGACGTCTGCTGGGTCGATTCCGAGAGCATCGTCGTCAGCGCCTGCGAGAGGCTCGGCCAAACGACAAAAGGCGGTATGGGGATGTTCAGCTCGTCGACGTCTCAGCTACGACACAAGTTCCGAATCTCCCACGAAAACGTACACAACAAGAGCTACACTGCAGGGGCATTGAGCTACAGCCCTAACACCTACAAGATCTTCGCCAGCTGCAAAGGGCGGAGCAACGAATACGGGGTCGGAGTGTGGGATCAAGTCACCGGCCAGCAAGTCGACTTCTTCTACGGTTGGCCTTTCGGTGATGCAGACAGGCTACAATGGCTAGACAGCACCAGCTCTCTACTAGTTGCAACCATGTATCCTCGGAAGGACAACGGTTGCATCAGCTTGCTGGATTTCCGGAGCAAGAGGATTGCCTGGTCATGGTCGGATGCTATTACTGACACTGTCGAAGATCACAGGAGGGTTCGGGATGCCATTGCGATGGAAGAACGCGCGACAATCTGCGTGGTGAACGACTACGAGGACCTAGGGTTTATGGACTTGAGGGGCTCAGCAGCCGGAGCTAGTGGCTTGAGGTGGAGGCATCAGATCAGGATCAAGAACGGTGAGAGCCTTGTCGATGGCGAAGTTTGCTTCCCGAAACTCGCAGCTCATCAAGGCCAGCTCTTTTGCTCTAAGAACAACTGCATTTCTGTGTTCTCTGGGCCAGATTGGGTGCTGACATCGAGCCTTACGAGGAGCCGAGCACGCTCCATTTACGACTTCTCCATCGGCGGAGATCGGCTCTTTGCACTTCACAGTGAAGGCAATGTGTTTGATGTTTGGGAGACACCTCCCCCAATCTGTTAACCAATTCATTCATTCCCATTCTGTATGCAGTAATCAGTCTGAATGAATGGAGATACAAACCAATTCATACAGATTAGATGATTCCAAATCTATGAGGCAAATTGGGGGTTTAGAGTTTAGACAGTGTGGATCTCTTGTTCAGACTAAATCCAAACCCTAGCTGCAGCTGATTTTCTGATATAATGGACATCAATTTTATCAGTAAAGACTAGATTTTTAGGGCGAATCCGAAGACTAACATTTCGCAAATGCAATAACTGTACGATTGAATGAACAAATCACAACTCAAAAACACCAATGATTTCCGAATCAGAATGAAATTCAGAGATTGAGGAGGAGAAAAAAACCGCGAACTTTAAACGCTGCAGCCAGGAATAGGGGAATCGGCATTGAAATTTGGAAAGAACAATCAAGCAGCTTCGGATCTCAAACACGGGATTAAGCGATCACCGCCGGAAAACTGAGGCGTCGATGATTGCAGAAATCGCTGCAAAATCGATGTGAAAAAGAGAACACAGATGAGGATGGAGGCACCCCAAATTTACCTCGTTTTGCAGAGGAAGTTGGATCAAAAGATCTTCGTCGTAAAGTACCAAATCGCCGATCACAGGACGCTTGGGTGTGTGAATTGTGGATCGAGGAAGTGACAATCCCTTTTGGTCGTTTTTTTTTTACAAAAATTAACCATGTTTTAAGTGTATATATATATATATATATATATATATATATATATATATATATATATATATATATATATATATATATATATATATATATATATATATATGGCTATTTGCACAAATACCACTTTTTGTTTGTGGGTTTGCAAAAATACCACTTTTTTGGAAAATTTGCACAACTACCATTGGTGGTATTTTTGCAAATAAAACTAGGGAAGTGCTATTACAGGTTGTCACAAGGAGAGAGAGAGAGAAAGGAGAGAGAGAGTTTTGGTGGGAGATTTTCACAACCCTAATTTCTTCCTCTTCTTCTTCATCCTCTTCGTCCCCTTCACCTTCAGAGTCTGGAACAATTCGGAAGTTTGAGCACAAACTTGAGCTTCTTCTCTCTCTTCCGGCCGCCATCCTCCACGTCGGTATTGTCATCCTCGTCGAACTCGTCATCGTCGTCATCTAAGTAGTCTTCGTCGTCGTAGTCGATGAGGTCGTACCTGACAAAACTCCGTCGCCGGAGGCTCCGACAAGCTTCTCGCCGCTCCTCCTCCTCAGTATCCCGTCGATGATGGCTGTGGTGGCCGGAGTTCGACTCAGCCGCCGCCCTAGCTGCCAGATCTATCTTCACGGCCTGCCTTTCTTCTTCCTCACGATTTGACTCATCTTCTCTCTCTCAGCCACTCTCTTTCCTCTGTGTATTTTGTCCTCACCATTTGTTTCATGCAATTTCCATCAGACGAACAAAGTCAGTTTACAAATTATATTCATCTCCCCCTGTCACCTAACAGACTAACCCATGTCACTGTACCCCTGTCACTCAACGTGAAACCCATGTCACCCCTTATGAATCGGAAGCCTATAACCAATACCTCAAACCTCCTTCAATCGGCCACCTACGACATCCACATATTCCAATTTCCACACCTCGTCACCCAATTTCATAATGGAAACCCCCTGTCACCAAATTTCAAACCCCTGTCACCCAATTTCGGAACCCTTCTCTCCAAAATGGAAACCCCTGTCACCCAATGTCAAACCCCTGTCACCCAATTTCGGAACCCTTCTCTCCAAAATGGAAACCCCTGTCACCCAATGTCAAACCCCTGTCACCCCATTTCGGAACCCTTCTCTACAAAATGGAAACCCCTGTCACCCAATGTCAAACCCCTGTCACCCCATTTCGGAACCCTTCTCTACAAAATGGAAACCCCTGTCACCCAATGTCAAACCCCTGTCACCCAATTCGAACCTCAAAACAGGGACGAAGAAGACGAATAGGGACGAAGAAAGATTTAGAGAGAGAGCAAGCGGCAGGTGAGAGAGAACAGGGACGAAGAAGACGAAGTAGAGAGCGAGAGAGCAAGCGGCGCCCACGCCTTCCACCGCCGCCGGCCTCACCCTGGGGCCGGCCTTCCACCCACCACACCACCGCCGAGGAACAGCCATCCCGCTGCAGCGATCCGTCGAACCAGGAAGGCCGACATTACTAGCCCCATCTCGCTTGGCTCACCCCCAAGACCACCCCCTATCAGCCTGACAACCAACCTCGGACAAGCGGAGGCGGAGAAACCCTTACCAACGCCCAGATCTGAGAAAAAGGCAAGAGCGAGGGAGAGGAGAGAGAACAGCAACAGCCCAGAGCGCCAGAGCCCACCTCCGGCCAGATCCAGGCCGAGACCGACCACCACACACCCCCTCCACCAAGCCCCCCGGCGAACACCATCGGCAACCACTCAGATCCGGGAACCTTGACAATGCCTGTAATTTAATTTTTTTTTTGGGCATAATAACCTAGGATAGCAGGTTTTGGGGGAGGGTTTACCTTGACATTTTTGCAAATTTTGGGAAAAAATGGCATTCTTGCAAATTTTTCCCAAAATGATGGCATTTTTGCAAAGATTTTAGAAAATGTGGTATTTACTACCATTTCCTCTCTCTCTCTCTCTCTCTCTCTCTCTCTCTCTCTCTCTCTCTCTCTCTCTCTCTCTCTCTCTCTCTATATATATATATATATATATATATATATATATATATATATATATATATATATATATATATATATATCGGGTAAGAATTTGATAAATTGGATAACAGACTCTCTTGTAAACTCAATATGTCGACGAATCGGTAGACGAACAATCCGTCAATAAACAATACAACTAAAACACGCAATCAACAAAAGATGAAAAAAAAAAACATGTTAAAGTTCAATTTACAATAAATTGACACAAAGCTTTAATAGATCGACGAATCAGCAGACGAATTGAACAATCTGTCAACAAACAATAAAAAAAAAACACACAATCAACAAAGATGAAAAAACCATGTTAAAGTTCAATTTACAATAAATTGACACAAGGCTTCAAAAACTCATTTTCCAAATAAAGTCAGTTAGTTAAAGTATGATTCTTAATATTTAAATTCTAGCATTAAACAATATTTTTACTATAGAATCAAATTATTAATGTTTTTTCCATATTAGTACAAATCAATATTAAATTTTAACTTTTTAGTTATTATTTTAATTTTATTTGCTCATGATACTTTTTTTAAAATAAAATTTAGGGAAATTTCGTCTGGTAGCCATGAGGATTAGGTTTTTCCGTATAGTGTCCAAACTTTTCAACAATTTCGTATGTTAACCACAAGGTTTCAACAAATTTTGTGTGGTAGCCACGAGGTTTAATTTGGATAAATTTCTTATGTTAACAAAATTGGTTAAAAATCTTTTGAAATTTAGGTAAAATCACAAGATAATCATAAAAAAACATATTTTTTTCACACAACGACCCAATTTTGCTTTTGTTTTTTTAAAAGTAAAACACCATTTAAATATGTTTTATAGTGCTACACATTAATAGCATCATAAATGAGTAAATTATACAAAACAACAAAAAATAATTGTAGATAAGTAATGACATGACTACATTAACTCATAATTCGTCTAATTTTCATCCATATACTTAACATCAATATTAAGCTGAATAGTCTTTTGGAGTAATGAATTTTTAGTAGGAAAAAATTAAGGAAAAAAAAATGAAAAAAGTGGAATTGAGGGATTTGAACTCATTAAGATAATAAATACCACTCCGGAGTGATTCTTTATCCTTTTGCACTATTTTATCCCTAAAATTAGTAAAAAAAAATAAAAAATATTACGATTTTCTTCCATACTAGGGAGACTAACGCTAACTCGAGCCCCTCTTGGATCCGCCAATGGTTTATATGATTATTGTTTTGTTTGATGTACTGAGAAGCCAAATCAAATGGATTGCCTACCATGTCACGTTTGATTTTTTGAGAACTCCATAATTTACGAGTGATTTTACACCCCTTGTATATACAATTTTAGATTAGATATATCCATTTCCTCAAATATTACAAGCTTGTTATTTATTATATAAAAAGGCAAAAAAAAAAATTTAAAAAGTTTTTTTTTAGGGGGGGAGTAACTTTGAACAATATCATGAATTCGTTTTTTCAATTTTTTTTATTTAAACTACTCAACCAACTAATAAAACCAAACATTCATTAAGCTTATCAAAGTATAAAATAAATCATTTCAGCCATGTAATGTCCCAGTGACAGGGCCAGGGGTGCTCTGGTGGGAAAAAAAACACATTTTTTTTTGCATATATTTAGTATTTTGAAGGTAATATAACATATTTAAAAGGTATTTGAAATAAAAGTGTTATCTAACTCAAGTGGTAAAAGAAGAAAAGGAAGGAAAATCAAAATAAAAAGATCTTGGGTTCAAATCTCAACTTATTCCGTTTTTACTTGTTTTACTATATCATTAATTCTTCTTGATTCTCTCTGTATCATTAATATTGTTTTTATTCGTTTTAGCACCCCTGGCCGAGAATCATGACTTCGCTGGGACCCGGATGGAACATAACCTAGAACAAGGAAAATTGATAGGGAAAAGATTTTATTTGTTTTATTACTCATTAATTCTTCTTGATTCTCTCTGTATCATTAATATTGTTTTTATTCGTTTTAGCACCCCTGACCGAGAATCATGGCTTCGCTGGGACCCGGATGGATCATAACCTAGAACAAGGAAAATTGATAGGGAAAAGATTTTATTTGTTTTATTACTCATTAATTCTTCTTGATTCTCTCTGTATCATTAATATTGTTTTTATTCGTTTTAGCACTCCTGACCGAGAATCATGGCTTCGCTGGGACCCGGATGGATCATAACCTAGAACAAGGAAAATTGATAGGGAAAAGAAAGAGAATTAGGGAAGACGATGAGTTTAGAGATATAGGAAGGAGGAGGAAGGAGGTTATAAAGAGATAGTAAGGGTTTAGGAAAAAGAGTAATTATTTAATTAATTATTCAATAGATGATCAATTGATCATTACAAAACTATTAGGGCTTGTTTGGTATCCATTCCCGGAAATCAAAACTGGTAATCGTAATGGATGATTCCTAGACCTGTCAAACGGGTCATTCGGGTCGGGTTCGGGTCGGGTCACTTCGGGTTTCGGGTAAAACGGGTCTCGGGTAAAACGGGTTTCGGGTTTTTCGGGTTAACTCGAACTCGGGTTTGATCGGGTTTCGGGTCGGGTTCGGGTCGATTTCGGGTTTGTCAGTTTTTTCTTTTTTAAATTAAAAAAATCATTATTTGATAATTTTGTGATAAATTTTAATTATATATAAAAAAAATTAATTAAATATAATTATAAATCAACCGGGTCAGTCGGGTCACCGGGTCAATCGGGTAAATCGGGTCAAAATTACCGGGTCAATCGGGTCACCGGGTCGAAACCCAGATTACCCGGAAAATTTCGGGTTTTTCGGGTTCGGGTCGAAAAAAAATTTCGGGTCAAAATTTTCGGGTTCGGGTCGGAAATTTTTCGGGTCGGTCGGGTCGGGTCATCGGGTCGGGTTGTGTTTTGACAGGTCTAATGATTCCCGATTTAAGTGTTTGGTATGATTAAAACTTGGAATCGGAATGATTCCCGGGAATCATCCATTACCAATTTTGAAGCCCATTTCATTCCCATCAAAATACTAGGTAATCATCCATTCCCAATTTTGTAGTTTATTATTATTATTATTATTATTATTATTATTATTATTATTATTATTATTATTATTATTATTATTATTATTATTATTATTATTATTATTATACTTACATTATTATTATTATTATTATTATCAATAATTTATTATTTAATATATATTATATTTTTAATAATTATATTACAGTATATTATATATACTTATATATACTTATATTATTATAATTATTATCAATATTTTATTATTTAATATATATTATATTATATTCTTATTTTTAATACTAAAAATAATATATTTCTATTAATATTATTATTTTTTATCAATAATTTATTTTATATATATTATTTTTATATGATTATTATTAATAAATATATTATATTATATTATTTTCATATTATATTTTTATTATCAATATTTTATTATTTAATATATATTATACTATATTTTTATTTTTAATAATAATAATAAATTTCTATTAATATTATTATTTTTATCAGTATTTTATTATAGTTATACTTATATATTATTACTATCAATACTTTATTATTTAATGTATATTATATTATATTATCTTTATATTTTTAATAATAATAATATATTTCTATTAATAATATTATTTTGATCAATATTTTATTATATATATATATTAGTTTGATATTATTATTATTATTAATTATATTATATTATATTATTATTATCAATATTTTATTATTTAATATATATATATATTATATTATATTTTTAATAATAATAACAATATATTTTTATTAATATTATTACATTTATGAGTATTTTAATTAATTTATTATTATTATTATTTCAGGAATGATTCATTCCGACAACATACCAAACAACCTGCTCCAGTAATGAGTCATTACCATTTTCTGATTCCATTCCGATTCCCATTCCCATTCCGATTCCAGCACTCATACCAAACGGGGCCTTAGTGTATTTACACTAATCTATACACATATCTCTATATATGACATTACATACTCATTATAAAAGTTTTGTACTCAAAGCTTATACAATGAAACTGAACATGAGCTATTACAAGAAGTAACCCGTGTACTAAGCAAGCTAGTAAGCAGTGGCTGATCCTTGAGCAAAGTGACCTCAGCCCAAAATTGAAGCACCAAGAAGTGATTCAATAAACTTGTATTGTCTAAGTTAATTTTGGGGTAAAATTGGTTGCTTTTATTTTTTTTTGGTAGAAAAGACGAGAGCAAGCTCTCGATGCATAAAATGAAAGGCCCTATATCGGAACATCACGGGGGGTGGCCCACCCCCGAATGTCATCGTCAATCAAAATAGCAGAGTCTGCCGGCGGGGTAATAAAAACATGCAGCCCCACCGGAAAAGAAAAGGAAACAGAAGCAAGGGAGTCGGCGACACGGTTCGCTTCCCTATAGACATGCCTCAACTGGACCTCCCAGTCTCGGGCTAATAAGCTCTGGCACTTACGAACCAGGCTAGACAACGGATGACAATCCCCGACCCCTTTCTTGATCAGCGAAATGATGAGCAGAGAGTCGGCCTCAACCACAATCTTCCTGTAACCATTCTCCCACGCCAGCCGGAGCCCATCAACCACGCCCCAAAGCTCCGCAACCGGCACAGTACAGCAGCCAAGCCGGCGTACATACCCAGCCATCCATCGCCCTCATGATCGCGGATGAGACCCCCGGCACCAGCTCCCCCATCATTCGATACAGAGCCATCGGAGTTAAGCTTCACCCATCCTACGGATGGCTTCTCCCAGCGGATATACTCCCGCCGATGGCCATTGGATGTGCCCTTACTTACATACAAGCTCCAAGCCTTGGCATATTCAATCGCTTTAGCCCGAACAAAACGAGCCTGGTCCACCGCGCACGTCTGGCCATCAAACACACGACAATTCCGCCAGCGCCATATCCACCAAAGACTCGTAGCATACAAGCTCGGCTAGTCCACTTCATCAATGTAGTTAGCTGTGGACATCAGATTGCTCCGGATCCATGCCGCAAACGGCTCGGTGAAAAACGCAGGTTCATGCGATGGTAGGCATATCGCTTCCCAAAGGCCTGACACCTCCTTGCAGCCCCTAAACGGGTGGGAGAGGGACTCCGACTGATCCGGGCAGGCAGTGCAACAGGGGTCAGATGTGAGGTGTCGACGACACCTCTCCTCGTTTGTGAGAACCGCCCCACGGAGCACCAGCCACACAAAACAACGGACTCGCTCGGGGACCTTGAGCACCCAAATCCGCTTGAACACTTGGGCATCAATGGAGCAAAGCTCCCTATTGCCCTGAAGTAAGTCGTAGGCTGACTTAATAGAATAATTCCCATCCGCAGACGGTCGCCAGCTCAGTCTATCAATCTCCTCGCCGGATTCATCAACTCCCATGGAAGCTAATTTCATTAAGATCAAAGCCGGGAGTAGTGGCTCCAGTTCTGCCCACTTCCAGCCTTCATAGTCCGACCAATACGATCGAACAGGCCTCTGCAGAGTTCCCTCGTCAAGCCGCACCCTCGCATCCCATTTCAGTGGGCGATCCCCAATCCAACAATCCTCCCAAAATCGGGCAGTTCTGCCATCCCCAACGATCCATTGCACGCCCGATGCAACCACCGCACTCGAGCTTTGAAGCATACTGGACCAAACATGTGACGTCCCAACCACGCCACTAGTTTCAGATCGGTTGTACTTCGCTCGGAGGATATCACTCCAAGTCTGTCCGTCCTTACTTACAAGAAAACGCCACATGAGTTTCCTCGTAGTAGCCATGTTAAGATCCCTCATCGACCGGACTCCTAGCCCTCCATGTTCCCTTGGGTTGCAGACTGCTTCCCAGTTAACCAAGTGTATCCGTCTGCGGTCCTCGCTATCTCCCCAAATGAATCGCCTGCAAATTTTATCGATCTTGTCACACAATTCCGCAGGAAGAACAACCGTAGCCATAGTATATACATGAATCGAAGATAAAACAGATTTTGTAAGTGTGATCCTCCCTGCAAGGCTTAGGTACTTCCCCTTCCAGCCAGCAAGGCGGGCACTGATCTTGTCCATCAGGGGGGCGAAAGTGTGCTTTGTGATCCTCTTGTGGAGTACAGGCATTCCAAGGTAACTCCCCAGATTGTCTGTCACCTCAAACTCGGACTCCCTCTTCAGTTCTGCAACCACCTCACTCCTCACATTGGGTGAGATGAAGAGCCTGGATTTCGACGGGCTAACACGTTGCCCTGAAGCCGCACAGAACTTATCCAGGATGCCTTTAATAACCCGTAACTGGCTAACCGATGCTTCAGCGACCAACACAATGTCATCTGCGAAGAAGACATGAGAAATATTAGGACCAACCCTAGTTAGCCTAGCAGGTATCCACTCCCCAACATCTACAGCCTGAAAAATAGCTTGGCTCAACCGTTCAATGCAGAGGATAAATAAATAAGGGGAAATAGGATCTCCCTGTCTGAGGCCCCTAGTCGGCTTGAACTCATCGGTCATCTCTCCATTGACAAGTACCCTTGTCGTTAAAGTGGTGACACACTCCTGTATCCAACCGATCCACTCCTCTGGGAAGCCCGCATCACGCAACGTGTCCAGGACGAAATCCCAACGGAGGCGATCGTAAGCCTTCTCAAGATCGATCTTGAGTATCATCCACCCCTTTGCTCCTCTCTTCTTCCGCATTGAGTGAACAAGCTCCTGCATAACAACGATATTATCAGTGATAAGCCTACCAGGAAGGAAACTACCTTGCATTGGACTAATGAGAGAGTTAAGAAGGGGCCTCATCCTGTTGACTAGCACTTTAGTAATTGTTTTATATAACACATTACAAAGGCTTATGGGCCGGTACTGAGCCACTGCTTCCGGTTTGGACACCTTGGCTAACAAGACGATGAACGTCTCATTGAGCCCTTTAGGCAGAGATGCTGACATAAAGAAGCCCTTAACACAAGCCTTAACGGAGGCCCCAACAACATCCCAGCACCGTTGGAAGAAGGTCGCATGATAACCATCCACACCAGGTGCTTTGAAGGGTCCCATCTCGCGGATAGCACAGCTTATCTCGTCATCAGTCACAGGAGCCGTTATCCCCTCCCAAACAGCCTCCGGCAGCACTGGAAAGCCGCCTGACTGCAGGGGCGAGACCACCCTCTCCTCCTCAGGAATGGTGTAGAGCTTCCGAAAAAAGGACGTCACCAAACCCTCCACAGCTTGACCATCTGTGACCACCTCCCCATCCACCCCCTTCAACCCATCGATCCTGTTCCTTTGACGGCGAACGATGGTCGAGAGGTGGAAGAAAGTGGTATTCCGGTCGCCTGCGCACAACCATTGCTCCCTAGACTTTTGGAACCAAAGCAGCTCCTCCTGTTCAAGCGTCAAAGCCAGCTCCGCTTGGGTGTCTTCTTCCCGCCTTAGGAGCTCCGTCGTAACCTGATTGCTTAGCCCATCTTGGATCTCACGCAACTGATTCTCCAGCTTGACCTTCCTCTCCAAAATGTCACCAAACACATCTTTGTTCCATTGCAACAGGTGAGCGCGGAGGTCTTGAAGGGCAAGGGGCGTGGGCCTAGTCGAATCCCATGAATCCTTCACAACATCACGAAACCCAGGATGAGTAGCCCACGCTGCCTGAAACCGAAACGGCCGTCTGCTCTTATCAGTCTTCCTGTACGGGCTCAACTCAAGCAGTATCGGACAATGGTCGGAATTAAACTTGGGTAAGTGTCTCACACGTGCCTCCGGCCATTGGAGCCTCCCGTCAGCATTGGTGAAAACCCTGTCAATTCTACTGGCCCTATAAGTCGCCGGCGTCTTTCCCCTGTCCCAAGTAAAAGGCTGCCCGGTGAACCCCATGTCGTCTAATCCGGTGTTCACGGTTAGCTCCCTGAATCTGTCAGAATCGGGGGATAAATTACCTGCGCCGTCGTTCCTCTCCCAACTATGAAGCACACAATTGAAATCGCCCCCGACGAAGATTGGTCCCTGGATGTCGACAATGACTTCCTCAATATCTCTCCAAAACTGTCTCCGTTCGACCTCATTGGGATACGCATACACCACCACCAAATAACACATACGCGACCCAATAGTAACTTCGGCAACAATGAATCGCTCATGACTGCTAACAATGGTAACATCAACTTTTCCCCTCTTCCACAGGAGCCAAACTCCACCACGGAACCCCACAGCTTCAACAACCTCCCTATCGGAGAAACCAAGTCTGTCAATCACCTCTTTAGCACGCTCACCCGAAATCTTCGGCTCGAGAATGGCTAAAACATCGACCCTGTGCCGCCGGCTCATGTACTTAGCGGCTCTGCGGAACCCGGCGCTCCCGGCCCCGCAGCAGTTCCAGATAATGCAATTCATTGGGTCGGTGGGGGAGAGGTCGTCGAGTCAGGATCGACACCTACCACACCGGCCATCGAGGAACTTTCCATAGCTGTCCGCTCAGTAACCATGTCAACAACAGGGCTGGAATGTTCATCTGCAACTTGCTGTTGATCATCACTCACCCCCGGTTGCCCCGTCAAATCTCCCTTAGCAAAAGCCGACTCTTTAACCCTCCACGTCAAAATTGGTTGCTTTTATCATTGTTGAACCCAATAGTGATTGAAAGGACTCAAAAGAGTAGGTAGGGGTCCCATGGAAATTAAACAAGCAAAGCAAATTGGGTCATTTTCCAAATAAAGAAGCTTGTAGAAATCAAAGGATGGTAACATCCAACAAAATTAAAATCCTCCTAAGTGTGAAAGTGGTTCCATTCAAATGACTTCAGCCCAATCACTGAATCAGACTAACTTCAGTTGGGCTGGATATTAGCTGTCACATATTATCTACAAAATAAAAATTACTGTTATATAATTAATGTTCTCTAAATATTTTCAACCTTTTCTTTTGAAATATTCTACACCAATCTTATCAATTTATGTGACATTTTTTTGCTGATTTTTTTTTGACATTAATATTAAATGCAAAAATAGTGTCAAAATTTTATAGCATCATTATTATTTATAGGAAAAATAGTGTTACACAAATTCACAATGACACAATAGTTAATTTTAATGTGTGTCGTTTGTCACATATTCTATTGAAAAATCATTTTTTTTGGTAATTTTGGCAATAGAACATCATCTCTCTATCACACATTTTTCGACAAGTGTGTATGAAAACCGGTCCAAACTAAAAAAAAAAAAAATGGTTCAGTATGCGCTTACGAGTCACGCACGTGAAAATCGAAATTCCGATCAGAAAAATACAAATTTGTCTATCGATACAGCTCTAAATACCAATTTGACACCGAAGTCCTTTTAAATACCCCAATGTCCAACGGTTGTCGGTTTTAAATACCAATTTGGTATTTTGGCCATAAAATAATTTATGAGACGCTAAATGTAACACAATATAGAACTTCAATTTAAGAATGGAATTAACTACTTTTTTATTTTTATTTTTGTTCATACGATTACAATGTTAGGGAGAGGAATTCAAACTCATATTCTACTAATCACTACGCACATATCATCCTTATCAGCTACTCCCTCCGTCCAAGAATACATGGTCTTTTAGGCCTTGAAACTTTGTCGAAAATACATGGGCTTTTAGATGTATATGTAATTATTACCTCTAAAATTACTACTTTTTTTACTTGTTAAAATTAAAGAAAACTCTTAGAAAACTTAAAGAAAACCCTTGAACTTCCGATCACTATTTTAACCTTTAATAATAATGATGAAATTTAAGATGCAAAGTAGGTTTCTTAATTAACGTGCATGAGCCTAAAAGACCATGTATTCTTGGACGGAGGGAGTATTAAATTTTTTTAAAAAATTATATTTATACTTTGTATAGTTACATTGTCTCCATATATTTAAAAATATTAATTTATCCCAAAATAATTAAGTGTTTGAAAAGAAAGAAAATAAAAGAAAAAGGAAATGGGGTGTGTGATATGCAAAAATCTGGGCTTGTCCTTTTCCCCCTCTTTCCTATGCCTCTCTATATAAACCCATCTTCATAAACCCTTTCCACTCTCTTCAATTTGTTCTCTCAATCTTCCGCAATCCCTAGAAATCTCTTTCCCCCTTTCTCCGATCGTCCAGTTTTCGCTCTCATCTCGTCTGTCTTCCTCGATTATCTCTTTCCGCATCATCTCTAGTTCCCCCATCCAGCAGATACGACAAAATTGCGCAGATTTTTAATTTCTGCAACTTTTTTTATTATTTAATCGCCTGGACGATTACACACCTTTTCTGTTGTCTGAAGCAATCCGTTTTTGTGAACTCCGAACTCAATTTCGGCGACGGGACTCGTCATTTTGAGAGGTATGTTTTACTCGAGGCTGCTTTATTGTTCTACTGCGCTTCCGTTTGAGTGGTTAGGTGTTCTGCCTTTAACAATTCCTACTTGGTTTAGAGACAGATTGAGTGAGATTGAGAAGCTTCCATTATCATGCTGTCTTTGAATTTTCTTAGTCTTAGGGTTTGTTTTTGGTGGCGGTGATCAATTTTGACTTTTTACTCATATTCTGGCTGCTTATGTTCACACTTGTATTGGTAAAAGAAGATATGCTATTGATTACAGAAAAGGGAAAAAAAGATATACTACTTGATTATGATCTTAGAGTTTAGGGTGTGTTTGATGCTAAAAATTCAGGGGTTTTCTTCATTAAAAAATAGGGTACTAATATAAACAATCATTTACATTGAAATAGAAGGCAATCGGACAACTAAGTTGCTCTGCTAGACCGCCTAGATTTTCTGTAATAGTGATCAAAATAAAATTCATTTTTCAACTTTAACTCGATGTACACTACATTACATAATAGTAGTGTTTTAACTCATAAGTCATAATCACCCGTCAATACACCGTTTTACACTTGACCACTCTTTTTTTTAAACAAACTTATGGATAGCCGTAATTAAATGTCATACTTGGTGGATATTACAATAAATTGTAAAGATTGTCTCCCATGCATTCGACCAATTGGACCCACCAGTTAGTCTTTAGTTTTTTTATAAAATTATTATCTGAGCTGATTCAGGTATGATTGATTGCATTATATTATTGAAAACTGGCCAAATAGCACCCATTTGTTGGATTTAGACCCATTCATTGTATGGAGAATTTTGGATGTGGATTGTGAAACTTCTCCAGCTTGCTTCATTTTCAACTGTAACACTTTGATCTAAAGTTTCAACTACTCCTAATGTGGCTATGTCCCATTATTCTCATTTATTGGTTAAATATATTCTGACGTGTTCCTGGGATTCTTTGTAGTTTGTATTATCATTTTGAATATAATAAGCATCCTAATTTTTTGTGAAGTTTTATGTGATACTACTGCAGTTTGGACATTTGTACATGGTGGGCATGCTTTATATGTAATCTACCGAATGCGTTCAGTTTTCCATTTTCTGTATATAATGCCATGCCATTATGTTAAAAATATTGGTTGAAAAACTCACCCACCTCGTGAAATAGGTATATTATTATGTTTTAGTTAAGGATAAGGTTTATTGTATTTCACTTTATGTTATTAAGTCGACTTTGCACTTAACCATCTTTATAAAAAAATCTATATGAGCCCACCTGTTATAACATGTCTGTTCATCAATCAAACATCTTGGGCATTTACCATTAGAAGCCCATTATTTTTTATTACAGTATATTGTAACTTTTTTTAGCTGTAAATGGGGCATGGGTGCTCACTTGCTAAGAGATATTAGAAATGATGATGGGTGGTAACTTTGCAAAGGATGGGTAAGTGCAAAATTGCACCAATTACGGGTGGTTAACTGTAGTCCTTTACCCTTTAGCTAACTCATATTTTCATCATAATGACATCATGTACGTAATTTACAAAGCTGTCAGTATTTTTTTTTTAAAAAAAAAAATTGATCGGAACACAAAGAATGTCTGAATACATTTCCATATTCATTTTGTATGGGCACCGCCTTTGGTATATATACAAATATACAATATGTATTTGGTATTCATGATTATAAAATGGTTAGAATACCTGCTAGTTGGCAAGGATTGTGTAGTATATAATTGTTTTAGTTCATATGACAACACGCTTGTCTGCAAATATATTAGTCATTGTTATCTGCGTACTTATCTGGATTTTTTCTTTATTCACAATCATCCATATTTTACATCCACTTGCAACTTGTAATTTTATTGAGAGTTTCCATACCGCCCATACGGGTAGTTCTTGGGCTTGAACTTGTGTGGATGTTTCTCCCCATGATTTGCGGGATGAGGTTGCTTGAGGTCTGAATTTTTGAAAAAGATAATAGAGTTGCGTCTTGTAGCAGTGAACTTAATTAATTAACCATGATTTACTAATGGGATTATTCATAATTTTATCTGTCCTTTGATCTATTTACCGAAAAACAATTCTTATGGATGCGTGCTTCTATGAACTATTGCTTTCTTACTTGGAGCAACTAATCTTTTTGGACAAAATAGCGCATTAAACTTTTGTGAATTAGGTACACAAATGTTAGTTGGTGATATCTGATGCCTACCAGCTCAAGCCTTGTTCAGTATAGAGTTTGCTTGTGGCATGTTTCCTTTAGATTATGAATGGAGATGTGAGTTCACCAACTATTTAGACATAATAATTGGAAAATAATATTTTTGTTGGTCAATAAGTTGCATTATTGGAACAGTAAATGCTTTGTTTGGGGATCGGTGCCTTGTACATTGTTTCTTGTGGCTTGTGCTACTTGTTGCCTCGCGCACAAGCATCAGGGTATAGTTGATGTCGATGCTGCTTCAGTCGTTTAGATTTCCTTCCAATGTTACTCTAGAGGTCCTAGTTTAGTCTTCATTTGTTATGTTTATCATGCCTTCATCTTTTGCTGACGAGTGTATGTGGTTGTTTTTCTAGTGTAAATCATCTATAAGGGGAAATGACTGAACTTAAAAGAAGGCAGAGCTCTACTGATCATCGAACTCTAACTTCTGTTTCGCCCAAACGACGAAAGGCTGATATTGGTACATCAATGACGAGCAAGGTTATATAGTCTTTTTTCTTTCCTTAATTTTTCCATGGTAGAGCTTTGGCAATTTACATATTTCTACTTTTAGCTTGCCTTTGTCGTTATCCACATGTCCCATAAATTTGGAGTGATGGAGGCTATGCTGCTTTCACAATAGATGAAGTGTTTGAATGTCATCTCCTATTAATTTGGAACTATCCTGGGTTCATTGATGTGTGGTTCTTCAGCTTGTTGTGCCCTTCTAATATTTTCGTTGAACGGACATTCGAATTAGTTAGAAATATTTAGGTTCTTCCAACCAGAAAGAGAACTAATATACAAGTTCTCTATTGGCAAAGAAAGTACTTTTCCATGCTATGAAAGGTCCAAATCATGCCCTGTTTTATCTTAATTCGGTACCAAATCAAATGCATTGTTTTTTTTCCCTTTAATTTGTCAAATCTGTTTTGAAAACTTCTAGATATTGATACTTGAGCAACCTACTTTCTATATGATTAGAAAGAACACTGCACCATCTTCCCCTTATGTGCAAGGTTGTCTGATCAAGCCCCACTTTGTCTACGGATGAGTAGATCGTATATTGGAATTAGTTATATGCTCACAAGTTATTTCGTCCATCATGTCTTTTATCTCGGCTAATAGTATTTATTTGGTGGCATTAGGCATGCTCTTTTTCCCCCTTTTCTCATTCAATGATGATTTCGAGCAGCACCAGTCTATCTTGTATGTTTATTTCGTGGGAAATTTGAAATCCTTTATAAAATTTCTCAATGAACTGTTTGCTTTTACCTGATTGATGGCTTCCAGCAGAACTGCCTTGTCGAATAGTGTTCAAACCACAAATGTGTGTTGAGTTTCGACATTGCTCTCAGTTATCATGCATAAATCCTCCTGCACTAGGCCAATCCTTCTCTGCATTCTGGCCATTATATGTTCAACAGCTCATCGATGCAGGTGTATTATAGGATGTTTGAACCAAACCATTGGACACTACATGATTCAACTTCATTTGTCTTCTCTGTCATGATCTCGCACACGGCCCCAACATTTGATCTCCCATGAGCTCTGTTTTGCAGTACCTGTTGCAGAGGATCACGCCATCTCTTGCTTTTGAAGATCATGCACCAACACCACATATCATTAGCTTTGGCTTTTCTCTCACATAAACTCTCTTCTAATCAGATTGACCTCTTCCCATTCTATCTGATTAATCAAAACTTTATTTCCAGGAAAATAACTCTTTGGATCTCTGTACCCAAAAGAATACACAAGAAGCCTTAGACTTTATTGCAATGAAGCCATTCAAAGTATACAACTTTGAAACATTAAGCGAAACTCATTTTAGTTTGAGTTGGAGTTAATATTAAAGGAGATAAGAATTGATGGTTTCATTTGCATGGCCCAATTTCACACAATTGTTGAGTTTAGTCTCTTGTGTTATGCGATTCTATCTGCACATGTATCATTAGATCATTCGGATAATCTCCATGGCTTCTTCACTAACAATGAAATTTCTTGATTAACAGGAATCTAAAGAGAGAGTGGGTGAAAGAATGCTGGCGCTCCAGCAGCTTGTTTCTCCATATGGCAAGGTATGGATGACAATTTTAAAAAATTCGTGCTTTCTGAATTGTTAGAACTCGGTGTATGTCTATTTGGGTATTTTATCTATGGCAATCCATTTTAACTTGATTAGCATGAGCAGTTGTCTCCAATGAACATCATTTTTGTGATCTTCCCATATCCATTCAAATGCAGTGAGTTGCTATGTGTTTCTTATTTTCCTTCTGACTAAATTAACAAGTCCATTGAATTCCAATGCAGACTGATACAGCTTCTGTCCTCTCAGAAGCCATCGAATATGTTAGGTTTCTCCAAGAACAAGTCAAGGTCTGTATCTAGATTCCACCTCTGAAACCTATTGTACTTGGCAGTGCAATATCTCTTGACTAGATTTGAAGTGGGGATGCATTGTTGTTCCATATTGTGAAATTGAGGGGCTTCTCATCCTTCCACAGTCAAATGATGCTAAAATTGGAAATTTCTCATGCCATTCATCAACTATTAACCTGGACCTGTTAAAGTGTTTGTAAAATCTCGGGAAGTTGCAGTTCGGAATTATTTCAACTTCAATCACCTTGGTTTTATGGAAGATAGAGTAACATCTGTTAATGATGTGCTTATGGTTTATTGGTGGTTACTTGCAGGTTTTGAGTGCTCCATATCTCCTTTGTGGCGGTGCGGTTACTGAAATGGATGTGAGTATAATCTAGACTCACTTGCATAGAAATTGTACTAGTCACCTAAGACAACACCCATGGTGTCACTAACTATAGTAGTAAAATTGTTACTATATGAAAGCATAACTACCAAAATGTGAAAAGTGACTTGTCAAAATGTGACCTGACATGGAAACATGACCATATCCGGGAATACTAGTAAACCAAAACTTGGAACTGTCAAAACCCAATATTTATCTGACTTGCTAAGGTGAGCAACTTTTGGCATTTAACTAAAAACTACTTGACATATTATGATATGAATGACCCAAATCCAAATACTATTCAACCCGAACTCAACTTGCTTGATCTGATCTGGTGGGAGTGCAGTCATTTAATTTAGTTTCTGATTATTGTATTTGCATTTTTTTCCCTTTTCTTTTAATTCATTAACTTGCTAAAGGCAGTAAAAATGCAACCTATATTACTCTTGTACAAAAATATAGGTACCAGAGCAATATAGCTTGAGGAGAAGTGGCTTATGCCTCGTACCAATCTCAAGCACTGTTGAGTTAGCTGGGAGCAACGGTGCAGATATCTGGGCTCCCATTAAGACCAGCTCTCCTCGGTTCTAGACTTCTAGCTCATCCGCCTTCTGCAAGTAAGCAATCATCTAAGAACTGACTTTGACACAGTTTTGATGTCGAGCATTGTATGCTATTGTACAAAATGGGATATGGGTATCTTACTAGCTAAACGGGATCCATCCAAATCTCCCAATCAAATGGTGTAAATCAACGAAAGTTAAGGGGCGGTTTTGTTACCCTTTTATCTCACAAATTGTCGCAATTTGTTTTAGTTTTAGCTGAATTTATGCCGTTGTTCATGGGGAATGCTTTTCCATCACTATATACACTTTTCTGTCTGAGCTTCTTCAATGCAATAGAAATTCAAAGAGAGTATAGAGTTATCTCTTGTTTGAGCTACCAATTTTGCGCGTTATGATTGGAATTCGCATCATGGGAATTTAGTGATCCAAACCCAGTTCAAAACACTGAATCTGTGTTAAACCCTTGTTTTAGGCCATGTTTATCATGTTCAGCCCTTGCCCCCATTGCTATACTTGTATCTGTCTTGTAAGGTAAGCAAAATGTGCTAAGATGAAGTTGTTATGGCAAACAAAATGTGCAAATGCAATCTATTAGGCAAAATGTTTCCCAAATACACTTGTCACTTGTTTACATGTGCACAGCAGCAAATGTCTAGCATTTGCATCTCCCGGCAATAAACCAAACTCAAAATCATTACATTTATGATTTACAAAATTCATATTTATATGAATTGAGGTGAGTTGGTATCAAAATATCCTAACCAAATATTTGAGTTTAGATACTGAAAAGTTTTAAAAACTTGTGAGAGATCATTTTCCCTTTTGTAGAGCATACTCAATGCTAGGACTACAATACTAACTTACAACAAAAGAAATAAAAAAAAAAAATCTAATTACCCTGTCTATGTAAAAATTAGAAAAAATAAGCTAAAATCACAAACAAGTAATGGTGCATTGGTTGATCATTTTTAATGATATTGGGTGTAGGATTTGAACACTCCCTAGCTTTATCATCTTGTTGTCCTAGGGTTTAATATCATGAGGTTTTTTACCCTCTTTTTTTTTTAATGTAGACGAGTGGTGTAATTCATTTTATATTGGATAAATTGATAAACTCACTTAAAAAAAAAAAAAATCCTCACAAGTTTTAAAGTTTTTTCATTTCATGGATTTGAAGTCAGATACGTTGTCAACAAGGTTCTTACCAAGTCACTCAGCTCCTGTAAATAGACTTTTGATCAACTCAATGGATCAATTCATTAAAGTCTAAAAAATAACGAAACTTTTCATTTTTCCTCTTTAAAAAATAAGGGAAAATTATGTTTGGTGCCCCTAAGATTTGGATAATTCCATTTGATATCCCACGCTTCTTTTTTGTTCGAATGGTGCCCTTAAATTTTGTCATTAGTTTGATTGGGTTGGACAATTCTAGTCGAATTTTCGACAAAAATCAAGGGCACTATTTGGAGAAAAAAAAAGTGAAACACCAACTAAAATTTCCCAACCGTTGTAAACCAATCAAAATTTTCCAAAATAGCATCATCGGCGCCATCAATCATGCGAATAACATACCATGAGAGGTCGCTCAAATAATGTAAGAGATCCTTTCTTTAAAAAGAGATTTTGAGAGCGTCACATTTCAGCATTGTTATAGAGAGGCCAATGATGCAGCTGATTTTATTGCTAAATCTCAGTTAAATTGTAATTTTATTTTGAGTACATGTTGTTGTGAGTTCCAGAACATCATCTTGCGAGATGATCATTGATATCGGTAGTGCATCCAATTTATTGCTTACTGTAAAAAAAAAATTCCAAAATAGAATATCCCTTGGGCGAAGGAGGAGCAGTATACTGGATTACCAGCCATATAACACCAATTGAACTACCCAACTCAAACACCACACCACCCCTTATGATATGATATATGTAAATTAATTATGTAAAAGTTTGGTGCACTTAATAAATATATGCATATATATAAACTGCACCAAAGAAAAGAAAGTAGATAAAAATAGGTGGCTTACTTATAAGCCACTCCAACTTCTAAATCAGAGGATGACACCTACTTAATGCCCAAAAGAAGTTGTTGGTTGTTGGCTTATCTTAATCAAACTCATCATCTATAGCTATAAGTGAATATTATTGTTAGGTTGCTTCTTCTACATATATTAGTTTTATTTTTCCCATTTATATGAGATAATTGGATCAATAAGAGATTTATTATTCTCTCTAATTTAGATATCTAGTATTTGAACTCTAAAAACATATATTTTAAAACATATAAAGAACACTTTAATTTATTCTTTTGATTTCGATTAAAAAAATAAATGAAAAACAGTTTGCTCCCTTTTTCTCTTCTTTTATGTTGTGTAATACAAATACAAATATACAATAGACTTGTTAATTGAACTATTACAGGTAAGGGTAGTTGATGGGGTAGCTGAAGCTGATGGATTGTTTGTGTTAAATATAGGTTAATAAACTAGTATAGTGATTGGTAAAGCTAATTATTAGGGCAGCTGATGAAAACTTTTGAATAAAAAACCAAAAGTTTTAAAAAGTTTGTGTGAGTAATTGTTGAAAAACTTAGATTTTAAGAGTTAATTAAACTAAAATCTCATATTTATTTCATTTGAAACTATATAATATCAAAATCATAAGCTCCGAAAAGCTACTTACTGTTGCCAAACGGAGCCGAGTAGTTTTTAGATTCAGAGTTATTTGAATAAGTTAATACTAGTTTTTGTTGTAATTTGCAAGATATTCATCTTCAATCATGAATTATATTTGAGATTGTAGTATTAGGTTTTTAACTCATCAATAATGAAGATGTTTGAGGGATCGAAATATATAAATAGCATTTATGATGTTTAACATCATTAATTATTGACAAGTGCTACCTTGATGATGACACTTGATCTTAAAGGCAAAGTGCAATTCATTCAATCATATACAATGCAGTTAATATGTATTCTAGTAGTACATACAAATTACACAATATTAATAGATCTTATTCTTGAAAATATTTTAATATTTACAATCCAATAAATAAAATATGGATTTCCAAAATACCAATAGTTGCCAATTGTGAGTATGTGACAATGATGTCTATCCGTATAAAAAAATATGATAAATTCAAGCTTAATATACAAGGTCAGTGAATTATTCATCTTATTGCCTATTAATTTTAAGATGCAATTAATTTGAATTTAACTATGCAATTTAACCAATAAAAAAATTTAATGGTGCTAAATTACTGGCTCAATATAAATCTTTATGAATGAAGCATCATCATCAAATTCATCAATCTATTATACCACTTATTGCTGTTCATACAAAAGTTAATGATTGAATCAAGCAATTTAGGCGGATTAAAGGTTGGACTCCCTGTCAAGTTACACACACTTACAAATTGAGAATATTTTAAAGCTAAGGTGGGTATTAATATTCTTGTTTTGTTAGTCGAAATATATATCGATCCGATCCCTCAGATAATATTTGTGATATTTGATGAATTTCAAATTTATTGACATGGCCCTCAAGGCTCAAGTAATCAAGTTACTGCGGATTTGGCTATCCTCAAGTAATGTATGGTGAAGTTAAGGAAATTCTAACCATCAAAAGATGGGGGAGTGATAAAGATTGCTCCCTCCTGTAGGGTCAACTCCAACCTAATTAATTTTTACTTTTTTAAAAATTAAAATTTGTGAGGAGAAATCAAACTTGATGGTGCAGTAGTGCACCGAAATCAATTTATTTATTTATTTATTTTAGTGCGTTGCAATTTTTTTATATTTTTTTTTTGCATTTAGGGAGGATATAAGTTTATAATCTAGATTAAAGTGAAAAAGTAAATTAAAATAGATTTTATCTTTAAATTATAAAAGTTGTTATAAGTATTTTTTTGGTAAGACAAATAATTCCTCAAAATAAACCGATTTATTTGCTCCAAACAATTGTGTAAAAAAAGGTTTATTGATAGAGAAAATAGGGTGTCCAATAACATTTAAAAAAATATTCAAAAATTATACAACCTTATCATACCAATATATATAAATGGCATTTTCCATATGGAAAGATGATTTATACCGATTTAATTCCCGAGTTTTGAAAATTTGATTTTGGTGCTGATATTTTTTCAAGCTCTGTATTTTTGTCTTTTGACGTTGCACGGGAGGTCGTGGATGTGATCGAAACATGATAACTCGTTAATGATCGAGTTTTCCACATTAATTTCCCACGAATCTCATGCATGCATTGCCTCTATCAATGGTTAAAAAATCAGAAGACTCACATTGTTCTTGGTTCATCTTCGTCCGTCTACGCCAATGTCTTATTATACACTCTAGCTTTCTTCTGGTAGTTTTTTTTTTGTCATTGTTATTTGTGTTTCTATTCAACGGTTTGTCCATTATTGGGCTTTTTGGTCTCGACCACCGGACCGGTTCAGTGTGTCAAATTGCTTTCAATTTGATGTGTGTGTAATAATCATGATCTAGGGAGATTGCTACCAAACAATAATAAACCAGTTTGCTTTCGACACGGTCAAATTTTTTGTATATGGTCCTTTCCTATTCCTTATCGTCAAATATATGGTGGTTGCTACGGTTTTGAAAACTGTGAGAATATCCGCTGTCACGATTTTGAAAACTATGAGAAATTAATCTGACTATGGCTTCACAAACCATGAGAGATGTTCTCTCTTCCATCCCTAGTCGGATAACGTGTAAATATTGAAAAACAGAAGAAGAAAAAAATTCCCATGACTTTGGAAGCTATGTAGTAGTATGAGTTTTTTTAACCCATTTTATTAGTTTTGTTTAGGATAATATTTCTATGGTTTCTGAAACTGTGACCGAAACCATATATTATACGAGATTTTCACCATGCCAAATAAATAGTGGTATCATCTCCATATTTTGTTTAGTTTTCGTTGGGGGCAGGCACGTAATCATAAAATAAAATTTGGGTGAGCGAGATAGAATAAATTTTTTACATATTCATAATTTTCTTTAACAAAACTTTTATTCTGATAAAAAAATATAAAATTTTCTTATGCTAGTTTTATCTTATTTTTGTACATATTTTTTAATTTTTAAAAAATAAGACGGGTAAGAACGAACATCAGCCCACCCCTTCAATAATCCGATCCTAAAATCTTGATTGTGATAAGGTTATTCACCATTCATTTTTTTTCTCTAGACAAGCCTAGAGAAACCGAGAAACTAGATAAGTCGATAGATAGACTAATCATCGTGTACAACTGGAAGCAAATGACATATAGGCGAACAAGTTGAAAGAACCATCCGTTCTTTGTTAAATAAATTAAAACTCACGTTTCTAAGATATAACCGTTTGAAAAAATCGAAAGTTTATCATTAGAAAAGAAAAGCAAAGAAAATAATATTTTGGGGAGGTTGAAAAGAGGGTGAAGTCAAACTCGGGAGATACGTTACTTTTTGCTTGACCCGATATATATGTATGGTTTATTCCTATGGAATTGACTAATTGACTCATTCCTTGGTTGATTTCTCTTCTTTTCTCTAATTTACAAACCCTAAAGAGTTGAATTCCAATGTCTCTAATGCAGAGTTCAAGATCGATCGCTTTCAAGACATCGTGATTAATTTCTTAAGTGTTGCAAATCAAAGCATATAATTGCACAAAGTAATTATACATATCATGGTAGATATGATATTGATGGAGAATAAGATGTTTTGATTGTTGTGTGTAAGTCTTTTAAATGGGGTCTAAAATTGAGATTACATTTGTTTAGGAGACTAGGAGGGTGAGTGCTAAGGCTAGATCGAGATGTCGATGGGTGGAAGTTATGGCGCGCGCTAAGGATCCTGTAGGAGTAGAAATGGGGTTGGAATATTAGTGAGCGAGGAGTGGAGAAAACACGTAGGATGTCTCTGGATGAGGTACAGATTCAACGGAGATGGAAGAGTTACTTTTATCAGTTACTCAATGAGAGGCATGTGGCACTACAAGTCACCTCTAACAACAATTTGCATTTAGACTTCAGTTCGTGCAAGCGCGTCTTGATGGAGGAAGTTACATGGGTAATTAGCAACATGAAGAATATGAGAGCAGTACGTGGGACCATATGATATTCCGGTGGAAGTGTGAAAGTGTGTTGGGGCTAAGGGTCTGCAGTGGATCACACAACTTTTCAATATGATCTTTAAGATGATGAAGATGTCTAATGAATGAAGACTTAGCAAGTTAAAATTAAAACCATTGTACAAGAACAAGGGTGATGCATGTGCAACTAGTGCAATAACTAAATAACTATAGAGGTATTAAATTGCGTAGCCACACAATGAAGATTTGTGAGAGATTCATTAAAAGATTTTTTGTACGATGGAGCTCTGATAAAAATAACTTTAGTTCTTGATATAAAAAATCCAAAAATTTCGGCTCTCTCATCATCGGGAGTCTAGTTCCGCCCCTAGCTACAGGACAGTAGTGCGACATGCCTTTTTGTATGGGACTTATTATTGGGAAATCACAAAGGCACAAGAACATAGACTTACGGTGACAAAGATGAGAATGCTCAGTTGGATATGTGGTATGACAAGGCTAAATAAGATTAGACATGAAGTTATCCATATGATAAGGTGGCAGTGATCATGAGTATTAAGAATATATCCATTGGTCGAGGTTCCAATGAGTTGGTTATGTTCAAAGAAGAGACTTGACCACTTTAATTTGTAGATGTGAATCTCTTGCCATCGAGAGGGTTAGACGTTGTGTAGAGGGCGACCAAGAAATATCTAGAGAGAAGTGATCAAAACAAGTTCTTACTCAGGTAGACCTTGTTGAGAAATTAAATAACAATGGATCGAGCACGGTGGAAGAGTGCTATTCAGATTGAAGAGGGCTATAACTGGCCGACAATTTGTATCTGAATTTGAATTCCTTTTCATTATTGTTTTTATCTTGATCAATTGTTTTTTTTTTCGGTGTCTCTTTACTCTTTTTTTTCGGTCTTTTATGATAGTATAGGTATGTGATCCTATGAGTGTCTGTTTTATCTACAACATTAGGTTAATTGAAAAACATACTCTCTATAGTTAGAGAAAGAGTGAATAGATCTCGTTTCTCTACACATCTTACTCTAAACGAAATATACTAAGCTTGTTTTTGTATTTGTCTTTAAAAATAGAAACCATGATTGGGATGTACGTACGGTAGTTATTTGTTTTATACTGCATGTATACGCATTAGTTAATCTTTATGATATGGATGAGGTTGTTACGTTTGTGCTTAGGTAATTTTGTATGATTCTTCATTATAGTATTTGGTGGTTGGAGAGAACGGTGAACCAAATTAATGTTTAGCTTAAGACCACTCATTATTTCTTATTAACTCATTTTGATTTTCTTACAAATTATCAACATATATATATATATATATATATATATATATATATATATATATATATATATATATATATATATATATATATATATATACCATTTATTATATTTCGATTAAAAAAAACTCTTATATGCATTTTTTTATCCAATGAGATTAATCCAAAGGCTTAATTTTTTGAATAAATGTACAAATATATTAATGCTTTTTATTTAGCAACCAATCTATCTAATAACTATTAAATGGATATTTTTTTATAACTACCTTTATTTTAATATTTTTACTCAATCAACTTAATTTACATAAATTTTCAACTAATGAAAATTTTACACATATTTTAACCAATCAGATAAATCTATTCTAATTATTCATATCTATTTATATCTAACTATTAAAGAGAATATTTTTGTAGGTGTATGTCAAAACCACCTTAATTTTAAAATTTTCTCTCAATTAATTTAATTTATATAGATTTATAACTAATGAAAATTTTAAAAAATTCTAAATCCAGAAGTTGTGTTTTTTATTAAATAATAACTTATTTCCAACCAGAAAATAACATATTTAATTTAAAAAAATTCAGAGTCTGACATTTGGAGGGTGAAAAATGTGTGAAAATAGTCTTTCCAACCAAGTAAAGCATGTGGGGGCATTTTAGAACATTGAGTGATAAAGTATCCAACCTTCTAAATTCAAAAAATGAGCATCATCATCCCCATCAAGAAATAAAAAGATCCAAAAGGTGAGAGAAAATATTAAAGCTACAACAACAAAGGTGGGTATAAAGAGAATAAAACAACCACGACCAACAAAAAAGGAAGAGAATATTAATTAATAAAGGTGAAAAAAGTGAAACTTTTTTTTTTTTATCATTCAAGTTCCTTTTTTTTTAGTGATTCATGTTCATATTCTTGATTATATGTTTGGTTCAACTCCAGTTATACCATTAGAATTAGAATTAAAATTAAAATTAAGACTTGAAGAAAAAAATTTACTTTTTTAAATCAATTAGATTAACATTAATTTTAATTTGATAATCAAGTGCATCTTTTTGGATAATAGGCATAAGATGGTGAAAGACTTACATGTGATCGTATCTTCACCTTAGCTTATCCGAATATATATCTAATCTGAAGTGGATTAGGTATATCTTCGGAAGAGCTAAGGTGCAAATACGATCACATGTAAGTCTTTCACCTAATTTGATTATCTTAAAAGAACAAAATGTACGCTTGATCTGTTTGTTACTTTTTTAATGTTAAACGTATTTAATGTAAAACACGTGTCAAATGGAGGGTCCAACAGATCTTAAATCCGTTCATATTGAGTTCATATACCATCTGTGTTCGGTGCATAAAGCTAATATTGATGGTGGGACCTGCCTCAAACAAGCTATTTCATCCAAGTTTAATAGTTTTGTTTTTTTGTTTTTTCTTGTTTCATCTCCCAGCGTGGAAGGTGAGGCAGTTCAACTTCAACCCCATTCAAAAAGTTGAAAACATACACCAGAAAAATACCCCAGTTTAAAATCAACAAAGTGGTGTGTTTGGCAGAGAAATGGAGAGAGAGAGTTAACCAGTCTCTCTCTCTTTCTCTCTTCTCCCTGCATAGTACCTTAGACTTTCCCTCCTGTTTATAGCTTTCTGGGTTTGTTGTTTGTTTGCTTGTTGCCTCTTTCTGAAGGTTTCACAAGCTTAAGCCTTAATCAAGGTATGTTAACTACCAAAGTTTTATATATCAACTGTTTTTGTGTGTGTGTGTGTGTGTTTTTGTTTCATTGAAATGTTAAAGTGTACAAATTGCTGTGTGGGTTTTTCTGGGAATTCAATTTTGGTTGTTGGAATGAGAAATCTCAGCTTTTTCATACCTCAAATTGCATGTTTGAGGCACATCCATTTTATGTTTACTCTCTGGTGATTTGCTACCTCAATCTAGCATATATGATTGTGAAATTTTCCATTTCCCCACTACATGAGTTGCAACTGGATTATGTATGTTAGCACTAATTATTTTGCTAGTATTTGAATCAGTTATGACAGTTAATTTATATGCACAGATTTAACATGTTATATGGGGGTCCTTGGTTGTATCAGGATGGTTTGTCCATCCGCCGATCTTTTCATTCTCTCAATTTACTAAGCAAAGCTATTGTTTTAGTATTTCGAATCCTTACCTTAATAAAAAAAAAAAAAAAAAAAACTTGAACTGAAATGGTCTGTTATATATTGTATCTGTAACATACCAAAAAGCCTTAATAGCAAATAATATCTTATGAGTTTTCTTCATATGCTCTGTCTCAGACTAATTATTCAATTCAAGCACAATTTAAAGAATTTATAAGCTATGGTAGGAAATAATTTAGTTTTTTTTTTTTGTTATTTTTGATATTTCATAAGCTAATCACCAATTTTATTGAATTCCATTGCCCAGAAATTTGAACCAACTAATGTAGGAAGATGGGGAAGAAAGGAGGCTGGTTTTCAGCTATCAAGAGGGTCTTCATACCTCACTCTAAGGATAAACTAGTTGATGTAAGTAAGCCTCTTTGCCCCAATCTTGAATTGTTATTGTTGTCTGAATCTGCGCGGTGATCGATTTGTCGAATCTTGAATTCGAGGCACATAGACTATTGTGGTCAGTGAAGTGACAGGAGTAGTCCATCAACGTTATATGTTGTTCAATTTCTTTATTTACTTTCAATGTCGAATGATTTTCACAATCTCAACATAATAGTAAATGAAGTCTTGCGCTCTTATTTCATTCACAATGGGACAATGTGTTCGTGATGGCGTTTCGTAAGGCGTCTTTTCTTGGATAGTTGATTGCTTGTATATGTCTTGATGATTGATCGTTTCGACTGCAGGGATTAGAGAAGAAAGATGCGAAGGAAACGAAGAAAAAGGCTGCAGGGAAGCTGAAACATGGGCATTCATTCATTCCTCTCTTCAGGGAGCCGAGTACGATAGAAGAGATTCTCGGAGAGGCGGAACGAGAGCACCACCTTATCGATTTTCAGCCGATTAGTCCTTTCGAGCAACCAACGACGCCATCGTTTCTAACTCCTCGAGTTACGACTCCTCTGCAGCATGCTACTACTCCATGGACTCCTTCACCTCAAATGGTGGCTTCGACACCACGGATTCCTAGCTCTCGGAGGGCGGCTTCCCCTCCTAGGAATGCCACTCCTCAAAGGCTTACTTCCCCTTCGAAGGGCTCGACGTCTCAAAGGATGTTTTCGGCGCCAAAGATCACTACTCCTCAAAGGACAGTTTCTTCTGGCCGGGCAGCTACCCCTTCGAATGCTGCCACTCCGGATAGGTCTCTGAGTTCGAGATATGTTCATCGACCGAGGCCAGAACCTACCTTAAGGCACCAACACATGTGTGCTACCAGGATCCAAGCTGCCTATAGGGGTTACACGGTGCGTTATCAAGAACCATTTCAATTCCTCGCCTTGTTCGTATGTTCATTGTCGTAAGAGTAGCTTGACCGATTTGGTTCGAGTTGTGGAATGGTTCAGGCCAGGAGGAGCTATAGGGCTCTGAGGGGGCTGGTGAGGCTGCAAGGAGTGGTGAAAGGCCACAATGTGAAGCGACAGACGATAAACGCGATGAAGTGTATGCAACTTCTAGTACGCGTGCAGACGCAGATCCAATCAAGAAGGATTCAAATGCTCGAAAGCCAGGCGATGCAGCACCAAAGGAACGACAAGGACTTGGAGAGTGGCAATGGCAAGTGGAATTTGAGCCATCTGGTAAGCTTTCTTTCCGTCTTTCGTGTCAATATCGATCAGCTTTCGGTGTGTTTAGAAGTGTGATTCTTTCGCAGTCTGAGAATGGAAATGCAGACGATTGGGATGATAGCAGGCTGACCAAAGAAGAGATTGAGGCGAGGACGCAGAGGAAGTTCGAAGCCATCATGAAGAGAGAAAGAGCAATGGCCTACGCGTACTCGCATCAGGTGCGTTAACCGGCTTTGTTATCTGTGTTTCGTCGTTGCTTGATTGCGGGATATACTAGTTTGTTGTTGTTTTTGTCTTTGATGGTTGTCTCTATTCAGCTGTGGAAAGCGAGTCCAAAGACGCCTCAAGCGGCTCTGATGGAAATCCGGTCCTCAGGAGGGTTCCCATGGTGGTGGAACTGGCTAGACCGGTCTGACCGAAATCCATCCACCACACCTACAAAATCATCACAAAGCCAACCCATTAAGACCCTCTTCTCAACACCTCCAAGGCCAACCGGGACCAGCCCGTTCATGCCCCGTGCAAGCAACTACAGCCAACAGAGCCCCGGGCTTGACCATTTCGACTCAGCCACGCCGAGATCCACCAGATCAGTTGCAATCCCATCAAGAATGAAGTTATCGCCAACGCCTCCAAACAGGCCCCCAGGCAACAAGATCACAAGGCCAAGAGTGACCAACTCCCCCTTCAACGCGCGTTTCAAAGACGACGACAGCCTTACGAGCTGCCCACCGTTCTCAGTGGCTCCCCGGTACATGGAACAGACCCTTTCGGCCAAGGCAAAGGCGAAGGGCGACTTCGAAGCAGCGCCCGATGTTCAGCCAAAGAAACGGGTTTCGTTTCCGCTAGCCCAAGGGATTGGATCCTTCAAGTGGAACAAGAGAGGCTCCTTGTTCTCCGCCGCGGCTACGCCTACCAGGGAGAAGGTGATTGACAAGAAGCAGTCATTGCAGTCAATTGGGAATCTGAGTGTGGACTCAACTGCTTCCATGCCTGCCACAGTAGGAAGGAAGCCATTTAACAGGTTTGTGTGAGGATTTCATTTCTTGATATTTCCTGACTCTCTGTGTGTTTTGGTTTCAGTTTTCGCCTTTACGCCTTTTCGGCACATTTTACTTGTGTATGATGATGAACTTCAATTGAATTACAGAGATAGTTGATGTATACATAGAGGAACATGACAATGATTTGGTTTGTATATCACTTTGGCAATTGCTTATTTTAAGGAAATATTTGAAGAAAATAAGATACACTATACTCACATGACAATGGGCGATGATAACCCTTTGGAGATGGGAAATTATCCTCGTCCCCGTCCCCGTCCTCATCACCAGTCGGGGATCGAAAAACCTAAAGCAGTACTCAACTTTTGATTTAAGAAGATGCACTTTTACACAAAAGAAGTCTAAAAGAAGCCATTTGATCTTCAACCTACCACTGAAATCTCAAACTGATCAGCAGAAAATTAAACTAAACAGGAAGAAGTAACATACCAAAGTTTAACATCATCTCATGTTTTATGCTGAATAAACTAGACTCTATCCTTCCTTTTTTTTCTACAAAGAGGAAGTGAGTAAAGAAAGGAGTCGAGAGGGAGAGAGGATTTTCACCTAACATTGCAATCAGCCATCCGGCAATAAGAGTCTAGCCGAACAGAGCAAACGTCTAACCATCGCGATCTACGGTCCCTATTGGTCATCGCTTTGATGACCTCTCGTCAGCATCATCATCTCCACCATCATCGTCTGAAGCGTCTTTGCCTGATCTCTTGCGCTTAGGTGGAGCCTCAACCTTTCCATCAAGGTCTTCATCTTCATCTTCCTCTTCCCCGTCAATCTCCTCTGCTCCATTCTCCTGTGGCTCAAAGTCACTCTGATCCTCCTCTTCCTCAGCAGGTGCAATGGGACGAACTAGGTACTCAGTTCCCACATCCTATGCATCATACAAGCGAGCTATCCGTTAATGACATAATAGAAGTAAGCATCAAAGGCTAAGAAAGATAAGCAAGGGAATAAAGCATAAGAACTCTTAACATTCAAAACCATCCCAGGTGTCAGGTGATAAAACTTCAATACAACACCAGCTTTTTCTCATGGGATACACTCTAACAATAATACAGAATACCCATCAAAAACAAATCTCGGCCACTAAACTGGACTAAATCCCAATAAGAGTAAATTTATAATCAGGAAGTGATGGGATAAAACGTCACTGTACTGGCTGGGATGAGGCAGATGATAAGGCAAATTTATACTACATTTCTTCAGCGAATGGTAGGAAGCAAGAAAAGAAGACAAAGTTAGACCTCAAAACATTTTTATGCTTGGACAAACGACAAGCAAGAATGAAAGTCCACTGATTCGTTCAAGCTGTGAATAAACACAATAGGAACAACATATACGGATATACCTATAAATCAGGATATTAAGAATAAACATCCTAAATGATGATTTATAAAGCTTGTGTGTCTCATTGTCTTGTTTTTTCCATTAAGTTCTTATTCATAAAAAAACTTCAACTATGGAAAACAAATAAGAAAAACACACGCACACAAAATACTTTCCCATGCTCCATGGAAGATATGGAAACTGGAAATCCAATGTTTGGGAGGGCAAACAATAAAACCTAACTAAAGCTGAAAAAGGAGGTGCATAGAAGATAAACCTCACAATCATTGCTCCCAATGTCATAACTTAACACACCCTCGCAAGTGTAAGATCAAATGCAAAACAGAATAGTTCAAGCACAGCAGTTTAGACATATAGGTTCTAAAAATACACCTAAACGCAAATGCAAATGATGAGAATGTGATGGGTGCATCATAAACCATACTAATATAGCATCTTAGCCTTTCTAGTAATATCTTAATAATGTACGAAGTATTACCTTAGGACACCTTCAAAATACAAAACAAAAACAATCGAATGGGGAAATTTCAATCCATTAAAAATGACAACGAATCAAACAGAAGATATATATAGTGTTGACACAAAGTAAGACATTGCGATTCAGGATGGAGATTAGCAAGAAGCATCTATGAGTTCATGCGGAGTAGGAACAATACGGTTCCAAAACCATATAAAACATGATGCACAAAAAGAAATCAACTAGTCTCGAGACAAACATGGGACCATGTAAAGTCTTGATTTTTACGACGCCAAGATCAAAAGGCCAGATTCTTAAGCAGGCATATATTGAAGTATTGAACAAACTATTCAGACTGCACTCAGTTTTGCAACCCAGGCAATGAAATAAATCTAAAATCTTTCTGCACTCAGTTTTAGTGTAACTAATTCCCAGAACTCAATTTTGCTCCCACAAGCAAAAAAAAATCGATTTTGAAGGGAAAAGCAACCATACGCTCATCAGATCCATGTAATCTTCGAGTAGAAATATTCACCATCTCATCTAAAATCAGAAATGATCGCCCAAAAAGGATGAAAAAACTGATTTTTTTCCCCCCAGAAAAGACGAAAGTTCAGTTCAGATGAGTTAAAAAAAGACGAAAAGAAGATCTGACAGTCCATACGGACTAAAAGAGAAGTACCAAAACATAATAAATCAACTAAATTACATAAACCAAAAAACAATCGCCGTAGATCCACAGATTTGGATGGAAAAATCTCAGATTTCTTAAGGTTCTGGATGAAGAGGATTCCAAGTGATGAACTATAAACTACGATGAAAAAGGCAGAGCCGGCAAAGAGAACAGCAACGTTTGAACTGGAAACCTCAATAGTTTTACGATTAAAGCAGAAGATATGAACAAAAAAAAGATAGATTTACGAGAATAACCTCTTCTTCGTCGCCTTCGCCTTCCTCCTCCTCCTCCTCATCGTCGTCGTCGTCGTCGTCATCATCATCGTCTCCACCGCCATCTTCGTCGTCCTCATCCGCGTCTTCAACTTCGTCCCCGTCGTCATCGATTATGATAAGAGGAACACCAGATGACTGAAGAACCTCCGGGCCATTATCTCCTTCCTCCGCCTCCCCCTCGTCGTCGTCGTCGTCGTTGTCAACTTCGTCAGCATCGTCATCGTTATCGTCATCTTCGCTATCTTCCTCCTCGTCATCGTCCTCCTCCTCAACTGCGCTGTCATCATCAACCTCCTCTTGCTCAGGCTTCTTCCCGTTCGCCAGCCGAATCTCCTCCTTCACTTCGTCGATTTCCGCCTCCTCCTCTATATCCTTCATCTTAGGTGCGAATACCGTCGGAAAGTTGGATGGAAAACTCGAAGATGGCAGGGAACGAAATCGGAAAAGCAGTCGGAAAATTGGGAGAAACGGGGAGAAGTGAGACCAGAGAGCAGTAGAGAGGAGGGGATCTTCGTCACCGGACAGGACGTTGATCAGAAGTGATCTCGGCCGTTGAATCGCGAAATTGGGAGGATAGATGACGTGTCATCAGATCGGACGGCTACGGTTGGAGATAAGTTGGTTTTCGTTTTTTGTTAGCGCAAGGAAAACCAAGCGGCGCACTGGTCACGTGCAATGCGTGTGAGAGTATTTAGGTTTAGCTTTCTTATCCCAGCGGTAGAAACTAAATACTCCACGTCGATCCAGATGTGGCACCACAGCGACATGAACGCGGTGCACGTTGATATGAACGGGGTGTACTAAGCTCTAATTTTCCTTTAATTTTCAGTGTACACTTCCACGTCGATCCAGATGTGGCACCACAGCGATTTGAACGTGAACTAATATAATCCTCGAATTTACAGTGTTTCTAAGAACACCCAAAGAATTGATTGTGTAATTTACTCAAATTTGTCTTGTCAATAACGGCCCTTATAATTTTTTTTAAAAGTAAATTTTTTGAATTATTCACAACATTTCATATCCATATATTTTAAAGCCACCCACCGAGTGGGTGAAAATCAACTCGGATGGCTCGGTAAATTGCGATGGGGCAGCTGGCGCAGCGGGTGTCATTCGTGATCAGGAAGGGAGGTGGATTGCCGGGTATGTCCGACGGGTTAGCTGTTGTATTGTACCCTCGGCTGAGCTTTGGGGTATGCTTGACGGACTACGTTTGGCTTGGGAGAGGGGCTACAAGAAGGTAATTGTGGAGGCTGACTCGAAGCTCGTTGTCACCCTCGTCTTGAGAGGGGTGGAGGGTTACCACCCGTTGTCTAGCCTGGTACGGCAGTGCCGGAGCTTTTTATCCCGGGACTGGGAAGTTCAGTTCCGTCATGTCTTCAGGGAAGCGAATTTTGTCGCTGACTCCCTCGCGTCTCTAGCTTTATCTTTTCCAGTTGGGTTTCATGTTATTCTTGTTCCCCCTTTAGATGTAGCGTTTCTGATTGATGAGGACATTAGGGGAAGGGCTACTCCCCGCGTTGTGCCTGTGTAGCCCACTTTCGTTTTCGTCTATTTTAACTGGGAGCTAGACTCCCAGGTTTGCCGACCAACAAAAAATATATTTTTAGGTCTCTAACTTATCAAGCATATCATTCACATGCCTATTCTTTTTACCTAGTTCATAACATTCTTTCTATTAAACATTAAGGTTGTGCTTTTCTAGCATTGAAGAGGGGGTGGAGAGGGTGAATGTGTCGGGATTCGAGAGCAGGTGGAGGAGGTGGACCTACATGGTGAGGTATTTTTGTTCAACTTTGTCATCAATATGTCTCTCGCAGGGGCGCAGTTCATCTTTGGTCTTCCTGCAAGTCTGCAACTATTCCTTCATTGCTACTATTTTTTGGGTGTTGTTAGATACACCCATATATCTCTGCACCTTATCGGTGAGAGAGTATTTAGATTTAGCTTTTCTTATAATGAAAAGAATTCATATAAACTAAATACACCGCAAATCGGGGTTTAGGGCATCACGTTGATATGAACGTAGTACACATTGATATGAATAATGAATGTGGTAATCATTCCGGAATGACTCACTATAAATGACTTGCGGGTAGTACCCAAAAGTCACTAATTTGAACCCCGGTTATAGCCGTTCTTTATTTACAAATTCAAGAATGTGGTGTCCTAAACCCTAATTTGCCTTTAATTTTCAGTGTCTACTTCCACATCGGTCCGAACGCGGCACCACATTCATTTGAATTTGTTGTGTAATTTACTCAAATTTGTCTTGTCAATGACCCTTATAAGTTTTTTAAAGTATTTTTTTTTGAATTATTCGCAACGTGTCACATCTATATTAAATAGGTTTCTAACTTATCAAACATATCATTTACATCTATACTGTTTCTAGTTTCTACCTAGTTCATAACCTTCTTTCTATTAATCATTAAGGTTATATTTTCCTAGCCTTGAAGAGGGGATGGAGGGGGTAAATGGGTCGGAATTAATTATCAGGATTCGAGAGGAGGTGGGGAGGGTGGACCTACGGGGTGAGATATTTTGTTCAACTTTGCCCTTAACATAGCTCTCGCACAGGCGCGGCTCATCTTAGGTCTTCCTACAGCTATTCCTCCATTGCTACTCTTCGTCTTCGATCTTCACCACCATAATGACACCTATATACCTTTGCACCTTAACATCGAGCGATTCTAGCGGTTGGAGCCTCCCTCACATAAATCATCTTTCGAACAAGTGCTCATAGATCAGATATGACGATAAGGAGCTAGAATTAGGCAACCTAATGCTAAACTGCGACAACAATTGCGGCTGGCTCTCAAGTAGCTCTGTCAACGATGGCCTCCAGTACATGATCTGACTATTCACAATCATTGTATTAACCTTCGTTGTCACCATTGCTAGGTCACAGTGGTGCAACGGTTCAAGGTGGCGAAGGTGGGCGACCGACATCGACCGGGAGGGCTCGTCGAAGGAGGGGTTGGCTGGGCTGGTGGCCGGTAATGATTACTACGTCGTCAACGATGAGTTCAGCCAGGGAAGAAGACAGTGTGGATGGCAAATATCGGTTGCTGGCTTTGGGTTGATGGGGGGTTGAGTGCACTCTTCCATTTTTCCCTAATCGTTGAGGGTAAAATGGTCTTTATGTCAAATAACCTCAAAAAATAACTCTCAATCACTCAAATATCTACGAGATTATCAGTCAAAAATAATCTCAGTCTCAAATAATCCCCAAAATAATCTCCATCCTATCCCTTATGAAAAATAATCTTCATCCCTTATTTTTTTTATGATGAGGAAACCCATCATTTAGTGGCAAATCTCGGGCGCGTAATCCAGCCGGCAAGAGTCACACACCAGGTAAACCGACTAGCGTTGACCGGCTCCACCCACTGTCAAACCTTGGATTTTTCATCTAATGAAAAGGGCAGAGGCAGGAATTGAATTCGATATCTCCTTATCACCCTCTTAATTCAAACCACTGGGTCACCCCGAATGGGCCTAGTGAAAAACACACCTTTAACTATCTGTTACCTAAAACAATTGCCACCAATTCTACCGTTTCTATTGCTCATATGGACTCCATAAGTTAACTAACTATGTTCCTTTGTACCCAAAAATCAAGTAAGCTAATCAAGCATCATCAAAAAGGATATTAAATTATTTGAGAAAATTGGATTATTAAGTCCCCTTTCAATAAAGTTATTAGTTTATAGGTCTCGTTGTTAATATTTTAGTTAAGTAGACCTTTTTATTGGTGTTTTTACTTAATTAAATGCTTTGTTTAAAAAAAGGATAATAGAATAAAAAATAAACAAGGAAATTGTTACAAACATAGCTTTTAAGTGAGATTACAATTAGATTTGTGGAAATTGTTACAATCAAATCTTTCAAGTGAGATTATAATCTTTTCGTCCTTTATCTCGAACAAAAGTCCAATTACATTCTAATAAATCCCAATGTCCATTATAGTATGTCGTTATAAACATTTTCTCCATACCTATATACATCAATAAACACATCACTAATGACAATATGACATCACAATATAATATTTCTTGTAACACAATATATATTCTTACAATACCATGTTACTATACCACTTTCTTTCTCTGAATTTGGTAAATAGCAAGCGGTCATCCAAGGTCCGAATCAGGGAGGCAGGGACCTTTGGGTACTACACGCGAGTCATTTCCTGCTGAACCATTATAGAATGGTTATACCAATTTCTTTCTCATTACACTAAATTTCAGACTTATTGTAACAACCTATCATCACCCCAGCCCCCTCTCAACTCCCCTCTCACTTAACTCCCCATTGTTTTTTACAACCAAAATTCAATACTTTGTTACAATATCAACATAGATTCGGCCCAATCTACTATCGAATTGCTCAATGCAGAAACTTATATTAAATCAAATTGGTCATTTCAATCCACAACTTACATTAACACAATACTTACCCTTCAATGAAGAAACCGTTCACTCTTGGATCTTCTGAACACGTACACTTTGCACTATTTAATGGCGTTTTCCGCTTTGCGAAACGTGATGGCTCTGGTTAATTACCACACCCTATCACAGTAGCACCGTATTAGCAATACATAATTAGAATAGGGATTTGATTTTCTACTTATTTTATTTTCTACGTATTACAAATGAAAGAAGGGGGGTCTGATTTTTTTGTAGATTACAAATGAAGGGGTGTTAAGATCTTCTCTTTTTAAAATTTTTTTCCCCATAATTAATTGAGGGATTTGAGTTTGTACGGTGGTGGAGTAGAAAGGTAACCATAAGAGCTTTTTTGAAATCATAAAATACTAGTGTAGATCCCGTCCCGTGTACGGAGAATGCGTAAATCTAAATATAAATTATTTTTTCCTTCAAAAAATAATATAAATATAAATAAAATTAGTTCGACAGGTTATATATAATCTAAATATCTTTAATTAGATTCTCTCAAAATATAAATAAAATTCACATTTATAAGGTATTATGTAAAAGTTTTTTTTTCCTAATCTATGGTTAATTAAATCTCATGTAATTTAATTAGATAGTTGATTTTTAAAAATATTTTAATATTCATTTTTATTAAATATGTTGTATATAGTTATTACATTAGTTTACTAAAATATCTATGTAATGATAGATTGTGGCTACATATATGGTTATATAATATTTTAATTATTTATTTTGGCCTCAAAAAATAATATAGATGGATATAAAATAACAATTATTAAATTATTGATTTTGATATAAATAATTATTTCCACCAAAAAGAATCTAAATATAAATAAAATAGCACCTATCAAATATTAAATATTTATCTATTAATATTTTTGGTAAGTATGACTATAAAAATTAGTTTTATTAATTATATTTATTATTACTACTACTACGTTTAATTATATTGATATAGTTTTTTCCTTATATAATATTTACTCTTTTATAAGATATTTCATCTATCCAATTAGATTTCCTTTGTGACGGGAGAAAGCTTTGTGAGACGCACTCACGCGCTGCCACGTAGGCAGATTCACTCACGCGCCGCCACGCAGGCACCAATGCATCGGTTTTAGTATATGTACTAGCGCAGTACCCGTGCGTGACGCACGAGATTTGTAAAATATATTATATATTTTAGAATATACTATCACAATTTACCTAAATTATATATATATTATAATATTTATTATGATAATATGAAAAAGTCTATAGTGAAATACTATTAAATCGAAACATCCAAATAATTGTAAAAATAATCAAATCGAAACATCCAAATGATAAATCTAATAAACGGGTTCCGCAAACTCAATTCACATATTCGATCGATAATTAAAAGGTGCTATGTAGATCCCAACAATTTCATTAATCCATAAAAATAGGTCATATTAATATAGGTATATTAAGTAATAATAGATAAAAAAAAAAAAAGTGGAATAAGGAATGACCTTCTTCTATACGCGTTAGTTTCGGGAAAAGTCGGATTTACATACATCAGATTATATCAAGTATATCCATAAATGGATCTGATTTTTTTTTTATTGGTAAACTCCGTGAATGTATATGATTTTAATATAAGGTTATTGAGTGAGAAAGAGTTTGTAATGTATTGTTAATTAAAAAAAAACAGTCTGATTTAATGATATGAAAATTTTGGAATTAAAAGGTTATGATTGGAAAAGAAAAAAAAAGTATGGTACCAAAATATTCAGAAGTAAAATATACAGAACTCCGTAGCAAACAGCAAAGTAGCAGCACCACATACTCACCTCCCCCGCCTCCTTTCTCCCAGCGCCAGTTCACACAGTCATCTTCTTCCCTCCCATGTCGATTGTAAAAATCCACGAGTATCTTCTCTTGCTCTCATCCAGTATGTCAATCGGAAAATCCAGCTTATTTACCCAGCCTCAATTTACTCATCCTCCTCCTATCGGAAACCTAAAAGCAATTTCAACGGTGTGTTCCCCTAAATCATTCATAAAATCCAAAGACTCGACATTATTCTTGCAATTAACCTTTGTCAAATTGGATTTGAAAAAACTCCATCCCCAATTTCGAAGTGAAAAATCAAAGAGGACGAAAGCTGGATGCGACCTAAAGAACCACCAGGTTTGCCCTCTTTCTTATCCGTTACATTTCCCTTAATATTGGGTTGATTTTATTAAGCCGAACTGGGACCCAAAAATCTAACCAAGGCGGGTGATTTGTAATTTCGGAATTCAACTTCACCTATGCAATATGTGATGATGGGTTCGATATAAAAGTTGGGTGCTAATTCATGTGTTTTGGACAGTTGGGAAAGAAGGCTTAGAAGAGGTCGAAAGAAGGCCTGAGAAGGACTTGAAGACGGGGAATCAATAGCTTCAGAAACCTGGAGAACAGTCTGGTTTGCCCCTTCTTTTCCCTCAAAATTGTCCTCATTTTGATATGATCTGAGTGATTTGGAATTTGGGAAAACCCAAGGCTGATCTATTTGTTAGGACTGCTTCGTTTAGGTCAGACATTGCCCTATTCAAATTGATACTGCTGCTAATGTCTGAATGTTTTTTATTTATGTCTAGCTTAAACGCCAGATTGTTAGGTTTAATTCACACTTTTTTTTGTAAAGAACCAATCTGGTGGATTTTTTTATAGAGGGTTTGATCAACTTGGTGATGCTGGTTTCGCTTCTTGCTAAGTGATTCACTAGTTACGTTTAGATAATAATGAATTACATGAGTTTAAGCATATTAGCTCAAAACTGGAAGAGCATTGTGATTAACCACAAAGACGCGGGTTCAAATCCCGCATAGGCTCCTTATACATGTGCTCTTAAAATGGGGCAATTACAGTATGTTTTTTCAGATCATAAGTGCAAACTGAACTATACCAAGAAGCTGCAAACCACCTGTATCCAACCATAGCTAATGCTTAGTTGTTATTAACTCCTTTTTTAATCTGGGATGCTATATTTTATCTAGTTTTCGAATCAAATAAAATCTGATGGAGTGATGGACTGTCGGTTTTGGAAGCAAGTTTTGATATATTGATGGATCAAGTTTTGTACAATGAATCTTGAGCAGTAAAAGAGACCAATTGAGTCATGGAGCTAGCATATTCATGCAATTATTATGAATGAAAATTTATCTGAGTTGGTTCCTTCATCAGTAGCTTATAGGTAGGTTGAATATTTTCTGGTTTGGAATGGCAATGAACCATGCGTTTAGTATTTGAGAGATGGTTTTACGTATTCAATATTTTAAGTTCCATTTGAAAAGTGTAAATATATTATTGCATATTTACAGCTAACTGAGTCTAAGCACTATGAATGTGCATTGAATATGCCACTCGATGGATTCAAGTGCCAAACTTGTTGCTGCTCAAGAGAACTTGGACTTGCAAATCTCAGCAGATCTGATTGAATAAATTGTTTTAATTATTTTAAGAAAAAGTAACAAAAATGAGATAAAGATTGGTTAAATCTCAGCAGATCTGATTGAATAAAATGTTTTAATTATTTTAAGCAAAAGTAACATAAATGAGATAAAGATTGGTTAATTAGGTAATTGAATTGATTTTTTGATCCGAAATTGCTTAAAAAATAAGTAACGGACTTGGGTTAATTAAAATCTCTGCAGATTTTAATGTTTTAATTATTATAAATAAAAGTAACAGAATTGGTTTAAAAATCTCAGGAAATCTTTAAAGTTTAATCTTCTCAAGTTAAAAAAAACATTAACAGACTTCTCAAGTTTAAATCTCAGCAAAATCGGATCTGTTACTCTTATTTATAATAATTCTGAATATTCACCTATAGGCTACAGCAGTAACAAATTATCAATTTGCATAAGGAGATGGAGAAAGAGATTAAGAAGTGTCAGGATAAGGAGGTCGGCTAGAAATGAGATAAAGATTGGTTAATTAGGTAATTGAATTGATTTTTTGATCCAAAATTGGTTAAAAAATAAGTAACAGACATGGTTTAATTAAAATCTGCAGAGATTTTAATGTTTTAATTATTATAAATAAAAGTAACATAATTGGTTTTAAAATCTCAGGAAATCTTAAACGTTTAATCTTCTCAAGTTTAAATAAACAGTAACAGACTTATCAAGTTTAAATCTCAGCAAAATCGGATCTGTTACTTTTATTTATAATAATTCTGAATATTCACCTACATGCTACAACAGTAACAAATTATGAATTTGCAGAAGGAGATGGAGAAAGAGATTAAGAAGTTTCAGGATAAGAAGGCTGGCTAAGTTTATATGCTGCACTCATTCAGTTTTGAAGGTTTAAAAGATGAAGAAAGAACTTCAGAAATCGCAGGATGAGGAGAAGCTTGTAGTGAACAGATCGGCTTAGTTTATATGCTGCAGATTTGTTTAGACGTCCAATTACTTCAGAAATCGCAGTTTAAGGGCTAAGTTTATATGCTGCAGGTTTGTTTAGACGTCCAATTACTTCATAAATCGCAGTTTAAGGGCTGATTCTAAAAGTTTATATGCTGCAGATTTGTTTAGACGTTCAATTACTTCAGAAATCGCAGTTTAAGGGCTAATTTTATATGCTGCAGATTTGTTTAAACGTCCAATTACTTCATAAATCGCAGTTTAAGGGTTGATTCTAAAAGTTTATAATTGTGTGGTTTAGATGCTTTCATATTTGCTTTCAAAAAAACCATAAACGTGAGAATAATTTTAAATAATTTGATAAGTAAATGGGGATTTATCCTAAATTCCAACTTTTAGTGTATGGCCGCCACGTGTCCCCAAAATGCAAGTGTTTCAGTAGTATATTAGATATTAGATATAGATAGATAAAAGGTCTAAATTACAATAAAAATACTAGAGAGGTCTATTAAATTTGAATGTCATATAAACTTCGCCCCATTCTCTCTATATACCACATTCTCTCTATTAAATTTGAATGTCATATAGACTTCGCCTCCTTGATGAAATCGTTAAAACATGACTAAATCATCACCCTTAATTTTGCATTTAACAAACTTAACAATCTATGAACTTTTTTATGGTGATGTAAAGATCGATTCTAACAACTTTATATTTGACTAGTGGTTAGAATATAAATTCGTTGATGTTTAAAATTTTTTACTCTCCAAAGTACAAATATACAAGGAAAAAAAAACTTGGATAAATTTACATAAAAACACCCAGTAAATATAGATTTTCCCGTTTAACCACCCGTTAAATACAAAATTACACAAAACAATTCACATTAACAACGAACCACCCGTCATCCATTATCTTGTGAGTGAAAAATCTAAAGGACTTAAATGACTAAAGTACCCTTGTCTGTAAATCAAATTCTCTTTTCCACGACACAGAAGAACCCCTACCAACTGTTTCGAAATTATTTACAAAAAACCCCTTCATATATTTCTATTCTTCTATGACAACTGCTTGTCGTATACTTAGCCAAAGATACGACAAGCAGTTGTCGTAAAAAAAATAATGTAATGGGTTAACATGCTAGCAGGATCTATTTTAGCTTCATATAGAGCAGCACTGAAGGATTTGCGGTAAAATACATACAATGTGGTCATAAAAACTTGATTAGGAACCACAGTTATCAAGTTTAACTCATCAGGTAGGCAAGATACACCCACGACACAAACATGAGCTCCGGAGGGTATGCATATCAGTGTGCATCCAAAAGGAAATATTATCAACCTATAAATGCATAGATCATTAGTTTTTTTTTCCTCTTTTGCTACATCTCCTCCTTCTTCATAGTTTTGTTCTCTTTTGCTACATATCCTCCTTTTTTATAATCAATAAATTATATTGAAACAATATAAGGTATAGGGCGGGAGTGTGCAAGGGCAATATCCCTCAAAATGGCTAGAACCCCCCAAACAGAGCACCAAAACACCACCATCATCATCAACAACAAAGCCCAAAACGACATGAAAGGGGAAAAACAAGGGAGCTAAACGCCATCTATGGAGAGACCAATAGTAGCACGAGGAGTCTGTTACCACGAAAAAATTCGGCAGGATTTCTTGTGCAAAGGCGCGCAATGTCACCAGCCCTTTTTCTGGTTCTTGTGATTTACTGTAACAAAATATACTCACAATCAGATTGAATCCAGTCAGGCAACTTGTCCACCTAATTTAAGAATTCAGACTTTGCATCATGTCTTCAGGGTACGGAGGCTGTCCTTGACAACAGTAGGCTGCCTTCCTGTCAATTATGATGTGTCATATTCCAAAAATCCAAACTCAAGATCCTTTTGTTAAGAAAAAGAAACATACAGAAGAGAAATGCTACACGTCATAAAAATTATGTAAGAATTATAAGACAATATCGTCTTATTTGCTAATGATGTCTCATATGTTTGCTGTATGGACCAACAACATAGCATCCAAAAATGAAAAGAAGATCAATGTCAGAGGAGGTTTTTTCAGGACGACAATTTCAATAAGCCATCAAGTTGCTTTAGATTATGAGAATCCGAAGACAAATCAAGTACAAGAAGGGAATCTACAGAGCTTGTAAGATTAATATCAAAAGATTCATCAACAAAATCTTTGATTTAAACACTGCTTTTGGTAATTTTTTAACATGAGCTTCTTAGATAGGCAGGCTCCACCATATCTTTACTAAAAGTCTGTTTGCAGAATGCAGATTATGGTTGCAAAAAAGTTTTACAAGTTGTAAGTTGCAGCAAATATTTCTTGCCTACATTAAATTCATGCAAAGATCAAACACGTCCAATGATGAGCTGTTTGGAGCCCCATCCAATCCTGTTCAAGGATTTTGATAAAGGAAGCATCTTATATCAACTTAGAGGTAATATAATGGTGTACCTTCTAAAATAACTGCCTCATCCATGAAACTCAGCAAGCAGGAGCCGTGTTTGCTTCAATTGCTTGTAATTTTGCCTTGACTTCTTCAAGGCAAACCTTGAGATTCTTCAACTCTTCAGTATCAGCAAAAGCACTAGCCTGCGTAATCAGTAGGTAAAGTTGTAAATCCATCTGGAATCTGGAATGATTTATAAAGAGTAACCCACGATTTTCTTCTCTATTTTTATTAGAAAATTGGTGTACAACAATCCCAACTATCATCCATGTCTGAACGACAATCCCAACTGGAAACTTGGCACAGATTTATTTAGCATCAAATTTCCTTTATCACAACCCCGCTATTTCCCAAGAAGAGCATCATCAAACATTGCATCAAAGCATCTATATATCACGAAAGAAGAAATGAGTCTGTACTAGATAATAGCAAAATAAAATATACCTGTTTAATTGTATTCTTTAGATGCATCTCAGCTGCCCGGAGTTCTCTCAAACTACCTGTTGAAGAAGAAATTTCCATGTATACTTTGCAAAGCTCCAAGGATGCACGTGCAAACTTTTTAAAACGATCAACATCCTTCCACAAATCAGCTCCCTGTGAGCTCCAAGCAAACAGGGATTTAAAAAAAAAATCCATTCAAACATTATTAGGCGGTCACAATAGAATAATGTATAGAAAGGGAAAAGAAGTCAAAACATGAAAAGTGATCCTCAAATTAAGGAATAATTTATAAGGGGATAAGTGGGAAATCCAATGAATGGCTAACTCAAAAGTACAACATCAAGTACCAACATTGGCAGTTGTTCAAGAGAAGAATATTGGTTTCCTCATCAAGGATTGGCATAAGTCAAGACAGACTGCAAGTTGGATCATTCATGAACGATGATGAACCAAAAAGATGACTACCCATAATAGATAAATGCCACTTCAATACTTGAAACAATCGCTTCACAGTATAGCTAATTTTCACCAGTGGTTGAAATCTGGGAGAGATTATCAGACATCGAAACCATTGTTTTGATATTCACATACAAGTACAGAAGTGAACAAATTCAAGCTAAAAGTAGCTAATGGATATTAAGAACCAGAAGCTCGGGTGTATCTCTACCCTCTATCTAGTTGCAGTCGAAAAGATGTGACAGAGCACTAATGACCAGAAAATTTTGGGTAATTCTACATCATGCTGTTGAGGTTAGGATGTCTATAATTCTTTTAAATCTGCCTAGAACTCTAGAGCACCCTCTAATTTGAGAAAATTTCTATAGTGCCCAAACCTGGCTGTTAAATTTGTATTTGTATATTAAAAAAAAAAAAAGCTACTACATTCTAATATAGAGGGTGTTGCATCAATTTGAAGAAGTGGTTGCCCACCACATGAAAATGTTGAAAGCTTAGAAACACCATATAGAAGTTTCCCGTCATTTTTTTTAGAGTGCTGACAAGTGAAGCAAACATATCATAGTTGTGCTATAAAATACTTAACTAGGGACATATATCAATGATTTTTTTAAAAGAATATTCTCCCTGAAAAATAACACAAAAACAAAGCATAATATGTACAATACCTGATAAGATCTAACTTGCTTCAAGAAAGCCTCTGAGCACATGGATAGATCTCCTTTTATCCTCTGCCATCGTGCATATAAACCCCAAATATCTCCAGCTGCATTGCTTTTGACCATCTATTAAAATCAAGAAATGTGGAACAAAATTTTGAGAAGTTGATTACAAGTATCTACAAAAGACTCACCACTCACCAGCCACTACAACTCACTCTAATAAGGGAAAATGAAAAATATAAAGATAGCACATATAATCTCAAATATCAATTTTCTTTTAGATTTCAGTCTAGGAAAGAAGGCCTTTTCAGTGTGTTCTTTCCCTTGTGTAAAGTTTTTCAGAAAACTGATTACGGAAAAGTTTTAAAATATTCAAATGAACTATAAACAAAACGTAAAGGGGAAAAAGATGGAGACAATTGTTCTAGCACATTAAAATCATGAAGTTAAATAATTGTCTATTTTGTTGCCGCCTCATAGACACACTAATGGTTAATGCACTGGCCAATTGTACTGAAATTGAAATGCTTTTTGAATGTGGTATCCTAACTTCAAAATGATACCATATTCGATCTAAAATACATGATTTTTACTATTCCGCACACTTTTTAAGAAAGCTAAAAACAAATAAAATATTATTATTGTTGTTAAACTCGGCTAGGCCGGTGGGGTCAAGACAATTATTATTATTATTGTTAAACCCATATTCCAAAAATTATTTTTATTTATATTAATTTTTTAAAATAAGGAAAAAAGACAAAAACTAATATAAACTATCGATCATGAACCAATATTAATACAAACTTTAAAGAACACTAAAAGGTATATAAACTATTGCACATTAAACCAATTTCAACACAAGATAAATTTCAGTTTTTCAGGCCAATTTTTTGACGTAGCAACTAAAGGTTTGTAATATTAATGATGTGACTTGATTTTGGTAAATAGAGAGCGGTCATCCGGGGTTCGAACTAGGGACCTTTAGGTACTACCCACAAATCCTTTCCGGGCTGAACCATTCCGAAATGGTTAAAATTTCTGAAAAATATTAATGATGTGGTGTCACATTATTACATGTCCCAATGTAATTTTTGAAAAACAAAACTAATTTTTAGTACAAATTAGACAAGCATATTTACCCTATATACTCAAAATGAGTCTATTTTATCAAAAATTACATTTGCACATGTAATGATGTGACGCTACGTTGTCAAAATTTCGAACATTCGATTGTCACATTTTGAACCCCCAGACCCTGCTTTTGCGGGATATACTAGGTGGTGGTTGTTGTTGTTGATTGTCACATTAAAAAATTGGTCAGAAAATCAACATGTGTTTGTCCCGTATCAATATTGGTTTAATGTGCAAAAGTTTGTATAAGTTTTAGTGATTTTCAAAGTTTGTATTAATATTGGTTCGTAGCTGATATTTAGTATTATTTTTTGTCATTTCCATAAAATAATTTCATACTGATTAGAAATAAGTGTAAAAATATTTAAAATTTAATTTAAAAAATTAATATTTTATAGAATTTTTAGTTCTTAAAAAGCATTAAGCAAAACATAACATAATTTAACCTCTTAATTTTACTAGTTTTTTAACTACTAAAATGGCAGCCATACACACCCAACGTTTAAATTGTTTAATATTCACACACGCTTTTTTAGAATGATAATAAATTATTAACTTTTTTGTAAATTTTTTAAACAAATTTGTACTTGATACTAATAAGAATGAAATTGTTTTAAAAAAAATATAAAAAAAGACAAGTGTTTAAAATAGTTTTTCTCATCCTAAAAAAACATGTGAATAGTAAATGTTATGTTTTACCTAATGGAGGGAGTACATTGGAATAAAAGTTTTCACTGTAGGCAAACCATCAAAGCTAGCCTTTTGGATTTACAGTTTTGTATATTACCTGTTGAAGAAGTTTCCCAAGTACCTCTATCAAGTGCTCGGTTTCCTTATTCTCTAGGATGATACGTCCACATTCATCGGTACAACATGGAGCGTCCTGAATTACAACAAGCTTTTCCATCTCTTCTACAACCCTTGTCAATAATTCAATGTCAATTCTTTTATTTCCTGAAAGATCAAACACCATCTTCATAGCTTCCATAGCCTGCAAAGTAAGAATATCTTAACAAACAGTAAAAAATACAAAAACAATAACTTCCCAATATATTCCGCAATAAGCCAGAGTCTGGGTACAAGACGTACGCACCCTTACCTCGAACAAGTCGAGAGGGTGTTTCCGAGGGACCCAAGTGTTCTAGAACCGAAAGGCAAAGTGATAACGAGCAAACACAAGCAAACAAATTCAAAGAGAAGTAGAAAATATCATTTCTCTTTACTCTAGTGATAAACATACTACTTCTCTTCCTTAAATTTATCACGTTCTTTCTTTCTACATCAATGATAATGGGATACTTAACCACTGAACAATATGAGTGCCAAGTGAACTTCTCAACTATGGCTCCAGATGTATCCTACTATCTAACCATCAAACACACCAAATGATGGATATTACATCGAGCCTATAAAGAGCTAATTATGGAAACACAATTAGAGTGTTTTATGTCCTTTCAACCAAAGAAAAAATGAATATCATGAGGAAACACTCTCCTCCTATCACGAGGAAACACTCTCCTCCTCTATAATACATAGATACCACTTTCTTAGTTGCAATTTCCATCAGAAAAATGAAAAGAACCATCAAAACACAATGGATAACATTAAAATAGGCAATGCTCCCCGTGCACTATCTGATTTCCAAAACAGCTAGACAAGAGATTATTGAAAGCAATGAAGAGAAAACACACAAGGGACAAAGACAAAAGTGCATTGCTTGAAGAACATGCCAAATGGTCACTCGAGTAGATAAAAATAAACCTGAGCAAAGTTGCCAACATCAGCTGCAACACAGCTGTAATTTTCCCACATTTGCCAGCTATTTCGCCTGCACAATTAAACATGGTGATATTATAAATTGTCCAAACAAGAACTTAATAAAAACACACATTCCTTTTCTTTTGTATTGTACATTAAATATAATAAGTGTTACAAAATTGAGTTGTACAGACTTGAACTTCAATGCTTCTTTGAATGCAATAAATGCTTCTCTGTTTCTCTTTTTGACCATATGCCTGCAAACACAACAAATTCCATCAGAGGTCAAGATTGTGATAGAAATACATGTGCAGCCATCCAACAAATAATCAGAAATATCACAATGCAATTAAGTACAATGGATACAGAATCATATAACAAGGAAAAGAACAAAAAAAAAAGCTTGTTAGAAACCACTAGGAGCAATGATCTCATTCCTAGGAAAACCACTCAAGCAAGAATCTCGCAAGAGGAAATTGCTGGAGAATCTCCAAATATGTATTCAATTCAATAATTCAAGTCTGTCCTTAGAAGCTGCAGGTTCTCCTCCTTTATAATAGAAAGCAAATAACTAGCTCCTAAAACTGAATAATTAAAACTCTGGAAAATGGAAGAGAACATGGAGAAATTGGACGAAAAACTAGGGAGTGGGAATGGGTAACTAACTGCATTGTCCAGATAAAGGAAAGATAACACTCAAAACTAATAGATAAGAAGCTGGGTTCATATCAAAGCTCTTGTTAGAAACTCGTAGGTCAAATAGAAGAACAGGGTCCAATGAGGATATACAAAAAACTCCGAACAAGCCCAGTTACACAATGCTACCCAATAAAATAAAATATCCATCATATAAGTATGAGTAAACACTTACAGACAAGCAATGTTGTTCCATGCCTCGCCATTATCAGGATCAAGCTGTACTGCGCGAGTAAAACCATCTAATGCTTTCTCAACATCTCTAGCCTAGACAATATTCCAAATACAAGAATAGAAATTAATAGAAAATTTGCATCAATAAAGAGGATAGACAAACTATTTAACCTTGATATGGATAAGAAATTAAGCTAATCCGAACAAGCATCCACATAACCAACAATACCTTTAATGCAGCTGCGCCAAGAGCAAACCAGCCATCAGGATATAGAGAGTTTAATGCCAATGCCGACTCCCTGAAATGGAATCCCCCAAAATTAGCATACATAAAATTCTATGGAAAAACAATTAAAAAAAATACATCTTGGATGAAGGACATTTGAAAGTTTTTAGGTCTCCAGAAGAAGTGGGGATTGAAAGATTACATCCCTTGGTGTGTTAGATATCAAAAAGTGATTTATTAGCTACAAAAAGATAAGTCTACCTTTTCCTTCTTGAATTGGATAAGTCTACCTTTTCCATGAAAGGGACGAATCACATGGATTTTCCCTAGCATTCATCTATGAACAATACCATAAGACCCTCTGAAATCTATGTAAATTGAAAAGGGCATAAATATTTTCATCCAAGACTATAACAGAAACCAATTGGAGCAATGATGCCAGATCAGAGCAAAGGATGAGAAACAACTTTCATCACACACCAAATTTATAATTTAATATGCGATGCATTTGGAGGCCTAACTTAATACGTAGTACAATAAATTCTCATAATCCCTTCACATATCCAACCCTCGCATCTTTACATTTTTTTTTTCCATATTCATACACCTATTGTAACTTTCATTACAAAAACCCTACCATACAAAACCAAAAAAATAAAATAAAAGTGGGTGGGGCAAGGTAAGTGTAAAAATAATTACATGCTACTTACAGAAGAAAAGTAAATACAACATACCATAGATGCTTAGCAGTCTCATACTCCCCTCGGTTATATGCACTACGGGCGAGGGACCGCTGGTAAGAGAAGCAAAAATCATCATATCATGGGGTAAAAGATATTTTATTTTAGTATGTATTGTAAATGTAAATTGTAACAAAAGATTTAATATAACTTCAGCAGTTGAGCAACCCTTTTCCAGCAGTTTAGAGATTCAAGTTCCATTTTTAGTCCAGCCACTTGTGATTATTTGTTATGATATGGTACTTATTATAATGAATAAGGGCTACTGAAACACGAAGCCAGGAACCAACTTTCATCACCGTGGATCTGATATTCTTAATTCTCTCCTCTTGAACCTATTTGTCCCAGATCCAAAAATGACCCCATCACAATCTATTTTGCAGGTTGTGATATGACAGTCTCAACTTGGCTCATTTTGGTTAAAAATGACTTATGACTATGAGCAATAAAAAGACCAAAAATGTTTAGTTATCAATTGAATTAATGACACAAAGGCTTTATAATTACTACAGTATGATTTATCAAAATTAGAATTTAGATGGTGTGAAAAGAATAAATCATGATCAGTGATAAAGAGAGTACCTTGGCACGTGCACACCTATCGTTAGAAACTTCTAGAGCTCTTCTAAAGCAGGAATCATCAAGTGTCACATCACCCAATGAACACCTGAAGATGAAGGCAGTCAAAATAATAATTAACATAGGGAGAGGCCAGACATTCAAATGTTATTGCTCACATTTCCAATGATATTCGAAGTACTCGGTAATAAATTATAATTGTAAAGAAGGCAACACATCCAAAATAAGAGAGAATTTCAAAGAAAAATTAGAAAAAAAGAAAGAAAAGAAAACACTGACGGAAATTCATTTGGATACTTATCAATATCACTATGCTCCCGTTGCTTATTATGAACATGAAACAGGTGAACTCAATGTATTGGAACATATACTTTGTGACAATAGTACCCTAGATAAATTAGGAAGAAGAAATTTATAAAATCATGACAACTCAAAATAAAATAAAAGGTTCATAGAGGAACAACTTGAGTAGACAAACACTAAAAACCAATCAGAACAGGAGTTGTACATTTAAGGCTAGATGGGCTGCATACCATAATCTTGAATCGTTTGGTGTTTCAGATAACCGTTTATTGATCAGCTCAACAGCTGCTGCTTTCTTCTCTAGAAAGCTGTCATTTTTCTTGTGTCAGAATGCATTTCACAATAGCAGACCAAATTTCAGTAAGGGAATAAATGTATGATGATACAATAATGTACCAGTAGCAATATATGAGATTGTCCCACAACTCCAAGTCTTCAAATATTCTCAATGCCTCTCCAATCAAACCCTGGCTTACTAGAAGTTCACCATATTCCCTATGGTAAGAGAGATATAGATTATTTTCAAAAAAAAGAGAGATATAGATAATGTTTAGTTTTTTATTTACGTAATAGTATGGTAAAAATGGATACACGGAACAAAAAAAAGAGCATAACTATCAAAGTTCTTACACATGTTCACGATTCATTTTGGATTTTTGAGCATTAGAGTATAACTCATTGAACAATTTCCCTAGATATACAAATAGATACACTGAAATACCCGAGTGAAAAAAGAATGCGGACACCATCTGCTCTTGGATGAAGGCTGTGACACCTTATAAGGCATTGTCATGACAATGTATATTATATACATCTAGAAAGAAACAAAAAATTATTTCCTTGCAATTATGCATGACATGCTATTGAACATGAGCCCTTCTCTTAAATGATAAACCATCCAGCCACTTTTTTGCATCACTTTTGAAAATTCAAACATATTCCGTATGCTTTAATTTCTGTCTCATGTAGAGTATACTCTAAAAATACTCCAAGCGATTTTAGACTTACCAGTCCAGAACAATTTAGACATGTGACTACATATTGATGAATTCAGATGGTGACAGAGGAGTCTAGAAGGATATAAATAACAATTTGTAGTGTTTGATGATATGAAATTATGAGCAAATTCCTGGGCGCCTGTATATATATAGCATAGCATCAAGGCCAATGACAAACCAAGTAAGAACTAAAAAGGTTATGCCTGATAGCACTTAATTTCAAAATTGTTCAAGAAATACTATGTCAATTTCTTCAATAAAGTTAATCATCGCAATGTGTAGCGAAACTTGAGAAAATAAATAGGTTTTCTTAAAATGACTCTGTAAATATGTATCCACTGAAAAAGGAGTTGATTATCAATTGAAGAAGGGAGAGAAACATACTTCCTTAGAGCAGGAACGGTAGGGATGTAGACTCCAAAACAGCAATGAATTCTCTCTTTGACTTCCGGATGAGACACAAACAGACCTTGAACCTACAAAATTTGGGAAAATGTGGGTAGGTGCCCATCCATGAAGGAGAAAAGAAAAGTGAAGTTAACATCATTAATCAGAAAAACATTGAAAGAAGGGGGGAAAAACATTAACACCAGGTATACAGCTGATTCAGGAGGGTAGCTCCACTATACCTGCCTATGCCATGATATCATTTCTATTATGACCTAACACGACTTAGTCATAAATCATTTTACAAAACCCTTGCTTGAAATTAAGTAAACCATATACCAAATAAACACAGCAGTAAATAAAAAGACTCCGCACTAAGAACATATAGGCTCCAAGGTGCTAGACACCTTAACCAAATTCATTGCTTGGCAGAGAAAAAGCATTTCCCTTGAATTGGTAAATAAAGAGCGGCCATTCCGGGGTTCGAACCGGGGACCTATGGGTACTACCCACAAGTCCTTTCCGGTGAGCCATTCCGGAATGGTTGAAAAAAAAAAAAAAAAAAAAAAAAACATTTCCCAATAGGTAGTCCAAAGCACCTATCTAGCTATCTCTTCTCTCTCGTGCTCTGTTTCTTTTCACTTCCTTTCTTGTTTTTCTTGTATTGTATGTTGTGTTAGCAAAATTACCAAGGGTTGACCTAAAATACCCTGTTTATTTTTTTCTATATAATTAGATTTTAATTATATTTTATTTCATTGTTATGATACAAATATTGTGTATGACTATTATGTTTACAGCTATGAATGACGGTGCAATTTAGAGAGGGTTTTCACTTTGCACTTATCCATAGGCTCTTAGAGGACTAAGACCCTTGTTCTCTTAATCTGCATCACTCCCTATAAAACAACATAGTTAAAAGACAAAATATTTCACATGCATCAAAAAGGTAGACTGCATACCAGTTTGTCCATCATCAACAGAGAGCGTTCTTTTGTCCTGCTACGAGAAGATTCCCATCTTATACGTAAGACATTGCAGAAACACCTAGTCTGAACAGAAAAGGGGATCAGATAATTTCCTCAATCTCAGACCATTTTTGCAGAAACACCTTGAAATAGTTCTACTCACTCACAATGAAGTAACAAGACTGCTGTGAATCAACAGCTTCTATATATGGAGCCATCTTCCACTCTGAAACAGAAATTAATATGATTACTGAATTATCATGAACAGTAAACTTTTAAATAACCAAAAAAATGCACATAAAAATCTTAAAAAATAAACTGCTCCCCCATCCACAATCCTTTGAGTTAGTTTTCAGATGCGCTTTGATATGTCAACTCAAAACTTGAACAGTGCAGAGATCACAAGGTCCTTTTATAAAGAAATTTGGTACGGTCTCTAACATGAAAAATGCTGAACAATAGAGGTAGAAGTATGCTGCTCCAAAGAGAATCAGTTAGTAATGTGCTTTTTTCACTAAACATAAGTGTTCAAAACTTTCAGCAGAAAGGAATAAGAAACCAGCACATCTTGATGCCACATGATACAAACCCTGACAACATGGAAGAAAGAACAGAAAGGGAATGAAAATAAACAGCCTATGATAATCAGACAGTTTAGGGGAGTAAGAACCAGGAAAAGTGCCCAGCTTGGTCACATCAAGCTGAATGAGTGATGTTAGAAAAGTGCAATGGTTGGAAGAGGAGTGCTAAAGGAGGGCAATGGCAAAGCAAAGAAAATTCGGCCAAGTGAGAATTTTCAGTGGATTGATTCTCACAACAGCCAAAGGAGGCAACAGCACAGCAAAGAAAATTCAGCCAAGTGGGAATTTTCAGCGGAATGATTCTCACAACAGCCACGTAACAATGTATGATAGAAAAAGAATGAGGACTCGAAAACCTACGAATATGGTAGCATGGTTATGATAGAAGAACGCACTTCCCCAAATTGCAAGATTTTAAGAATTTCTAATTACTGAAAGGAAAGGAAATAGAGTTGGAGAATGGAAAATACAAATCTGATTGTTCTAGCAAAGATTGCCAAAGTAAATACAAGAAGAAAAATATCAGAAACTTATCACAAACTAACAAGTACTAAACAAATAATGCGAAAAGGTGGAAAAAAGGTGATAGCTAAAAGCTTTCTCTAATAAAGCTGTCAGCTAAGTATACATCAACCAATAGATTACCTTACCCAATAACCTACATTTAAATATTAAAAAAAATCAAATAATCTGCTTAACAATTATGTTCTGCCTTCAAGATACTTGACTGGGAATGTTGAAATTTGGTGGATTTTTGCTAGTACTGGATAATCAAGTTCATTAAATTTGCCTGCTTTTGTATACTTTCTTTTTTAATTGACTAGCATTCATATTAATAACCAAAAATAAGCATGAGTAACCATCTGAACCAATAAAGTAATAGTTCCGTGAAAAGGACCTGCTCTCACCACAAGGATGAAAGTGTAGTGCATCATTTATTTTGCTTCACTGGATCTTCCAGTGTTCACATTATTCATATATTGATTTATTTAAGGAAAACACAATTGGGGTTTTACAAAGGAAAACAAGCAAACAAATAATGAATAAACAAAAAGGTAAAAGCAGGATAATCAGACTACACAGCAAATCATGGAAAGAAAATCATAATGCATCTAATGATATGTCAATGGACATTGAAAGTTCCAGTAGCTCACTTTGTATGTCATCTTGTCGGGCACTTTTTTCAATCAAAAGGCACTGTGCTAACACCACCAGCTGTTGGGTTGCTTGTAAGACCGTATCACCAGCATGAAAACTGGGTGTATCACCTGCATCATTAATCTCCTTTTCACCATTGTCCACATATCGTGGAGTCATCAGCACATCAGATATTTCGCTGCTTTCCCTTTCCTTTGGTTCTGAACCTTCCTCATCCTCCTCAGTAGAACCCTTCTCAAATGATTTATGTATATTGCTCAACGCAGTGCCCCTGGACGATGATTTTCCATTAGCACGAAGCACCATCAGTGCTTTGGGTTCAACCTACATAGATATTCTTGGAATTTATTCCAGTATATATTGGATAGTAAATATTGAGCAAAAAGACTACCAAATGTAAGCAGAAACATAAATAAATACCTGATGAATTGTTCGGAAGCCAAGAGCACCAGTCAAAGAAATCTCAAAACCAGCTGCCACTTCAGCTGATTTAAAATGTTCCCTAAGAAAATTACCAAAATATTTCCAGCGTAAAATTTACAAGCAAGAGAAATCAAAAGCAAGTCAATCATATATTTTAAGCAGTGTAACAAAATATGTTACATAAGATAAAGCTTCACAGGTATTGTCCAGAGAAAAATAGTGACTTTGGAAAATTGGAATTTGGAAATGATGTAAAATGCTCATGATCTGAATATATGCTTTTCAGCAACGAAACTAAGGAGACGGACACTCTGTAGACGACAAATACACCTCCATGATCTACAAGAGTGGAAATTGTCTCATGTAGATATACCAGTTATCTTATCTTAACTTTGACACTTTCCGAAGGGTAATATCTTCCTAGATCGTGCAAAGAATTGTTGTTTTAGTTTTGTAATTTGCTTGAAAATAAGAATCTTCTGTCTACTGCTGGCGAAAGCTTAATATACTCCTTATCTACAGCTATGTGCTCTGTACCCAAACAATATCAAGAATATTAACGGTATATTGTAGATCTGTAACAAGCATAAGTTTCTGCTAGGCCTCACAAGCATAAGTTTCTGCAAGGTCTCACAAGTCACAATCTATAACTGTTCTATCTCAAAGACCCTAATATCCAACATTTAAGACTAATACAGATAATGGTTTGCGGTCCGAGTGCATGCTGACTTGATGGTGAATGGAGCAACACACACACGAAGACTGACAGCAGCTCTGCAAAAGAGGGTGGGAGAAAAGGTAGCTGTAGCAACCAAACAGACGAACAGAAGAGAAGGTTGGGAAAAACAGACAGTACCAGTGCTTTGTAAAGGGGGCATTTGGAGAGAGGCTTCCACAATTTTATTTTCAAAAAGGGTCAAAGTGACCTAATGGAAGAAGCAGCAATGGTGATTAAATTAACAGAAACAACGTCATTGGCAGTATTAGCTAGCAGATGTTGAGCTGTGGAGCATTTCTTTTAGATTTTAAATTATTGAATGTATATCTTCATTTACAATCATATAAGTCAAAATGAAAATAGCACAACAATGCACAAAAACAATGGGCAATGGAAGTTCAAGACATATACATATAAAAATGACCCAAGATAACCTTAGTAATATCCTACTGAAGGTTTCAGGTAGCATTGGCGATTTGAGAATTGGAGATCCTGCACTAATTCTATTCATGATGTGCATAAGCATAGCCATTTTTCACATTTTCTGGTGTGAAAAATGAGAAACTGACTAAAACAAAACTGGAGATAGAACCATATAATACTTGAGATACAAGTAAAAACGGATTCCAAAAGTTCAAATTCGTTACAGAAAGCATTAGCACCTCAAATAATCTTATTAAACTCAAAATAGGTTTGAGTAAGACATAACTAATTTTACATCTATATTCTATTCCTTAACAATGATAAACAGAAACAAAATTGCATACACATACCTTGCAGAATCAACACGGCCAAACGTATGTTCCATCAAACCTACTTCCAGATGTAGCAATGAGACAATGGTGGAAGCCTCCCCGTTATAAAGGAGGTCACCCCAATAACTAGATACTCTTTCCACATCACCAAAATGACTGAAACTTTCACAGCCATAGACTTGCAACAGATCAAATAAAGAAGAACAACGGTCCTCCAACATTCGTTGTTGTAGAAGTAGACATCGAACCAACCACCATGAAATGCTTCTTATACCACCCAAATTAGGGGCATTTTCACCAGAAAGAACATCTTTTGCCTTTGTGAGCAGCACTTTAGCAAAAACTATAAACTACATAAAAAAGGGGGGAAAAGATGCAGAGTTTGTGTCAACTATGCAACTATTTAAACAAGGTGCTTCAAAAAAAAAAACTCAATGCACATGGAAATCCAAGCATATCAATTTGAGTTTCTACGGGTTAAAGAAAAGAGTGCCTCAAATTTCCTCCACTGTCCATGCAGTATAAGAGCATGATGATCACAGTTAGTTGATTCCTGCCCTCATCCATTAGACAGATTCTAGTCTACTACAAAATTTTCACAACTGAGTGAATGACAGTATTGACCAGGATTTCTAATGAAAAGTTAGTTAGAACACACTAGTCCACAACCCAAGAAAAACAATAGATGAATGACAATCTCAATGCCATTGATAATGTAGCAATAGAATTAGATCAAACAAATATTGGATTTTGAGTTCCATGACGCCACTATGCCAACAATATTATACATTTATACCACATGAATTTGAAAAAAAATATACTAAATTCAAAAATATCTATTGACTTGAATCACATAGGAACAGAGATATGTCCGGCAAAAATTCAAATTAGCTATAATTTTTGCAATGCTATAAACTAATCAGAAGCTCCAAGCAGTTTTTCTTTTTGATACAAATGTAAATATACAAAGATCAAAAACATATACATGGGGATACCCTGGATTCATTTTTTTTTAAAAAAAACTCGGCCAAGCAAACGAATTTCCAGATAAAGTATCCAACATTTAAGCAGGTGTCATATAGGTTAGGACATATACTGGAGGCAAGTTGAGCTGGGGCAAGGAGTTCATCTTCATGACATTCATTCAAGGAACCAAGTATATATCTTTCCATGATCCCAGCTCAATGCTCTTTTTGCCCATTAGAACTGATTTACACAATCAAACTATCCACAAATGACACATATTTTTCTTTATTTAGTTGATATAATTCCTGAGTACCTGCAAATATGAGAATTTGCCAATCAAAGCAGAACCAACAGACATCAACTGATTTCGTGCCCAATCCTCCCAATTCGCCCCATGCTCAATCACCATCCACGGAAACGGCAAAGAAGGCAACTCTATAACAGGGCTACGAATCAAAAGGCAAAACTACTATTACATTCAAATTTCAAAAACCAATACACTGCGACGCTAATAGACATTCAATTTCCACTCACCCGGTGACATTACACTGAACGAAAGCGAAAAGGGAAGCAACAGCAATCGACATGATCAGAACAGCACCATCAGCATCGTTATCCTCCAAGAATGTCTCAACTGCCGACTCCAGTTCGGCATAGAACTCGCCGGCTTCCACCGAATCCCCAGAAAGCAACGAGCCAGGTAGCCGCTGGAAAGCCAATTGAGCAGCGTCGGAGGACAGAGCTTCGACGTAGCACCCCGACTCAATCAACGTGAGAACGCCATCAATCAGAGGGTGAATGTGGCGGCTATCGGGCAGGGGAGACGGAGTGGCTAGGCGAGGAAGGTCGAAGCTTGACGGGGACGGAGAAGGGAGGGAGCAGCGGAGGAGGCGGAGTTCGTAGGAGCGGAGGAGCTGCGATCCTTCGGCTCCCTCCATGGATTTTTTGGAAGGGAGAATTAGGGTTTAGCGGTGGTGGTGGGCGGCAGAGAGGACGGAGACAGAGAGAGGAAGAGGAGGTGTGGTGGTGACAACGACGGCGAAGAAACTGAGGTTAGGGTTAGGAGAAGGGGTGGCGGGAAAAGGCGGTGGTGTAGGAGAGAGGGTTTTGGAGTGGCGCACAAACAGTAACGGCCAATGACGGTACTCCGTCAAAGCTTCAAACTTTTTTTTTTGTTGTTGATGTAAGTAAAATTTCGAGTTAAGATGTACTACATGAAACTCGAGGGCCGACTAGATTGTGAGACGGAGAATCGTCTAAACAAATATAAAGTACAAGAAAGCGATACAAATTCAAGCAAAAGCACCATACAAATGCGAAACCAAACCGACATAAACCAAACGTGATGAGGCCGAAACGACGGACGAAGTCAAGCCTCACTCTTCAGTAAAACTGCAGACCAGCGATACATCAGAATCTGATCATTATGTGGGCAGTGAAGACGAACCCTAGGGAAGCAGTCAACCCGAGAAAATGAGACGTCTCGAAACACACCACCACGACCCCAGTCTATCCCAACTCCAACAGTCATAACCCCATCACCAGAAAAGATAGTGCAGTCACGCCAAAGCAAAGTCCCAAACCGCCTGAGTAGAAAGCACCTAAAAATCCTAACGGGATTTTGGTCAACCCTTTCGGGATTCTTAAAACACGCCCTTTCGAGCGGGGTTTGGAGCCTTTGCGGGATTTTTATAATTATATACATAGAAATAAATATATATATATATATATATATAATAGAATTAGTCTAATTATTATTTTTAATTATTTTATTTTTTATAATATTAATATTTTAAAAAAAAAATCTTTTCCTAACGGGCTCCTTTGGCCTTGTGTCCAAAGAACAAACCGTGGGCTCAGAGTACGGGTCACACGGGCCCAAAGGAGAAGGCCAACCCAGCAAATTGATGATTACGGGATTCTCCTGCAACTACTGCAATTCACCTTCAAGATACGGCTCACATGGGCTCCGAACACCCATAGTTGCAGCAAATTTAGCGACTCCACATCCCACCCTTCACTCTATATCACGGTTACCCGAGAATGAGACTGGGAGTTCGATTTCTTTTATGACTTTCGCCTTGGACCTTACACTAAACAGAATCTCTTGCACGCGCGTATAAGAGAATAAGGAAGAATACCTTGATGGCTATTCCTTATTAGATAGCATAGGAAAGAGAGATTCCGAAATCTCTTGACTTCATAGTTACGCACCTTTAAAACATACTTATTTTACTCCAAGAGCGAAAAGAACAAGACCGTTGAAGTGACTAATTCCTGGAAATTAGTGTATGGACAGCTATCTCTCGAGCACAGGTTTAGGTTCGGCCTCAATGGGAAAAATGGAGCACCTAACAAGTTTTCCTTGTGATGGTCCAGGACGAGGTGGTACTTGTGATATTTGGGCTTCGGACACATTTTATTTGGCCATTTTCTGAATGTTAAATACCATTGGAAAACAGAAGAAGGCAGTCCAGACCAGATGGTATCAAAGAGAAAAGGTAATCGAATGAATGCTCAGGTGCTATGCCGCGCGGATGAAGGTTCTTAAGTTAGTATATCCAGCAACATCAGATCCAAATCCTTCCTATTCAAACCCCCATTTTGCAACAATTCCATAATTTCGAAATCGAAATTGACAAAGAAATGAGTAGGATTTCGAAAGTTACCGGTTGTGGTCCTTTGGGATGATCGACATGGTGGCCGGCGACTAGTGGTGGCGGTCGGAGGTGACTTACAGTGGAGCGAGGCTGAGATATGTGAGAGAGAGGGCTGCGAGTGTGAGCCGAGATCAGAGAGAAGGGTTGCGACTTACGAGCTCGAAGCCTGAGAGAGAGGACTAGTGAGGATGATGCGCATCGTCGGCGGCAACTGCTTGCTCGGGCCGTCGCCGGCGAGTGCGAATGTAGTATGAGAAGGGAGGATTGAGCGAGCGTACAACAGAGAGAGAGATACGAGAGAGGCTGACGGGCTGTGGATGAAGGGACGCTGGGAAGGGAAATTATGGTTCACAAAGTTTATATATTTTTTTATATATAAAATATATATATTTGATATGGATCGGGTCGAGTGACGGGTGATGGGTCGAGTGGTGGATGGGGTGCGGGTGGAGAAAAACTTCACCCCACCCGACCCACCACCCATATCCACTTCACCCACATCCACTTTCCACCCGCTTTTTTTTCGGGTTTTCACCCACTTTTTCTGGTCGGGTGATTCGGGTTCGGGTCGGGTGCGGGTGAAATTGCCATCCCTACATCCCATGGTAGTATGATACCCTTCCTTGTACAGAAGGAATGGAAAATCTCATGTGCTATTAATATGTTATCTTGAATTGCTCTGTCGGCGACGAAGGCACCTTGAAGTGGATGTATGAGTTTACCTATTATTAGTTTAAGTCGTTCTGTTAATATTTTTGAGATGATTTTGTATAAAGTAGAGCATAGGCTAATTGGTCGATAATGCGAGGATTGCGAGGTCCTAGTGGGATTGTCATTTTTTGGTATTAAAGAGATGAAAGTGGACATTATGAATCTATTTTTTTTTATTAAAAAATTATAATCTATCTTCGATTAAAAAAAAACATTGAATCTATTTTTTGAAAAATTCTCAATGCTGCTTTCAGATTCACATTTTATATGCATAATGCATGAAGAGGGTCCTAGAGAAGGAACGATAAGTCTAAAGTGATAAAATTTCCAAGTCCTCAACTGGAAACAGACCTCCACTCATGCTCAATATTGAAAATTTCAAGGTAAACTAAGTTGGATAATTGCGTCTATTGGTGTATGAAGTATGCATTTTCTGAAAATAAATCCTAATAATAATAATTGTAGCTATTTTTCCCCCTTATGCAATTGCCCTTTGTGTTAGAGATGTGAATGAGACCAAAAGAGTCTCATATCGACAATATGAACAAAGAAGCTTCAATATATAAGCTAGTGGGTTACCCCACCTAATGCCAATTGGTTTTATGATGGAACACCGCTCGGCTTATGTGCTAGGCTATTAGCGCAAGGGCGCACGTGTGCACACGAGTCCCCCAATCCCGAGTCCCAACGGATCTCAGTATGGTATCACTCGGCTTGTGTGTTAGGCTACTAGCGCATGTGCGCCCGTGCACACGACCCCCAGTTATCGGCCCGAGTCGGACTTTGACATGGTATCAGAGTGGTTAGCCTAACGGCCCGTGTCGATCCTAGTCTGGGTTACCCAGTTGTCCAAGTCTCAACTAGATAATCATTCCTAGTTGGACTTGCGGGAGCGTGTTAGAGATGTGAATGAAACCAAAAGTGTCCTACATCGGAAAGTTGAACCTATCAAACTCATACTAAAAGATTAGATCATAGAACAAGATGAGGGTGTTCTTGATCATTGAACAATTTCAGATTCTCGGTTGAAGAAGAAAATCTGTTATGAAGAAGTAAGGGTAATTACAAAATGTTCAGGTACTTAAGCTAACAGAAGGAAAACAGAAAGTTGAGTTGGGCCGGCCCAATACATAAAGCCCATAGTAACTATCTACATATATCTACATGACAATATGTGCAGGGGACTTTCATTTGATGCATTATTTGGGAACTTGGTTAGTGAGCTTCTATCTTCTTTTCAAGAAGAAGATACAGAGTCATTTGACAGTCATGGTGCTACTGACGTAGCTTCTCAAGGTCTTTCAATACCTTTATTTCCTGAAGTTGATCCACTGTTGGCACTATTCTAGGATTTCGACAATGGGTATACAGGTTGAATTCCTAGATTGCCTCTTAGCATAATATGTTAGGTTGTTAAGATAACAATATGTACCTCTGTTTCTTCTCCTCCTCAGTCCTCACCCATCTCCTCTCTCTTGCCTTTCTGCTACTTTTGTCTTTCGAGAATGAAGATTGAAACCAGACTTAATGATCTCAAAATGGAGGTTTCGACACAAGATTCTAAACATCGAGAGAGTCTGGCTGAGGTTGGTTTCTTTTTCTAAACATTTTTTTTATAGTAGATAAGTAGTGAATCCTAGCAGTTTATTAAATTAGCAATCAGTTTGTCTTTAAATTGATAACTTTCAACTGGTACATTTGGTGTAATTTTCTACTGTTTTCTCATAATCATGTGTGAACTTTGTGGATCATATACTAAATTAAATCTTATGGAAAGTAGTATAAAGGAAAGTTGTCGGTTAGATGCTCCTACTTTCTCATCTGGGCAGTGTACCCTCCTTGCACATGATTTAGCAAACACAACACAAGCGGAAAATTTGCGTTGCTTAGCGATTCCCAACCTTATTTTAAGTATCTCTTGCATATATTTGTACAAATTTTGTGTTTATGACAGTTGTATGTAAAAAGAAGTTGAAAATGTGATTACTTATAGAGGAGGAACCCAATATTTCAATTTCTCCCTTACACTTTGTACAAATTTTGCAGTTCGTTGACCCAATATTTCAATTTCTCCCTTACACTTTGTACAAATTTTGCAGTTCGTTGACCATTGGAAGTTGCGTCATATTTTGGCTTAATATTATTTCATCCTCAGAAGTCAGAATGCTGATTCCCAAGAAACTGCTACCCAAAGAATAGCGATAAAGGTATTCTTGACTTAGAGCATCCGCATCCATGAGGTAACCTCGTCCCTCTCTCTCTTCGTAATATTTCGACACCTCATTTTCTCTTTCTTTCACATCATTTTTCACTAACTCTACCTCTACCTATACAAATTTCTCAATTTTATCCCACATCCATAAGTTTACCTTATCCCTTTCATATACCCCACCAACATATAATTAATAATTATATTAAATTTTCCTCCCCTCCTACCAAACTCCATTTTCAATTGAAAAAAAAAAAGAAGAAAAAAATATTAAAATGAATAAGGCTACCCCATTCTGCAGGGGTTTCCCCTTCCAAACCCCTTCCCACGTCCATGAGACACCCTTACTAGATGAGAGAGAGGGGTATAAGAGCATCCGCACTCGTGGGTTAACCCCTTCCCCCTTTTTTTATCTCTCTCTTCATAAAATTTTAACACCCCACCTTCTCTTTCTTCCACCTCATTTTCCACTAACTCTATCCCTTCCTTTAAGAATTTCTCATTTTTTCCCGCATCCATGAGGTTACCTCATCACCCTTATTTATATCTCATTAATATAATTAATATTAATACTCCTAATACTTAAGAAAAAATTCAATATTAATAATATTAATATGCTTATTAAATATTTCATTGAATTAAATTAAATAGGCAAAACCACATTTTAATACAAATAAGTAAATGACATTAAATATAAATAAAAAGCGTACATTAATTTCAAACTCGTGTATGGAAATGGTTCCATAAGTGATCAACCAAATCATTCTTCAAAGACATATGAGTTTGTCTATCTCGAAGTTCATCTCGAGCATCCATATAGTTGGCTATATTTCGTCCTTCATATCTGCCGGGGATTGCAGTAAATGACTCGACCACGTTACATGTTGTAGCCGCATTTTCAGGTTGATCTTGAGTAAAATCAAATGGATCTTGGTACGTATCTCGCTCATCTTCGACAATCATATTGTGCATGATAATACATGCCATCATAATTTTCCACACCATCGCTTCACTCCAAGCTAGAGCCGGTTGTCGAATTATGGCAAATCGAGCTTGTAGCACCCCAATCGCACGCTCGACATCTTTTATAGCACTCTCTTGGCGTTCAGTAAAAAATATTTGTTTCGCAGTTTGTGGAAGGGTAATGGCGTTTATGAATGTCGACCACTTCGGATATATCCCGTCCGTGAGATAGTACCCCATATTATAGGTTTTTCCATTCACAATATAACGAACCTGTGGAGCTTGGCCATGAAGGACATCGTCAAACACCGGAGATCGTTGCAATACATTAATATCATTGCACGATCCCGGTGTACCAAAAAAAGCATGCCATATCCATAGATCTTTTGAAGCAACGACTTCTAAGATTACTGTTGCAGTCCGAGATCTCCCTTGATACATACCTTTCCATGCAACCGGGCAATTTTTCCACTGCCAGTGCATGCAGTCAATGCTACCCATCATACCGGGAAGTCCACGATGTTCACCATCACGAAGGAGACGTTGGGCATCCTGTATTGTTGCCCTCCTCAAGTATTCTTATGAGAATACTGATATTACTCCTTTGACAAAGTGGGAAAGACATTTCCTTGCAGTACTTTCCCCCAATTTAAGATACTCATCAACTTGATCGGCTGAAGTGCCATACGCTAGCATTCGAATGGCCGCCGTACATTTGTGTAAAGCTGAGGCACCGAGTCTTCCAGTTGCATCGGGCCTCTGTTGAAAATAAGGGTCATGAGCACTCAAGGATTCTACGATGCGAAGGAAAACGTGCTTACGCATACGAAATCGACGGCAAAACATGGCCTCCGTGTACAACGGGTGGCTGCTGAAGTAGTCTTGTACCAACCGATCATTCACATTTTCGCGATCTCTATGCACAACTATCCTCTTTTGCTTCTTCTTGGCGGCAGATATCTCAAAAGTGGACTGGACAAATGGAACGGCGACGGATGTGATCGCATTCTCGACCAAATTTCTCCTTTGATTCCCTGCAATATAGTCACTCGACATATTATCAAAACACTCATCACTTGAGCTAGAAGAAGTAGAATCAGTGCTCATTTCTATAAGGCTTTTTGTTCTTGAATAAGGAAAGGATGAGAGAAGTAATAGAGATCTGAACGAGAGGTGATGGTATGTAATTTGATATGGTTTGTGTTCCCATTTTATAAGCATTAATGTGATAAGATCGAGTGTATAGTCATTCCATGTAGCTAGTAGTTGCCGCAGGACAATTTTTTTTTTTTGCAGAGTTCATAGTTAATGTGGTAATTAAGTGTATGGTCATTCCATATTTCCATCCAGTAAGTAGTAGCTTCAAAGTTGATAGTTGAGTGTGGTTATTTTACTTATTTATGACAGCAAGTTGTTCACTATATCTCATGTAGCTATCTCATGTAGCTGAATGAAATTGAACTCTGCGATGCATTTATGACAACAACTTGAATGTGAACCTGAACGTGAACTCTCTGAAGCATTCCTCCCTTGATATTTAATGAAAAGAAGCATAACAACAACTTGAATTTCCCCCAGTTTATGACAGCAACTTGAACTTGAATTTTATATGACATCAACCTGAACTTGAACTCTATGAACCTGAACTGAACTTGTATTTATCACAGCAAATTGTATTTATCACAACAAATTGAACTGAACTTGTATTATATGTCATTTATGACAGCAAGTTGTTCACTAAACTTAAAACAATATAATATTATACTTAGAATTCCATTCATGACAGCAACTTGTTCACTATACCACTAGACAAGGTAAGAGCACGAAAAACATGAACATCAATTGAACAACCTACAAAAGGACTGTCTCACATATCGCCAATGCAAAAGCTATAATTAATTATACATATGCTTAAATTCTTGTCTAAGTTTATTAAGCATTTCCTCATCTTCTTCATTAAGAGATGTTTTACTTAGCAATATAGTGAACAACTTGAACCTCTTGTCCTCATCTTGTTTCTTCAATTTGATGGCATCTCGCTCCCTTTGATATTGGATTAGTTGTGCCGTTGTTTCATCTCTTCTCGTATTACCCGTATTCATTTCTGAAAGGGCTTTCGTGAAGGCATCAAGACTTGCACTTGAAGAGACATAAGAGACACCATCTTCTTTACTTTTCCTTTTCAACTTCTTAATGCCATCGGGACGAGAGTTTCCACCTTCATCGCTTGGTGTATCCGGTTGAGACCTTTTCGAGCTTCCTCCGCTCTCCGAAGAAAGTTGTATCCTCCCGGCTTGCCACTTTGGCTTTTTCTTCATCTCCTTCCATGCATGCATCAAGGTAAATGGAGCACCATTATACAATTTTCTATAACTTTCATGGGCAACAGACTCAACATCTTCTTCATTTTGTCCACTTTTTTTGTTCCGTTCAGCCTCCGAGTACACACCAACCCAGCGAGAACACACATGTGTTTATTGTTTCCCATCGACCAGTAAGAGATTTCATAGTTCTTTTGCGAATGATACCTGATTTATCTGCTCGTGCCTCTTCATATAACGCCATTATGGTTTTCCACAGATCACCCTTCGTTTGGTTGGTTCCTTTTTCACCATTGCCTCCAGCATTCAAGTAGGCACCCACGAGGGCTTCGTCTTCCGGTATATTCCACTTAACCTTTCCACATGACTTTGCAAGAGCTTCATCTTGAAACAATTCAACAACATGCTCCTCCGTATCTGCGATCGGTTGGGCTTGCCTTACATCTCCTGTTGGAACTTTGCTGCTACTTTCTTCACCTGGAGAATGCTCGATCGGTAGGCCAAAATGTTGAGACATGGGGAAAATTGGATTATTTTGAGATATCTGTTGATATTGACCCGTGTTGAAAATAGGATGGTTGGCATAATTTTGTGGGAACTGTTGAAAATTTTGATATTGATTACCGGCAAACATTTGCAACATTGATTGAATTTGGGGATTATTAAAGAGATTCTGATCAAGAGGCAAATTATTTGGGATAGATGGGGTGTTTGGATTTTCTTGAGAGTTTGGATTGTTATGGGTGTATGGGGTAGCATTTCTATAATTTGGATTATTAGGATCCATAAATGAAATAAAATTTTGGGTGACAAATGGAGAGATGAACTGAAGAACAAACAGAGAAAAAAAAGGAATGGGAGATTGGGAGATAGGTTCTACACAGGAAATGGAGCAAAGGTGTGAAAATGGAGGAATGTGAAATTGATTTTAACGGCTACGTAAAAGGGAGGAAATGGAGCAAAGCCTTGTGGGGTCCATTTTTAATTACAAAATTCATCATATAGGTGAAGAGAATGGGATGGGTCTGCCTCTCTCTGCTGGGGTTTGCCCATCCCTTTCACTTCCATGAGGTTTGCCCCACATTCATAAGGAAGCCTTAGAGCATTAGCAACCATGGGGTTACCTCTTCCCCTTTTTTATTTTCACCCTCTTATCATCATTTGACACTTCATTTATTTTTTTCTTTAAATAATTTTGTACTTTTTCTACCTCTTACTAAGAGGTTTACCTTACAACCATGGGGTAACCTTGTTCCATTACTTTTTCCATCTCATTAGTTTTATTTATAAATAAAATTAAAAAGTGCTTGATATTAATATTTTTTTTATTACATTAGATGAAAAATAAAAATAATAATAACATTATATTATAAGCAAATAACAAAAATAATTACATTAATGTATGAGAATGGAATATGAAAAAGAAGTGCAAACAATATAATAGGTAAAGATAAGTATATATAGGAAAAAATTATACTCAAATTATGGAGAAAAATAAAATAAAATTAATGGTATAATTATTATTTGAAAATAATAATAATAAATATATATTATAAATACATTTGAATAATTAATACATCAAATAAATATAGTAATAAAATGGTGGGGGCCACTTGTGGTGGAAGAGGTTACCTTAGTGGGAAGGGGTAACCCCTCCAACCTCTTCCCTTAAGGTTTGGCTTGCAACCATGGGTTTACTTTTTAAGACCTATAAGGTAAGTAAAACCCATGGTTGCTCATGGTCTTATAGGCAAGAAAAGGGGGCTATGGGGTTGATAAACCTTACCAGTGCTGATGCTAAGGTGGATGAACCTGATGAGTGTGGATGCCCTTAAGCATGGGTAATCTTTTGCTTCACCATCCGCAATCATGGGGTAACCTCTTTCACCTTTTTTTCCCATTTTCCTATCATAACTTTACAACTCATTTATTTTTTTGTTTAAAATAATTTTCACTTTTTCTACCTCTTTCTAAAAGATTTCCTCTACAACCATGAGAAATCTCTTTTACCTCTTTTCAAATTTATTTTCACTTTTTCTTTTCATTTATATCTTTCCCTTTATTATATGTGTATCATCATATATTATTGTGAATTATTTTTATTTATAATTTTATAAATAAATAAAAATAGCAAGTAGTTAATATAAATATATTTTATTACATCTAGATTAAAATAAAAAAAGTTAAAAACATTATAACATACATAAATACTAATCGAACTACCTATAAATTCGGATCATAGCCTTGGAATTGGTTCCACAAGTGCTCAACCAAATCATTCGGATCATAGCCTTGAACACCCGGAGAATTCTCAAAATGTTGTTGGTTTGGAAAAAAAAAAGGATTGTACACATTGGTAGGATTATGTGGGATATAATTTGGATATTCGGGTGTTGGAGAATCGTTAAGCATTTGTAACATCATTTGAAATTGAGGATTTTTTAGAAGATTTGGATCAAAAGGCATATTTGAAATGAGTGGAGTAATTGGATTATTGTGATATATGGTTAAGAAAATAGGTGCAAATACAATAGATCGAGATGAGGGTATATATAGGGTAAAATTATGCTCAAATTATAGAAAAAAATAAAATTAAACCAATGAGATATTTTATTTTAAAAAATAATGAAATATAAATATATTTTTATTTCATTTTAAATCCTATTACAACTAATAAATCTAAATGGAAAAGATCATCCCACTTTATCATAAAAAAGAGGAAAAAGAAAATTAGAAAAGGGAAGAGGTTACCTCTCTCTACCAAAGTAACCCCTTCTCACCTCTTACCTTAAGGTAGAGGTCACAACCATGGGCTTACCTTTGAGCAAGCTTAAGGTAAGTAAAACCCATGGTTGCTCATGCTCTGAATCGCCTAAGATTGTCTGTCCATTTTGAAACTCGGCATTACTTGATGGAGTTCAGTTGAATTCCACCTCTGTTTGCACAAAAATTGCCTCTGTTTTCTGATGATGGGCGTGTTGATGAGGCTGCTTCAATTGCACAAAAATTGCCTACGTTATTATGTCTGGTGCACAAAGTTTACTGGGATCATGTGATATTTTCCTTTTCAGTTTGTTAAATCATACTCTTTCAGTTTATTTTTAAGCTTGTTGAATCCTTTTTTTTTGCAATATTTGGTTTCTATTATTAATATTTTCTTCTTTTCCTGTTTGAAGGTTATAAGTGATTATCATAAAATGTCATTTGGAACTGTTCATCAAAAAGAACCCCAATATGATAAATGAAGTGTTCAAACACCCTTGTCCATTTTACTATCTAGATCAACATATTGTAAGTTAATCAATGGAAATTACGAACTAATCATGGAAAAATGCTAATGCATGATAATGCATACTGTTTGGCAGCTTTTGAACTTTTCTTATGGGGCTTCTTGAGAAAAGAAGAAAATAGGGTTGATATGAAAAGTGAAATTTGCTTCCTTTTTTCACTATTTTCTCCAGAGTCCCTCAACTACATGCTCTATTCATAAGGTTTCACCATATTTTGCCTTTGTAAACACAATTTCTTTTGCTTTTTACTCATTCACCATATGGAGCCTTTTTATTCTAGTCATTAATGTTTTAAAGCTTATGAATTTTCCCTGCCAGTGAGTGCTTGTATTTGGGCCTCTTATTTTGTCGATATGGCTTGTTACAGGAATACTTGCGGAGGAATATGTTGGAAAACAAGGCATAGGAGCTCCTTCGGATACAGGAAATGCTACTGCCAGCAGAGGATTAGAAGTGGCAGTTGCTAATCTTCGGACTACTGCAATGGTGATTGAGGCTTAATACAATCACTTAATATTAGCCATCTGTTTCTGTTATAACCCTTCTGGTAAGCATTGTCCTTGAATGACTTAAATAGTTTCCTTAGAACTTCCTCTTTGGACTAGGACCATTGATAAATCTTGCTGTTTTTCACATAGAAGAACAACTTTTAAGTGATTGCAAATGCAAGCAATGTATGGACATCTCTTGATGTCTCATGCCTAACAGAAGTTATGTTTTCTACCCACAAGGAGGAGTATCGCGAACATGAACAGGCATCACTTAAACAATTATACAAAGGTAAGGTTTGTAATTGGAAGAATTGCGTGCTGAAGGCGAGTTGAGATATCGGCAACTGGGAGTATTGGACCATCCAAAGGAGCTTCCAATTGCTTCATCTCACCAGCAAATACCTGTCATTGTACGTCGTCACTGAGATTTTCTTATCAGGTGACATTTGGTTCTACATTTCCAAGTCCTAAACTAGTGAGAGTAAGACCATGAACTGGATTAAGGGTTCCATTTTGAATTAACTATCTTGAATTTGTATTTTTGGTTCTTATTTTATGAAACTTCAGAAATTTAGTGCTACATAACTACATAAGTAATTGCTCCCAAGGAATTCCAGGTAGTGAGACTGTGAACTGGCTGGAGGTTTCCATTTTGAATTGACTATCTTGAATGTATATTTTTGGTTCTTATTTTAACAAACTTGGCTCTTATGTGAGCCAAGTAGTTCGAGCTCGGCTCGGCCTCAATTCGATAAAAGCTCAGATTGAGCTCGTTCATTTTCTAAACAAGCCAGAGTATTAGGATTTTAAATCGGTCATGGCCTAAACCGTAACCGCCATCGGCTGATCCACCACGCTAAGCAAATCCATCTCCAAAACGACATCGTCATCAGTGCATGACTTCCGATCGGAAACGGAACTCGCGTAGGATTTGAGAATGAAGGAAAACTCCCTTTCAAGCCTCTTCATGGCCATCTGGACAAGTTCAGTGGAGCGTACAAGCAACTTCGAAGACGAATTGCCGGAAGCCAGAAGGCTGACGGCCGGTTGCAGAGCGTTGATGGGGGAAATGAACTCGACGACGTCATCTCGGCTGCCGTCGGCTGAGAAAAGCAAGGCGGTGTTTGGAAACGAAAACCCCTTTGTGAATACTCAATGAGGAGGACGACGAGATGGAAAGGGAGGGGTAATCCTGCTAGGGCCAAAAGGGGCATTTTGCTTCTATAAAATACCCCAAAATCTTAAACGTCATTCATAGATTTCCGTAAAAAAAAATCTCAATCTAAAACATCTCATTAATTTACAAAAATAATCTCTATCTCCTAAAAACTCTACAAATCTCAAATAATCGACAAAACAAAATCTATCGTCAAACAATGCCTAAGGCTTCATTAATTCACAAACACCTATAAAAACGAATTCAAACCCAACCGACACTACATAACACACAAAAAATAACTTTTATTAGGGATGGTTAAAACTATAGGACCTATTAAAAGATAGATTCTCCAACTAATTACAAACGACTATATAATTATTTGAAAACAATTCAAATTCAAATATTTGAGAATTGGTATAACACCACAACTACTAAACCAGCCTGAAATCGATAGACGAACCGATTTCTAATCTATAAACACACTTCAACAAGAACATGTCAATATTGCGATCCGTTGAACCACCACGAGCGAAAGCTTGCCTGGCTAAATCCCTCAACAGCTACTAAACCAAATTGGGATCGATAGACGAATCGGTTTCTAATCTATGCACACACTTCGACAAGAACATGTCAATATTGCGATCCGATGACCCTCCACGAGCGAAAGCTTGCCTGGCCAAATCCCTCCACCTTCGAGCATTAGCCCTCATTTCACGTCCCTTCTCATCATCCATCACCTCTCTTATGCAACGACCTATCTCTTCCCTCGGAACGATCCCATTCACACCGGCCTTCGCTCTCAGCCCGACCTTCCACACATCTTGCACGAGTTTAGCATTCGGGGGCTGGTCGGTCCACTGTGGCAATGCCACCATCGGGACCCCCACTGACAAGGCCTCCTGAGTCGAGTTCCACCCACAGTGTGTCAGGAAGCAGCCAATGGCATCATTCGATAGCACTTGGATTTGTGTGCACCAATCCACAACCATGCCCTTTCCTAGGGCAGACATTTCCTCCACAAAGCCCTTTGGAATCTTCGGTTGCTCCGTGGCTCGTAGAGCCCACAAAAAGTCATGGCCGGATTGTTTTAGGGCATATGCCACCTCCTCGACTTGCTCCGGCTCAAAGCCCGACAAGCTTCCGAATGACACGTAGATGGCGGAGCCCTCGGGCTTGGTGCTTAGCCACTCGATGGCCGCGGCGGTGGTCGAGTCTTGGAAGTTGAAGATGTGGAGTCCGTAGTCTTTGTCATTGGGGTCTTCTTGTTGGTCCAAATACAAAGATGGGATTGTTGGGCCAATTGGCAACAATGGAGTGTGTTTTGACATTGAATCCAACACCTACAAGTCAAATTTGATTATTCAATTATGATTAGGTACATGTAGATATTGGTCGACTAGGTTCATTCAAGTACAATATGTGGCAAATTGAATAAGAGGTGATTTTATACGAAGGTTAAAAATAAGGTAAAATTAAGTGTAAAATATGCAAATTGAATAAGAGGTGATTTTAAATCAGTTGACATTTTAGCATATTTAAAAAAACTATTTTTTTTAATAAAATATTATTTTTAATAAAATATTTATACCTATTATTAGTAATGAATATGAAATTGTTTTAAAAATTAATTTATAAAGTTGATATTTTATAGATATTTTAACTTTTGGAAAAATAAAAAAGAACAAAACTTTTTATTTTAGGACGAAGGATTATAATTATGAGTATATCAAATGACCAAAAGAAAGTACGAAATGTCCAAATTTCACAATATACTGTGGTCCGAAGTCCGAACACCGAATCCGAAGTTTGTTGTCAAATTTGGATAACGAGGCCAAAGTAGTAAAAGCCACGTATTTAATAAGGCACGAATCTTAGTAAATGGTTAGGATTTCTTTGGCGTTTTTGCTAGTGGCTAAAGGTGTTTAGTGATTTAAAAAAAACTTATTATTTGGTTTTTTTTAATAAGGTATGAGTTCGAGGGTCACACAAGTCTATAACTCTCTGAGTGGTCTCTCTCATATTTTGTTTTTTTGTTAGGTTGTTACTAACACTTTTTTTGGTGACGAAAATGAGGGCTAGGCTCTAAAACTTAAAAAAAAACTATAATGCACTGTTTTAATTCGTTACAAAAATATACTCCACCTGCTAATTAAAACTTGTTATTTACTTACACGTTTTTCTAGAATGATAAAAATATATAAAATATTAATATTTTTTCTAAATGATTGTTCATAACTAAGTGCCCAGTTATATAATTTGGCCCTAATTAAAAGAAAAAACCAAATAGCAAATCAATCTAACCTGAGATTCAAGCTCGTAGAAAGTGTTCACAAGGATGCAATCGGCCAAATGAACGTTCAAGTGTTGATTCAACACCAACCGAAAGTAGTGCGGGTACGATCCCGGCTTCCCTACGAAGCTCGGCAAATCCTCTGTCCCAAACTCCGTCCCTAATTCCGGCACTTTTACCGTGCCAGCCTTTACTACCTCCTCGGCGCTCCACTCCCCGCGCTGGAGGAGGTAGTAGATATAATTCACGGTGCACGGCTGCGTGAAGAACGCAGCCGTTGCAAGGCCGTGGTCTCTGGCGACGTCTAGGGCCCACGGCAAGAAGGCATCGTAGACGACGCACGTGGTGGGGGTGGGGGTTTGGGAGAGGCGGGCGATGAGGTCGGAGAGGGAGCGGCGGCCTGCGGCCTCCAGGGTGGTGAGGTAGGCGTCGATGGAGGCCGCGGAGGAGAAGCCGCCGGAGTCGAAGCCGTCGGAGATGGTGGCGAGGGAGATGGAGGAGGGGAGGTTGGCGGGAGGGAAGGTGGAGGCGATGAACTCGGTGACGGCGAAGGTGGACTTGACGGAGGGGCGCGTGGAGGAGACGCGCTTGCAGAGCTGCAGCATGGGGTTGATGTGGCCTTGGGTTGGGTACGGGACCGCTAGTATGTGGCCGCTAAACGGTGCCGTTTTGTGGCTCTCCATCTCTCAACTCAGTTGTGCGTTACCTCGAGCGCCTGTGTAGTGTGTGTGCAAGTATTATATATCTTTGTCCATTTTAAAGGCTAAATCCAATAGTAAAAAATTATCAATTTTGAAAATTCAACAGAGGTTTAATTATTTAAAATCTTTTAATAAATAGTGATGCTTTTATATTTTAATTAATTAATTCGATATTATAATTTTGTTTGAGAATTTCAAAATGAAATTTTATACTATGCATCCATTTTTTTAAAGATAGAAACTATTTTTCACTGTTATGTCCCGACTAGGGATCCTGAGAATTTGATAAGGAAAGACAGATTAGGATTGAGAGAGTGTTAAGGGTAAAGATTTGATTCTTCAATTGGATGCCTTTACTAATACAAGATATGGGTATTTATACTAATCCCTTAATCTCTATACATGAAATTCACCCATTAATTAAAACATGTTATTCTAATGAGAAAATAGTACCTAATATACCACTTTATCCTCCCCTTTGCAAAAATGTCTACTTTATTTTTTAAACTATAACTAATATCTCTTCAATCATTACAACGACATGTTTTTCTTAATATAATTTTGAAAAGTGAACACACCTAAAATGACATCTTTTTAGTAATAAGATTACCTCTCTAAAACGAGATGTTTTTCTTAACGTAAGGAGTATAAAAATATTAATAATATTTTTTAAATAATTTTATGCATATAATTACTAATAAGTAGAAAATTTATTTTAAATTTTTTATAAAAAACGTTGATATTTTATACGTATACTTTTTATTGAAAGAAAAACATTAATAAATATTAAATAACATGTGTTTTATTGGACAAAGTATTATTACTCAATTCGATAATTATAAGAAATTATAAATGCTCAAAGTTCGTATATTTGTTTACAAATTTTTCATATGCTAAGAGAAGAACAAGTTTATACATTGACTTTTTATATTTTAAATAATGTATTTTTAGACAAAAATAACGCCATATATAATAAAACAACTCGTTTTAAAATAAATTATTGTTTTTTGACTCATTAAAATAATAATAAAAAAATTTACCAAGAAATTATTGAACGACACAAACCAAACTTTATGTCCCTTTCGATTAAATTTTGGCTCCATGTATGATGTATATATGCTTATTGTATTTCTATCTTATGCCCGACACGTAGGATAAGAATATAAATTATTTAAAGTCTTTTAATAAATAGTAATGCTTTTATATTTTAATTAATTAATTTGATATAATAATTTTGTCTGAGAATTTCAAAATGAAATTTTATACAATGCATCCATTTTTTAAAAGATAAAAACTATTTTTCACCCATTAATTAAAACATGGTATTCTGATACTTTGCATACTTTTGAAGAAATTAAACAAAAATATATTTATATATATTCCTAATTATTATTTTTAAAACTACAACTAAAATCTCTTCAATAATTACAACCAAGTAATTTTGAAAAGTGAACACACTTAAAATGACATCTTTTTTTTTTATTAATAAGATTACCTCTCTAAAACGACATATTTTTCTTAATATAGGAAGTATACAATATCAATAATATTTTTTAAATAACTTTATGCATGTTACTAATAATTAGAAAATTATTTTTAATTTTTTTTATAAAAACATTGATATTTTATATAATTTTTTTTAAAGAAAAACATTAATAAATAGTAAATAACATATTTTTATTGGACGGAGGTATTATTACTCAATTCGATAATTATATAAGAAACTATAAATGCTCAAAGTTTTTATATCTGTTTACAAATTTTTCATATGCTAAGAGAAGAACAAATTTATACATTGACTTTTTAGATTTCAAATAGTGCATTTTTAGACAAAAATGAAAAAATAACGCCTCCTATAATAATAATAAAAAACATTAAACGTTTTGTTGTTTAAAGAAAAAACAATGTCATTTTGAAATAAACTAGTGCAATGCCCGCGCCATTGCGCGGTTTTGTTAAAAAAAATCTTAATAATAAAAAATTTATGATTATATAATTAAATAAATGATTAACATAAGTAGCACCGACTAATAAATGTAGGGAGTTTATAAAGTAAAAAATATGTAAAAACCATAAAATGAAGGTGGTTATGACACATTAGCAAAAATATTCTCATTTCATTTATAATTAAATACAAATAGAAGGTTAAAAATGTATACATTTTCAAGTATTAACAATTTATTAGATCATAACATCAAAATGTTCCTCATTTAATATTTAGATATAGATTATAGTTTAATTTAATGTTTTGAATTAAATCAATTGATTGGAAAATAGAAAATATATTAATTTAATATTTTGAATCAAACCAATTGCTTAGACAATGTAAAATATGTTAAGTAAATAAAAAAACTCTATTATAATTTGATTGATTAAAAATTTATTGGTTCAAATGTTTTTAATTGAACCTGACGTTGATTATAAAATGTAGTATGTGTTAATATGTATATTAATTTAATATTTTAAATTAAACCTATTGATTAAAAAATATAGAATATGTTAATTAAAGAAATAAATAAATAAAATGATTCTCTTAAATAGTCATTCATTAATATATGATGTAACTTTATTGAAAAATAGTTTTGAATCAATCCAATTGCTTAAAACATAAGAAGTAGTTTACCATATTATGTAGATATACCAATATATAGATAAATTGTAATAAAATTATATAAGAAGACAATATTCTTATATAAAGTATATAAATAATAATTATAATAATAATAATAAGTTGACATAATTAAGATGATATATGGATATATTAAAGGATAGCTGACTAAAATAAATTGATTTTGTAATAGTTTAACTTCTATAAATAACTTGTTCTAAGGTTGTGACACGTGGCAAAAATGCTTCTGTTTTAATTTATTATATAGATTATTGTTGTTTTGATTCATTAAAATAAAAAAATAAAAAATGATTCAACAACACAAACCAAACTTTATGTCCCTTTCGATCAAATTTTGGCTCCACCACGGCGGCTCATATATTTTTCTTCCATCGATCTCTTTCCAATGTACGTGCACGGCTAGCTAGATGTATATAATGCTATTTTTATCCTATGACATAGGATAAAATAAAACTTAAATTGAAAAAAAATTCTTAATAAAAAAATAATTTTAAATTAGTACTCCCTTCGTTTCAAAATAAAAGTCATTTTTTAAGGATGTAAAAATTCTATAAAATACTATTTTGTTAATTTGTTACTAAGAAATATGAAATTATCAAAAAATGAATTAAAAAATAATATTTTATAGAGTTTTTATCTCATTAAAATGCGTGCAAAATAGTAAAGTGACATTTATTTTGAAATAGAGGGTGTACTTTTTAGTATATATCATTGTGTAAACAAGACTAGGGTTTTGTGAATTGTGATTCTTGCTTTCTCATTGATCTTTAAATAAATATATAGATACAAAATCGTAGGCTCCAAGGCACTAGAAGATATACATAACGGATATGGAAAGATTACATAATCACAAAGGATATAAATGGGTGATGCTATCTTCACCGCTAATTTTTACTATTTCCACCGCTAATCATCGCATAGGTATGCAGTGGTCTTAATCCACTTTTTTCCAGACCCACCGCATATACATGCGGTGGATCCGTTGACCGTATACAAACCCACCGCATAGGTATGCGGTGGGTTATGGCGACGTATACATGCGGTCAGTTTTTGAGCAATTGAAAAATGTTTGTAGAGGTTGTCCAAAACCGTCGCCATAACCCACCGCATAAGTATGCGGTGGGTTATAGCGACGGTTTTGGACTGTTATGGCGACAGTTTTGACAGTTATGGCGACGGTTCAAACCCACTGTATACCTCTGCAGTGAGTTATAGCGACGGTTTTGGACTGTTATGACGACGGTTTTAAACTTGTATACTTCTCGATCCACCGCAATACTTTGCGGTGACCCACCGCATAGGTATGTGGTGGGATCGTTGACTGTCATTAAACCCACCGCATAGGTATGCGGTGATTAGCGGTGGAAATAGTAAAAATTAGCGGTGGAGATATCGTTTCCGGATATAAATATATCCTAACTAATAATATATCCTAATACCCCCGCAAGCTCATGGAGGATCACGAACATGGAGCTTGGAGCGCAGGGAGAGGAAACGAGTAGTGCCGACCGCTTTCGTGAATATGTCCGCAATTTGATCTTGACATGGGACATGACGAACAACTAGTGAGCCATCCTCAACTTGCTCACGAACAAAGTAGTAATCAATTTTGATGTGCTTAGACCGCTGATGGAAAACTGGATTGGCGGACATGTAAGTGGCACTCAAATTATCACATAAGATGATGGGAGGCAGAACAGCTGGAGCACGCAACTCAGAGAGCAATTGATGTATCCAGATGAGTTCAGTAGCGGCAAAGGCAATGGCCCTATACTCAGCTTCAGTGCTGGATTTAGCGACAACATTTTGCTTCTTAGACGCCCAACTGATGAGATTACCCCCATAGTAGATGGCAAATCCATGCTGACCAATGAACTTCAGAGGCCCAACCGGCATCAGAGAAGGCCACAAGACGTGTGTCAGCCAGTGGGCGAATGACAAGGCCGGATGATAGAGTGCCCTTTATGTACCGAAGAATCCGTTTAACAGCGGACCAATGAACTTCAGTAGGGGAGTGCATCAATTGATATACCCGGTTGACAGCATAAAAAATTTCTGGCCGAGTAATAGTAGCGTACTGAAGAGCACCAATAATGCTTCTTTAGAGGTGAGGATCCGAGTGAGGATCCCCATCGCGAACAAGGCGGGAGGCCGACTCAGCCGGAGATGAAATGGGGGGAGCATCGTGCATCTTGCTTCGCAACAGGAGATCACGAATTGGGATATAGGACAGGAAATATATGTATATATACCCACACTTTTATCATAAATATAAGAATTTTTACACCCTCTAACCAGTAGATTATCAACACAATTTGCAACCAAAGGTGATGTGATGAGATCGAAGTCTTTTCGATGAATAAAGAATACTTATTCTTACATATTTTTTGTACGGGTCATGTGCACTGACACACTCACACACATCTATGCGTGCTACTCGATTCAATTTTAAAAATAATTGACAATATAAGAAGTAGCTTGTTAGCTTATACTAACTCCGTTCTACAAAATATGTCACTTTACTATTCATTAACTTTTTTTAGGAGATAAAAACTTTACTAAAACATCTATTTTTTAAATATTTTTTTACAATTTTATAGTTATTGTTAATAAGTACAAAATAAGTGTCTTTTGTCATTTAGTGTACGTTTTTCAATGAGGTAAAAACTGAATATTTTATAAAGACTGAATATTTTATATACTCCCTTCGTTCCAAAATATGTGTCTTTTGTCATTTAGTGCACGTTTTTCAATGAGGTAAAAACACTATAAAATATAATTTTTTAATCAATTTTTTTAGATAATTTCATACTTGTTAGTTTTAGGTATGAACTTATAAAAACAAATTCATTAAAAAAAATAATATTTGATAGAGTTTTTATCTCATTAAAACACGTGCCGAAAATGAAAGTAACTTTTATTTTGAAACAATATAAAGAGTAGTTTTTATCATTATAAAAAAACCGGTCTGAATAGTACACTTGTCCTTGTTAGGCTCCTTAACTTGTAGGCTCATGAGATTGGAGGACACTTGTCCTTTCACGAACCAATACCCAACTGTAAGTTAAAAGTTGTGGGAAATTTTGTTTCATTTTTACAAGGAGAACAATCAACAATCCATATTTGATAGTATCATCTAAAGCTCGAATCCTTGTTTAAGTTGTGACTAAAACAAGTTGTTCGAAAAGACCTCAATATATGAATTGCGAAAATGAAACAAAGACGAAGACATCACCCGTCGACGCAATTGAGGGTGGCAAGGGACGTGCACAAGGAGGCCATCGACTCCTCGAACACGTCCAAGGCATCGTTAAAATCGAGTTTCGCAAGGGATGTGGACAAGTCCAAACACGTGTCGGTGTCGCAATGGGAAGGCCTAAACACGTGCTCGTCGAGCCAGGCGCCTATGGAGGGCACCGACTGCTCGAGCCAGTCCAAGGCGTCACCATGGTAGGGCATAAGTCGGTCCTTGGGGACGTTAAGGAACACGACATGGCTTTCGAAATCCGTCAGCATTCGAAGGAGCTTCTGAAGCTTCAACGCTCTTTGCTTGATTGCATTGGCCGTTAGGTTGCAATCGGAGATCTCGTCGACCCAGTCGAGTAGCTTCGGTGACCATACTTTGAACTGCGCCGCGAAACTGAGCTTCAAGCTTCTCATCTATCGGCATAACATAACACCAAAGAAAACTATTTAGGATCGGTACGTTTTGAAGATATCATTAATCAACAATAAACACTAACTAATTAACATATATCAGCCCCGATATCTAATATCAGTGTTTGATATGTCTTTGTATCCCTAAGATCCTAAGATATCACGATATCAAGTGATATCTGATATTTGTATTGTTATCGCCAGATATCGATATATATCACTTGAGATATCATGTTATTTAAATTTAGGCTTATTTAATATGCTGATTTTGAGAATGTATCACTTTATATCCATATTTTGATACAGATACCGATGTGTTGATATCCCAACTGATATCGATACCAAACGGGCCTAATTACATACCCGATCATGGATCTTGTTCCTCCATTCCTCCTCGCCTATATAGCCTTGACCTTGTTCCATTGTTGAAACTGCGCAAATAGGCATTTTAATTAGCAAATTAACAACCAAATTGATATAGGAAACTGGTACAATGTGTGAATTTAAGCCAAAAAAATTTTAATCTGAAAATCATAAATTCATCCATGAGATGGACAAATCGGTATAGATCTCAACGGAAAAGACATGAATTAAATCGATCGGTTGCAAACACACACAATAAGATCGAGAAACAATCACCGGAAAGAGCAAGCCGGACAAGAGTGGTACTGGTATGCTTACCGCCGACGAGAGGAGAGGCTGATCAGTTTGTTTGAAGGCGGGAGTTTGAGGATGTGAAGATAAAGCCTACCCCTTGCCCTTATGAACCTACCATATCTTTAATCTTTTTTTTTTTTTGGGACATATCTATCTTTTATCTTTAATCTTTAATAATGTAAAAGATAATTCTTGCCACGAAATCTAATTTAACATAATCTTTGTTAATTCGGTCTTTCGAAATATATAAGATAATAACCGGGCCCTAAATCGAAAAAAGATTCGATCTCTATACAAAAATAGTGGACATTATGAATCTATTTTTTATTAAAAAATTATAATATATCTAATCTATATCTATATATAATACTAAAACATATGTCTGAAACGACTTCTGGTGCGATTCGTATACATGTCATATTCTGAATTAATATGGTATTATCTTTCTTATCTATATCTTTTTTTTTAGAACAAACCAATACTCATGTCATTTCATTTAAAACAATCGAAACAATATTATCCGGAATGTTTTGCAAAGAAAAGAATCTATATCAATTAATAAGCCAATTTAATTTTGTTATCTCAATTAATGGTCTCACCTATTTATTTTTTTAAATATTAACCTTATATTTTAATTAGTTAGAAAACTTATCTCTTAGATCAAATAATCTAACCAATATTTGGTCAATTATTCTATGTTTTAGATCAAGATGCTTTGTATTTTTCTACCCATTCACTATCGCAAGACATTGTTGATTTGTTGTGTATTGAATCAGAATGAACTATAGTGTTGAGAGAGCAAAACTAAGCGAGCTCATTAAGGCCCAAGGACATTATTGTCTTTCCTACAGTAACCCTCAAACCCTAATTTTGATTATAAAACATGTAACGCCTCCATAGGGAGGGGGGAATCAGAACAATACTGACTTGAGCGTCGGAGGGACCTCCGGGGAGACAAGCCCCGCCCCGACCTCGTTTGTTCTTGTTTCACATGCTAGAGTTCGTGATGAGATCATCATCAAGATCGGGCCATCGGTCTCCATTAACGATTATTGAGAGCAGATTTATGCACTCACAATTGACGCAGTCTGTGGGAAATCCGATCAAAAAGCCCTAATATCGGAACCCTAATCAACAAGATCGAAGGTCCTACCACCGTCACCGGGTGTTAGGGGCATGCCGGATCCCTCCTGCATTAGCAGGTGTGCGACAGTGCACCATTCGCCGCGCTGTCCCACTACATCGTCGTTGCTACAACTCGCGGGCGTTCTGCAGGCTGCCATTCCGGTGTCGTGGCTGCACCAAATCGCCGCCTTGTTCACCGAAGGTCGAAAGAGGCCGGGGAGGCGGGCTACGCACAAATCTGGTGGCCCGGGGCACGACCGTAGCGGTCTCATTGGGACCCCTCATCGGGTTCGATTCGTCGCCTTCTCAGACAATCAATGTTTCAGCCCGTTCGGTTAGGTGGCCACGACCCGCATCGTAGAGATGCTTGGTCGCCGACTCGCCATCGGTGCTCACTGTAATCGCTTTCCGCCACCTCGAAATCAAATTAAAGGCCGAGGATGTCGTCTGGAGATCAGTCACCGCCGCCGCCGCTCTCCACAAGATCGCAAGACCACCGCGCCGCCTCTCCGGGCGGGTGCCCTGTACACCGCGCCGCTCTGCAGTACCACCACTACCACCCCGTTTGTTGTGTCCACGCCATCGTCGTTGGGCCTCCATCGAGCCTCTACCGGACTACGATCGGCGTCGATAGGTCAAGCGCGCCCGCGGAATCCTACGCCGTCGTCGAGGTCAAGGCAGAAGGAGGGACAAGGGGCCGAGGACGCCGCTTCAAAATCCGCCGCCGTTGTCTGCGATTCTGAATCTGAACGAGGCCGAAGAAGGACAATTAGGGCTAACTACAAAATTGGCCCGGAGTTCTCAACAAATTGCGAAATTGGCCCGATCTTTCCAAGTAATTACATCAATCAATCCAAGCTTTCCAGGTTGTAGGTTTTTGTCCCATCAGACTCCTATTTCCAATAAGAGGACTACCAGGGGCAAGACCGCATAGCATTAAAGCTCCAAGTCAAGATCAGGAATATAGTGCTTTCATATGGCATAACCTAGCAAGGAGTTGCGAGGCATAAGGACCGTCGCCATTCGAGGCCAAGTGCAGCGGTCGTGTTCATAGTGGCCTCTACGGCCGCATCACATTAGATTCATAATCGGATAAGTTCTTCTCCCTTTTGATATCATGTAGCCTACAATTAATACTTATATCTACGATTCAACTAACACCTTAAAATTGATTTCTTAAAAGAAATTATATGAAATTTTCATCAAAGTTGTCAGAGTATAGCAACAAGGGATTCGCTTAAGCTAGGGTCAACAACAAAGCGTCTAGCTTATAACCCAAGAGCCAGCCATTCAAGGCCAAAAAATAGTCATTCAATGCTAACAGATCGCCATTCAAGGCCAAAAAGTAGCCATTCAAGGCCAACAGATCGCCATTTAAGGCCAAAAAGTAGCCATTCAGAGCATCTCCCACCATAGGGTAAAAAATGGGTTTTAGCCTTTTTTTTCTTCCACCATAGGCCAAAACCCATTTTGGCCAAAAATATTTTGGCCTACTTCTAAAATGAAGGCCAAATTTGGCTTGGCATTTTAGAAAGCCAAATGTGAATTCCACCATTTTTTGTATTTATTTTTAATTGTTCATTATTAATATAAATTTATAAATCACACAATTAATTGTATAAAAACTATATAATTATAATTTTTATTAAAACTAAAAGTTATAGTTTATAAAGATATTGATGAGTTCTTTGATATGACTATAATATTTAATATGTTTGGATTATATTTGCATAAATAATTAATATCTTTAGAAAAACATATTCATTTTATATTATTACATCTTCATCGAAATCATATCTCATAAATAAATATCGAGTTGCATAAATTACTATATTTGAAAATAAAAAAAATCTCAAAACACATCAAAACCATAATATGAAGTAAATTTATAAATAATACAATTATAAATCTATATATTATATAGTTATGATTTCCAATTAAAAATAAAATTTGTAGTATTGTTATTAGCATACATATGATGTAAGACATTTTGATCATGTTCAAATGAATCAAAGATTGAATTAGAAATCTCAATAGTTTCATTTGAAGAGTGAGATGATGATGATATTTGAGAAGAATTCATTGTTGATTCAAATCGAAAGGATAACGATAGAATCGAGTGACGGAAATGATTATGAAAGTTCTAAATTACATGCGTTTTTATAGAAAATTTGCCTGCCAAATTTGGCCTACGGTGGAAACAAGAAAAACATTTTATAGGCCAAAAGAGAATATTCTATAGAATATTCTCTTTTGGTAGGCTATTTCCCTTGGCTATTCTAGCCTACGGGGGAAGATGCTCTCAAGGCCAACAGATCGCCATTCAAGGCCAACAGATCGCCATTCAAGGCCAAAAAGTAGCCATTCAAGGCCAACAGATCGCCATTCAAGGCCAAAAAGTAGTCAATCAAGGCCAACAGATCGTCATTCAAGGCCAAAAAGTAGCCAATCAAGGCCAACAGATCGCCATTCAAGGCCAAAAAGTAGCCAATCAAGGCCAACAGATCGTCATTCAAGGCAAAAAAGTAGCCAATCAAGGCCAACAAATCGCCATTCAAGGCCAAAAAGTAGCCAATCAAGGCCAACAGATCGCCAATTAAGGCCAAAAGTCGCCAATCACAGGTCATAGAGTGTTCGTCAATTAAGACCAAAAGAAGCCAATGACAGGCCTAACAGGAGAAAGCCGGCTAAGGCCAGCACAATCCGCCACCATTTTGGGGCCGATTATTTCGCCAATTAAGGCCAAAAGTAGCCAATCATAGGCCCCCGAAGTGTACGTAAGCCAATCAAGGCCATAAACTAGCCAATTACAGGCCATCAAGGCGATCGGGAGGCAGCCAGGCGGGGAACGTCGACCAAGCAATAACAGCGGTTGCGGCGAAGGCCCCTGTGCGCCACCTGAATCGAGCAACCACAACCGCGTATGGAGAACGGTGGTCAATTCCACTCGGCTCTGCATGAGCAGGATAACCTCTAGCATCATTAAGTCTGAACACTCTCCGACGCGACGCGAGAGCACAACAGTAAGCAATCACGGTCAATATTATGCAACCATTGGCGATCAAGAGAGTTTACACAACTTGTTATCCAAGTACCCATCTACGAGATCAAGGCCTAACTGAGTAATCAATGGGAAAATCCAAGTATAAGCATAAAGATTTCCAAGAATCGGAAATTATCGGCCTCCTTCACCACTGATAAGTGCTAAAGAAGCCCGAGGGGCAATTGAGAGAGCAAAACTAAGCGAGTCCATTAAGGCCCAAGGGCATTATTGTCTTTCCTACGGTAACCCTCAAACCCTAATTTTGATTATAAAACATGTAACGCCTCCATAGGGAGGGGGGGGGGGGGGAATCAGAACAATACTGACTTGAGCGTCGGAGGGACCTCCGGGGAGACAAGCCCCGCCCCGACCTCGTTTGTTCTTGTTTCACAGGCTAGAGTTCGTGTTGAGATCATCATCAAGATCGGTCTCCATTAACGATTATTGAGAGCAGATTTATGCACTCACAAGTGTGTTTGGCAACACGGGTAGCGTTTTGGATCTTTTTGTTTTAATATTATATAGTTTTAAATGAAATAAAGCTAACATTATTTGTTAATTAGTGTTTTGGGATTGAATTCCCACCAGCTACCCACCCCAAGCTTTTCAGAGTTTTTCCTTTTATATACACAAATCTCCTCTTTTATCAACTACTCATTCAGCTAAAGTTACCAAACACATTACTAGTTTAATTTAACATTTTTTACACAATAAATCGTTCAACCTCGGTTACTCATCAACTTCCTATTCAGCTTAAGCTACTCATTCACCTCCGGTTACCAAATACTAGTGTAAGGCCCATGCCTGACACGGGTACTAATTTTTTTGATTGTATACTATGTAATGTTATACAAATCTTTTGATTGTACGAAATAAGTGTGCATTTTTCTTACCCGTTGGTGGAAGCCAAGCAAGAAAGCAGCTGGTGGAAGCCCTTCATAAAAGAGATCATAAGAAAGGATGAGTTTGTTATTAGTGGAGGCGGATTGGAGGAGTGGGGAAAACCAGAAAAGAGTGGAGGTGAAGCTGTTTTTTAAATCTATTTTTTAAAAATCTCAACTGTCATAGCTTAATGTAAGTGTTTTTAGTTGCAACTGAATTTTTTAGCTTAATGTAAGTGTTGTCCGCTGCATTTTTTCAGATTTTGTAAAACAGAAAAACAGAAGAAGAAACAGTGTTTCTTCAAGCTTTGATCATGGAGGATGAATGCAAGAGGAAGACGAAAGCTCAATTGAAGAAACAGAGTGTTTGTAATTGGTCTGACTTCTGCATAGGAGAAGAAATGTAAAAAAAAAACCGTTTTTTTGGCAGAAAAAAAATGTCTTTAACTCAATGGTATTTATCATTTGTCTTTTTTCTACCCTCTTTTAAACAAGTGAAAAAACTTTAAAATATTAACTTTTTTTAAGAAAATTTTTTTTAAAAAAAAATTCATATTTATTAATAAATTAAAAGTTTATATTTTAAAGTTAAAACGACAAAAACAATTCCAGTGTATTTCGTAACAAGTAGGGTATGAGAATCCAAGTTGTACACACTTTTTCGCCGACTACGTCGAGAGAGCATAAACGAACCAAATAACCAAGATCTTGAAGAAGTAAATATATAGACGTTGCAAGGGAGAAAGAAGGAAGGATGGGTAAATGATACTCCCTCCGATTTTTAATATAAGGCGTTTGACTTTTGTGCACGTAGTTTAAGGAGATAAAAACTATATGAAATATTGATTTTTTTAATTATTTTTTTTTACATTATAATACTTATTATTAATAGGTATTATAATGTAAAAAAAATATTAAAAAAGTCAAACGTGTTATATTTACAATCGAAGGGAGTATGCCTCTGGACACTTCGATATAGCACTTGGTTAGCCCTCCTCAACACAGATGGCACTAATCCACTTTATCCTATCACACTCCGCCTTTTGGTGAGTCTCAAAATAGTAATGTCTTGTCTAATTACCCCATTCCAGTTCTTCCTTTGTCGTGCTCTTCCTAATCGAACACCTTCGATAGTCAAGCTGTCACACCTGCGCATTGGTGCCCTTGGGTCTCTCCTTTGCACGTGACCAAACCATTGAAGCCTCATCTCTCGCATATTTCCCCTATTACCGAGTACCCCTACCCCTATCTCATCTCAGATAACTTCGTTTATATCATATCAAGTCTAGTACCCCTACCCCTATCTTATCTCAGATAACTTCGTTTATATCATATCAAGTCTAGTGTGCAGACACATTTATCTGATCATTCTCGTCTTTATGATTGCTCCTATGCTTTCTTGATCGCCTAACACTCTGCCTCATATAGCAAAACGTATAGATCTCACCACCACTCTATAGACTTTATCTTTAAGCCTTATTGTCACGTAGAACTTCTGATGCAACTCTTTATTTCTACCAACCCACTTGAATCCGACATTTGATATTCCATACTATATTTATATCATTATGCATCAGTGACTTTAATTGGTATAATATCCTTATCTAACCTCAAGTTATCATTCTCGTTCTCTTCCCATCCAAAATAAACTTCACACAGTATGTTTAGGTATTACTCAATCTTAAAACTCCTCCTTTTGATGGATTCAAATTAAGTGAATTACAAATGTAGAGTGCATTTGTATGCTTGACATCGAATTGATTAATTTGACCGACCCCCTTATAAAAATGATTATTGATCAATTAGGATATGCATTACACGGTAACATACATCCTCGGAAGCTTTGAATTTGATTTGAAGGATACAAAACGCAGCGCTGTTCCACTTATTTTCCATCAATACGCAGCGTTTCGTCCCCGTTCCTACGACAATTGCATCTCCATGACTCCATCTCTCGCTGTCTTCATTGCTGCAAATTTGAACACAACTACCTCTCTCTTTCTGAATTCAAGAATTTCAAGTAAGAAATGGCTGTTGGAGCGGTTTTCAGAGCTCTTCGCAATCACTCATCTCTCTCTACCTTCCGCAGGATCTCTTCTTCTCGATTCGTAAGTTTCTCTGTCTCTCTCGCTCTCTTCTCACTAGTTGAACTTATTCCTGGAGCTACTATCCCAATTTTACATCATCCATTTCCAACTGTGATGTTTTTTTTTTCCATATCAGATTCGTAATGCTTGAAATTTCTTGCCCCTCATCGTTTGAAATGAGAGAAATGGGCGTCTCTTGGGGTCAATGGAGTTTTTTATGTTAGGTTTTGGGGTGATATCTTAACTATGTTCATATTTGGGGCATTAAAGGCTTCCAAATCAGATTGATTGATCCTTTTAGACGATGTAGAAGGATCTGATCAACTCTTTTTTTAGTGAATTCTATTAAATGGTTGTTGTGATTAAACCAATGGCCTGTGCTTTTGCCTTTTGGTTACTCTTGAATTTATGTCCATTGACTCCTGAATTCATTTATTATATGTCGATTTCGATTACAGATTAGCACACTGGTTGTAGCTGAGCATGACTGTGGGTCTATTAAGCAATCTTCTTTGAGTGCTGTAGCTGCTGCTAAATTACTTGGCGAAGATAACTCAGTTTCTGTGTTACTTGCTGGCTCTGGTCCATCACTCCAAGAAGCTGCTTCACATGCTGCCTCCTGTCATCCATTAATTTCCGAGGCAAGTCTCTTATGGAAATACTATTTCAGTCTTTTGAACAGTGTTCCTCGATTGGTTTAATTGTTTAGAGAAGATGAGACATTTAGACGAAGCAAACAAAATCCAGAATTTGCGAACAATTGATTATTTTGTTACCTTTTGTAATGTGATTCCTTCTGAAGATTAAATTTTATGGACTTGGAGCTTTATCATAATCATTTAATGCAGTCAAAAGTGTGTCCAGTGTGAAGGCACCACATGCCCTCCTTGTCTGAAGACCAAAATACAGATTGCATAGGATTGTGATTGTGAATACGAAACCTAGAGATTTCATATGCATTCATGACTGCCTCATATATTTTGATTTGCCCAACTAATGATGAAGCTTGTCTAATATTTTTTGTACCTTTTGGTTCCTATGGTTATAAGACATTTCATTGATGATTTCCCCCCTTTCCCTGGAAGAAAATGCTTAAAGACTAGTTGGTTCTTTCTTGATCTTGCACTACTTTCCGGAGCAGGAAGGTGATGCATCTGCCTGATCTTTGCTAAGCTACAAGATTTCTGACTTATAATAACAAAGCACATTACTTCAAAAAAATAAAATGGCAAAGCATGAAATGTATTTCTGCTGATATCCAAAGACTCAATTGGTTGCTCATAGAATTTGCACTACGTGATTATGCCTTTGTAACAATTATGACTTTATTGATTAGAGAGAAAAAAAGGTTGTATATATGTTTATAGTTCATCCAACATCTCAATCTAATTTAGTATTGCTTTCCTTAAGATATCTTCCAAGCTTATATTAACTGTGCTGCTCTACTTAAATACACCCCCATGGTGGGATTTTTTTTCGGTATAAGGATGTTTTTTACTAATATATATTCAAGTGAACTTTACATGTAAAACATACTAACACTGGTCTTTACTATTTGTATATTTTTGCATTTAGAAATCTCTTTGGGATCTTCTTGTTTTCTATCAACTTTTGGAAATCTGTAGTCTGCACTAGTTTGATATTTCTGGGTTGCTAACCTTCCACAGGTGCTTGTAGCTGATTCAGATAAATTTGCATATTCTTTAGCAGAACCATGGGCTCAACTAATCCATACGGTTCAGCAGAAAGGTGGATACTCACATGTAATTTCTGCTTCTGGTTCATTCGGAAAGAACATAATACCACGTGCTGCTGCACTTATAGATGTTTCTCCTATCACTGATGTAACTGCCATATCTGGATCTCGTCAGTTTGTGCGGTAGGTTGTTTATGCCTCGGTTCCTTGTTTCTTTTTTTTTTTTAAATGCTTGCTTAATGTTTAGTGTACTACATGAGTTGAGGCTGCAATAAGATGAGAATTTATGAGCATCTCAAATTACTCTCTCCCCCCTCCCCTTGTCACATGTGCTCCTTCTCCCTTAATGCTGGTCATATTTTTTAAAACAGTGCTTCTGGCACATGATCACTCTGGATTTCAGTGATTCACGGATACGTTTCTTGTAGATATCAAGTTAAATTGAGGGGGTTAAGAAACCTAAAAAAACTGAAGGAGTTTCATAGGACATTGTATACGAAGACAAAAACTGAACTTGGGGGAAGTTACACTGTAACAGTACTATACAAAGATTCGTTGGTACTTGATAGGATTTTTTAGGGTTGGTGAAGCTTTATTATAAACTTCTTAAATATAGTTTCTATGTTTCCTCCTTTTTTTTGGTGCATTCTGATTATAGGCATTATGTTTATAATTTTTTTCTTCTTTATCATGACTATAATTTTAGACATGAAAAGCCGGAGTAGTTTAACAGTCATCTAGCTGTTTAATTTTCCATTCTTTATTATGGCAGCATGAACTGTTTTGATGCAAAAGGATTTTTTTTTTATGTCAGGCCAATTTATGCCGGAAACGCTCTTAGTACTGTTCATTACAGTGGTGAGTTCCCATGCATGCTGACCATCAGGTCGACTTCTTTTCCTGTGACATCTGAGTCAAGATCTGACACAGCTCGGATTGCTCAGGTTGATCTCTCAAACTTTAGTGGAGGTCTGTCTATTCTTTCTGTCCCACATGTACACATTTTCTCGATATCTAGGAATTCTTGTTTATTTTTTGGTTTCTTTTTTCTTTTGGGGGCAGGGATGCTTTGGTTGGAAGCATGCTATTATTATGTTAATCTATCATCTCTTCCGGATAATATAGGGACAGATCACAGATGTATGGATTTTCATCTTGAAAAGCAATAAGAGAAAAATCTTTTAGCTAGGTTTTTGTTTTCTGGTGCTCAAAGATACTTCAATTTAATGAGCAATGGGATTTGCTTTGAATTCAATTTTTATAGCTTACTTCTACTGCTTGATGTGTTTTCCATGTCCACATGTTGCAGAAATTGCTAGTAAATCAAGATTTGTAAGTCAGAGCTCTCAAGAATCAGAACGCCCAGATCTTGGGAATGCACGTGTTGTGGTCACGGGGGGACGTGCTCTAAAAAGTGCAGAAAACTTCAAAATGATAGAGAAGCTCGCAGAAAAACTTGGTGCAGCTGGTACTTTGTCGTCCCCATGGGCTCATAATTATAATAGATGTTCAATTGTATAAATCAACCTGTATTGATCAATTTCACTTTAACACATTATCACAAGTTGAATTGTTTATTTTGTTTCTAGTTGGTGCTACACGTGCTGCTGTTGATGCGGGATTCGTACCAAATGAACTACAGGTGAACTACCATCTCTCATCAGATAAGTATATAAAGTTTTGAACCAGCTTATAGATAGGTCAACACAATGCTTTGATAATTTTTTTTGGGTATATACATTCAAATGCTGTTGAGCACTGTTGTGCAAGCAGTACATGCCATTTGTATAAATATATGTAGCTTGTAATACAATTGAGTGATGGATAAATATTGTTCTTGTATGATTTTGTGCTTCTTTGAAAGAAAGTTTCCCAATGTGTCTTTTAGGTCGGGCAAACCGGGAAGATTGTAGCTCCGGAGTTGTATATGGCGTTTGGTGTTTCCGGAGCTATTCAACACTTGGCAGGCATGAGAGATTCCAAATTCATTGTTGCAGTAAACAAGGATGCAGATGCACCCATATTCCAGGTAATATGAATTCTCCTGCATTATACCATATTTTCAGTTGAATTTCCATGAGCATCACTTGTGGGTCAAACTTGATCATCTTGTTTAGATTTTTGTGATGAATCTTAACCAAAGTACAACTTCTTGTTCAAACAACATAAAAATTGTTTTAAGGGTAGTTAACTGGCCTAATTAGTGTCAAAACACCCTTGAATTCTCACAATATCAAGTGTCTCTTCTTTGAGGCCAACTTGTAATAGATTCATGGTTAGTTTGTTGATATCACTTATATATTGTAGGTAGCTGACTATGGACTGGTGGGTGATCTCTTCGAAGTTATTCCGGAGTTGCTAGAGAAGCTTTCCGACAAGAAATAAAGTGTGAAATGTGTAGTATGGTCCTAACTAATATTGCTCAATGGATTCTCATGGAACCTTATTTCACAACTCATCGCGAGTTGGAAACTGATAGCAATAATGAAATCCATTTCTGTGATTCTATCCCGAGTAACGGTTTCCATTGTTGCTCTCTCATATATTCGGATACAAGCATTATGGAAGAAAGAACGTTTTTTCATGAAGTCTGGAATCGGCAAACAGAAACCAGCCATTAAGGCCTCTTCGTAAACGACGAGGTGAGGTGACCCTCTTTTCTCCAAGCATAGATAGATACTGCATTATGAGTCCCAAACAACACTGGCATATAAACCATTGAGGGAGAAAAGGAGATGTTCACAGCCCTCAAAAGCCTACCCTGTGAGGCGGTTCCCAACGAGTTGGCCCAGGTGTAGCAGGTGTTTCCTATGGTATGGATTAAATTCCCTTAGCACAGTGTTGGTGAAACGCATTCGCTGCACAGGTGAGCCAACACTCCTGTGATTGCTAGGAATAGGAGAAACAAAAACTGTTTGGTGTAAAAGTTTGTTCTAATACCACTCCTGTGCAGAAATCTTATACTAGTAAACTTTAATGATAGACCGAATGGAGCTCCTGCATCTTCGCCCGAAACGAGAGATAAGTGTGAATTCTGGAGTATTACCGAAACTATATATCGAACATGGTCTCAAAATCATACCTGAGAATGAGATACTGCAGATTAGGCCTACTCTTCAAAGAGATCATTATGTTCGATCTCCAGTCGATTGCACCTTTTACCGAAACTGAGATTAACTCGAGAAACGGAAAACTGCTTAAGCAAATAAGTCAATACTGCCAATTCACCGATTCCTAAATTTTGTAATGTAGGTAGAGTTGAAGACTATAGACAAATTTCATAAGCCCCTCGAAATCGTCGGTTTATGTGACTAGCTCGAGCGGACAATACTATCGGGAGTAATCTGCTGTTGAGTTCGGAACAACTGTCACTAGAAAAAATAAAATGTCACCAAAATCTTCAATTATCACCGAAACAACTGTCACCGGGAAAATATAATCAATTATCATCGGAAAAAATATCACCAAATGTAAACATGGACCGAAATGGTCAAATATTGACTAGTCAATATCAAAATTAAAAAAGGTCAAAAGGGAAAGTAGGAAGGTTTATAGAGATGGAAAGAAAGAGTAAAAATGTCAAAAACAAACATTTATTTAATTTATTTAAAAAGTAGACATTTACTTAATTATAACATTTTTTTTAGACATCTACTATATTAAGCCTAAAAAAAGGGTGATGATATCTTCACCGCTAATTTTTACTATTTCCACCACTAATCACCGCATAGGTATGCGGTAGTCTTAATCCACTTTTTCCAAGACCCACCGCATATACATGCGGTGGATCCGTTGACCGTATACAAACCCACCGCATAGGTATGCGGTGGGTTATGACGACGGTATACATGCGGTCAGTTTTTGGGCAATTGAAAACGGTTTGTAGAAGTGGTCCAAAACCGTCGCTATAATCCACCGCATACCTATGCGGTGGGTTATGGCGACGGTTTTGGACCGTTATGGCGACAGTTTTGACTGTTATGGCGACGGTTGAAACCTACCGTATACCTATGCGGTGGGTTATAGCGACGACTTTGGACCGTTATGGCGACGGTTTTAAACTTGCATACTTCTCGACCCACCGCATACCTATGCGGTGGGATCGTTGACTGTCATTAAACCCACCGCATACTTATGCGGTGATTAGCGGTGGAAATAGTAAAAATTAGCGGTGGAGATATCGTTTCCGCTAAAAAAACTACTAATTTATTGCTAAATTTGGATAGTTAGCATAGTTTGGTATAACCAAATTTGTATATAATTATTAATTAATGTCTTAAGACATGTGTTAAAAATTTTAATTGAGAAATTCTCTCATAGATATAAAAACTCAAACCTCATAAAATATTATATATTTATAAAATGCCTAAATTATCCGCAACTATAAAAATGTGGCAAGGCAGCTCAAATCCCCCTTCCTCTTTCTTCGCAGTCACAGCAGTGTTATCTCCTTCGTCGCCGGAGATCCGGCGCCGGTTTTCACTCCCACGACAGCAACAGTAAGGCGGAATTGAATTCCAGCCCTCCAATGGAGCTTCCAATCGCAGACACTGCCACCTGCAGCTTTCCATCTATCTCCTTCGGGACGCCCACCACCTGTTCGACGAAATTCCTCAATCACCGGAACCAAACGAGGAGGAAGCCAAGCTACAGACTCGTGATTGTGGCGGGAAAAATCACACAGGCGGATTCAAGGGGGCTTCAAAAAGAGCCCAAGAAGGACCTGTCTCGGATTCTATGGACGGAGGCTGCTATTAAGAATATTGAGAGGAAAGCCAAGTCCAAGAAGTACCACAATTTGTGGCCGAAAGCTGTTTTGGAGGCCCTCAATGAGGCCATTAAGCACTACCGTTGGGAATCCGCTCTCCAGGTTGATTTTGCTTGAATTGGTCATTTGGTTTCAAATTGGTATTAATATTGGTATATGGTTTCTGTTTCGGTTTCAATTTCAATTTTGGTATCAGTACAGAATTGAAATCAAGTAGTGGACTACTTAGCCAGAATTGAAATCAAGGTTCGCATATTTAACTGCTATAAAGAATGTAATCAAGTAGTGGACTACTTAGCCAGTAGAGATCTTGATCCACATATGCTTATAGGTAACCCTGTTTATAGAGATTTTCATACGAAAAAATTCGTAAGGATGATACCGGGCTATTCCAAGCACCAAGCATTGGGATGATTGATTTGATATCGATTCCCCTACAAAACGCCCCTGAGTGGGTTGGATTCTGATTTTGGATTTGAGCTTCTCTTGATTATGTTTTGGTTTAGAGAGTTGCTACTTTCGGTGTTTTGTTATTTATTAGGCTTTTTTGCTTGCAGATTTTCAGTCTTCTTCGCAAGCAACATTGGTATGAACCAAGATACCAAACATATACAAAGCTTTTGGTGATGCTTGGAAAATGCAGGAAGCCAGAGGAGGCTGGGAAGCTCTTTGAAGTTCTTCGGTCAGATGGGCTTCAACCGACGGTTGATGTTTGCACTGCTCTTGTGAATGCTTATGGACTCAGTAACCTCTTTGACCTGGCATTTATCACTCTTGAGGATATGAAATCTGCCTATGATTGCAAACCGGATGTGCATACATATTCAGTTCTGATCAACTGTTGCCTTAAAAATCGGCGTGTAGATTTGATTGATAAGATCCTTGAAGAGATGTCGTATCTTGGAATTCTATGCAGTGAAGTCACTTATAACACAATAATCGACGGTTATGGCAAGGCTGAAATGTTTGAACTGATGGAGAAGTCGTTGTCTGAAATGATTGACAGCGGAACATGCCTTCCGGATGTTTTCACTTTGAATTCTGTCGTTGGGGCTTATGGCAATGGCAGGAATATCGAGAAGATGGAGAAATGGTACGAGGAGTTCCGGTTAATGGGGATACGCCCGGATGTCAGGACTTTCAACATTTTGATACGATCATATGGAAAGGCAGGCATGTATGATAAAGTGTCGTCAGTATTGAACTTCATGGAGAAAAGGCTGTACTCCCCAACTGTGGTAACCTTTAACATTGTTATTGATATATTCGGGAGGGCGGGGAAAATCATCATGATGGATGAATTTTTCTTGAAGATGAAGCATCAAGGGACTAAACCTAATACCATTACCTATTGCTCCCTTGTTAACGCTTATAGTAGAGCGGGAAAGTTGCATAGGGTGGACTCGATTCTTAGGCAAGTAGAGAACTCGGATGTGGTCCTTGATACTCCATTCTTTAACTGCATCATCAGTGCCTATGGCCGAGTTGGTGATATTGAAAAGATGAACAGGCTGTTCACGTCAATGAAGGAATATGACTGCAAGCCGGACAATATCACCTTCACTACCATGATCCAGGCATACAATGCTAAGGGCATGGCTGAAGCTTCCCAGGATATAGAATCTACTATGCTTCAGATGCGAAGCAATTCAGGTATTTTGCAAGCTCCGGCCTCGACTCTTTTTGGTATGTCAAAGTTTAATCTTGCTTAAAATTATAATCTTGATGAAATTCTATGAATAGATTAAAATTTTAAAGCTATTTTCTTGAAAGTTGCAAAAAAACTTCCCTACACCGCTTTGAAAAGCTCTGCCAAACAGGCCTTTAACATAAAGTTTTTAATATTATTTACTCAGTGACTAAGCTGATTGCGAAATGAAAGCTGTCGAGGTCTAACTACATTCCTTGTGACGGAATTTGTCGCCCTCTCCAAGCATGTATATAAGATTTGGAAGGTATTTATTCAGAAACGAGGAGACAATCTAATCCGGGGAATATCAGGTATGGTCTGTCATGGAAGCAACATGGATTTGATGGATACAGGTTACCTTATCCTGCTTTTTCTATGCATCTGTGTTTGACGGGTGGATGTTGGATGTGCATCACTGCATATAATCTAGTTATAATTTGTAAATGTATTGATGAACATGAATAGTGGTCCTTGCAGCCGAAGAGGCTAAGTGCTTGAGTGCAGAAACAATCTGTTGGATCGTTTTGGGAGAGTTATGTTTCATTGATTGCGAAGATGGGGCTTAATTTGATAAACCTCGTCGACCTAAATATCTGGAATTTTATTGAAATTTATGATTCGGAAAAACTGATTCAATCAGAGTTGATCCAATAACTGAAATGACTCGGAACTCGAAATGACTCAAATCCGCAACAGATTTGAGTCAATTATTGTGTTTTACTGTCATTGATGCAAATAATACAGTAACAAAGAACATTTTCCATGGTGTGGAAATAGCCAAACCGAACATCAAAATGATGAGATGTGTTGGAGGGTAAATTTTGGTGAATTGATTTAAATTCATGATATCATAAATAATGTCATCGAATTTCATCAAATTAAGCACAAAGCTTAGTGTTTCAAAATTGGGCCTTGAAAAATTCAGTCTCTCCCCATTTGCTCCTCCTCCCATCTCAGTCTCTCCTCATTCATCCTTTCCGGCGACTCTTCACTCCTTACTCTTCTTTCTCTGGCGGTGTCGTTCTTTTTGTCTTCCATCCACCTCCAGCCAGTGTTTCCTTCTTTCCTCCTTCCTTTCCCGGTTGTGCCGTCGTTGGTCTTACTTCATCTGTTTTTCGGTGAAGTTGCTCCAAGTGAGGTCCAATGGTGGCGTCTCTGAGTATGTATTTGGTTTTTGCATCTTGTTTTTGTCCTAATTTCTTGTGTGTCTCCCTATTTTGCATTCTATTGATTGTTGTTTTTGCGGATTTTCGAATTTGTTGTTCTCTTTTGCTTAGGGTTTCGAAATTTGGGGGAATTATGCAAAAGCCGTGATATCGGTTACATTGATGTTGCTCTTTAATTTTTGATGCCATCGAGTTGTTTGCAACTATGATTCCAACTATCCTTTTGTATCTGTGTACATTTGGTCGTTGAATAGCTGGTTTTTCTCTTCTTTCTATTTGTTGTAAGTTAGAGTTGTGGTTTTTGGCTATTTAACGGTAAGAGGTCACCTCAGTAGCATGTAAGATTTTATTGTTAAATTTAGGTTTACCTTATCTTCAATTGTGATATATGAGGATATTATCATTGGAGTAGAAAGTGTGTGAAGTTGTTTATGTTTTAGTTTTTTTCAGCTTCAATTGTGGTATATGAGTACATTGTTTGTCATCTTTAGATTTTGGTTGCCATTTAGTTGTCATACTTTGATATTTGTCATCCTTTGTTGTTGATGTAGTTTATTAGGAAAGTAGATGTACCATATGTTATGTTGTTTAGTTTGTGTCATCCTTTGAATTTGGTTCCATTTAGTTGATTCCAATCTAGTTACTCTTGCTTTAGGGTGATATTTGGTATCTTGCCTATTCAGTTCCCATTTTATGTAAATGATTCTAGTTTTCTTGTTGTATATTTTTAAAGCTTTCCTTCTTTCCTTCAGTGATGACTCTGAGATGTTGCCTTGTCCGGTTTGTTCCTTTATTTTTCTGCTCCAATTTATTGTTGTATACATTTTCCTTTTTTCCTTCTTTGTTTCCTTTCCGTTTTTTTTATGTTGTATACATTTTCATTATATTTTTCTGTTTTGTTGTTTTTTTTTGTAGTTTTTTAGTATATTCGTGAAGATCGGGATACTTTTTATGGGAAGTATAATTTGTACTCCCATATTGATGTTATTCCTACCTTGCCCTCTGATATTCCTGTGAATCTGCCTTCCCCCTCATTCCAGAAATCTCCCAAACTTAGGGCTATAGGTGCTCCTACTAGGAAGTCAACTCGTGTCGTCAAAGCTGTTGCTGCTGCTTTGGAGACCCCCTACACTCGAGGTGCAAAGAAGCATGGAATTCCTAGAAGGCCTAAATTCTCGTCTTTTGAACTTGATGAATGCAAATCGTTTTATGAGTGGCTTCTTTCTGAAGAATAAGTTTTGCATTTGTAGCTTCTTTTTAACTAAAGTTACTGTCTGTTTTTTATTATATTGTTTTCTTTATTTTGAGTCAATGTTTGGTGTCTAGTTGTTGTATGCTTGTTTTTATATTGTTTATCATTTTTTTTTTGGTTTTTTTTTTGTATTGTAAGAATCATTGTACTCAACTTGCAGACAATGATATTATGGTGGACAAGAAGTTTTTTTCCTGATCTTGTGAGAAAGCAACAGTGGCTTCCTGATGAAGTAAGTCAACTCACGTATAACTTGCAACATTCATTTCTTAATTTTCTTTATTTATTTCTTTCTCTTTCCTTTTTATTAACATTGCCAAATTTAATTTCCGTTTTGTATGTGTTTTAGCATATAGGAGAGGCCATGTCCCACTTTAGAAAGCATATTGCTGATAATGAGCACAAATATAGAGATATTGTGATAATGGACTGGATTTGGCTTGCAAAGTTCAATGAAAGTTTTTTCAAGAAGTTTAAACTAGGTAAAGCTTCTTTTGGCGATACCCTTTTCAAGTATCTTGATTCTTGATGGTATGTTGCTGCAATTGTATGGTAAATCATGGCTTGGTGCAAAAACTGTCTACGCACCCTTCAATATCAAAAATAAATATTGGGTTGCATTAGAGATTAATTTGGGTCTTGGGCAAGTGAATGTGTGTGATTTTGGAATCTACCTCTATAGGTATGATGAGCTGCAGTTAGTTATGGAGCCACTCTGCACCATGTTATACGAGCTCTGTTGAAAGAGTCAGACCACTTTTCACACTTGGGGCAAAGCATTAAGTCCCCTTTTAAAGTTAACAGATTTGGTGATCTCCCTCAAAACAATTATGGTAAGTGTATCATCTATTTTAAACAACATATGGATATGTATATATAGTATAAATTGATCTAACTCCTATTTTTTTTATTGCATTGTATGGGCAGTTGTGGTGTTTACACCATTAAAGCTATTAAAGAATTAGCATTTGGTGGGGGTGTGTATGCATTTGAAGATAACCGTGTTCAAGCATATCGTGAGAAGATGACAATCGAATTTTTCCATTTCCGTTGGATTGTCAGCACTCTGGAGTAATAGTGTTGTGTTAGGACTGTTTTGGGCAATTAGTCCTTTAGCTTGCCATAACTTTCTTAGAGCATCCATCCTCTCATTTTGTAACTAGGGCAATTATGGTTATTGGATATCAACTAGTTCTTGTTTTCCCCTTAACAATTTAGTCCTTAGAGCTTGCAAACTCTCTTTTTCCACTAAGGTGGTTGTTTATTTACAAACATAAACAATATGTCTTTGGTTCTATGATTTGTCTAATTTCATTAGTTGCATTATATTGTCCTCTTGCTTTTCTCTTCTTCTTCTTCTTTTTTTTTTTTTTTTTTTGCATCTCTTTGATATCAACTATGAGTTTGAATGACATCAACTGAATGGCATTATAGTTTTATCAAATGAATGACATTAACTGAATGACCGATTGTTTTTCCCTTCTTTTTTTTTGGATCTCTTTGATATCAAATTTGATTTTAAATAGCATCATAATTTCATCAAATGAATGACATCAACTAAACTACCTCTTGTTTGTTTTTGTTTTTTTGGCATCTCTTTGATATCAACGTTGAGTTTGAAGTTTCCCCATCAAGCAACCTTGTTATGGCGTTGATGCCAACTTTTATTGCTTCCATCTCAATTTTCGTTGTGATTGTGATGGTACATGTCAACATATACACTTTCATCCACATGCTTTTATTGATTCTTTCTCACTTAAAAAAAAAAAAAACTTTTTCAGTACATCCTTTGTTTCTATTTGATATATTTCATTAGTTGCATCACATATCTTGCATCAAACGAATGAACTCAACTAAATGTCATCAAACTTACACTTTCATCAAACGAATAGACTCAACATGCTTCTTCAATCATATGTTGGTATCAACAAAAAAATAAATAAAAAACACCCCGAATGTCCCCTTATACATTTGATATCTCAACAACTTTGGCATCATCAACATTGTTAGTCTTTTGATGCCACCTTCTATTCAGAGGATGAAAGACCCCATTGGTTTGTTTTTTAAGAGCATCTCAAATGATGCTAAATAGACAATTGTTATTTCAACACAAATGAAATACCATATTCATTCATTTATATCATGAACTTTGGGTTTTTAATCCATATAAATCTAGGGGTCGATTGGTATTGATATCAAGATATCAGATATCGATATCGATATCGATGTCAGTATATCGATATTAGCTCATATCTTAATATCCATGTTTGGTATATTGCAGGATATCATATATCAAATCTGATATATGATATCTGCTGTTTGTAATGAAATTTCAAGATATCAGGTATCACATGTGTATGTTTGTTGTTAGTTAAAACAATAGAATGAAATTATAATACGATCCAATCAACATAGCATAAACTAGAATAAAATAGAGTGTTTTCCAAGTGACACAAGTGTTTTTGCCACCCTGCCACCATTTGGCATCCAAAATTTGTACAAAAAATGATTAGTTAGTTGCCACAAATGTTTGATAGGTAATGCACACACTAGTTCAAGACCTGTCAGCAACAATTGTAACCAATTTTACGATAAGCATGATGGCTACGTGCACTAGCTTTTGCCTTTCCTTCTTTCTCCATATCGATTCAAGCTCATATGAATCCATTGCTATTCATAAAACAATCAAAATAACACCCAAATTTCAGCACAAGTAAAAAATATCATCTCAAACAAAGCAACATAAATTTCAGCTTCAACATTAACTAAAATTATAACACAAACCAGGGCAAAAATTTCAGCCTAATTGCAGCCAAAAAATTGCATAGAAAGAGAGCATAAATATCAGCCAAATTGCAGGATAAAATCGCCCGGAAGGAGGGCAAAAATCACAGCCAAATCTCAGTCACAAAATCGCACAAACAAGGGCACAATCGCAGCCAAATTTCAGTCAAAAATCACACACAAATTTCTCAGATTTCACCCAACAATCAGCCAACAATTCAGAGCCAAAAATCGCACAAACCCTAGGATCTACAACCGAAAATTCAATTGACATGCCTGTACTGGCGAGGAAAGAAAAAGGAGCAAAGAAAGAGGAGAGAAGAAGGAGAGAAGAGAAGGAAGAAGAGAGGAGCGTACCTGAAGAGGCAAGAACGAACAGAAGGGAGCAAGCAGAAGAGAGGGACGGAGATATCAACCTATACCGCCCAAAATATCGGTATATCAAAATGGGCTTGTGATACCCAAAACCTAACATCTAGTATATCACTCGATATCGATATACTCCCGTACCAAACACAAATATCAGATATCACCCCTTGATATCTGATATCGATACCAAACGACCCCCTAATGTTTCATATTAAAAAAAATAGAGATATCATGTCTTTGCTCAAATTAATCAATTTGGTTCTACATGTAAAAAAAAAAAAAGGTTATTGAGTTTCTTTATTTACCTAAAGGCATTCCTCTTGGTGTTGTTCCTCTTGGTGTTGTTCCTCTTGGTTTTGTTCCTCTTGGTTTTGTGCGCTGCTTGATGCTTTATCTGGACATGTCATCTTGTTGTGACTCTTATTCCCGCAAATGCCACACTTGTACGTCACATTCCTTTTCTTCTGTTGCCCTTCACCAACCGATGAAATCCGGCATTTTCTTGGTCTTCCACTCTTCTTACAGACTATTGGAGGCCGACATTTCATCTGTTTGACATCTTCTGGGACATTCCAATTATCTTGGCAAGGTACTGGGTATATGATTTCTTGGTATGCCATGTACAAAGCTTGAATTTTGTAGTATTCACTTACAAAATCAGTGATATTGAGTTTCATCCGCTGAATTGCAACAATAGCATGAACACATGGTATATGATCTAAATCAAATACCCTGCAGCTGCATGTCTTTTGTGCCAAATCAACTACACCAGTAAAGTTCCCACCAACAACATTACATTGTGTATCATTCAACACATTTACTTCATATCTTCCTGAATGATTATCTCTTTTCTGTAATATGTCTTTCACGGTTGATGGCAAATCAGTGATCTCTGCTGCCTTTTCTCTACGGTCATTGAACCAATCCGCCATTTTATTTCTAATATGCTCAAAAAGTGCAACAATGGGGTAACCTCTTGCTTCTTTCAATATTTCATTTATACACTCTGCATTATTTGTTGTCATAAGATTGTACCTGTCACCTTGGAAGTGAGCCCTCGACCATTTTTGGAAGTCTGCATCTTGGAGATAATTTCCAATCTCATTGTTGACGGCACAAATGCTTCGGAAGTATCCTTCAAATTCCTTAATAGTGTAGCATTCAGATGCATTGGTGACAAAGTGAAGGACTCCACGCTGTTTGTATCTTGCCTTTATATCTTGTTTCAAATGACGTGTGCAGATAACATGCTTTGCTGATTTGTATACAGCCTCTACAGCCTTGCTGATGCTCACATGCTGATCAGATTCAAATACGAGTTCATGCGTATCTGGAATAACATTAGACAATTTCTCAAGGAACCACTTCCATGCATTATCATTCTCTGAGTCCGCCACTCCAAAGGCAAGTGGATATACATGTCTATCAGCATCTTGCGCCGTTGCTGTAATTAAAATCCCTCTAAATTTCCCATGCAGAAAAGCAGTATCTAGCATGATAACCTACAAAATGAAATTTATAGTTTTTAATATATTCTAACAAAATTTTTTTTTATAAAAATAAATCCTTTAATGTGTACCTTTCTCATCATGTGAAATCCTCTAATGGATGCTCCGAATGAGAGGAATGCATACTTGAAATGGTTACAAGTATCCATCTCTATGCATGTATATGTCCCTGGATTTACTTTTTGTATCATGTACAAGTATGATGGCAACATTTTATAGTTTTCCTCTGGTGTTCCTCTTATCAAGTCTTGTGCCATTCCTTTTGCTCTCCATGCCTTCCAGTAACTCACATCTTGCATAAATTCTTTTTGCATTGTATTTCGAATCTGCGTAAGATCTGGCCCTTTTGTGACACCTTCATACCTTCATTAGTGATACGGAAAAAGTAAGTAATAAACTCAAATTTTGATCACAAACTAACTGTCATCTTCATTCGTACAATTGATATATTTTAGTTAATGCATTGTCATTAATCATACCTTATCTTAATCTTATCTGCTACAGCTTGATATGATGGTTTCCGGTGTTCTCTGCATCTAACCGAATACGGACAAGTGTGCTCTTCATTTACTCTTCTAATCTCAAAGTAACTTGAGTTTTTCACACAGGTTGCTACCACTGTCCATTTGCAGCTGGCATCAATACAGATCACTTTGTATCTTGTATGTGTTGATTTCTTCACTCGAAATTGGAACTTCTCTTTCACTGCCATATTAGCGACTGTAGTCTTTAGCTCAGTCTTTGAGTTGAAAATCTGACCCACATAGATGAAATCAACCGTATCTTTCTCATGATCACTAAGGTCTTCATTTTGATCTTCATCGTTGTCGGGCTCTGTATCTTCTGATGCAACAACAGCAGTGAGAGCTAGTAAGCCATCAACACTCTCTTGAGCATACTCATCAGACACTGTGTCCACACTTGTTTGTTGCACAATTGTAATTATTTCACTCTCATTCACCTTTTTCTTTGCAGCTACATGTAATGGCAAAGACCATGCTACCTGAGGCGCCTCATTTATAGACATGAATGCCTTGAGATCTTCATTTTTGTTGATTGTAAATGGAGCTTTCAATTTTTGTAAAGGATGCAAGTGACTTAGCTCCAGCTCATTTGTTTCTAGGCAAATGTCAAATCTATCACTAATCATTTGTTTGAGTGAATCCAACTCAATTTCATTCTGAATGACAAATGCCTTTGAAACAATTTCACCAACATATTCACAGTAACCCTTTGTCATCTCCAATTCTCCTCCAAAACACACTGTCAATATATTTATGTCCATCTGTCGGCAGAAAACAGGGTACGATATATCAACAATATATGAACAACAGAGATGCAAATTTTAGCATAGTATTACTTGCAAAAAGAGCCTAATTAATCCAAACACAAACTGGAACTGAATTCAGTTGGAAAAAAATATTAAATCAGAAGTGACTCAAAGTTTGCCCAAAGTTGTCAAAATTGACAAATATATATAAAGTCAGGCAAAAGGAGAGATGGCAAAAGGAAAAGTTCCAATTGAAGCTACAAGTGCCGGTTTAATCAAGTTAAATTCAGACATTGAAGTTGAAAGATTAACCAAAAACAGAGAGAAGTAAATTTTCTAGAAATCCACATACCTAATTCTTCAAACTGCCGAGGCTCCTGGATTTCCCGTCCTTCTCTTGGCTGTCCCAAACCCAAAAGCCTTAAAACCACAAATTGCAAGGGAAAATAAGTCAGGCTTAGAAATTGAACACCCAATTGATGGTAGATGTGGGAGGACATTCGAGACTTAGGGCATAAATTAAACAAAAACGAGAGCCGACATACCTAAGGTTCGCTGTGACACTCTCGAGGGCGTCTCGCAGCACCGCTCTTGAGGGTGTCGTCGGATCTGCGGCCCTCTCCCCTAATCGCCCAAAACCAAGTCTCACTCAGCTAATGTCGACCCCGGAGTTCGTCTGACCGGCCGCTGCTCGTCTTTGAAACGCGTTGAAGAGTTTCAAGAGCAACCCTAACCCTAGGTAAAACGCCCAAAAACGAGACCCTTTTCAATAATTTTATTAGTTTATAGACCCTATAATAATTTTTTTGATCAAATAAACCTTTTCAAGTGTATTATTATCTATTTATCCTTAAAAAGATTTTGTTTTTTATGAATTAAAAAAAAAAATTGTTTTTAAAACCTACTCCGTATATCTCTCCTAGTTGAATAATCTATAATTTGATTAGCATATTATAATTAAGCATCTTATAATTTTGGAAATTGTTTAAGAAAATCACTATAGATAAAATAATAGAATGACTTCAGTCCCTAATTACGGGCTTTCAATATACATGTCAACGTTATTGCACAATCTGTATAAAAGAACTTGATATAAAAGATAATTGTATATAATTAACATCATAATCAAGCTACATCAAAAAATACTAGGAGGGCTCGGTTAAAAAAAACCATTCGTAGTCATACATATTTACAAAAATTAAAATTTATTTAGTACGAGGAGGGCCTAATCAAGCTACATGTCAGCGTTGTTGCATTATATAAGAACTTGATATAAAAGATTTGTATTAAAATCAAACAACAATTTCCGAACCAAGATTATCAGAGTCCACATTCGAAAACGAGTTTACAATAAATCATCACATTATATTACCCACTAACAGTAATTTCATTGTAATATATGTGATTACAATAATTAACATTCCCCAAATCGATTTTTTATTGTATTACATTACATAATTAGTTACAATATTTTTTAAAATTATATGTACAATATGTTATTTATTGGATGATATTAAGAATTAAAATAGATTAGTTATTGTACCCCATTATGGAATTACAATATTGTACTCTATTTTTGAATTACAATATTTTATTTATTAATGTACATTGTATTCCCCAACTTGATTATATAGTTTATTAAAAGAGGTCCTAATCATTTAATTCACTTTAACCTTTATAATTATATTACACGATTAACTTAGTGTAACACGATTCATATTGTAATAAATATTACAATAAATATACGTATTTTAATGTTCAATGTAATCTTATTGCATGTATATATTGTAATGTAATGATTGTTGTATTCCACTATTCATGTAGTGTAATGATTATATTATTTTATTGTAAAGGAAGAGTTTGTACGTGATGTCTTATAATATATTGGGTAAATTGCAGAAACCACCCCTTAAATAGGGTCATTTGCACAAAACCACCCGCTAAAATAAAAATTGCAGAAAACCACCCACTAAAACAAATCTGTTAACAAAAGACCACCCGATTCCCAATTTCCGTCAAGTCTCTGTTTAAAGTGCTGAGAATACACTTTTGCCCCTATTTTAAATAGGTATTGTCATATTGACCACCACCCATGGTTATCGTCTTCTTGTTGCCACTTTCCACCGCCATTACTACTGCCAACTTGAAGGTTTGAAGCCATCATCATCAAGGATTCAAGGTGGCCTCATCAACCATAACTGCCCACCGCCACCCTCTCCCCTTACAATCCTACTCCTATTCCCCCACCACCGATGACCTTCGCCACCGTTTATATCACATTGATTTCAACAACTTCATTTTTAATTGAAATTTCATGCACAAATTGAACACCAGTAAGAATAACAAAATCAAATTTGAATCATTACACACTAATTTAGTCCATCGATTCTATAGTTCAAAGTTTAGACAACTCAAAAACCAATACAAAATCAAATTAGGGTTTCATATAAAAAAAATCCCCAAATTAGAGCAATTTGAACTTTTGAATTAGAGAGGGGTACATAAAAGAATCCAATAAGCTTCAAGTGCGATGTTATGCTCTCCAAATACAAGGATGAAGAGGTTCTTCGGTGTTTCGCCAAGCAACATCACCAATCCCTATGCTGAAACAATCTCGCTGGCGTAGCCGTCGACTGTGTCGGGGACACTTTCACCTACACAACAACTTAAGAATCAAAGAAGGAACAAGATGCGGTGATTGCACGACGACGTTCCCTCTCTCTCATTGCTCTAGTTGTTGATTTGGACTTTGAAACTTACCAGTACCACACATCCATACCTTCGTCTCCACTCTCCAACTCCACCTGCATTCTTCAATCTTCCCACTTCTCAAATGGCAAAAGGTTTAAAGCGTTGTTCCCTTTTTACCCTTTAAATCTATTAAAAATATAAGGGCAAAATAGTAACTACACACTTTTTAACATCAATCTTAACGGAAAGAAGGGAACGGGTGGTCTTTAGCAAACATTTAGTATTTAAGGGGTGGTTTTTTGTAAATTTAAATTTAACGGGTGGTTTTGTGCAAAGTGCTAAATTTAAAGGGTGGTTTTCTGTAATTTGCCCTAATATATTATATACTAGATCTTTTAAAAAAAATATTTAAAAAAAAAGGAAAGAATGAAGGTAAAAAGTGAAAGGATAATTTTTCTATCAAAAAAGAAAGAAATGATAATTTAAGAATATTTGGTAATTTATTATTATTAATTTTTATAAATAAAAAATAGGAAAGAAAAAGAATTAAAGCTTAAAGCTTAAAAGGGCAATTTAGCCATTAAAACATTACAAGGTCTATTAAATAAAAAAAACTATTGATGGGGTCTATTTACTTAACCATATATTGAAAAGAGTCTGTGTACCCAATTACCGCTTGTAAATTCATGGATCTACTTAACTGAGGTGGGCTAGGCTCTCGGATGGCCCTTTCCTGAGGCTCCAATTAATTTTTTTTTGGTCCAAAGGAGAGACGGGGCTCTCAGAGTCTCCACGCTTGTAATGCGCTTTATTAAATATGAAAAAAGGGCTAAGTAGTCGGCATACGAGGGATAGCCCGACCCCTTACATCACTACGCAAAACGGAACTAACACCCGCAGGTGGGTCAAATAATACAGTCAAACCATAGTTATAAGAGAAAGTTATGCTAGCAAGTTGATCCGCTACTCGGTTCGCCTCGCGATAGATATGTCGAAACTAGATAGTCCAGTCTCTTCTAATTAAACCCTGACACTTGGTGACAAGGCTAGCCAGTGGGTGGCAACGGGGTATGTCTTTACCTAGGAGAGCGATTACAAGTTGGGAGTCCGTTTCCAATCTCACCAACCTATAACCATTCTCCCAAGCGAGTTGGAGTCCCTGGTACACCCCCCACAACTCAGCCATGGGGACTGTGCAAGGGCCAACTCTCATAACGAAACCCCGTTGCCACTCACCCGTACTATTACGAATAACACCAGCTGCAGTAGCTTCACCATCATGTCTTACCACTCCGTCCGTATTGATCTTCATCCATCCGTCCTCTGGTCTCTCCCAAGCAATCCACTCTTCCCTTCTTTGATTGTTATCTTCTTTGCCAACAAGTTTTGTCCAGCTCTTTTTATAATCCGACATCAATGCTAGAATGGTATTCTTCTTGTTCCCTTTCCACTCTTTGTCTTCAAACACCATGGAATTTCTCCATTTCCATATCCACCATAGGGCTCCTGCAAATATGTCTTTCCAAGGCAACTGGGAATTTAAACGAGAAGGGTTAAGGAGGTTACCTCGTATCCACGCGGCGTACGGCGTCCCGAAAAAATCTCTATCAATCTGGTCCGTTTGGAGCTCCTTCCACACCGCCTCGTTCCTTCGCAATCACGGAATATATGCTCAAGTGTTTCCTCATGCTCTTTGCAAACCGAGCACAGCGCGGAATCCGTCATGTGTCTTCTGTGTCTCTCGGTGTTAGTCAGTACAACACCCCACACACACTTCCAACTGAAGACACGAGCCCGTTCATGGATGCCGAGCTTCCAAATAGCATTGAAGACCTGACCATCAGCCGATCGCCAACCACCTCTCCCTTGAATAAGGCTATAGGCTGAAGCCGTGGTGAACATCCCCGATTCGGACAGATTCCAGGCCACTTCATCACGTTCCCCCTCAATCAAACCCACATCCATGCTCGACAGTTTCACCAGCAGCTCCTTCGGAAGGTGATTCCTTATTTTCGGCCAGTCCCAATGCCCCTCTTCACTCCACAAATCAGCAGCTGTCCGGTTAACCTCATCGTCCGGTATATTCCCAACAACCAGTTGCTCCAACGGCAGGTCCATAATCCATACATCTTTCCAAAATCTGATATCCGAGCCGTCTCCAAGGATCCATCGAAGCCCTTTATTAACAACTTTAGCAATTCCAGCTTGAATACTCCTCTAAATATGCGAGGGATCAGCCGTAATGACCCCAGCTCTGTTCGTGTACTTGCATCTCATGACATCAACCCAAAGAGTCTTATCCTTCGTTAGAAATCGCCATCCCAATTTTTCGACAAGGGCGATGTTCAAGCTTTCCATACTGCGTATGCCGAGCCCACCCTAGGCTTTGGGTTTGCAGATATCTTCCCAACCAATAAGATGAATCTTCCGATTGCCATTGTAGTCCCCCCAAATAAAACCTTTGCATATTTGATCAATCCTTTTGCACGTCGAGACCGGAACTAGAACTGATCCCATAGTGTAGACAAGGATATAATTTAGAACAGAACGCGCAAACGTAACTCTCCCGGCAAAGCTCAAAGATCTACTCTTCCATCCCGCTAATCTGTTCTTAATTTTTTCAAGAAGCGGCTCAAATGTAGCATTCGAGACACGGTTATGCAGAACCGGCATTCTGAGGTAGACCCCCAGATTGGAAGTAACACCAATGCCCCTCACCTCCCTAATTTGTCTCCTCAGCTCCATAGGAACATTAGAAGAAACAAAAATCTTCGATTTTTCCATATTCACTCTTTGCGTAGACACCAAACTGAACTTCCTTAGCACCTCCATGATGATCTCGATTTGCTTGACAGACGCCTCGGCACATAGGACAATATCGTCGGCAAAGAATATATGTGAAATCTGAGGGCCTCCTCTTGATATAGAAATCGACTTCCACTCCTTCCTCTCCACAGAGTGCATAATCAAATGACTCAGCCTTTCTATGCACAAAACGAATAGATACGGGGAAAGCGGATCGCCTTGTCTGAGCCCTCTTTCCGGAACGAATCTCTCCGTGACATTACCATTCCACAAAAGCTGCATTCTGGTGATCGTCACACAAGCATTGATCCATTGAATCCACTCTTCCGGGAGCCCCACAGTTCTAATCGTGTCATCGATGAAATCCCAATTCAGCCTATCGTAAGCCTTTTCCAGGTCAAGCTTCAGAATCATCCACTTCCTCCACTTCCTCTTCTTCTTCATGCAGTGAACAACCTCTTGCACAAGGATAATATTGTCTTGAATCAATCTTCCGGGAATAAAGCTTCCTTGAGTCGGACCTATAATATCTCCCATAATTTTCTACAGCCTAGCAACCATGGTCTTAGATATAATTTTGTAGAGCACATTGCAAAGTGCTATCGGTCTGAACTGCTTGATATATTCGGGCTTTCCCACTTTCGCAAACAAGACAATCAGAGTATCATTCAGCCCTTTAGGCATCTTTTTCTCTTTGAAGAATCTGAGCACCTCATCAATAACATAATCCCCAACTATACTCCAACATTTATGGTAAAAGATGGGCTGAAAACCATCAATCCCTGGGGCTTTTAGAGGTCACATGTCTTTCACCGCTTTCCAAACTTCCTCTCTCGTAAAAGGGCTAGCCAACAGCTCAACATGGTTCGTCTCCAAACATGGGAAACCATTCACATCAAGCTCGCTAACCCGATTGGAGTTGCTGTCCTCCACACTATATAACTCCTTGAAATAATTAATAGCTATTTTTTCCATAGCATTGTCTTCCTCCACCCATTCCTTTCGATGATTGAACAACCCCTCAATCTTTTTGCTCTTCCGTCGAATAACCATAGATAGGTGAAAGAAGGCCGTGTTCCGGTCCCCGTAACAAAGCCACTTCTCACGCGATTTTTACATCCATAACAACTCTTCTTGCTCGAGCACAATATCGAGATCCGTCTGCACTTGCCTCTCAATATTGAGTAAGTCATCAGACTTATACAACTTCGGATAAGCCTGCAAGATCTCCATTTTTTCAATCAGCTCACGTTTCCTAGTATGAATGTTGCCAAAGACCTCTCGATTCCAAGTAAGTAACACATTTTTCAACTTCGGAAGGGCAGCACGAACCTTACTATTCTCATCCCAGCAGCTCTTAACAACCGACATGAATTCAGGGTGCGTAAGCCAAGCCACCTCAAATCTGAACGACCTCTTATCCCTTTTCGAGGCAAGAGGAGGTTCGAGTCTAATCAATAGCAAACAGTGATCCGATGAGAATTTGGCCAAATGCTTAACCGTAGTGTCCGACCATCTCAATCTAGCATCTCCGTTCATGAAGGCTCTATCCAAGCGCTTAGCCACACGCGTCACCGCAGACAGCTCACGAGACCACGTAGTACCAGCTCCAACATAACCCATGTCAATCAGCTCACAATCATTGACCATACTTCTAAAATCATTAGAGTCCTTATGAAGCCCCCCTGAGCCCCCTTCCCTCTCATGAATCTCAAGAATACAATTGAAATCCCCTCCAACCAACACCGGACCCTTAATACCTCTAATCTCTTCTTCAATAAGAGGCCAAAAGTGTCTCCTTTCTTCCCATTTAGCAGGAGCATACACACTCACAAGATGCAGCGTCTTCCTCTTAACCACCACTTTCGCATGAATAAAGTTGGAATGGGTCTTGACAACCGACAGCTTTAGCCCCTCTTCTTTCCAGAGGATCCATAACCCTCCAGATCTACCTGAAGCTTCCACACGGACACTGTGATTAAATGCAAGCTTCGCACAAACACCATCAGCTTTGTCACCCGAAATTTTGGTTTTTGATAACACCGCAATATCCACCTTGTGGTTACGACAGATAGACCTCATCGCCCTACGAAACCCATCTTTACCGGCTCCGTAACAATTCCACATAAGGCACTTCATCATAAACAAACTAAAGAAAATGACCTCGGCGCACCAACACCACCTAAGAGCCCTCTTGCATTGGCTCATCGATCCTGACTATTCCCAGCATTGCTAGTCTCTTCAGCAGCCTCTTCCTCCTTACCTCCGTTGGCCATCTCCACGATCAAGTTATCGTTGGTAAGCTTAACATCTTTCTGCTCCTCCATGCTTCTGTTGTCCTGCACCATTGGCTCGCTTTCATCCCCGGGTTCAAAAACCTTGTTGGAGCTCCCTCTCGGCTCCTTAGCACCTTCACCGTTTGTCCTTCCACCAACATCACAGTCTTTAATAACGCTCTGTTCCTCAGTCTCCCCGTCCTCCCGTCTTCTTCTCTTACCTGTGCTCGGGCGCTCCGTTTCCACTATGTTCTCACTAGCTTTCAGCGCTTTCTTTCGGGCCAAACTCCTGTTTTTATTTCTTTTAGCCTTAGCCGCTCTCACTTCCTCCTCCTTCTCACTGTCTTCCATACTACTAAAGATGCTGATGACTTCCACTGTCTTCCCTGTCTTATCATTCATGCTCCCAGTCTTTTTACCCGCAACTGGCTTTACCCGCACCCCATTATTCTTCACTGCCCCTTGCTTACTAGACTCCCCTCTATCAAAGCCTCCCGTTTTTCACCCTCCTCTCTATTCAAAATTTCAAAATTATTTCCTTTTGAGCCCCTCGTACCATTCCCTTTATAGCCACGATCCTTTCCTTTCCCAGCATAATTCTTGACATAATCAGCTCCCACCACTTTTCTATTAGCCATATCCAATCCCTGCCCCGAATTAGAGAACTTTCCTTTCAAGTAGCTCGTCCTCTTCGCCGGATGCATGGCTGGACCAAACCTGGCTCCGCCGTTGATAGCTCCGGCATCTCTTCCGTTTTGCTTCCCAATGGGTTCTGCCCCTTCTTCACCCCCTTCCTTGGTGTCATTACTTCTATCTCTGTCCCCTTCCCTTGGAATCCCGCTACCAGCTTGACTTTGGTTACTGTTAGGGCTCGAAATGAACTAACAATGCGAGGCGTAGTGCCCATACCTGCCACAACGGTAGCAAATGGTTTACAAACCTTCATACTCAATGGGACAACTCTTCCCATTAATCGTCACCATTCTTTTAAGCGGCTTTCCCAGATCCACTTCCACACATATTCTCGCGAATCTTCCTCTATTCAGGAAAAGAGTCTTAGGGTCCACCAAAATTGGTTTTCCCACACCCGCCGCCATACTCCAGAGGATCGACTCATCATACCATTGCATTGGGACGTCGGTAATCCTAATCCACGTGGGTGCCAACGAAATAGTATCCGTTGTAGAGAAATCTGGCGTCCATCTCTTCAAGATCAGACATCTCCCGAAGACGGCCCAAGGACCTCCTGTCAGGACGTTGTTCAATTCGCTCTCATTATCAAACCGGGCCATAAAGAAGCCATTCGGAAGGTCGATTATCCGCATATTGTCCCCATACTTCCATAGGTCTCTTATCTTTCTTTCCATGACTGGGAAAGCAATGGGATATCCCAATACTTTGAACACAATTGCATTCTTCCATTCCGCTTCCAAAGCTCTCGCAACATCGGGAGCCACCGTGATCACCGGGTCACCCTCAGGTCCATCCGGAAAAGTGGTTGTGATCTTCCCTTCAAGAGAGCTTCTCTCCAATCTCGTTTTGCTCTTTCCATCTCCAAAACCTCCACTGGTGACATCCTTCCAAGACGGCTTGGGTGCACCCCCAATCCCCATCAGAGACGCACTCAGGCTATCAGTAGAGTCACCCTTCTTCCCGTTGCTTCCCACCACGAATTTCAAGGCGTCGTTCTTAGCAAGAGATTCCAGGGAATTCGTCGCTGCCACCCAAGGGCGTCCTGTCGAACTGCATCAGCACACTGAGCAGGAATACAAACGTTGACGAAGCGCGAGAAAAGACCCAAATGATCAAGCAAATCAACCATATGGTTCCCTTCATGGAAGGTATGAGCGAAGGAGACGCAGTCAAACGCACGTTAGAGGCCCATAACATCGAAGATCGCCAATTCAATCTCCCATATATGGACACCACCAAACCCCCTTCAAAGTATCGATCACCTTCAGACTACCCCCTTGATCTCAAGGCGGGATTAGCCCCGCGTCGCAGCTTCCTGCAAGCTAGTTAGAAGGCCAAAACACTCATCATGATCAACTGACACCATCCCGTGACCCCGGGCACGCACAACAGAACCTCCCCATGACAATCCCTGAATACGAATCCGGAAGCCGCGCGATCCGAACCGATCTTCGCATCATCGAAATTTAGTTTAACGACGCCTATAGACGGTTTTTTCCACTTTACCATTTTATGTCTTTTCGTTTTCTTTTGATAGGTGTTATTCCACTATTGTCTTTATCGTTTTCAAGATCATTTGTTTGCGCTTTCCTCCAGGTTCTTTTGTATTGCTTAATAAACCTTTCCCAATCTTCTATCTTGCTGACGTCATTGTTATCAAATAGAATTCTATTTCTCATGGTCTAGGCTCTCCAGAGCGAGAAAGCTAAGGCTGATTTTTGCTCCGAAGATAGATTAGAAAATATCTCAATAATGATAATCTTATAGGTTTTATTGTCTTTGTCGGCATTTCAGGTTACTTGTTCAACTTGTATATCCTTCCAACCAAGGACAGGGTCATCCGATATTTGGTGAAAATGTAGACGTTGTCTTCCATACCATGATCGCAGGGAGGGCAATTCATCGGGACATGAATTCCCTTGATTTGTAGTCTAGTTTTTGTTGGTGTCCCGTTTAGGGGATTTTTCTATAGAAAGTTTTTAATCTTTAATGGGCAATCGATTTTTCAAATCCATTCAACATGGTCGGGTTTTCCCCTTCTAGTAATCGTAATGTGATTTAATGAACTTGTCGTAGAGAACCTAGTATCATTTTTATTTGCAAAATCAACACTTTAAATGGAATTTTGGTTGTTATATCAAAATTGGTTTATTAAGCCATAATTTGTATACAAATTATTTATTTTAAAATTCGTATTATTTTTGGTTCACGGTGATAGTTTGTATTATTCGTGGTCAATTTTCTTTTAAAAATTTAGTACTAACATTTATAGAAATTGAAGTTGAAAGTTTTGACCCTAGATCTAGGGCTGGAAATCACCCGTGGGTGACCGACTCACCCGACCCGATTATTAGGGTGAAAACCCGAAAAAATCCGGGTGATGGATGGGTGATGGGTCGAGTGAAATGGGTGATGGGTCGGGTGATGGGTGATATATTTTCCACCCATTACCCGACCCATCACCCGACCCGCTTAACCACCCGTTAGCCCACCCGATTATTATAAAAAAAAGAGGCTACTATATAAATAATACTACGTATAATTTAACATGACTAACATATTTCTCCTTTTCTACCTCTACGTTCTCCATTTTCCAAGTGTTATTGTTAAAAAAGTCTAAAAAAACTTGCATTATTTAACTCCATGTCTTTTTAAAATAATAAAATTTCTTTTATTTGTTTTGCATATACCGTTAGAGTGTACACAATTTGGCTCTTTCCAACGACTTTGTTAGCATCTACTGTATTAATACATGATTAACCGAATCATATTTTCCCAATTTGTCATGAGACTCGTAACAATAATCCTCTTAATGCAAATTAAGATATTAAAGAAATTACCAAATCAAGATATTAAAGAAATGACGCATAAATCTGTTTTCTAAAGACATAGTTTTTCTATACTATTTTTTTATATTGAGTCTAGTAACCGAGTTAAATTCATCTCATTCAGTTTGATATCAAACTTCTAATACTAATTTTGTAAGTTATGGATAGGGATATAATGTATGAATAAATATTTTATTAATTTAGTAAGATTCATACGTTGACATGGTTTATAAAATTATTGAATATAAATGATTTTTAGGTATGTCTTGTGACTCTTTTTTTTTTAATTCCTTCACCCGATTAACCACCTGACTCACCCGATTCACCCGACAGGTTGGGTGATGGGTGAAACATTAAACGGGTGGGTGATGGGTCGGGTGAAAAAATGGGTCCATCCATCCATCACCCGACCCATTTCCACCCCGGCTAGATCTTTGCCTCTTTGCTACAGCAGGGAAATTAACCAATTGGAACCAGAGCTTGCTTTCTCTAGTCTCTAGATCCTTCCACGAGTGGACTTGACCGGTCAGAGTGGTATAACCGTAATTTACTCCATCTACCCGGTCATTTATATAACCGGAAAAAACACTCGCCATCCGCTTTATCTGACTGACTCACTCCTCAACTCGCGTGAGTTGCAACTCTGAAATGGCGGAGGGCGGTCTCTTCCTACTGTTCATGCTTCTTCTCGCTCTGCCCACTCCACAAGCTGAAATCTTCTTCGAAGAGAGCTTCGATGGTAAGAACTTGCTAAGTCCTCCCACCTTCATCTGCTTGAGCTCATCAATTCGTCGCTGGATAGCTTCCATGGAGTTTCTAAATTTAAATTCTAGTTTGCATTTTGCTTTTTCGAAATCTGGAATCTGATTCACGATTTCCGGCACCTGATTTGTAGATGGATGGAGAGATCGATGGATCGTATCTGATTGGAAGAGGAGCGAAGGCAAAGCTGGCAGTTTCAAGCACACTGCTGGCAAATGGCCTGGAGATCCTGATGATAAAGGTCCCGCTATTTCTTCATCTGTCAATTATTTTTTTTCAATTTATATATAGTTTCCAAATTCAAATTGAGGATCAAATAGGAAACTGGATTAGTTTGAATTGTTTCTGAGTTTGGCTTGTTGTATCTCTCTGGAGTTTGAGTTCACATCAGGTTGTTGTAATGATTCAGGTATTCAAACGTATAATGATGCTAAGCATTATGCTATATCGGCAAAAATACCGGAGTTTAGCAACAAGGACAGAACGCTTGTGGTGCAATATTCGATAAAATTCGAACAGGATATTGAATGTGGCGGTGGCTATATTAAACTCCTTTCTGGTTATGTTAACCAGAAAAAATTTGGTGGCGATACTCCGTACAGGTTTGTACATCATGATAATGCATTTTTCGCTCTTCTGTTAGGAATGGGATATGAAGATCTGTCTAATGGAAAAGTTATGTTAGTTATTAACTTCTTATGTTCCTGGAGTGGTTTGTTCAGAAAACCAAAGCTTAATGCTTAATTTTCAGAGTTTTGTTTGGTAGTGATGATAGGTAAGGTTTTGTATTTGTATGTGAGCACTGTGAAATTTGCTTCAAGGGTGTTAGATAATAAACAATGGTATTTATGCTGAAATCCTGTGTAGATGAAAGGCAGTGGAAACCTTTCATAACTAGGACTAATATAATTTATATAGTATCAAAAGAATTTTTCGATTGAGAAGTTCAGTGCACATTGCAAAAATAGACAGTGAATGCTTTGAGTTTCACAATTTTATTTATATATTCAGATTGTTAGAAGCATATTATCTGCATGATGTGTATTTCAGTATTTGTCACATGATAATAGGAAACAGCTGGTTCTTGAATCTTCTTTTGTTGATTTATTTTCATTCTGATGGACTTCAGGTGCTGTTTACTTGATTTTAAGGTACTTTAGAAGATTTCTCAACTGCTAATTTTCCTTCTGCAGCCTGATGTTTGGACCGGATATATGTGGAACACAGACAAAGAAACTTCACCTTATACTTTCTTATCAAGGGCAAAATTACCCTTTCAAGAAAGAGTTGGAATGTGAGACAGACAAGTTAACTCATTTCTATACATTTATTCTTCGGCCTGATGCAACATTCACTTTGCTTGTTGATAACCGTGAAAGAGAATCTGGAAGCATGTATACTGACTGGGATATTCTTCCTCCGAGAAAGATAAAGGCTGTCAACGCGAAAAAGGTTCCTGTCTTTTGACTTATTACTTTTAGAACCCCGTGTGGAATAACCAATTTCTAGGATCAGTTTTGTTTGATTCTTGGATGTATTGTTGATTTTCCTAAAACTTAACGAAGTGCATGGACTCAAATCTCAGGCTTTTGACCCCTGGTGCTATCAGATTATGGTCTTGGATAGTTCTACTCTTGAACCTATTCACATTGCCATTTCCAAGCTGCTTTCACATGACTTTTTGATCTAGTATTCTCTTATATCTGATTTTTCTTTCTTTGCGATGAACGACAGCCCAAGGATTGGGATGATAGAGAGTACATTGATGATCCTAATGAGACAAAACCAGAGGTATTAATTTCACAATTTATATGCATTGTAATGCCATAATTAGTGCCACTAGTTTTGTCCGCCTCAAAATAAAACTTCTAGTTTTCTCGGTACCATTGCAGGGATATGATTCAATTCCCAAAGAGATACTTGATCCAAAAGCTAAAGAGGTTTGTCAACTAATGGAAACAATCCTACAACACTAATTATTTGTGTACTGAAAAGGCCAAATTGCTTAATGTTACGAGTTTAACATGTACTGTGGTATGTCAATTCTTTATATAGCCTATTGACTGGGATGAAGATGAAGATGGAGTATGGAGAGCACCAAAGATACCAAATCCAGCATATAAAGGACCATGGAAGCCAAAGGTGTTTCTTCTAGCAATTAGAAACTTACTGAATGAACATGTTTCTTTAAGGTTTTGAGAATCTGGTAGTTTCTCATGATGAAGTTCCATTCCATGTATGCTGTAACAGAGAATCAAGAACCCCAACTATAAAGGAAAGTGGCGGACGCCATGGATTGACAATCCAGGTATAATCCTTCTCTAATATCTGTTGGTTCCTTAATCAGCTAGAATCCTAGAAAGTAGAAACCATGCAGTGTCTTATTGAAAGTAGTGGAAGGAATTAATGCAAATAAATGTTTTTAATTTGTGCAAAATTTGTGGGTTGATACTTCAGTGCTTATTGGTTTGTTAGTTGCTTTTATGCCTGGTCTATTCTTGTTTGTGTTTCTTAGTGACTAAACTTGCTTTATTAGTAGGAGTTGCTACGTTATTAATTGCAGCAATGGCTTAATTGCTTGCCCTTACCCAGCAGTCAGCACTGATTGTTGTTTGCGCTGTGTTTACCTGTTCAGAATTTGAGGATGACCCTGACCTTTATGTTCTGAAGCCCGTAAAATATGTGGGTATTGAAGTTTGGCAGGTCAGTTTCTTTCTCTTCAGATGCTTTAATCCGTAATGCATGTTGTACTTGCATATTCTCTTATATGGAGTGTCGAAATTCCATACTGATAAAAATATCCCTACCATATGATAATGGCTCATAGAATCGATAACTAACCATGACCAGATATATGTAGAACACAGACAATCAGTTGTGGTTCTTGTGTTTTCTTTATTTTCCAACCTCAAAGAACTTGTAATGTGAATAGAGCTTTTGTGCGTATGTCCAATATCAATGTCTTTATATTGGAGTAAGAACCCTAGCTGATCGTTATATATTCCAATTCCTTAGCTTTTTATCTTTAAGAAGAGATATGGCTCACTGCCTTATGATCTTCATGAGCTTTTTTGCTTTCATTCTACTTCAATGGCTGAGCCTAGACGCACCATGTGTGCACCATAATCATCCCTGCAGGTCAAGGCGGGCTCAATCTTCGACAACATACTGATCTGTGACGAACCACAATATGCAAAACAAGTCGTGGAAGATTATCTCACCCACTACAGAGAAGTGGAGAAGGAAGGATTCGAGGAGGCAGAGAAGATCAGACGAGCTCGAGAGGAGGAGGAATCCCGAAGAGCCAGGGAAGAAGGCGAAAGGAGGAGAAGGGAGAGGGATCAAGGACGAGGTAGAGACAGGAGACGCCACAGACGACATGATCCCCATGACTACTTAGACGATTATCACGATGAACTATGAGAAAGCTCATATGACAAACCCATATGACCTCTTCGGCGGGTTTTCCTCTCGATGGACTGAAAGACGATTGAATCATTCAAGTGTTGTTGTATTTCTGTAGAAGAGGTTGTGTTCGCCTGAGAATGGCTAAACTTGACATTGTTAACGTAACTTCTGACTTACGTCTTACCACGGTGGTTTTGGAACACAGTAATAATGTAATTTAGATTAACAATGTCTTATCTTTGATTTTGATAAATATAAAGCGGTCATATCGGGAAATCAAACCGGGACCATCGGTACTACCTTGAGATCCTTTCCGGCTCAATCACCCCCACACCGACATGGTTAAACAATGTTTTATCCACAGCTAAGCTAAAATGCACGTCTACAACAGTGTACCAAAAGCCCATGTTGAAGCAATTCCAAATGGCATGAAAATTTTACACAAAAGCTAGACTTGGAAATGTGGAACATATCTAAAATTTGACGCATTAGGTCTTTGAAATCATTCATAAATTTTAAAATTGCGACAGATAATGTATCTTATCTTACTTCGAGAAATCAAGAAGACTAAAAATGTATTTCAATCTTTAATCGGATGAAAATAAGGGTGTGTTTCGGTTCCAATTAAAAATATTTATTAATTTATTATGTGTTTAAAGTAACGTGAATTTAAAATAAAATGAATATAATATATATTAACGAAAAGTTTACTATATGACTATAAATTTAATTTAATTGATTTATACAACTTATAAAATATTTTATTTTAAATACATTGAAAATTATTTTTACCAAATACTTTCTAAGGGCTTAGGTTTGTAATTATAATACTCCGTACATTTGAAATCCAAACGCAATGAAAATAATTTCAACTTCGGACAGGAATGACTAATCCCGTCCGAAGTTGATAAACATTGGGGCAACTCATTGAGGTCTTTATTTGTTAAAAACGAATCTTGGGGGTGCTGTTTCGTAATTTATCATTTATGAACCTACCCGCGGGCAGTCGGGCACCGCCGCAAAAGAGTAACCAGGGATTTGGAGTTCAAATGAGCTTGGAGAGGGAGCTTGGAGAAAGAACTAGAACGTGACAGGCTTCAGTGAGCTTGGAGAGGGAGAGAAATGGAGTTCGAAGATTTGGGCGATCCGATAATCCACCTCATACTTTCAAAATTGGATCCACAAGACAAAGCAAGGTTTGCCTGCGTCAACACTCACTTTAGGGTTTGGGCCTCCGATGAATCCCTCTGGTTGGTTCACTGCTCCGACGATATTCATCTCTCCGCTCCATCCGACCCCTTCGGCTCCCCTTTACCCTCCTATAGGGTACGATCGATCCATCTTTTTCATTTAATCGGTTTCTGTTTTCAATTTCCCTACAATCGATAATTTTGTTAGGTTTACAACCACTGTTCGTGTCTTGATCAAGTTTAGCTTAGATTAGTCTTTGGTTTTCAATTACAAAGTAATAAAGCAGACTACCTTGTGTTGTGGTACTTGCTTAATATCTCCTTGCTCTCTCGATTCTCTCTGATTTCAGTTCATCTATTGCTTCAGGCAGGTTAACCGTCATTCAGATTCTCCAAAACGTGGCAGCTCTTCTCCGATGAAACCTTTATTTGGAAAATCTTGTGCTTATGAAGCCACACTAACCAATTATAAGTATGCCTATGTCGGTTTTGACGAAAAGAACTTTGCATGTGTAGGTTGAAGTGTTTACAAAACTATAATCATTAAAAGCTTGTTACTACATTGTTCTTTCCTTCCAAATTTTGTCAGAACATTGCTAATGTCAATTTTTAAAATCCCACCTTAAGAAGATGATATGAAATAGTTGTTGCCTCATCCCCTTTAATTCTCTATGTTTTGTTTAAAAATATATCCGTTAGTACCTGTTCAAGGCTGATCCTCTTTCCACTTTCCTCCCACCAGGTAGCATATCAACTATGGCGCAAAGAATTTTCGATGTATCCTTGGCTCCTTGTGAAAAGAGTGATCAAGTGTTGTGAAAAACTTAAAAGCTGGTTAAAAATAAACCATTCATCTGTTGTGGATACTCTGCGGAGAGGTGCGACTGAAGATGAGTTGAATGAGTGTGAAGAAAGGTTGGGATTGAAGTTACCTACTCCTTCAAGGGTTCTCTATCGCATCTTTGATGGTCAAGATCTTAAAACAGACAGGTTGTTTGGCCTAATTGGTGGATATTGCGCTTATGAGGAATTGATAAACGTGTATTTGCTGTCATTAAAAGAAGTTCGCAGGAGAACTGAGCAACTAAGGCGTCAAAAATGGTGGCCAACATCATCTGAGTATCTAGTTGTGGCTTTATGTGTGTTGAGTGAGAAGTTATTCTTTCTTAACTGCAGAAGTGGGAAACTTTATGTTGGTACTCTTAACCTTATGAAAGATGGAGAAATGATGCCTTGTGTTCCGGATGATAATGATGAAGTACCTGATGGCTTGTTGTTGTGGTTGGAGGAGCATGGCCATCGTTTGCAAAATGGCATTGTTGGAGTTCGTGAGGAGGGACCGTTGATAATCAATCAGTTTCCAGAATTGCCTCCATTGTGCTCCACTTCAGTAACAAATGGTGTTAAGGTCTTTCATTTGCATCTTACATATCAGTTCCATTCCTACAACTTTAATAGTACAGTGGAACTGAATGGTTTAGGGATGGTCTATCTGTTGTTCCTTTCTATCTGTTTTTCTATTAATTGTTTTCCCAGTGATTTATTGACATGGCATGTTGATGAAGGGTGATATGATCATGGACTTGGGACCATTGAAGGAGTAGCAGTCGGGCGGTTGATGTTTAGTTGTGTCGCCCGTGTCTTTTGCTTCTGTTTTGTTTTGTCTTTCGGTTAGGTTACCACTTAGTCTCTCGAAAACACCCTCTCGGTTATGTTGGGGTAAAGGTGTGTACATCCTGACTTCCCATACCCTGCATCATTGCGGGATTCACTGGGAAGTGATTGTTGTTGTTGTCGTTGCATGTTGAAGGGACAACTGGTATGAGAAGAATTCAGATATTGTCAAGACTAGGCGATTTGATACACCAATCATAAGGACAGTATTCTTTGTGCACTCGCTTGCTCTAGTGCATTTACATTCTTCTATTAACCTTTCGGTTTCTACATTATAAGCCCTATGATGGAAACTTTTCTAATGTGTTAGTAGTAAGTAGGTTCTTAACTTTTATTAAATGTATATACTTATTAGCACTCGTCTATGCATTTAACTAAAGTTGGAATCTAATACTCCGTAACTAATGGTGTGTGTCCACAAACTAGAATAAGCGCTGTATTAATTTTCTTTGGGCAATGCTTTGTCACTCGTTAATGGGCTAAACACTGATGCAGGTACGTGCTTCTGGGTTTTTTTTTCCAGAAAGGACTGATGTTGGGAAAACATATATGTTCAATTACTCGATTCGGTTGTCACTGTTGCCTGAGGGATGCACTCTTCATGGTATGAGACATAACTCTTGCCAGCTCTACCGGAGGCACTGGGTCATTCGTGAGGAAGACACTGTTGTACATGATCTCAATGGTGAAGCTGTCAAAGGCAAGGTAACTGCAAGCCATCAGTGTTATTTTACATAAAGGCGCCTTTTTTATTTGAGTTTCAGTTGTTATTTGCCTTCAGTTTAATATTGAACTGAGTATATAGATAGCTTTTTCAGAGGGGCATATACTCATGATCATTCATCGGTGTCTAAGTTTGAGAAGTCTTTTCCTAAATAATACTCCAAAAGAATTCCCACATTACATTCTTGACAAAAATATCTAATAGAAATTAATGTTTTTCCTGTCTAGTCTCTACTACTATAATTTGGGCAAAGAACGCATTCATATGCTGATAATGTAGTTAGGCCTTTTCCTTGCAAAATGATTGATTGTACTATCTTAATAATGTTGGCAGGCTTCATTATACATGCAGATACTCATAGTAAGCATTTTATTTAATCCATTCCTTGTAAACATTTCGAATGTGTGTGCATTCCCTGCTTTCCTGGTTAACATTTCGAATCCATGATTTATTGTACTATCCTAATTCTTTTACATGTGTTCTATAACTTCTATTCCTTTGTTTGTTGGAATGCTGATACACCATGGAGTGAGCCCTTTTCCCTGTAGTACAACTCTATGCACCTCTACTTTTTTCCCTAAACTTTCCTTATTTGATCCAGCTTTTTCATCACCACTGATCCATTGTAGTTTAGTGAGAGCCTTAGCATCAAAGTTTCCCAAATACTCTAGCCATGAGTGCATGAAACCTGATATGTTGACAAGTATAGATTGATTAATGAATCACTTCATCTAATAAATCCTATTGGAAACGCTCCCTGCATTATGGACTCAACACAAGATTTCTATCCATCCTTATGAAAGCAAGACATCATCTTTCTGTTGATTGACCAAGTTTTAGATAAGTTAGGAGCTAGTCTGCCAAGCTTAAGAAAAAGTTCAAAGTAAGCAAGGTTGTCCCCAAAAGGATCAAAAGAGAATGTTAGTTGCCTTAATTTACTTCATCAATCTGATCTATGGTGAATAGAAATTCTTTAATTAATACCATAAATTCATTTTGACTTGTGTAAATTCCTGGACAATACATAACACAGTGCTGTTAACCTGGAAAATTAACTATGTAAAAATTTCTTCACCGTTTGGCTGATTATGTGACTTAACAGATCTTTCTCCACCTTTACAGTACCCTTTGCTCATTGCTGGTGGCAGTGAATTTGTCTATGAAAGGCGTTGCACTCTGAATTCTGTCCCTGGTTCGATGGAAGGCTCTTTCACTTTCGTCCCTGGGAGGTACGCATAGTAGAAAAATATGTCATAATATCAATCTATGGTAAATCAAGGCTGATGAATCACCATAATATTTCTGCAACTGGAATTGTTCTGTTTTGTTCAGTTCAGCATGGTGTTATTATTTGACATTTAAGTTTGTTATCTGTATCCAGTAAGTTAAGGATTAGGAGGTTGAGGAGAGTTGCTCATCTTGCCATAGGTTTAAGAAAGTAGCAACACACTGGGTATGATATAATTGGGGATAATTTTGTCAACGGTGATATGACCAACGTTTTTAATATTGGAAAAACATTATAAAATTGTTTTTATGATTGTATTAAGAATATGGGTACAAATGCTTTGGGTTCTTGAGACAATTGCAAATTTGCTATAAATTTCGTGCTAATTTAGTTTTCCTTTGCCTCAACTCTGAACTCGTAATTGTTTCCATTGTGTAATTTAGTTTGTCAGACCCAAAAGGTGATGTATTTGAAGTGCAAGTGGCACGCTTTCCCCTTGAGGTACCCGACTACATCTTCTGAGCGAAAACATCTGAAAACGGTGCCAATTTGTTATGATCCAGTTATCAGTGTTGCTCCTTGTGTTGATCTTTGACATGTTATTGTAGCAAGGAGTGTGGACCTTGTTGAAGTACCGTTGCGTTCGACAAACTTGTTTGAAATAACTTATGCACATTAGCTTTGAAAACCATGCCTGGTACCTTTTTATGTCTCGTTTATTTGCAGGTTGTTAATGACATTTGCTCATGTATCTGCAGTTTTATTTTCTTCCTATTTTGTATCCACTGGTAAATATGCAAGGCATCATCTTCTGTTGATTTCTATCCATCCTTACAAAAGCAAGACATCATCTTTCTGTTGATAGACCAAGTTTTAAATAATTTAGGAGCTACAATCTGCCTTAATTTACTTCATCAATCTGATCTCTGTTGGACAGAAATCCTTTTAATTACTACCATAAATTCATTTTGGCTTGTAAAATCCTGGACAATACAAACTGACACAAAATTGCAAGTGCAAAGAAATAACTTCCACATTACGTCGAGCACAACTGGTACAACAAACCCACATGACTACTTAGACGATTATCACGATGAACTATGAGAACGCTCGTACAACAAACCCACATGACTACTTCAGCGGGTTTTCCTCTCGTTGGACTGAAAGACAGATTGAATCATTCAAGTGTTGTATTTCTGTAGAAGAGGTTGTGTTCGGCTGAGAATGGCTAAACTTGACAATGTTAACGTAACCTCTGACTTACGTCTTACACTCTTACCACGGTGGTTTTGGAATACAGTAATAATCCAGTTTGGATGAACAATGTTTTATCCATAGCCAAGCTAAAAGGCACGTCTACAACAGTGTACCAAAAGCCCCAAATGGCATGAGAATTTTACACAAAAACTAGACTTGGAAATATGTAACACATCTAAAATTTGACCCATTAAGAGGGCTTTGAAATCATTCATAAATTTTAAAATTGCGACAGATAATGTATCTTTATCTTATCTTGCATCGAGAAATCAAAGAAGACGAAAAATGTATTTCAATCCTTAATCGGATGAAAATAAGGGTGTGTTTAGATTCCAATTAAAAATGTTTATGTTTATTTCACTTAATTTATATGTGTTTAAAGTAACGTGAATTTAAAATAAAATAAATATATATTATATTAACGAAACGTTTACTATTGTCTTAGGTTTATTATTACCCTATAAACTTAATGTAATTGATTTAAATAATTTATAAAATATTTTATTTTAAAATTACATTATTTTAAATACATTGTAAATTATTTTTACCAAATATTTTCTAAATGTTTATGCTTATAATTATAATACATTTGAAATCCAAACCCATCGTAAGGAAAATAATTTCAACTTCGGACAAGAATGACTAATTTCCGTCCGAAGTTGATAAACATTGGGGCAACTCATTGAGGTCCTTATTTGCTAAAAACGAATCTTGGGGGTGTTGTTTCGTAATTTGTCATTTATGAACCTACCCGGGGCAGTCGGGCACCGCCGCAAAAGAGTAATCCAAGGATATCTGCATAAATGCATAAAGTGTAGAGATTGGTGGAGAAAACCACACTTTTATCATTATCATTAAACACCTATTTATAGGAGATTACAAGAGTTATGATAGAAACAAATCATAACCATACTCCTAATTATTCTAATAATAATAATAATAAATTAATCGGAAATTTCGCCAGGTACCCCTGGGGTATTGCAAATTTCGCCGGGTATACAACTTTTTTACAAAATTCGCGTGGTACCCCTGAGGTTTTAACCCATTTCGCCTCGTGCCCTTCTCGGTTAACTTTAACTTTTTTTTGTAATTTCCGTTAGTTTGCTCAAAAAAGAAAAAGAAAAAGAAAAGAAAGAAAGAAAGAGACGCGAGGAAACGCGAGGCCAGAAACGCGAGGAGAGAGACGCGAGGAGAGCGACGGAACCCTCACTCGGACCTGGTGGCTGCGCTTGGGCTCGGTGGCTGCTGCTGCGCTAGGGTTCGGACCTGGTGGCTGCGCTCGGACCTGGTGGCTGCGCTCGGACCCTCGCTCGGACCTGTTGCTGCGCCCCCGACGAGAAAGGTAACACTTTTGCGGTCTCGGTGGTGCTCAGAGGGGGTAAATCTGGGCTCGAGGAGGCCGGAAACGGTGGCTGGTGGCCAAATCTGGAGAGTTGAGGGTGGTTGTCGGCGGTTCTGGGCGATTCTGAAAACGACAGGAGGGCTTGGACTTCGGCGAGGGTTGCTGGTGTTTCGGGATGGCTAGATCCGGGGCTCAGGAGGCCGAAAATCAGGCAAGGTGGCCGGATCCTGGGGATGGAGGCAGGCGGCGGCCGTGCTGGGTAGAAGTGGTGCGAAGGGAAGCGAAGAGAGCGAGAGCGCGGGGAGGAGTGCTTGGACATGCTGGTGGTTCGGAAGGAAAGGCTCCGAGGCGGGGGTGCTTCCTGGTGGCCGGCTCTGGTTCAGCGAGAGAAGGAGGGAGGGAGCGAGGTGAGGACGATGAAGATGGCGGCTCTGGTTTTGATTTCAACAAAGATTTCGATTTCGATTTCAACAGGTATCGATTTCAACAGCAATTTCGATTTCGATTTCAACAGAAACAACTTTAGATTTCGATTTCAATGAAGATGGCGGCTCGCGTTTTCTGGCCTCGCGTTTCTAACGGAAATTACAAAAAAAAAAGTTAAAGTTAACCAAGAAGGGCACGAGGCGAAATGGGTTAAAACCTCAAGGGTACCACGCGAATTTTGTAAAAAAGTTGTATACCCGGCGAAATTTGCAATACCCCAGGGGTACCTGGCGAAATTTCCGTAAATTAATTCTAATATATATCTTAATATTCCCCCGCAGTTGAAATGGGAGATATCAAGATATCGAAAGTTGAAAAATGAAATAAAATGAAATAACAGCTAAAATAAATATGAAATAAATCAAAAATGTTTTTTTTTTTGTTGGCTATTGCCAAAGGAGATCCTGCTTATCAAATGGAGGTTGAATTAATGAAAATTCAAGATGGCATCGGTGGGCATTGCGTTTGCCAAAATTGGAATGCAGTGGGCAACCGGCATAGGCAAAGGCATGTGGTGGTAGCCGTCGTGTCCGCGTTAGCCAGAGTCTTGTTGTTGGCAATTCAGCAGCAACAGAGGCGGTAGACAAGGCAACAACCAAATCGGGATCAGCAGTCGAGGCCGACGGAAGAAGGACAGTGGCCGATAGGATTCGGCCCAGTTTTGGCCGGCGGAAGAAGTGATTTTAAGGTGTTTGTGGCCAGTTTTGTGGTGGTCGAAGCCTTGTTTGGTTGCTCGAAGGCGGTTTTAGGGGTGGCCGAAGCCTTGTTTGGGTTGCCTGAAGGCGGTTAGAGGGTTGCCCGAAGGCGGTTTTGTGTTGGACGAAGCCTGGGTGCCCGAAGGCGGTTAGAGGGTGTCTGTAGGCGGTTTTGTGGTGGGCGGAAGCATTATGTGAGGATCGAAACCTCTAGGCTAAGAGCTCTGATACCATGTAGAGAATGGTGGGATGGACCACTTCTCTACATGGCTTTGACTCGTCCACTACAAAACCACCTTCGGGCAACCCAAAGTCCAAACATGGCTTCGGCCACCCCTAGGCTTTGTCCACCACAAAACCGCCTTCGGGCAACCAAACAAGGCTTCGGCCACCACAAAATTGCCTTCGGACAACCCCAAACAAATCCTAACCATACTCCTAATTATTCTAATAATAATAATAATAAATTAATTCTAATATATACTCCGTACCTTAATAGAAAGAACGTTACAGGCTTCAGTGAGCTTGGAGAGGGAGAGAAATGGAGTTCGAAGATTTGGGCGATCAGATAATCCACCTCATACTTTCAAAATTGGATCCACAAGACAAAGCAAGGTTTGCCTGCGTCAACACTCACTTTAGGGTTTGGGCCTCCGATGAATCCCTCTGGTCGGCTCACTGCTCCGATGATATTCATCTCTCCGCTCCATCCGACCCCTTCGGCTCCCCTTTAACCTCCTCTAGGGTACGATCGATCCATCTTATTCATTTAGTCGGATTCTGTTTTCAGTTTCCCTACAATCGTCTTGGAATTTGCTAGTAAATTATGGTGTTTACCCCAATTTAGTACTAGTAGATAATTTTGTTAGGTTTACAACAACTGTTCTTGTCTTGATCAAGTTTAGCTTGGATTCGTCTTTGGTTTTCAATTACAAAGTAATAAAAGCAGACTACCTTGTGTTGTGGTACTTGCTTAATATATCCTTGCTCTCTTGATCTTTCTGATTTCAGTTCATCTATTGCTTTCTGCAGACAATCGTATTTGAGTTAATTAGTAAATTATTGGAATTTGCCTGAATACCATTCAATTAAGATATTGTTGTTAGTTTTACAATAGTAATTCTTGTCTCAATCAACTTTACGTTGCATTTGTCTTTGAATTTTCAAATAAAGGCACTAAAGCTGATGGATTCGGATTTTGGACCATCTTGTATGCTGGTTGAACTCTTGAGGTTAAGATGCAATATAGATCAATTTTTCCTGAGGTTTTTTTAATATTAGATAACATGGCAAATGAACAATAAATAGAATTGGTGCTCTCCTAGGTGTACTTATTCAAAGCATTGGTTGTTTGGGGAGCAGAATTAGCTAGTTTCTGGTTACTTTTGAGTATCAATAAGTATAGAAATGGTGTATGCGGTCCAAAATATATAATGCTCAAGCTGTAGAACATGCAATTCCAGTTGAGATAGGAATGGATTGTTTGAGAGTTAACCATGTAATTGATTGCAATTGATATAATTACTATAAAATTTTCATTGGAAGTATTATAGTACTTTAGTAAGCAACTCCAGCTAACGAAACAAGCCAATTTGGTGTAAATAGAGCTTTTGTGTGATAGAAAATTTATTGGTGACTCTTGATTTGGATATTTTTCCAATATATTTTTAGCTTCAGGCAGGTTTAAGGTCATTCAGATTCTCTAAAACGTGGAAGCTCTTCTCTGATGAAACCTTTAGTTGGACAATCTTGAGCTTATGAAGCTACACTAACCAATTATAAGTATGCCTATGTCAGTTTTGATGAAAAGAACTTTGCATGTGTTGGTTCAAGTGTTTACAAAAATGCTTGTTACTTTATTGTTCTTTCCATCCAAATTTTGCCGGAATATTGATAATGTCAATTTAAAATCCCACCTTATGAAGATGATATGGTATAGTTGTTGCCCGCCCCCGCCCGCAATCCCCCCCCAAAAAAAAAAATAAAATTTCTCTGTGTGTTGTGTAAAAAGATACTACGTATCATTTAATTACTTGTTCAGGGCTGATCCTCTTTCCACATTCCTCCCACCAGGTAGCATATCAACTATGGCGCAAAGAATTTTCCATGTATCCTTGGCTCCTTGTGAAAAGAGTGATCAAGTGTTGTGAAAAACTTAAAAGCTGGTTAAAAATAAACCATCCATCTGTTGTGGATACTCTGCAGAGAGGTGCGACTGAAGATGAGTTGAATAAGTGTGAAGAAAGGTTGGGATTGAAGTTACCTACTTCTTCAAGGGTTCTCTATCGCATCTTTGATGGTCAAGATCTTAAAACAGACAGGTTGTTTGGCCTAATTGGTGGATATTGCGTTTATGAGGAATTGACAAATGTGTATTTGCTGTCGTTAAAAGAAGTTCGCAGGAGAACTGAGCAACTAAGGCGTAAACAATGGTGGGCAACGTCATCTGAGTATCTAGTTGTGGCTTTATGTGTGTTTAGTGGGAAAGTATTCTTTCTTAACTCTAGAAGTGGTAAACTTTATGTTGGTACTCTTAACCTTATGAAAAATGGAGAAATGGTGCCTTGTATTCCGGATGATAATGATGAAGTACCGGCTGGCTTATTGTTGTGGTTGGAGGAGCATGGTCATCGTTTGCAAAATGGCGTTGTTGGAGCTCGTGAGGAGGGACTGATGAAAAGCATCAATCAGTTTCCAGAATTGTCTCCATTGTGCTCCACTTCAGTAACAAATGGTGTTAAGGTCTTTCATTTGCATCTTACAAAATCAATTCTGTTCCTACAACTTTAATAGTACAGTAGAACTGAATGGTTTAGGGAGGGTCTATCTGTTGTTCCTTTCTATCTGTTTTTCTATTAATTGTTTTCCCAGTGATTTATTGACATGGCATGTTTTATGAAGGGTGATATGATCATGGACTAGGACCATTGAAGGGGTAGCAGTCGGGCGGTTGATGTTTAGTTGTGTGACTTGTGTCACCCGTGTCTTTGTTTCTGTTTTGTTTTGTCTTTCAGTTAGGTTACCACCTAGTCTCTCGAAAACACCCTCGGTTATGTTGGGGTAAAGGTTTGTACATCCTGACTTCCCATACCCTGCATCATTGCGGGATTCACTGCAAAGTGATTGTTGTTGTTGTTGTCGTTGCATGTTGAAGGTACAACTGGTATGATACTCCAATCGTAAGAACAGTATTCTTTGTGCACTCACTTGCTCTAGTGCATTTACATTCTTCTATTAACCTTTTGAGTTGTACATTATAAGCCCTATGGTGGAATCTTTTCTAATGTGTTATTAGTAAGTAGGTTCTTAACTTTTATTAAATTTATATACTTATTATCACTCTCCTATGCATTTAACTAAAGTTGGAATCTAATATTCCGTAACTAATAGTGTGTGCTCACTCGTTAATGGGCTAAAACACTGATGTAGGTACGTGCTTCTGGGGTTTTTGTTCCTGAAAGGACTGATGGTGGGAAAACATATATGTTCAATTACTCGATTCGGTTGTCACTGTTACCTGAGGGATGCACTCTTCATGGTATGAGACATAACTCTTGCCAGCTCTACTGGAGGCACTGGGTCATTCGTGAGAAAGACACTGTTGTAGATGATTTCAATGGTGAAGCTGTCATAGGCAAGGTAACTGCAAGCCATCAGTGTCATTTTACATAAAATGCGCCTTTTTTATTTGAGTTTCAGTTGTTATTTGCCTTCAGTTTAATATTGAACTGAGTATATAGATAGCTTTTTAAGAGGGGCATATACTCATGATCAAGCGTGAAAAATGATCATTCATTTGTGTCGTGAAAAATGATCATTCATTTGTGTCTAAGTTTTTGAAAAGTCTTTTCCTAGATAATTAATGTTTTCCCTCTCGAGTCTCTACTACTATAATTTGGGCAAAGAACGCATTCATATGCTGATCATGTAATTAGGCCTTTTCCTTGCAAAATGATTGATTGTACTGTCTTAATAATGTTGGCAGGCTTCATTATACATGCAGATACTCATAGTAAGCATTTTAGTTAATCCATTCCTTGTAAACATTTCGAATGTGTGTGCATTCCCTGCTTTCCTGGTCAACATGTGTTCTATTCCTTTGTTGGTTGGAAAGTTGATACACCATGGAGTGAGCCCTTTTCCTTGTAGAACAACTCTATGCACCTCTACTTTTTTCCCCAAACTTTCTTTAGTTGATCCAGCTTTTTCATCACCACTGATCCATCGTAGTTTGGTGAGAACCTTAACATCAAAATTTCCCAAACACTCCAGCCTTGAGTGCATGAAACCTGATATGGTGGCAATTATAGATTGATTAATGAATCACTTCGTCTAATAAATCCTATGGGAAACGCTCCCTGCGTTATGGACCCAACACAAGATTTCTATCCATCCTTATGAAAGCAAGACATCATCTTTCTGTTGATTGGCCAAGTTTTAAATAAGTTAGGAGCTAGTCTGCCAAACTTAAGAAAAAGTTCAAAGTAAGCAAGGTTGTCCCAAAAAGGATCAATAGAGAATGTTATCTGCCTTAATTTACCATCGATCTGATCTATGGTGAACAGAAATTCTTTACCATAAATTCATTTTGACTTGTATAAATTCCTGGACAATACATAACACAGTGTTGTTAACCTGGAAAATTAACTATGTAAAAATTTCTTCACTGTTTGACTGATTATGTGACTAACAGATCTTTCTCCACCTTTACAGTACCCTTTGCTCATTGCTGGTGGCAAGGAATTTGTCTATGAAAGTCGTTGCACTCTGAAGTCTGTCCCTGGGTCAATGGAAGGCTCTTTCACTTTCGTCCCTGGGAGGTACGCATCGTAGAAAAAATATGTCATAATATCAATCTATGGTAAATCAAGGCTGATGATTCACCGTAATATTTCTCCAACTGGCATTGTTCTGTTTTGTTCAGTTCAGCACGGTGTTATTATTTGACATTTAAGTTTGTTACCGGTGTCCAGTAAGTTAAGGATTAGGAGGTTGAGGAGAGCTGCTCATCTTGCCATAGGTTTAGGAAAGCAACAACATATAATATAATTGGGGATAATTTTGTCAATGATGATATTATGACCAACGTTTTTAATGTTGGAAAAACATTATAAAATTATTTTTATGATTGTATTAAGAATATGGGTACAAATGCTTTGGGTTCTCGAGGCAATTGCAAATTTGCTATAAATTCGTGCTACACCTTTTTGATCGAATGATATTTCATCTCCCACATCTTGTTTTCCTTTGCCTTAACTCTGAACTCATAATTTTTTTCCACTGTTGTGTAATTTAGTTTGTCAGACCCAAAAGGTGATGAATTTGAGGCACAAGTGGCACGCTTTTCCCTTGAGGTACCCGACTACATCTTCTGAGCGAAAACATCTGCAAACGGTGCCAATTTGTTATGATCCAGTTATCAGTGTTGCCCCTTGTGTCGATCTTTCACATGTTATTGTAGCAAGGAGTGTGGACCTTGTTGAAGTTCCATGTGACAAACATGTTTGATACTCCGTATAACTTATGCACATTAGCTTTGAAAACCTTGCCTGGTACCTTTTTACGTCTCGTTTATTTGCAGGTTGTTAATGACATTTGCTCATGTATCTGCAGTTGATTTCTATACATTCTAAGGTACAAAAACAAGACATCATCTTTCTGTTGATTTCTATCCATCCTTGCACAAGCAAGACATCATCTTAATGTTGACTGACCAAGTTTAAATTAGTACCACAAATTCCTGGACAATACAAACTGACACAAATTTGCAAGTGCAAAGAAATAACTTCCATATTACATAATACTGTAAGAATCAGCAATAATAAAAACAAACTAATACTACTACCTTACATCAATTAAACCCTAACATTGAGAAGCAACAAGCTACTAACAATCATTCGGATGATTATGAACATTGAACATCCCTGTAACCCGTGCTTAACATTCACGGTGAACTACACAGTCTTTGTGCTTCTTGTAGACATTCTTTCCTTGAATTGGTAAATAAAGAGCGGTCATCCGGGGTTCGAACCGGAGATCTTTGGGTACTACCCGCGAATTGGTAAATAAAGAGCGGTACTCGCGAATTGGTAAATAAAGAGCGGTCATCCGGAGTTCGAACCGAGGATCTTTGGGTACTGCCCGCAAGTCATTTCCGATTGAGCTATTCCGAAATGGTTTTGTAGACATTCTTTCCGATTGGATGCTGCTTGACGTCTCGTATGATCTGAGATAAAACATGTCGAAGCGAACATCTAGTGACTCCTCATCCTGAAGAAATTCATGACCCGTACCCAAATACCCAAATCCGTGGGGAGGTGGGTCGACTGGTCGAGGTGACCCGACGAGTCACGGATCGACCCACCAATATAAATAATAAAAAAAATAAAATACTATAACGGTTTTTAGAAAACATGAAAATATTTCATTTCACCCTTCAAGGCAACAACCAGACATGGCCCATGGGCCGTGCAATGGGCTTCCTCAAAAGGTAGAAAGGCCGGCCCATTAACACCATTCCAACCAACAGTCTCAAGACTCGACGAGCTTGTCGTTGGTCTGTGTGGAGAGCGAGATCAGAGATGGAGAAAGCACTGAGAGCTTACGGGGAGGTACTGAGACTGATCAGGAAACTCCCCATGGATACTCGCTCTTACTACTCCAAATACGCCCGCGAGAATTTCGTCAACTACCGGGAAGTTGAGTCCGGCGACCTCCCTGCCCTCTTCAACCGCACTTACAACCACTGCGTTTGGGTTCTCCGCAAGGTTCGCTTCTCCAATCTCTCTCTTTCCCCCCTCTAATCTGCATTCAATTTGCTCTTCCAGTTTGACCCCCCACCCCGCTCTGTGAAATTCGCAGTATTCAGTGGAGGATTCCGCCGCGGACAGGCTCAAGGAGATCTGCCGCGATTAGTGAGATGCGAGGTTTGCCTGTGAATCTGTGATGCGCGCCAACTGTTTGTGTTTTTGCCTCAAAGAGAATTTCATATTTACAGCATGGATTAACTGACTTTTTTTATGGTTTGCTTCGTTACAGTATCACAAGTTTTCTTGTGGGATTTATAAATTAATAATCTTACATGATTATGTTGTCATAAATCCCTTTTATGCATAATGATCTTGCAGACAGTGATTTTTTTTTTTAAAAAAAAACTTTATTGATGAGGTGTTTGTTTCACTTCAGCATGAGTTAATGTTACAGTGACAAAATTTACCTATAGTTCAAACTGCAGCCAAATTGAGTACTCCATACGAGCTGTAATCTATTGGCCTTTTGTGCAGACTGAAAGCTTTAATCTGAGTTGTAGTGTTTATCTGTCATTTGATGCCCGACTGTGTTTATGTATGAAGTTTAAATTCAGATTTCTGTGTACGGGTCAGACCCAAAAGGTGATGAATTTGAAGTACCCGACTACATCTTCTGAGCGAAAACATCTGAAAACGGTGCCAATTTGTTATGATCCAGTTATCAGTGTTGCTTCTTGTGTTGATCTTTGACATGTTATTGTTGCAAGGAGTGTGGACCTTGTTCAAGTACCATGTGACAAACATGTTTGAAATAACTTGTGCACATTAGCTTTGAAAACCTTGCCTGGTACCTTTTTACGTCTCGTTTATTTGCAGGTTTTTAATGACATTTGCTCATGTGTCTGCAGTTTTATTTTATTCCTATTTTGTATCCACTGGTAAATATGCAAGACATCATCTTTTTGTTGATTCCTATCCATCCTTACAAAAGTAAGACATCATCTTTCTGTTGATTGACCATGTTTTAAATAATTTAGGAGCTACAGAGTACAGAATGTTATCTGCCTTAATTTACTTCATCCATCTGATCTATGGTAGACAGAAATTCTTTTAATTACTACCATAAATAAATTCATTTTGGCTTGTAAATTCCTGGACAATACAAACTGACACAAAATTGCAAGTCAAAGAAATAACTTCCACATTACCTTCAGCAAAACTCTAAAAATTCATTACATAATACTGTAAGAATTAGCAATAATAAAAACAAACTGATACTACTACCTTACATCAAATTAAACCCTAACATTGAGAAGCAACAAGCTACTAATAATCATTCGGCTGATTACGAACATTGAACATCCCTGTAACTTGTGCCTGTAACTTGTGCTTTACATTCACGGTGAACTACACAGTCTTTGTACTTCTTGTAGACATTCTTTCCGATTGGATGATACTTGACGTCTCTTATGATCTGAGATAAAACCTGTTGAAGCAGCCTATCAAGGTCTTGAACATCTGATGACTCCTCATTCTGAAGAAAGACGAAAAGGATGATCATTTAACGAGGGGTTAAGACAGAGATGATGCATCAGTATTGAGAAACTAAGTGCTTACCCATGTGGATGAGAGTGCAGTTTGTAGGACAAAGTTACCGAATTCGTGGCAGGCGAGTTCAAGCATTTGTTGATTGCTCAATCTGAGGAGCTCCTCCATAACAATTTTCTTGGTTGATGACAAACCGAAGCACCTCTCCACCAGATGCGAGCCCTGTTTCTGGGTCGCCAGGCTCAATATACAGCACCTTAGCTGCTCTACTATCATAGGGGTGAAAACCGAGTGCTTCCTTGAGATTGCGTTTTGCACCACATGGGTCCTGCAAGAAATTCACGGAGGTTTGAGGATCGGATGGAAGCTTACGCAACAAGGCATTGTATAATGAACGAAGCAATACCCATAATAGTCTTGAGCTAGATATGAACAATTCATAGCGGTACTTTCGAGTACTTGGTCCTTGAAGTTGCTCTCCATAAGGGGAATGCAGTCATTCAGACAAATGCATCCGTACTGATTCGTGGCCAGCGTCACGCAATGCTCAACCATCTTAGTACTTAGAACCGCGTTTTGGGCAAAGCTCAGTTCCTCGAAGCACACTTTGATGACACGCCTGCCTAATGCATCGCAAGCAACTTGAGGAAACCCGCGAGCCAGCGCGCTTGTTAGTTTATACATGACAGGCCATGAAGACTGGATCGTCTGGATGAGTTTCTGGAGTTCCAATGACCTATTGAAAGACGAATTCGGATCAACTATACTCTATAGACATTATACTATGATAGACTCGGAGAGTACTAATCTTTAACTTACCCGTTCTTATCGCAGGCGTAGCGCAAAAGGGCCGGGGGATCCGTCATTAATCGTATGAACTGAGACGTGGAACCAGTTCTTTGCAGTTCTTGGATGTTGTGTGTCAACCGGTTACTCGTTTCCGGGGTAGCTATAGTGTCGAATATGCTTTGTTGAGCTTGCATTCGACTTGCTTGGAGGTTAGGATGATACAGAACATGTGGAAGGTTCATGTATCCGTTGCAAGGATGGTGATTGGCCGGTGAAACGATCGATGATGATGATGATGATGATTGTGATGGTGATGGTAGTGGTTGTTGTGGTTGTTGTGGCGGTGTGGTGAAAGGCAAACGACCACTGCTGTTACTCGTTTCCGGGGTAGCTATAGGGTCGAAGATGGTTTGTTGAGCATACATTCGACTTGCTTGATGAGGATACAGAACATGTGGTAAGTACATGTATCCGTTGCAAGGATGGTGATTAACCGGTGAAACGATCGATGGTGATGGTGATTGTGATGGTGATGGTAGTGGTTGTTGTGGTTGTTGTGGCGGCGTGGTGAAAGGCAAACGACCACTGCTGTTACTCGTTTCCGGGGTAGCTATAGGGTCGAAGATGCTTTGTTGAGCATACATTTGATGAGGATACAGAGGATGTGGAACGTTCATGTATCCGTTGCAAGGATGGTAATTGGTCGGTGAAACGATCGATGGTGATGGTGATGGTAGTGGTTGTTGTGGTTGTGGTGGCGGCGTGGTAAAAGGCAAACGACCACTGCTGTTACCAGAGGAAGTGTAAGAGAGTGGTAGCATAGGAATTTGACATCTCGGTGGTGGTGGTGGTTGTTGATGAGCATCATAACCCCAGCTGCCCAAATAGCTCGATGCATCGACGAGAGATGTCGAAAAAGATGCTTCCTTGCCATCCTTGGTATTCAAGAAAGGCGGATTTTCTGAAAGATCAAAGAAATTTAACTATGTAATCTATCTTCTAACACAAAAGCTCAAGTCAGTTATATATCTTCTTACTACAAGGATTTTATATATATACCTATAGGAGTTCCGAGACGAAGACCTTCAAGCATGTAACTACATCCAGAGTTGTCCTCCGTCGACGACGAAGGTGGGTTGTCGTTGTCAATCATCGGAGCCTTACCCTCCCGCTGCATTCTGAATTACAACTTTGGTTGCTTTCTAATAACAGTTTAAGGATTGAGAGAGGCAAGTTATGAATTTATATATTATGGAAATACAACACTAATTCTACTAACACTAGGCGTAATTTCTATTTTATTTTGAATCAAAACAAGATAAAATTATATCTTCAAAATATATCCACAGATACCCGTATAGATAAAATTAAGGATTCAGAAAGGCAAGTTATGAAAATATATATTATGGAAATACAACACAAGTTATACTAAAACTAGGCGTAATGTTTATTTTATTTTGAATCAAAACAAAATAAGATTATATCCTAAAAGTATATCCATAGATACTCGTATAGATAAAATTTTCTTTTTAAGTATTTTATACTGTATTTGGGAGGATAATATTTAGAAATGATTTAACCAAATATACCCCTTAAATAAATAATCAGGTCACATATCACACTTTGATCACCTCTGAGAAACGAAGCGCGAAATCCCCCTCTCGTCTACCATGGGAGGCGATTCAGGACTGAAGACGGTTACGGAGCGAAATCTCCCTCTCTCGTCTCTCGGATCTGCCATGGGAGATGAGGAAAGAATCGATTTCAATCGATGGTTTAAGGTGCATACCTCTCCCTCCTTCCTCCTCCCTCAAAGAATCGATTTCGATAGACGGTTTAAGGTGTGTCGTTCGAATTGCGGCAACATCATTAGATTCATACGCGCATCAGTATGAATCTATTCGCTTAACGATCTATCTGATATGGATAGATGATGCTAGATTTGGTTCGGTTTTGGTCGTTTAAACCTATTCGCTTTATTTGTTTCAATGATCTAAAACAGTGCTCGTTGATGAATTCGGTTTGAGAAATCGATGAATCAGAAGACTGTGAATTGAACGATGTCGGGATTAGCGAATAGTGATGATCAATCGAGCAATGCGACTTCGTCTTCTCATTCATTGTCCTGTAGCAGTAGCTTTTGGTCCAAGCAGCGATGATATTGGCTATAATCATCTCCAGACGGTACTTGTTGGCTTCATTCTGTCTGTTTGTATCCATTTGCTTTTCATTTTTTGAAATTTAGTGTGAATAATTTATAAATTTCCAAGGAAGTTGTTAGAGTTGGATTGATCTTGGACTCTAAGGTTTTAGTTAAGTAGTGTTTGCTTCATTATTCATTGGATAAATTTTTGACACAGTTTAGCACTTTAGTACCCTAAATTTCGAGAACACACATTGTCCTGTAGCTGTGCATGTTCGATTGATCATTACTTTAGTACACTGAATTTCTAGATGCTTGCCCTAAGCTGCTAGATGCTTGCCCTCAAGGTTTTTGGTGCCTGTGAACTGATTCATGTTCTTTCATGATCCTGAGTTGAGGACTTCAATCATGCTTTGTGGTCTGCAGGGGCGCATTCAGCTAAATGATAAGCATGAAAAGGAAAGGAGCAAGCTTCGTGATCTTGTATGTTCTATAGCTTTAGATTTTCCATATAATTATTATTTATTTTTTTAGGCAGCTGGATGCAGGGAGAGGAAGGGAGTTGTTTCTTTTTGTGAATTGTAAACTTGCATATATATTGTGTGCTATGATGTCTGAAGCATATTTGAATGGGTTGGCAAACATCTGCATATTCTTAGTCAAATAGAGGGTGTTGATCTGTGCTGTTTGAATGATCTATTTCTCTGGAATTGTGTCCATTGAATTTAGTTCTTTCATGTTTGCAGCTTGAAGCCTTTGTTTGTAGCTGTTGCACAGCTTGATCAGCCTTTTTTTTTTGGTGCTTGAAGCGTTGAGTGATCTTGTACTTAGAGCCTTTGCTAAAAAGTATCATCTAACCATTTCATTAGAAAAGTGGCATCAAAGTGAAAATAAAGTGTCATAAAAAAAAGTGTCATCAACGTTATCAAACGTGTCATAAATAAAAAGTGGCATCACCAACACAGGGTCAATGCGGCTAATTAATTTTGTTTGGGGTATAATCACTTAATTGACTTTTCTAAAAGGTATATTTAGCAAAATCACCTTTTTTTTATTGTTTTTTTCCATAGAATTTTATGTATGCTATATTTTGGGGGATTCCATTTCAGGAGACAAGCATTGGCATTAAACTCTTTATATCCTGATGGCTGATTAAGGTTTGCTCTTGGCACAGCTGCATTAAAGGTATTGTTGGTTATGTGGATGCTTGTCCTGTTTAGCTTAATTTCATATCCATATCAAGGTTAATAGTTTGTCTATCCTGTTTATTGATGCAAATTTCTATTAATTTCTATTCTTGTAGTTGTAATATTTTGGCATTAGATGGTTTTACTCATGCAGTACAACTCGATCCTGACAACGGTGGGGCATGGAACAACATTGCTTGTCTGTAAGTGTTTACTCATACTTAGAAGATGGATATTTTATTTTATTGGGTAGCATTGTGTAGCTGGGCTTGTTTGGGGCTTTTTGTATATCCTCATTGGACCCTGTTCTTCATGGTATGAGACATAACTCTTGCCAGCTCTACTGGAGGCACTGGTCATTCTTGAGAAAGACACTGTTGTACATGATTTGTTATATGCAAGGTAACTGCAAGCCATCAGTGTCATTTTCCATAAAAGGTGCCTTTTTATATTTAAGTTTCAGTTGTTATTTGCCTTCAGTTTAATATTGAACTGAATATATAGATAGCTTTTTAAGAGGGGCATATACTGTAAGAAATAACTTCCACATTACGCTGAGCAAAACTCTAAAAATTCATTACATAATACTGTAAGAATTAGCAATAATAAAAAACAAACTAATACTACTACTTTACATCAATTAAACCCTAACATTGAGAAGCAACAAGCTACTACCAATCATTCGGATGATTATGAACCTTGACCATTCCTGTAACCTCTTTGTATTTCCTGTAGATATTCTTTCCGATCGGATGTTGCTTGAGGTCTCGTAGGATCCGAGATAAAACCTGTCGAAGCAGCCTATCAAGGTTTTGAACATCTGGTGATTCCACATTCTGAAGAAAGACGAAAAGGATAATCATTTGACGAGGGGTTAAGGCAGAGATGATGAATCAGTATTGAGAAACTAAGTGCTTACCCATGTGGATGAGAGTGCAGTTTGTAGGACAAAGTTACCGAATTCGTGGCAGGCGAGTTCAAGCATTTGTTGACTGCTCAATCTGAGGAGCTCCTCCATGACAATTTTCTTGGTTGATGACAAACCGAAGCACCTCTCCACCAGATGCGAGCCCTCTTTCTGGGTCGCCAGCCTCAAGATATAGCTCCTTAGCTGCACTACTATCTTAGGGGTGAAAAACGGGTGGTGCCTTGAGATTGCATTTTGCACCACATGGGTCCTGCAAGAAGTTCACGAAGATTTGAGGATCGGATGGAAGTTTACACAACAAGGCATTGGATAATGAATGAATGATGAATGAAGCAATACCCATAGTAGTCTTGAACTAGATATGAACAATTCATAGCGATACTTTCAAGTACTTGGTTCTTGAAGTTGCTCTGCATGAGGGGAATGCAGCCATTCAGACAAATGCATCCGTTCTGATTCGTGGCCAGCGTCACGCAATGCTCAACCATCTTACTACTTAGAACCGCGTTTTGGGCAAAGCTCAGTTTCTCGAAGCACACTTTGATGACACGCCTGCCTAATGCGTCGCAAGCAACTTGAGGAAACCCGCAAGCGAGCGCGCTTGTTAGTTTATACATGACGGGCCATGAAGACTGGATCGTCTGGACGAGTTTCTGGAGTGTCAATGACCTATTGAAACACGAATACGGATCAAGTTAACAGACAACCATTGACTACAGACATTATACTATCTTTAACTTACCCGTCCTTATCGCAGGCGTAGCGCAAAAGGGCCGGGGGATCTGACATTAGTAGTATGAACTGAGACATGGAACCAGTTCTTTGCAGTTCTTGGATGTTGTGTGTCAACCGGTTACTCGTTTCCAGGGTAGCTATAGTGTCGAATATGCTTTGTTGAGCATGCAGTCGACTTGCTTGGAGGTGAAGACGATACGGAACATGTGGAATGTTCATGTATCCGTTGCAAGGATGGTGATTGGCCGTTGAAACGATCGATGGTGATTGTGATGGTGATGGTAGTGGTTGTTGTGGTTGTGGTTGTGGTGGTGGTGGTGGTAGTGGTTGTGGTAGTGGTTGTGGTGGCGGCGTGGTGAAAGGCAAACGACCACTGCTGTTACCAAAGGTAGTGTAAGAGAGTGGTAGTCTAGGATTTTGATATCTCTGTGGTGGTGGTGGTGGTTGATGAGCAACATAACCCGAGCTGCTCGGGTAGCTCGATGCATCGACGAGAGATGTCGAAAAAGATGCTTCCTTGGTAGTCAAGGAAGGCGGATTTTCTGAAAGATCAAAGAAATTTAACTCTGTCATCTATCTTCTAACATAAAAGATCAAGTCAATTATATATCATTGTACTATAAAGATTTTATATATATACCTATAGGGATTCCGAGACGAAGACCTTCGAGCATGGAAAGACTTCTGGCGTAGTCCTCCATCGACGACGAAGGCGGGTTGTCATTGTCAATCATCGGAGCCTTACCCTCCCGCTGCATTCTGAATTTCAACTTTGGTTGCTTTTCTTACTAATTGGGAAGAACAAGTAATAGCTTCAAAAATTAAGGATTGAAAGAGGCAAGTTGTGAATTTATATATTATGGAAATACAACATTAGTTCTATTTTATTTTGAATCAAAACAAGATAAAATTATATCTTGAAAATATATCAAGGTATATAGATAAAAATTTCCTTTTGGATATTTTCCTTTCATTAGCCATAGGATAAAATTGGCTGTAGGATAAAATTTGCCCAACGCTTTGGGCAAACTCTTAAATTTTCAAGTATTTTTTCAGTTGTTGAAACTTGAAAGCGTTGGGCAAAGTCTTGAACAAGATAAAATTAGCTGTATAGATAAAAATTTCCTTTTGGATATGTAACATGTGAAACTTCATATTGGCCAAAGTCTTAAATTTTCAAGTATTTTTTCAATTGTTGCTTAACTTTTTTGTTGGAATTTTAACCAAAATTTGAAACCATGTATAAATATACGGAGAGAGGGAAGATTGGATATATTATGTAGTTAATAAGGAAAGTTAGAGCATGTCCATCAGCTTCTTTAAACAATTTTTCAAAATAGAGAATTATAAATCACATCTTCGGTGTCTTACAAGCTCGGTTTGCTATTATGCGCTATCCGGCACTTGCCTGGGACATTAATGTGATGGGGAAAATAATGAGGGCATGCATTATTTTGCATAGTATGATCGTTGAAGATGAACGTGATACATATCAACACTACTATGATCCATCCGACTTCGATCAAGTTCATGTAGTTGAACCTATCATCCCAAATTATCCCGCTGAAATGCGTCAAGTGATACAAAATAGGGCTAAACTCCGAGACACGAGTATGCATAATCGACTCAAGGCCGACTTGATTGAACATATATGACAGAAATTTGGCACTCCCGGAGATGACGTTTAATTTGATTGCACGAGTGTGTTTTGTTTCAAATTTAATATGTTGTTTGCAAAGTTTAAGTTGTACTACGTATAATTTTTTTTGGCTGTTTTTCAGTGTATGAAATTAATAAAATATTTCTAAATTTAATTGTATACCTTTTTATTTTAATAATACGTATTAATTTTAATATTAATATTAATAATATCATTAACCAAAATTTTTAAGTAAAATAAATCAATATTTAGCTTAATAAATATAAAAAAGTGTAAAGTGAGTTTTGATTCGCGTGACTCTTTGTTGTGGATAAAAAAGTTGTAGATGAAAAATGTAAAAAACTAAAAAGTCAGTGAAAAACTGACTTGACAGAAATAGTTGATAGTTGCTAAAGTGACTGAAATGAGTTTTGATTCGCGCACATGGTCGAAGCTTCTTCAGCAGCATCTCCTTAGCAGCTTCTTCAGCGGGTGTGAGCCTACCCTTCACCAACAGAGTCTTCAACAGTTCGTTCCTTTGTAGAAACCGTTTGGTTTCTTCCTTGGCCAATTGCAACTCCAACTCTTTCCCAGACCCATGAATTTCTCAAATTATCCCATTAGTTCTCAATCTCCGAGCGTTGATGGAGGACACCACTCAACTCAAATCCACCCTTCCTCTTGCGGTGTTTCCTCGCAGTCACAGCGGCGCCGGTGATATCTCCGGTCGTAGTCGTAGCTGGAGCCCTTTTTCACTCCACCACAGCAACAATAAGGCGGAAGTGAATTACAGCCCTCTCCAATGGAGCTTCCAATTGCAGATATTGCCGCCCGCAGCATTCCATCTCCCTCCTTGGGGACGCCCACCACCTGTTCGACGAAATTCCTCAACCAAACGAGGAGGAAGCCAAGCTACAGGTTTGTGATTATGGCGGGGAAAATCACGCAGGCGGGTTCAATGGGGCTTCAGAAAGAGCCCAACAAGGACCTGTCTCGAATTCTATGGACGGAGGCTGCTATTAAGAACATTGAGAGGAAAGCCAAGTCCAAGAAGTACCACAATTTGTGGCCAAAAGGCGAAAGCTGTTTTAGAGGCCCTCAATGAAGCCATTAAGCACTACCGTTGGGACTCCGCTCTCCAGGTTGATTTTGTTTAAGTGGTCATTTGGCTAATTGGTATTAATATTGGTATATGGTTTCTGTTTCAGTTTCAGTTTCAGTTTTGGTATTAGTACAGAATTTTCACTGCTGTATAGAATGCAATCATATGAGCATTTGCTTATAGGTAAACCCTATTTATAGAAATTTCGACTTGGCTAGTAGAGATCTCGGTCCACATATGCTTATGGTAAACCCTATTTATAGATATTTTCATACGAGCATTCTTGAGGATGATACCGGGCCATTCCAAGCACCCAGCATTGGGCTGATTGATTTGATACCGATTCCCCTACAAAACGCCCCTGAGTGGGTTTGATTCTGTTTTGGATTTGAGCTTCTATTGATTATGTTCTGGTTTAGAGATGCTTTCGTTATTTATTAGGTTTTTCTACTTGCAGATTTTCGGTCTTCTTCGCAAGCAACATTGGTATGAACCAAGATACCAAACATACACAAAGCTTTTGGTGATGATTGGTAAATGCAGGAAGCCAGAGGAGGTTGGGAAGCCCTTTGAGGTTCTTCAGTCAGATGGGCTTCAACCGACTGTTGATGTCTGCACTGCTCTTGTGAATGCTTATGGACTTAGTAACCTCTTTGACCTGGCATTTCTCACTCTTGAGGATATGAAATCTGCCTATGATTGCAAACCGGATGTGCTTACGTATTCAGTTCTGATCAACTGCTGCCTTAAAAATCGACATGTAGACTTGATCGATAATATCCTTGAAGAGATGTCGTATTTTGACATTCCATGTAGCGAAGTCACTTATAACACAATAATTGATGGGTACGGCAAGGCTGAAATGTTTGAACTTTGAACAGATGGAAAAGTCATTGTCTGAAATGATAGACAGCGGAATATGCCTTCCGGATGTTTTCACTTTGAATTCCGTCGTTTGGGCTTATGGGAATGGCGGGAATATTGAGAAGATGGAGAAATGGTATGAGGAGTTCCAGTTAATGGGGATACGCCCGGATGTCAGGACTTTCAACATTTTGATCCGATCATATGGAAAGGCAGGCATGTACGATCAAGTGTCGTCAGTGTTGAACTTCATGGAGAAAAGGTTGTACTCTCCAACTGTGGTAACCTTTAACATTGTGATTGATATATTCGGGAGGGCAGGGGAAATCGACATGATGGATGAGTTTTTCACGAAGATGAAGCATCAAGGGACTAAACCTAATACCATTACCTATTGCTCCCTTGTTAACGCTTATAGTAAAGCGGGAATGTTGCATAGGGTGGACTCAATTCTTAGGCAAGTGGAGAACTCAGATGTGATCCTTGATACTCCATTCTTTAACTGCATCATCAGTGCCTGCGGACGAGTCGGTGATATTGATAAGATGAACACGCTATTCTTGTCGATGAAGGAATACGACTGCAAGCCGGACAATATCACCTTGGCTACCATGATCCAGGCATACGATGCAACGGGCATGACTGAAGCTTCGCAGGATATAGAATCTATGATGCTTCAGATGCGAAGCAATTCAGGTATTTTGCAAATCCTGTCATCAACTCTATTTGGTATGTCAAAGTTTAATCTAAATTAAATTAAAATCTCTTAAAATTATAATCTTGAAGAAATTCTATGAATAGATTCAAATTTTAGCCTTTGTGGATAGATTAAATGAATAAATTCTTATTTGGCATGGCAAATTCCATGTGTTTTACAAAGTTGTTTTCTTGAAAGTCACCAAAAGCTTTGCCACACCACTTTAAAAAGCTCTGCCAAACAAGCCCTTAAGATAAAGCTTTTAATTTTATATTTTTATGTGCCCAGGGACTAAGCTGATTGTGAAATGAAAGTTCTCGAGGTCCAACTACATTCCTTGTGACGAATTTTGTTGCCCTCGCCATATATAAGACGTGGAAGGTTTAAACAGGAATGAGGCGACAATCTGATCCACGGAATATTAGGTTTGTCATACTTCTCGTGGAAAGATGTTATGCAAGCAACATGGATTCAATGTATACAGGTTTTTGTAATGAAAGTTACATTCAGTATATGAATATGAAAAAAAAAAAAAAAAAAAAAAGTAAAGATGTGAGGGTTAGTGATATGTGAAGGGATTATGAGAATTTAATGTATTAGGTTAGGCCTCCAAATGCATTGCATATTACATTATGAATCTGGTGTGCCATGAAAGTTGTTTCTCATCCCACGCTCTGATCTGGTGTCATTGCTCCTATGGTATTGTTCATAGATGAATGCTAGGGATAATCCATGTCACTGGTCCCTTTCATGAGGTAGATTTGTAGCTAATAAATCACTTTGATATCTAACACAGCAAAGGATGTAATCTTTCAATCCCCACTTCTTCTGGAGACCTAAAAACTTTCAAAAGTGATCTACATTGATGTCCTTCATTCAAATTGTATTTTTTTTATTATGTTTTTTTTTTCCGTAGAATTTTATGTATGCTATATTTTGGGGGATTCCATTTCAGGAAGTTGGCATTGGCATTAAACTCTTTATAACCTGATGGCTGGTTTGCTCTTGGCTCAGCTGCATTAAAGGTATTGTTGGTTATGTGGATGCTTGTTCTGTTTAGCTTAATTTCATATCCATATCAAGGCTAAATTGTTTGTCTATCCTCTTTATTGATGCAAATTTTCTATTAATTTATATTCTTGTATTTGCAATATTGTCTAGGCTAGAGATGTTGAGAAGGCATTAGATGGTTTTACTCGTACAGTACAGCTTGATCCTGATAACAGCGAAGCATGGAACACCATTGCTTGTCTGTAAGTGTTTACTCATACTTAAACAATGGATAGCTTGTTTGGGGCTTTTTGTATATCCTCTTTGGACCCTGTTCTTCATGGTATGAGACATAACTCTTGCCTACAGGTAACTGCAAGCCATCAGTGATTCAGTGTCAATTTCCATAAAAGGTATCTTTTTATATTTAAGTTTCAGTTGTTATTTGCCTTCAGTTTAATATTGAACTGAATATATAGATAGCTTTTTAAGAGGGGCATCTACTGTAAGAATTCATTACATAATACTGTAAGAAATAACTTCCACATTACGTTGAGCACAACTCTAAAAATTCATTACATAATACTGTAAGAATCAACAATAATAAAAATAAACTAATACTACTACCTTACATCAATTAGCCCTAACATTGAGAGGCAACAAGCTACTAACAATCATTCGGATGATTATGAACATTGAACATCCCTGTAACTTGTGCTTAACATGCACGGTGAACTGTAGTCTTTGTACTTCTTGTAGACATTCTTTCCGATTGGATGTTGCTTGAGCTCTCGTAGGATCCGAGATAAAACCTGTCGAAGCTGCCTATCAAGGTTTTGAACATCTGGTGACTCCTCATTCTGAAGAAAGTCATTCTGAAGAAAGACGAAAAGGATAATCATTTAACGAGGGGTTAAGACAGAGATGATGCATCAGTATTGAGAAACTAAGTGCTTACCCATGTGGGTGAGAGTGCGGTCTGTAGGACAAAGTTACCGAATTCGTGGCAGGCGAGTACAAGTATTTGTTTACTGCTCAATTTAAGAAGCTCCTCCATCACAATTTTCTTGGTTGATGACAAACCGAAGCACCTCTCCACCAGATGCGAGCCCTCTTTCTGGGTCGCCAGCCTCAAGATACAGCACCTTAGCTGCTCTACTATCATAGGGGTGAAAACCGGGTGCTTCCTTGAGATTGCGTTTTGCACCACATGGGTCCTGCAAGAAATTCACGAAGATTTGAGGATCGGATGGAAGCTTACGCAACAAGGCATTGTATAATGAACGAATGATGAACGAAGAAATACCCATAATTGTGTTGAGCTAGATATGAACAATTCACAGTGATAGTTTCGAGTACTCGGTCCTTGAAGCTGCTCTCCATGAGGGGAATGCAGTCATTCAGACAAATGCATCCGTACTGATTCGTGGCCAGCGTCACGCAATGCTCAACCATCATAGTACTTAGAACCGCCTTTTGGGCAAAGCTCAGTTCCTCGAAGCACACTTTGATGACACGCCTGCCTAATGCGTCGCAAGCTACTTGAGGAAACCCGCGAGCCAGCGCGCTTGTTAGTATATACATGATGAGGGGGCATGAAGACTGCATTGTCGGGATGAGTTTCTGGAGTGCCAATGACCTATTGAAAGACGAATTCGGATCAACTATACTCTATAGACATTATACTATGATAGACTCGGAGAGTACTAATCTTTAACTTACCCGTTCTTATCGCAGGCGTAGCGCAAAAGGGCCGGGGGATCCGACATTAATTGTATGAACTGAGACATGAGACGATACGGAACATGTGGAAAGTTCATGTATCCGTTGCAAGGATGGTGATTGGGCGGTGAAACGATCGATTGTGATGGTGATGGTAGTGGTTGTTGTGGTTGTGGTGGAAGCGTGGTGAAAGGCAAACGACCACTGCTGTTACTTGTTTCCGGGGTAGCTATAGGGTCGAAGATGCTTTGTTGAGGATACATTCGACTTGCTTGATGAGGATACGGAGAATGTCGAACGTTCATGTATCCGTTGCAAGGATGGTAATTGGGCGGTGAAACGCTTGGTGGCGATGGTGATGATGATGGTGATGGTAGTGGTTGTTGTGGTTGTTGTGGCGGCCTGGAGAAAGGCAAACGACCGCGGCGGTTACCAATGGGCGTGTAAGAGAGTGGTGGTATAGGATTTTGATATCTCGGCGGTGGTGGTTGTTGATGAGTATCATAACCCCAGCTGCCCAGATAGCTCGATGCATCGACGAGAGATGTCGAAAAAGATGCTTCATTGGTATTCAAGGAAGACGGATTTTCTGAAAGATCAAAGAAATTTAACTGTCATCTATCTTCTAACATAAAAGCTTAAGTCAATTATGTATCTTCGTACTATAAAGATTTTATGTTATATACCTATAGGGGTTCCGAGACGAAGACCTTCGAGCCTGGAAAGACTTCTGGCGTAGTCCTCCGTCGACGACGAAGACGGGTTGTCGTTGTCGTTGTCAATCATCGGAGCCTTACCCTCCCGCTGCATTCTGAATTACAACTTTGGTTGTTTTTTCTTTCTAATAACAGTTTAAGGATTGAAAGAGGCAAGTTATGAATTTATATATTATGGAAATACAACACTAGTTCTACTAAAACTAGGCGTAATTTCTATTTTATTTTGAATCAAAACAAGATAAAATTATATCTTGAAAATATATCCACAAATACCTATATAGATAAAATTAAGGATTTAGAGAGGCATGCTATGGAATTATTATACTAGGCGTAATTTTTATTTTATTTTGAATCAAAACAAGATAAAATTATATCTTGAAAATATATCCACATATATAGGATAGATAAAATTTTCCTTTTGGATATTTTCCTTTCAAGTATTTTTTTCAACTGTTGAAAGCGTAGGGCAAAATCTTAAAACAAGATAAAATTAGCTGTATAGATAAAAATTTCCTTTTGGATATGTAATATGTGAAGCTTCATATTGGTCAAAGTCAACCAAATTTTGAAACCGTGTATAAATATAAAATATATATAGAGGGAAGATCGGATATAGTTAATAAGGATAGTGACATTACATTGATTGACCACACACTACTAGAAACTGAAATTACATTAAGAAATAAAAACAAGTTACTACAACAAGTAGATTGCAATACATTACATGGATTCAAGTTAAAACACAGCAAAAACAAACAACACAATCCATTAACTGAAGTGATCACAACACAAGGGAACTTATCCACTAAGCTTCTTTAGCAGCATCACCTTAGCAGCTTCTTCAGAGGGTGTGAGCTTACCCTTCACCAATAGAGTCTTCAACAGTTCACTCCTTTGTAGAAACAGTTTGGTTTCTTCCTTCGCCAACTGCAACTCCAACTCCTTCCTTTGCAGAAACTTCTTGTTTTCTTCCTTTGCCATTTGCAGCTCCAACTCTTTCATTATGATTGCGTCTGTGCGCTCCATCATAGCTGTTATTGTAACATCAAAGTTTGAGATGATTGGAGCCTTCTTCCCTTTGCTAAGCTTAGTCGGCGCATCCTCTTCTTCGTCGCCGAATTCCTCCTCTTGATCATCATCATGCTGAGTGCTGTACTCATCGGAATCATCGCTGTATTGAAAGTTTTCTTCGGATGTAATTTCGGGGGTGGCCGGAGTTGGAGGACCTTTTTTGATGATGTTTGGATGAAGGGTTGGCTTAGTGAGATTTGGAAGGGGGTTAGGGTTTAAGGGCAAGGCACTTGGAGGGTACATTTTGTTAGTGGCATTTGGAGGATACCCTTTGTTGATGGGGTAAGGAGGATAGCCTTGGTTAGTGGCATTTGGAGGATACATTTGGTTGTATTGGTTGATTGCATTTGGAGGATAATATTGGTTCATGATGTTTGGAGGATACATTTGGTTAGGGTTGTTTGGAGGATACCCTTGAGGGGTAGGGTATGTAGGATATTGAAACCCACTTCCAACATGTTGAAGGCTTGGTTGATTTTGGGTAGATGTAAATGCATTTGAAGGATTTTTGGTCTGATTTTGGGTAGGAGCCATTAGCACAAACAAAAAACACAAAAATAACTAGATCGGTAAAACGTACCTAGTAGCCTGCAAGCAAGAGGAGGATGATGGAGGATGAAGAAGAGGTGTGTTGCAGAGGCAATGGAGACACACACCCCTATTTCTATTTGTAGGCAAAACAAAGATGGGTTATCTTATCTAGGTAATTAAACTCTATGGCCTTGATGGGTTGTAACTTGTAGATACACATAAGGCTGTGTTATATGAGCTGAACAGCTCGAGTTAGGCTCGAAAAAAGCTTGACTCGAGCTCGTTCACTTACCTAAACAAGTCGAGTCTGAACATGATTTTAAGCTCGGTTGAAAGCTCGGCTCGTTCGATTTAGGCTCGATTTCTATGGAATTTCTAAACTTTTCTATAAGTTAATACGTTATAAACAAGTAAAACTACTTAAAGCTCGAAAAAAACTCGGCTCGAGCTCGTTCATTTACTAAAACAAGCCGAGCTTGAACAAAAAAGAAAGTTCGTTTAAAAATTCGGCTCGGCTCGAGCTCATTTAACAAATGAACAAGCTTGAATATGTCAAGCTCGGCTCGTTCGGCTCGAAGAACTCCCCTAGATACACAGCTTATAGGCTATATAGGTAGCCATGGATGGGATGGGATGGGATAGCATTCAAAGCATATCCATAGGTACTCCAAAAGAAGAGCCATTTGTAGCTGATCAAGTGTCAGGCCATGAACAGCGGTAGCATTACTAACTTGGGTACTTGCATTGCAGTGCAGTGCAGAAGATGCCACTCAAAGGGTGACTTGCAGAGTTTCAGTGGCGTTGCAACTCAGCAAAGGATGAAACTAAGAGCATGGGCATTGGAGCCGCAAATGGGAGCCGCTTGGGAGCCACGTCGGATTAAAAAATATTTAAAAAATAAATAAAATTGGCAAGCGGCAGGTGAATTTGATTCTCGCAGAAGCGGCACATTTTAGCGGTAGCGTTATCAAACTTTCCAACACAAAAAAAAAAAAAAAGAGGGAGAGTGGTCACGTGCACAACAGGTGCATCTCCTCTACCATTTAACAATCTAAAAAATTCAGATTGAGTGTATTTAAAAATATTATTTAAAAAATATATGAATATAATACATGGGTTTTTAGCCTTTTGTACAAGTTTTAATAAAACACTTTACTTTTAAAAAAATATCATCATTGCACTAGCTTTTTTTATAAATTTTATTATTTTTTAACACTCACTACACATTTTAACCAATCAAATTATTTTAAAAAGTTAACAACACACAAACCAATACAAATCATTACAACTTCATGCCTAGAAAACATTAAAGCTCATCTATTGTTGGACAAAAATTTACCTCTAAAAACTCATTAAGACTTGAATCTGTTACTACCCTCCCAACTCTTCCAGCGCTAGCCATCATCACCAACTGCCAATATCGGCAATGTCTCACCGTACATTTAGGCATATCCCGACCCGAACCCGAAAATCCAACCCGGTCTACCGGGAACCGATTGTTCTGAATACCCGAAAACACAGGTCCACTCGGAACCGATTGTCCTGAATACCAAAAAACATAGTGAAGTACGTCACCCGAAAACCGATCCATTTTGGACCCGAAATCTGAATAATCGAAACTCACAAACCTGAATGAATTGAACCTGATTCAACCGAAACTCATTAAGACTTGAATCTGTTATAACCAAAACCCGAAATAACCCGAATTTTAAGATACATTCTAGTAAAGTTTTAAAAATGAATATTGAAATAATGAAAAATTGAGACAATCCAAACTCGAAATAATCGAAACTCGAAATACCCGAAACATGAGACAACAGAAATCTGAAATAACCGAAACTCGAGACAATCGAAACCCGATACAACCGAAATCAGAACTCCGACCCAACTAAATTATTAGACATTACTCGAAACCCGACTAACCGAACTCAACCCGACACGTCCGATGGCCACTTTATTCATTTAGCGAAAAGTGGTCGTGTAGATAACTATGAAGTTATATTAAATATTATCTTAAAAAATATATTTTGAGAAACTAAAAATTATCTTCTTTTTTTTGCACAAATTTAATATTTATTACTACTAACTATGAAGTTTTAATAAATATTACTCTCTCTGTTAATTAAAACTTGTCGTTTACTATTCATGCACACTTTTTTAGAATGTTAAAAACTATATAAAATATTAACATTTTTTTATTTTTGTTTTTATAAATTCATACTTAATTATAATAAGTATGAAATTGTTTAAAAAAATTATTTAAAAAGTTAATATTTTATATATTTTTTAACACCTAAAAAGCGTGTATGAATAGTAAAATGTCATGTTTTAATTAACAGATGGAGTACTATTTTATATAGTTTTTTACCTCTTTAAAATTTTAATTTTTGTCCACTTTTGTTGATTTTACTTTGGAAACATATACTTTGTTGCTTTCATTGTTTATATCTATCCACAGCAATTCCACAGCTGAAAAATTTTCGGAAGGGGCACAATTATACATGTATGATGATATCATTTTGGATTAAGTTGACATAAAGAATTCTATATAATACGATAATAAATGATGTTGTTTTAGGATAAAATGTCATCGGGTTATGATAAAACACTATTATTTTTTCTTGTTTAAAAAAGAAATATAAATAAATAAATGAAATATTTGGAAAAAAATCAACTAAATAAAATATTAACTTTTTTATTATTTTTTAAAAATAATTTTAAACTTATAACTAATAAGTATAAAATTATAATAAAAATTAAATAAAAACTTAATACTCCATCTGTTTTAAAATATAATGTAATTTATTTGACTTTTAACACGTTTTTTTAAAGAGTTAAAAATTGTATAATACAAAATATCAACTTTTTTATTAATTTTTTTTAAATAATACTCAATTATACTTAGTATTAATAGCTATAATATTATTTTAAAATTTTAATAAAAATAATATTTTATATATAGTTTTAGCTCTTAAAAAATGTATTATAAAGTCAAACAACTTTTATTTTAAAATGAAGAGAGTATTTTATATATGGAGTAGTTCTTAGCTCATTGTTAAAAATAGGTTAAAAAGTTAAACGAAACTTATATCTTTTTTTTTTACAGTAGGCAATAAATTGGATGTACTAACGACATCCATGATCATCTCGCAAGATGATGTTCTGGAACTCACAGCAATAGGAACTCAAAATAAAATTACAATTTAACTGAGATTTAGCCAGAAAATCAGCTGCACCATTTGCCTCTCTGTAGCAGTGTTGAATTGTGATGTTCTCAAAATCTTTGCTTAACGAATGAATCTCTTGGATTATTTGAGTAACCTCCCATGGTATACTGTTCACTTGATTGATTGCATTGACGATGTTTGCGCAACCACTTTCAACTATTACTCTTCGAATTCCCATCTCCACTGCCAATCTTATACCTGTATAAACTGCATAAACGGAACTTATATCTTTAACCATCAAATCCTACTCCGTATTTTAAAGGAAAGATGTAGGTACGTAGGTATTCAGAATGAATTGACATATAGATACTTTAATGATGACAATCCTGATCGTACATGTGGCTAAATTTGGCCAAAAGTTGCTGTGCATGCATGTATCACAAAAATATTTTTAGTACTCCGTATTTATTTAATCATTAAAAAAAATTAAAAAAAGATATTTATAATACTAATATCTATTTTTACATATTTATAGTATTTATTTTTTTAAAATCATATTTTACAATTTTTAAAAATTAAAAATGCAATATTTTACAAAATATAATTATTAAAAATTTTAAACATAATTTTTTAACACAAAATTTTATAAATATATAAAAATAGATGTTATAAATATAAATATAAATATAATTTTTATTTAATTTTTTTAAAATTAAATAAATGTCAAAAAAATTAATGGAGTATGGAGAGTGGTAAGATCATCTTTAATGGTGGTACTTGGAGTACCATAGCTCTATTTTTAAATAAAAAATAAAAATATATGTAAGAGTTGGGGTGTAAACCAAGACAATCATTACAAATGAGTATCATTTAGATGATACTCACTCTTACACAATATCATGAGTTTTATCCAATGAACAATAACATGTGGGAACCACTTTTTTTTCCTACCCCTACAAAGATTTAAAAATAAAATGAAATATATGTTAAGATACTTTTGTGAGTATCATGGTTGTGGATTCAAATATCTTAAAATGATGTGGCAAGAAAAAATGTAAGATATGATACTTGAATTGGGTACCATGGATAAAGATTCTAGAATAGGGGTAGAAGATGTTGCTTAATGCTTGGGCTAAAAGGGGTTGTTTGTTATCGACTTATCGCCTTATTGGGATGACTATTTTTTACTATTTACACGATAGACATATCCGACTTCAGAAGTCGGTGCCGATAAAGATCGAAACATCACGGACTTCCAGTTTTGGCAACATTTCAATTAAAATTTAAGTCCATAATTTGGTGAAATAGAACAGCTTTTTTACTACTAGTATATACTCCTTCCGTTTAAAATTATAAGTCATTTTAGGTGTTTACACACATATTAAAGAAAATATGAAAGTGTTACTTTTATACCCCTCATTAACTATCCACAACCACTAACAATCAATAACATTTCATAAAAAAAATCAAAAAGTTATTTTTCTCTTAATTCAACGCCTAGAAAACCTAAAAGGACTTATACTTTTAAATAAAATTTTAAGTCTAAAAAGACTTATATTTTTGAACGGAGGGAGTATATGGTTAACGGATTAAAATGTGTACTAAATGTACAAACTTCTTTTGACTTCTTTGCGAAATGTGCAATTTTTACCCATCATTCAAATACAATTCATTTAAAACAAAAAGGAAAATAAAATCATAAAAAAATAAACCAATTAAATTATTTTACTTCTTGTAAAAATTTATATGGAGGTGGTGTGTTCAAATTTGGACCTAACATGCTAAAAATGTCTAAAAATACATATTTATACATTTGCACATACCTTTTTTTTTTTATTAGGTAAGAATTCGAGTTCAGACGTATATGAAACTCGAGGGTCGGGCAAGCCGGCAGACAGAAAACCGTCTAAAACTGAAACAAACAATACAACAAGACATAACGGTGCAAATCAGACATACCGCAATCTACAAAAACGAAACTAAGCGGACCAAACCAAACGGATCTGGACGAAAAACGACAGACGAAGTCAAGCTCCACTCTAAAGCAGAACTGTAGGCCAACGATACATCAGAACTCGATCATCCTGTGTCCAGTGAGAACGAAACTCCAGGGAAGTAGACAACCCAAATAAAGGAGACGTCGCGATACACACTGCCATGATCTCAACCTATCCCGACTCCGACAGCTATAACCACATCCTCGAAAAAGAAACGTCAAGTCACGCCACATTAGAATCGCACACCATCTGCGTAAAGTGCACTCAAAACCCTAACGAGATCTAGACAAACATAATGAGATTTAGAACACACTCATACGAGCGAGGTTTGATACCATGCGGGTTTTAATCAAAATATTTGCACATACTTATCAAGACAAGTAAAAAAGGACTCGGATTTCCGTGCCCCTCCCTATCTCTATTTGCTTTCCCGTTAGATTCCGTTGCTTTAATTTGTTGGGGTGCACCTCAGGCCAAATTATGTTCGCTGATTATTGTCGACTCCGACCTCAGGGGCTGAGGATCCGCTTATCGGATCCGACGTATGAGGCCCTCTTCACGATTTTCTTTAAACTTTGTCGACTCCAAAACCAATGTCGGCTATATCTTTACCGACACCGAAAGTCAGAAAATGCACCGTATATTTGGTGATATCAAACCGTCCCAACAGCAAGCCGGGACCCAAAAGGCAAAACCTCTTGTTTTTTGGCCCTTTTGGTCAGATTCAGAAGGCACAGAACCATATGTTAGTTAGAGCATCTGCATCCATGAAACCTATATTGGATTACTTAACTTTACTTTTCATCTTTTTCTCTCATTAGAAACCCCCTCACAATTTACACTCACATCCCTAAACCAACCTTAATAAAAACTAAATAACATAAAAATAAAATTTACCCCACCACATAACTCCACCATTATCATCCTATCTCTTTCTCTTTCCTCCTTACCCAAGTGCCACTCATCTCTCTTCCTTTTTAAGTTTTTAAGAGCATCAGCAATGGTCGGTCACTGACCTCCCCAAATCACTTTTTCCACTCAGTTGGCCAACCATTGTAAACAACCTCTCGATATTTGGGGTGCCTCAATATATTGGGAACCTTTCCAAATCCGAAACCAATCAGATTTCGCCACGTGTCAATAAATTAAATCATTTCTTCTTTTCTTTTAACTTCCACTTTTCTTTTCACATTTACATAAAAATTAAATTAAATAAATTTGTGATAGAAAGTATTCAATTGAATTAAATAAAACATTCTTTTTTTAACTTCCAGTTTTTTAAATTGAATCATTTTTTTTAACTTCCAGTTTTTTAAAATTAAATTAAATTAAATAAATTTACATAAAAAATAAATTAAATAAATAATTTTTTTTAACTTCCAGTTTTTTTTTAACTTCTAGTCTTCTTTTCAATTGATAATTAAAATTTGTGATAGAAAGTATTCAATTGATAATTAAAATTAATTATGAAATATAATTATTAAATTAAATTAATTATTTTTTAAATGCTAAATCAATCCAATTATTTTAATAATTAAAATTATATAGAAAATATAGTAGGGTGTGGAAAAAGTGATGAGATAGATTTATTGGGGAACCCGACCATTGTGGATGATAGGAAGTGAATTGGGGAGGATTGAGAATAAAGTTAGTGGAAAATGAGGTAGACGAATAAGAAAAGGGGAGAGAAGTTTTGGGGAACCCGACCATTGCTGATGCTCTAAGGGTTAGATTTGTTACTTAAAAATCTATCAAATCATTCCCTAACAAAATGTCCCTTCTTCTTCTTGTTTTATTATTAACTTTCTTATATTAATGTTTAAACACCCACAATGGGTGCTCTCAGATAATCTAACATGACTTTACCTAATGAAACTAAAACAAAACTGTATACTTGAATAAAGTTTCAAGACCAATTAGTTAGCCAGTTGCCACCAAGTTAAAAGAAAACCTGCTGCGTCCACGAAAACAATCACTTGTGAACTGTCAACCAACAATTAGTTTGCAAAAAATTGAAACATTCGGGAAATGTAACTTTGGAAAAGGGAAGCTTCGCCATAAAATTACACAAGAAGCTTTCCAGCTTAGCCATGAATTTATTCAACAAGTCTTTCTGTGAAATTAGACAATACGCTTTCACAACTATGGACCTAATATTCGGGGCAGGAGACGGACGATTTTAGAACTAAGATCCATAATCAAGAGCAAGTCCAGTTTGATCCCTTCATGGCTTCACCTGTATGGAGTTATTTCTAAAGCTCAGAAAGACGTCCTCGGTGCAAGTAAAGGTAGAATCTACATGACTGAGTACCCAGGGCCACCGCCGCCTTCTGGCACTGTCCACTCGATGTTCTGCTTTGGGTCTTTAATATCGCATGCCTGGTGAAATCAACGGTGAAACTTATCATGTTTAACACACGAAATCAAGGGAATCTGAATTATACTAAGGGCTCATTAAGTTATAAGATGATATAAGGTAAACGGAATGGAAACAAATTTTGTATGAGAAAAGATATTGTAGAGAAGTTTTGTGAGTTTAGATGAGAGAAGAATTATCATTTTTGCATGAAAAATAAGATAAGAACAATAATGATTAGAGGAGTATGGGGGCACATGGTTACCCCTTGCTCAAGTAGGTGATTGAAAGGAGGGAAACAAAACAAATTTTGTATGAAAAATTGGGAGATGGAGGTAATGATTAAAATTTCTAAGAATGTATTTTGAATAACAAATAGACTACATTCCTCTCGTTTCCATTTACCTTTCCAAATTTTATACCAAACAGGCCCTAAGACTGCCAACCATTCTGGACAGATTGTTGATTTCATGAGTACATATTCTATGCTTTGCTTTACAGATTCAGGTGTGAAATGAAGTTAGCGAATTTGATATTTATAAGGTGAAGTTGGTTCAAATTAGGTCAGAGGCCATAGTCGTTATGGACATCACATATAGTATGGTTGCGGATACGACCGAGAGTCCTAGACAGCTGAATCAGCCTGGTTAACTGGCCATGCATGCAATATAATTCTTATTTCCAAGAGAACGGGTTGAATCCTATACTCCTATTGAGTCCTTCAGCATGAGATGAATTATAGAAAAAATCATTTAACTCTTACCTTGCAGTGCAGACAATTTTGAGCATTGATTTGCAGCTTCATCTGGCCTGTCTCATCTGGTACGTACCTACATTGAGATTAAAGGATAAAAACCATTAAATAAAAGTATAAAACACAAAATTCCAAGCTTAGAAACAAGTGGTGGTAAGAAAATTACTCATATACACGTGCAGGGCAATATCGTGACTCAGGTCCTGCATAGACTGGCAAATTAACAAGTTCAGGCATCTTTGGATCTTTCAAGCGAAGATGCGGGGGCTGATCATGATCGTGATTTGTGCTGCTCCTGGTATTCAGCACAGAAGTTTAATCAACAAAAATCCAAGAAAAACACAAGAATATATGCAAATATATGATACTATAATAAATACTTCCTCCATTCCATAATACATGGGCTTTTAGATATTGACACAAGTTTTAATACGGAGTAAAACACTTCACTTTTTAAAAACATAATCATTCCACTCACTTTTTCATAATTTTTTTTTTAATACCCACTACACATTTTAACCAATCAAAATCTCTTAAAAAAATCAACAACACAAATCAATACTCCGTATAAATCATTACAATTCCTACCTAGAAAACATAAAAGACCAACTATTTTGAAACAATTCTAAAAACCCATGTATTATGAAACGGAGGGAGTATATAGCTGCTACGAAAAAGTAAGCACTTCATATCCATGTCCCAGTATCTTCCCAGAGTAATCTCTCGAGAATTTCAGGTATATCACTGAGCCTCCGTGGCTCCATATCCATATCTGAGAAATTTTGACATGGTAACTAATGTTTCCACCCTAAAAAGATTGGTACTTCTGATTAGTTTTCTTCCCTCTTCGAATTCTTCAGCACTCGAAAAGCAATTCATAGATTCACATATAGCAGTCAGGACTTTTGATGTCTCCTTCACCTAGCCTAACAACCATATATTCCCCATTTATACCCTCAAATAAGAATAGCATGGCTAACAGGAACACTTGTTGAGAGCTCAGTGCAACTAATAATACCTGTACAATGACGTGGGTACATCAAAGGAAATAATTCCATCTGGTTTTGGATACTGAATGGGAGAATGTAATTCTGCAAACTGCAAAGGTAAGGAGATATGTTATGATTTGTGAAGATGATAAATGCAATGGTCAAAGCCCACAGGCCAGCTATGAAAATAGCCTTGTAGCTATGCGAACAGGTATGCGGCATTCCTTGGTTTATGAACAACGCTTTCATGACATCGTTCTAGTTGCTTACCTAGTCATTAGTCACAAAATATAGTGTGACAAGATGAATCAATAGAAAGAACCCCTCAAATCCCCACAAAAACAAAAACAAAAACAAAACAAAATATGTTTTTCTGTCATTTCTCTTCAACGTGAAGTCGTGAACCCTAACTTATTTCCAAAAGTTCTGCAATTGAAATTATTTCGTTAAATTGTAGACACTCGAGTGAATTTCTTGATTTCATGTTTTAAGTTTTATTCACTTTTAGGAGTTGCTAAGCAAAATACAGAAGTATTTCAAATTGTGAATAGAGGGAAAAAATTTCCTCTTTCACCTACCTATTCTCTCAAGTCTTGACTTCTCCAAAATAACTTAGCAACCAAAACTTTGAGGCAAGTGTTTGACATTCAAGAGCTCATACAAGAAGTAAAATTCTTAATCTTGTGCGCATCTAAGAAAGTGGGGTTGGTACCTCTGTTGATTCATGATCAGGCTTCCCATGCTTTAGCGTCCAGGGTGCCTTTCCCCTCAGTAAATAACTGCCAACCAAAAAAGCAAGCACTTTTAAAGACTAGAATCATAAAACAATATAGATGAATACAACTCACATTAAAAGGTTATGGAATGATTTATCAAGGTAGGACATACTGTTCAAGAGCACTATATGCTAGCCCAGGTAATAGCCCATACTCGAAGGACTGAAAGAAAAAGATGTGCATAAGAAATAAGAAAAGCGATGTTTTATACTCCTAGTACGATATATTTATATCGAAGCTAAATGCAGATATTCAGACAAAACTGAACAATGCTTTGGAACATCAAGAACTCAATCAGAAAAAAGAAACCAGAAATATAAGCACTAAAAAACTAATAGAAAATACAGTACTACATAATTCTGCTACACTGTTAAGTCTTAACTAACCGGGCGATAGTTTCTAGCTCTGTAGAGTTCTTCCCAGACCCATGAATTTCTCAAATTATCCCAGTATTTCTCCATCTTCGAGCCTTCATGGAGGACACCAAAAGAAGTTTCTGCAGCTAACATTCCTGTAGCAAGCATTTCTTTAGAAGTCATAAAACCAAAGAGATGGATTATTTAGATGCCAGTATGCTGCTGATAAATTTTACAACCTGATAAATCAAGAAGCTAAATCATAACCTGAAGAAATAGCAACTCATACGGCCTACGTTAGATTATAGATCTCTAGGGAGTGTCATTTTTACCTCCTAGGTCCTAGTGAGGAACCAATGAATCCTTTCTGGTTAATTTGAAAATAGTAGATTACATCTTTTCAAAGAATAAAAGAGAAAATAGAACACTTATGATTAATCAAAAAAAAAATCAGAAAGGGAGAAAGATAAGGAGAACAACAGTTATGAAGCCTTCAAATAATAATTTGGTAATATAATAGATACGAGAATGTCCAAGGGGTGATTTGATTCAGCAGTCAAGTTGCTAGGAATCTACACTTTCCAACGAGTTAGCTTGAATTTCAAAGAAGTTTACTGCTTCGTGTAACTTAAGCTATCTTTAGTACTCCCTCCATTAAAAAAATGTCTTTTTTAGTTTTTAGGCATAAAATTTTGTTTGGAAATATAAGTCCTTTTAGATTTTCTAGGCATTGGGATAAAATAAAGTAACTTTTTGACTTGTTTTATGAAATGCTATTGGTTGTTAGTGGTTGTGGATAATTATGAGGGGTATAAAAGTAACACTTTCGTACTTTCCTTAATATGTGTGCAAACACCTAGAAGAACTTATAATTTTGAACGGAGGGAGTAGCCTTTATATGCTAAAACAAAGGATCTTGACAGGACAATACCCAGATAAAGAATAAGGATTTAGATACTAATGTCTAAAGAGTATTTGCAGGATATTTCCAAATAAATCCCATTCGTTCAAGTACCCGACAAAACATAATCAACAGCTTTTCCACCTCCATTTCACATTATAATTTCAGAAGGCCTTTCCTCCCAAATCAGGAGAATAAAAGATCCGTAAGGAAATGGACATTCGAATTTGAAGTGTGTAACACAATGATGTTTTAAAATGAATTTCTCGCAAGTGGAGAGGATCAAGGGCATGACAATAGGTTCACCTGATTTCATTGCTGTATGTGTTCCCTTTATCTTAGGTACATTCAGAAATCCAGCAGAGCATCCGATTATTGCTCCTCCAGGGAAAACTGGGTATGGAACAGACTGAAATTTGATACCATCAAATATGTTTTTGTGATATAAAAACAAAGTGCGCTGAAGTTCAGGTCACACATCAAGGAATTATCATTGTTTCTTTATCAAACTTCAGGGCAGTATCTAGCAATTCAGAAAAAACTTGAAGTATACTTCCTTAAGATATTAAAGTCAACAAACTAACAATTCATATCTCAGATAAGGACTCACAATGCAAAGATCGACTGTTCTAACATACATATATTGTAATTGAGGTAAAATACAGATGACGTACATACTTTACTCTCCACAATCATCCAAAACAAAACTGTAACTAAAGCACACCATCAATAAATGCACACAAGCTGACAAAAATTGTATTAGCAGCTTTAATATGGTGAAGGGGGAACCTAGGAATTGTAGCGATTCTAGAAGTTCTATTTGCATGTTATAAAACAAGTTACCCAGTGTTTCTGACTTCAACTTTGAGAACGGTAGTTTAGCCTAGTTTTATACTTTTATCTTTCTTTGTTTCTCTGAAGATCATTTTCTCAATAAGGTTGTTTTCTCTAAACGAAGACACTCAGGTCTGAAGAGAATAGGATATGAAACTACTAAAATAGCAATTTTGCACAACGTTCTGAGAGAAGAAAAAGTTTCCACCATACCTGAAAGCCACCTTCATTCAAAGTTCGAGCCCCATACTGGAGGACGTTTCCACCTTCAAGCAATGGTCTGATTGCTGGGTGATTTTTAAATTTCTAAGAAGAAAGCAGCCAAATGAGATTCCATAGCCCTTAAGCATAGTAAAGAGGGCAGTGACTATGGGAAGGTTGTAGATTTTATTAATATGTAATACTTTCCAAAGGTGCTTTAAATGAATGTGGAGGTTGTAGGTTTTAATTTCAAGTAATAGCCTAAAACCCACTCATGATTAATATCAGAACATGTAATCCTTTACAAAGAGAATTTTAGTTTAAGAAGCTATTTTACATGAGTCAGAATTATCCAGATAAAAATTTATTTAAAAATTACCTGGAACTCATCATAAGGGCTTAAGAAAGGATTATGATAGTCTAATGCAACCACCAGGCCAACGGATACCTGCATTCAGCCAAGTAATATGTGACTTTGAAGGTAATCAAAATCAGGAGCTATGGTGGACAATACACATTCAGCATCAATGCTTGGCGGTAAATATGGCGCCAAGTACACAAAACAGAGTCCAAAACCTGATCAAACCTTTAAACATCTCTTAATATTGTATTCTCTGATCTATTAATGAAGAATAAGCTCAGTGGCAACTATCTTCACTGTAAAAATATTACTTTCCAAAGTACTCTTTCTGGAAAAGGATAAGTATTGTACCTTGTAAAAACATTAATTTCTTGAGGTAGTATGCTGAAATTTTATGTGTGTGTGTATTATGAATTGTGTACCCCATACCCTCAACTGAACACCATGTTACAGGACGATAGTTATGGGTTGCACTGCACAATTAGAAGCATTTGACCCAACCTAAAGGTTGGATGCGTATAGTTGGTCAGATTATAGGTTAGACTACAGGCTCGAGGTACTTGAATTATGTCATTTCACTTTTCGAAATGCTTTTAGTCAGGTCATTTCGTGTTCGGGTAATTAATTAGCCAGGTAAGTTGGGGTTATGTTTTGGAAAAATGCTAAACCCTAACATTAATGTTCTCAAATTTGACGAGTTAGGTTCAAGGAGTGGGCCACATTTTGGTAGATGCACTAAAAAGTTTAATGGAAAAATCAGTCAATATGAATACACAGCAGACAAAAAGAGCTACGCCAGCAAGGCATGGTAACTACTAACTAAAAAGGCTCAGAGAAAAATAAAGCAGATTAAATTCCATACCTGTCTATCATTCATATGGTACAAGAAAGAACCCCCATATGTCTTCATATCCAATGGCCAACCAACGGTGTGAAGCACATGACCTTCTTGATGTTTACTGGGATCGATTTCCCAAACCTAAACAAGATCGAGGTGGAACATAAGTATTTCATATGCATTAAATATGCATCAGAGAGCTGACCCAATAGTTACAAACATGTATCACTAGCAATTACAACCAATAGAAAGCAAAAATTATTTTCCATCTACAGCATTATAAGAAACTACAAGAAGACAACTTGTCATCAGAGTCTTTTTGTGACGCGTCAAAACTAGACCTTGATGCACTGAAACAAGTTCCATCTTTCACATCCATAAATTGTTCGAATAGAAAAACCAATAGCACAAGAAGAGTTGATTGACGGGCAATACGACCAAGTAAAACACCCCTAAAGCATAAAGTTTTTAAGAATATCACATGTTTGGATCTGTAATGCTACATTATTATACTCTTACAACCCTAAATTATATCACCTCTTTGGTCACAAGAAAAAAAAAACAGATGTTATGACTGCTTTTTCTCTAGAAAGGTTGTATTCTCTCATAATTTTCACAATTTCATATTAGAACAAGGAAGAGAAGAATGCAGAGAAATAGTATCACCTCTTTGATCCCTAAAGCATATGTTTGATGTTGTGATTGCCCCTTATCTCGAAGATTGTATTCTCTCATTATTTTCTGTTCAAACAAGGAAGAAAAGAAAGCCTCACTCAGAAATAGTGTCAGTAGGCAACAACATTGCAACCATAAAGACCCATGACAAACCTCAGACAATGATCCTCGACATCCTTCAGCAAGAAGGGTAATTTGTCCTGCAAATTATCTGTCTGATATAAATTTTCATTATATATAGTGATATCTTGACAGCAAACAGTTGAAGACCACTACTACAATACATAAGCTGAAGTGCCACACATAACTCTAGTGCAGTAGAGACAACATATACCAGTAAGATCAACAGACGGGAAACACTATCTCAATACAATTGTCTTCTGACCAAGTCATACGCAAACAGAAAAAGGATACTAAACACTGGGGCATATGGGAGGAAAAAAGGAAATTTGCCTTGTCAGCATGGAAAAAAATATAACTAATGATAAAGTTAGACAGGATTAAGATCAATATGGTAAGGTTGGCTCAATTAAACAAGAATTTATCCTGTCCAAAATTCAGTTTTAAAATGATATATTCTAGGCTTCTAGCTCCCTATTTTTTCTTGCCTACATAAAAACCATACACTAAAAAATATATAGAGGGTGAATCTAGGATCAAATGGTAAGGTTAGCCAAAGGGTCATAGGAGAAAGAGTAAATTATAATGCAGGATAAGGATATACACATGATCAGTTCTTTTATTGTCTGGGGTTGGGATCATCGTGACCTCATGTGATGCAAAGTTGAAAATAATAGGGCATGGTATAAGCAAGTACTGAAACAAAGTAGATACATCAACAAAACGAAGGCACTGTGGGTGGAATCTGCTGAAGCTCAAGGTGGGAGATAGATATGACCTTTCAGTTCTACACCACGCTGAAAAGTTTCCTTCCTTGTCCCGTCCTTGGCAACTCCCATATCATTTGTTGCTATGCCAATAACTTCATGATTCTCATTATACAATACCTGAGTAATTATAAATTTGCCCAACATGAGTGACTGAAGGCTCCAACTCAATCGCGTATTTTAGTAAACATACTACCTCACTAGCAGCAAACCCAGGATATACTTCAACGCCCAATTCTTCAGCTTTCATTCCCAACCAGCGTACTAGTTGACTCAAACTGCACCAATGGAACCCAAATCATCTGGAATTGAATGCAGAAATGTAAAATATGAACAGAGAAATGTACCAGTAGGCAAACAAAACCAGAAATAATGAAGGCAAAGTAGGTTGAATTGTGTGTGAGAAAAGATGATTAAATGAAGGTCAATCAGTAATAGTGTAGTTGGACAGGTTTAATATCTTTCTCAAACCACTATATAATCTATTAGTAAAAAATTTTCCAGAATCGTAATCAAACAGTTCCCATAGAAAGCTGATGTGTGTGCCTCAAAAAAAGAGGAACTACCTTATTACATAATTTCCCTTGTTGTGAAAAGGACTAGGCAGAGAAAATGCACGATCTTTTGTCATAAACCAAAACTTGTCTGAGGAAACAGGAACCCCTATTGGCGCCTGCAAATTCCAGAGAAAGAAATTAAGAACCTCAGCATATAAATAAGATTAATGAATTTAAAAACAAGGGGATTTTTCCCACTTTCCCAGATACAAGCAAGAGGGGAGACAGATTGCATGGGCACAAATGCATTATATATGGTACTTGAACAAATCTTAGCTCTACTTTGTAAATAACTAGGAAGTTCATAGAGCATTTAATATAAAAGAAGAGGTTTAGAATAGACACCATGAAGATGAATCATGAAACAGAGAGTCAGAGATTATAAGAATATATCATGAAACCAAATTAAACAGTTATCTAAAATTTACTAGTTTGCCAAGCCAAATCATACAGGGATTCAATCTCAAACAAGCATCCCTTTTCATCAACATCATACTTTCATTTTGCATCAAACTTCATTTAAACAATCACAAAGTAAAGGAGAAAATTTGCATTATACACAAGTGATGTACACATAACCGTCACAAGAAGATAGATACCTCGAAGCCCCATGCAGAGAAGTAAACTCATCTGATGGGGGAATACATGTCACTGGAAAGGAAACAAACGATAACCCATAATTTGGAAGTGGCACCGGCAGTCTCACCCAAAACTGATTGATGGATACCCAGTCCAACCAGTCCATTTGCTAAAACCCTAAGACTTTCAACAGCTTACCCCTAATCCTTACAATCTTCTAAATTGCCTCTTAGTGCCTCAAGGCTCAAGCTCTCCTCTACCCTTTATCACCTCAGGTCCACCTTGATGCCACTTCAACTTTTGTATTTTAGTGCTTGCTGAATTTTGTTTTCTATTTCCTGATTTTAATGAACTCTGCTTTCTTTTTTGTTCCTGACTGCATAGTTTTGTTCTCTGAAAAAAACAATAGCTGAAGAAAATATCACCTCTATTCTGTTTCTATCTATCTATAGAGTTAATAACTTAAATAAATCAACTGGGTTGGCCAACAATAACTACAAAAATCCAGTTTCTTCAGAACTCCGATTGTTGTGCTGAGCAATTTATGAGACATGCCAATGAGGTGATGCCAAGGTAAAAATCCAAAGAAAGCAAATCAATAGCAAATATATCTGCCGGCATAATCAAGTAAAAAGATATAATACTCAGTATTTTGTTCTCTTCAAAAACCAAATAAAAACGCAGATACAAAGCAATGAACAATCTAAAAAACAAGTCAAAAAATGTACACAGAGATGATTGCACCTCCTCTTTCCATTGTGGGATAAGCTCATCCAACGCACGAGGTTCAAAGACATTTCCTGATAAAATATGTGCCCCTGCGTATCAAAGAAGACTGTCAACAGGATGTTCCATAAATTATGATAATTGCAGCATCATGGTATGAATCAACCCCTAATATTACACTGTTGCGAATGAAGTTCCCTTTATTAGTTGCTATCTCGCCACTCCAGCCGATAGACTAGTTCTGAATTCATGAATATGTTTCAGTTTAAATTCCTAGGTTCTAGCTCAGAAATAAATCCTCCAAATTATCATCAAGAACATCTTATTCTCTCCTCTGAACATCTTAATTTCCGCAGCCTCACAAAGTAATCAGAGCCAAAGTAGTGCAAGCAATCATACCAACTTCGGGCCCTTTCTCGACAACACAGACGGAGGTATCAACGCCTTTCTCAATCGCCAGCTGCTTCAACCGTATCGCAGCCGATAGCCCCGCCGGACCCGCTCCAACGACCACGACATCATAATTCATCGACTCCCGGCCCGATCCACCATGACAACTCCTCCTACTCTGCCGATTGAACAAAACGCCGAATCCAAACCCCCTAAATTCGCGGCAATTTAGGGGATGCGATGGGGAGAACGGAGCGGTGAAACCGATTGAGGCTTGGACAGGTTGGGATTTGGAATAGCGATAGAGCATGGAAGGAGCGGATTTGCAAGCGGATGAATGGAGAAACCTCCACATGGTTACAGAGAGAGATCGGACACCGGTGATGAGAGAGGATTAGGGTTCTTCTGAGGTGGTCAAGCGATGAGGGAGCTAGTAGTGGTGAGGTTTTCAACCATCTCTTTAATGTACTGTGTCTATTTCTTCTGCATAGTGACAGACATCTGTGTAGAATATTTATAATATGAGAGGAGATCACCTGCAACACTGTGCACCCTTCACTCGGTGCCCATGCATATCAAATTATCAACGATCGAGCCATTATTTTTTTTTTCAAAAAAAATAAATAAATTGCAGACCCAAGACATTTTTTTACATAGGAACTAAGGCCATGCACACCCGAGAACACTTCTGTTCTTCCCTTAACTCACTTTTTCCCTGCCACATCAGCATAAGAACACCTTTCACCTTTTCAGCAATTCCACCTACATCCGTGCATTTCACTTCGAAACTCTTCACCCACTTTTTAATCATTTTGTTTTTAATAAATATTTCATACAACATTATTATTATTATTATTATTATTATTATTATTATTATTATTTTCATTATTATTATTATTATTATTGAAATAATATTTTTCCAATAATTATGTAAATAATAAGAATAACAAGTTAAGTTAAAAAACACAACTACATAATCAAGCTGCAATAATTCAAGTACAAGATTCAAAAGACCACACAACAAAGTAAAAAAAAGCTTCTTCCAAGGGAAAGCATAAGCTATAGATGGAATTCAAGCGTCATTTTGTGACGGCCCAAATTTGTGCCATATATGCTCAATTAAGTCGGACTTCAAATGATGATGTGAACCCGAATTTCGCAGAGCAGCCCTATTAGTTAAGAAGGCATTCATACTGGTCGGTATTCTTGTAGCAGGTGGCTCTAGCTCATGTACATAGTCAAACTCAGCAGTGTGAATATGTAGATGGTGGGTTTCACGCTCGTCTTCTACAATCATATTATGCAAAATGATACATGCCGTCATTATTTTTCCAAGCAAATTCAAGTCCCAAACAAGAGCTGGTTGACGAATAATAGCAAAACGTTGTTGTAGAACGCCAAATGCACGCTCCACATCTTTACGAGTTGACTCTTGGATTTGAGAAAACAACGTGTCCTTCGCACCGAAGGGCTTCCGAATCGATGGGATGAACGCTCGCCATGTTGGGTAAATTCCATCCGCAAGGTAGTACGTCATGTCATACTCATGCCCATTGATAACAAAATTTGCCTTTGGGGCTCTTCCATGCAAGACTTCATCAAATACAGGAGATCTATCAAGAACATTTATATCATTGCACGTACCTGGAGTTCCAAAAAAAGCATGCCAGATCCAAGGGTCGTACGATGCAACTGCTTCTAGGACAACGGTTGGTGGTTTATCCCCACGGGCGTACTGGCCCTTCCAGGCAGTTGGACAATTCTTCCAAGTCCAATGCATACAATCAATAGACCCGATCATTCCAGGCCACCCGCGTTGCTCCCCGACATGGAGTAGGCGTTGCATGTCCGCTGAGTTGGGATTTCGAAGGTACTCATCTCCAAACAAGGAGATGATCCCATCAACAAAGCCGGACAAGCACATTCGTGCTGTTGTAGCACCAATACGGACATAGTCATCCACCATGTCAGCCGCAACTCCGTATGCAATCATGCGCATGGCCGCAGTGCATTTTTGCAACGGAGATAACCCTAGCTCCCCTTTTGCATCCCGACGTTGCTGAAAGTACGGATATGCACTAGATAGTGCATTAACAACACGTAAGAATACGTGTCGTCTCATCCGAAATCGTCGCCTAAACATCCCTTCTGGATAAGTCGGTGTGTTTGAGAAGTAATCCTGGTATAGTCGGGCATGCCCTCCTTCACGATCTCTATCGATGTTAGCACGACGTGGTCTTCGTCTTGATCTAGAAACGGGAGGTGGGGTTTCTTCGGTTAAAAGCTCAACCACATAGTCATCAAAAGTATGATCAATGGGCGTAAGAAACACTTCTGGAGATGAAACAACAGAAGAGCTAGAAGATGATTCAGACACAAGTCCAAAGGACATGGGCTTCTTTGACATTTTCAAAGGATGTGTAACACAAAGGGAGCTTTGAAAGAAAAAGGAGGGTTGATGTAAACTATATAGAAAATGTCATCGCTTTATATAGAGGAAACTATCATAATTTAAAAGCATAAAAGCATCTTCCAAAAGCATCAAGGCATCTTCCAAAAGTATCAAGGCATCTTTCAAAAGAATCAAAATATATTGGGCAATGTGAGTATAAAGTGATAAGATTTGAATTTATATTGGGCAGTGTGAATAGCAAAACGATAAGATATCAAATTATGTCATATCTACTGAGAAAAGTAAGAACTGGGACAGTGTGAAAAGCAAAATGATAATGATATATTAAACAACAGAACCTCGGGGGATGCAAACAACAAAGCGATAGCATTACATGAAAATAACGAAGATAAGCAAATCATTTGGTTACTCAAACCAAAGAGAATGGAAAATGACACTAAATAAGAAACACACAAATTTAAAACTTAATCAACCCCGTGAATAGATTCTGGAGAGGCAAGTTGGCTATCCCACTCAAACAGACATAAATTCCTTAACCAACGCATCTTTCAGCCACTCCTCTTGGGGTGAGAGTGGACCAGAACGCCTCAACAAGTCCTCAAGCATGTTCTGTTTCCTTTTCCTTTCCCTTTCCATCAAAAGTTCTCTTTCCTTTTTTTCCCGCCTTTCACGCTTCTCTTGTTGTCTCCGCTCTGCCTCTTCTTTCTTGAACCGCTGAGATTCTCTCATGATCTCCAGTTGTTCTTCCTTCATCTTCAACTCGCGCTCTCTTATCGTAATAATAGTTCCAAGCATCTGGTTACGTGATTGGCTGTTGTCCTCCTTCGGTTCGTCACATGAACCAGCGACCCTCTTCCCAGCCCTTTTGGTTGCCTTCACGCCCGGTGGACGACTACATGAACCACCGCTTCCAGTCTCACTCATAGGCGTGGAAGGGTTGGATCCTGAAGTGTATGATCCGGATGGATCTAACTTTGTCCTCTTAGAGCTACCTTCCACGACCTTTTGGCTTGAGATTTGCCACTTTTGCTCATGGCGAAGAATACGCCATGCGTGTTCATTCTTGAATGAACCATGCTTCTCGTGATCCTCGGTGTATAAAATACGAGCGTTGTTCATGACATCGTCTGCTGACTGCCCACTTGCTCTCGCCCTTGTTGCTTGGCTGAAATTACCAGCAAATTTGCTCACATCAGCACTTATTCGTTGAAAGCGTGCCCTACACTTTTTTGCATCACGTGGAGCCATCCTATCCCTCCTGCTATTGTAATATGTTGCTATTCTTGCCCAGAACTTGTCGAGCGATTGGCTGTTCCCTTGAACAGCGTCTTTACTGGTGTTCAACCATGCACTCAAGAGCAACTCATCTTCATGCTCGGACCACTGCCTCCGTGCAACACGTCCTGGTGATGGCTCCTCTTCAGCTTCTTCTTCTTGCACATCATCTTGCGTACTGTAGGTTGGGAAGCTCTCTTGTGTAGCACCTATTATAGGAGATTGGGTATCAAGTTGTGGATGGATATGAGGATGCTCATTCGAGGAGGGATGGTTTGGATCAAAATGACTCGAAATTGGATTGTATTGATTGTATTGAGACAACATATCGAAGAAGCTTTGAGGAAAGTTTAGTGGATCTTGATTCGGATCCATTTTGGAGGGTTAAAAGTGGGACTGGTATTTGATCAAGAAGAAAAACACTTCTTTGAATGCATGTGAAAATATGATACGAGAGTGCCACTATATATAGAAAAAAAAATTTCATTAACTATTACTAATTTTATCTTATATATAATCAATATTAATTATACCAGCGTAATTGCATTATTATTTTTAACTCAAATGTATGCAAAATGGGTCTTTATGGGTAGATAAAATTAAAATATATTCAAATATAATTTTTATAATTATTTTTAATAACGTTATATAATAAATAATACCGGTTTAAGATTGGGTTTAATATCTTTATATATAATGGAAAAGTGAAACAATTTACAAATTCTTTTTTTTTTAATTCAAAAACAATTTATGATTCTTGCAGAATCACGTGAAAACTGAAAATGGAAGAGATTTTTGGTATTTGAAAAGTGTGCCACCTTTGGAACTGTCCTTCCCACTACCGCTTAAATAAGCGGCAAAATTTTGTGTTCTTAGCCTTACTGACATTTCCTATTTTGTTTTACATGCAGGTGGAGGCTAAGAACACCCCAATTACGCTCGGGTGTGGGTGGCCTAAGAGCATCCGCATCCATGGAACCCGATTCGGTTCCTTAACTCTCATTTTTATTTTTCTCTCTCCTTAAGAAACCCAACATAATTTTTAACTCACATCCCTACAACCCATTTTATTATAAACAAATAATATAAAATTAAAAATAGCCCTACCACTTACCCTAAACCCCTCTCTTTCTCTTTCCTCCTCTCTCACTCATGTCTTTTTTCTTGAGTTTTTAAGGGTTATTTAGTAGTGAACCCATCCCATCATTCCTTACCAAAATATATCTCTCCTCTATTATTTAATTATTAAGTTCCTTATTTTTCTCTTTAAAACACCCCATTGTGGGTGCTCTAAGTACATAGCAAATCAGAGTCACCACGTCGATATAAATGTGGTGTACGCCGATATGAATGTGGTGCTCTAAACCCTAATTTGCTTTCGATTTCCAATGTCTACTTTCATGTCGATTCGGACGTGACACCACGTGACGTGTCGTGACCCACATCAATTCGGACGTACATTAGCATAATCCGGATTTGCAGTGTATCTGCCAACACTTTTTTTACTTGTTTTTTTTTATAATCCGGATTTGCGGGTGTAGTTGATGGGGTAGCTGGAGCTGATAGGGAAGTTACGACTCATAGATTAAATGTATTAAATATATATTATATTAAAGTGTTCATAAGATGTTAACGTGTTTGGTAACTCAACTCATAGATTAGCTAATAAGACATGAGAAAATAAATAGATTTGTGATTATAAAAAAATTTAAAAAAGCTTTGAGTGAGTTGCTGATGAAATCCAATTTTAAAAGCTAATTAGTACAATTCCCGCGCCATGGCGTGATTTGTAAAAAAATCTAATTTTAACAATATAGAAAATTAATATTATAAAATATTAATAAAGGTGGGATAAAATCAATACCATAAAAGTATCTTAAAAATAATTTAAAAAAAAATACAAATCACCTTTAAAGTAACATATATAGATATGGATATTTTAAGTCACTCTTATTGATTAATACTACGTATAAAATAATAATACCATTTTAACTTTGCTTAAAAAAATATAATATCATTGCAACTTAAACTAACTTATTTTAATTGGTTTCATCTTAAAATAAAAAAGGAATGAGAGTAAATTACATATAACCATCCATAAATTATGCTAGTTTTCACATAGCCACCCATAAATTTATAAATTACATAGAACCACCCATAAATTAGATTTATTTTCAAATGACCACCCATCCATTAAACCTCAATTTGTTTTGTTTGAAAAGCTTAAAATAACCCTAATTCAAACTTTTTAAAATGTAAAGCAATTGTATATATTTTACTTTAATTTGACATTTAACCTTGAAAAAAGTAAGGAAATTAAGCATTATAAAAATATATAAATGTCTGAACCAATATATATATATGCATCAGATTTTCAAAGGGAGGCTCATTTTTTATAAAAATGATTTTTCTTTATATCCATATATGAGAGAAATATTACAAAATTAATTTTAAAAGACCCTTAAATTTGGAAATAATTATTATAATTTAATAATATTTTTTATATTAAATCTGTGCATAGCACGGAGAATAGACTAGTATAAAATTATTACTACCTCCGTTGCAAAATATAAGGGCTTTTGCTTTTTGACACGTTTTTTAATGAGCTAAAAACTCTAAGAAATATTAAAATTTTATTAAAATTTTTTACATAGTATTATACATATTAACAATATGTATAATACTATGTAAAAAAATTTAATAAAAATTTAATATTTAATATAGTTTTTAGCTCATTAAAAAACGTGCCAAAAAACAAAAGCCCTTATATTTTGCAACGGAGGGAGTATAAAAAATTTATTAAAAAATGAATATTTTATATAGTTTTTACCATCTTAAAAAAACGTGCGTAAATAGTAAACGACATGTTTTGCCGAACAAATGGAGTACTTAAAAAAACCCTAAATTATCACTTTTAAAAAACTAAAATATGGGGGCATTTTCATCTTTACAAATGAAACAAATGGACATTTAACAGAGAAACCTCCCTTTGAGAAACCCCCTTTTTGGGTCTGAAATTACGCCGGTGGTGTTTGTAAGCTGCTTCGCCACAGCGCCCTCATCCCGGTCGCTTTCGACTCACCACCTTCACCCTCTCTCACACCGGCAAACGTTCCATCCACTTCCGTCTCAGTTTGCCTTTCAATCTCGGTGATTGTGGCCTGTCCGCCCCCGGCTGCTTCATCCTCCCCTTCCTCCTCCGTTCCTATCCCGTCACTTTCCTTCAACCTTCACGATTGCCCTCTAATTTCAGCCCCCTTTCGCTCCGGCAAGCGCCCCACCCACCTCTAGTCCTGCTTGCCCCTTTAATTTCGGCGACTGATTTCCGTCCGCCTCCGCCTCTTCCTTCCTCCCCTTCCTGCACTGTTTCCGATCTCCCCCTTCCTTCATTTTTCTCGGTTGCCCTCCAATTCTACCCGGCTTGTGTTGGTTGTCGTCGTGGTTCGTTGCCCTCGGTGGCCGTTTGGTTTCCCGACGACGCTTCCTCGATGTGGAGCCTGCACCTCCGGCGCACCTTCAGTTCGGCCCCAACATTCTTCGTCTTCCTTTCGGTGCTCGTCTCTCCTCTTGGCTGGCCCATTTGGTCGTCGGCGGTGCCGTCTGCCTTGTCGGGTTCCTTGTCGTGCAAGAGTGGTAGTCCTTGCCGTGCAAGCCTGGTTCTGTAGTGCTGGCCTTGGCGTGCAAGCAGGGGCGGAGCCAGAAAAAATCTGAGGGGGGGCTCAACTAAATTTTCAGGATTTTTTTTTGAAGATATATATAAGATACAATTTTTATTATAAGAAATATAGTATAAAACACACTAAATGTATGATTTAAATAGCTATTTTGAGTTTAAAATGCTAAAAAGAGAAAAAAATCCCTAAAATGAAGCTATAAGGATTTGAACTCAAGACCATATCATTCTATTCCTCAACCCATACCAACTAAGCTAAGCAAACTTATTGATCCAAGGCTCTTTTTAACTATATTTAACCCTTAAATTATCAAAAATTACAAAAAAATACAATTTTTTTTTTTTTTTTTTTTTTGCGTTTTCCCCCGACCCAGGGGGGGCTCGAGCCACCTCATGCCCCCCCTCCCTCCGCCCCTGCGTGCAAGTATGGTAGTCCTGCTGCGTCTGAAGGCTGCCTCCGTATGCTTGCACGCCAAGTTTGACCTTTTGAGTATTTCCTCAAGTCTTGATTTTTTTATATTAAAATTGCTTATGTCTAAATTAATGTCACCCGAAAGGGTTTTTTAAAACCCGAAAGGATTTGAGTAAATCCACCCGAAAGGGTTTGAGTAAATCCCGTAAGGGCCTGACGATTTTTTGTAGGTGAGGAGATTCCGAATTGGATCCGTAGTGTTTGGCAGGTTGCCGAATTGCTTAGTGGTGTGATGGTGGGGCTTTCGAGGCTAGCAGTTTCTGAGCGGTGTTTCTTCTTATTTGTCGACGTGCGAGAGGTCGTGGACGTGATCGAGACCTGATGGCTCATTGACAGAGTCCAGATCTGAGGTTTCCACTTAGTTCCCCAGGGATCCCCTGCGTTGCCTCTACCAACTGATGGATGAGTTGCCGCACACTGCTTCGGTTCTTTCATCTTTTACTAGTCTTTGCCTTTATTTGCACTCTTGTAATTTGTCGGTTCTGCCTTATTGTTGGTTTATGTCTTTAGCTTATTTTGACGGTTTATACGTCGCCGAGTTCTTCGGCCTATCGACCCCCGGGCCTGTCCGGGCGTCGAATTCTTACTTAATCAAAAATAAAAATAAAAAAAATGGACATTTAACAAGTGGGTGGTCTTTTGAAAACAAACCAAATTTATGGGTGGTTTTCTGTAATTTATAATTTTATGGGTGGTTATGTGAAAACCAACCTAATTTGTGGGTGGTTATGTGTAATTTACCCAAAGGAATAATCCCAAAAGAGTGAGGCTAGAGGCAAGATGTCGGAATGACTATTGACAAGATAATTTCACCTAAATTACCCCAAGTCCTTTTCATTTTTTCTGAACACATTGCAAAAAGGCCCAAAACTCTCTCTTCCGAATCGAAACCTAAATCTGACGAACGAATTGTTTTGATTGAAAACATCTTAAAATCGATGAAATGAATCAAAATATCAATTCATCGACACACGAATTGGTATATCGCTCCCTTTACGTGATAATCGAACGACGATTTTTGGTTTTCGTTCGAAAAAACCGTCGATGGAAGGAGCTCGGCAGATAAGAAAGAGGTGAATGAATAAGCTCGGCATGTTTATGTGAGGTGAATAAATAAGCTCGGCATGTTTTTGTGAGGTGAATACGTAACCTCAGTGCATAAAAACGAGGTTATGAAGGAGCCTCGTCTACTTTTTAGGAGGTATATAATGACCCCTTTGAAGATATTATCTAAATCCTCATTGATATAAGCCGAGCTAAATAAACAACCTCGGCCTCTATTGTTGAGGTGAAGGAAGGAGCTCGGCTTCTGTTGTTGAGGTTAAAGAGAGAGCTCGGCTTCTGTTGTTGAGCTTAGTGAGTGAGCTCGGCCAATGTTGTTGAGGCTATAAAATAGCCTCCTTGACACGTATTGCATCAATTCATTAAAAGTATATGTGTGATGAATATTGTTATAATGCAAACTCATATGCTTCTAATAATGAGACATACTAAATGACTAAATCAGTTTAGAAAATGTTGTTTTCTCCACTTCTGATTGCAACTCTAAATGACTAAATAAATATCATAACTTTATCCAAATTAAATAGTAAATTAGTTATTCTTAAGCAGACATGAAACAAATTAATGCATATTTTAATGTTTTATCTTACGGTAATTGTTTCAAGTGCCCACTTCCCACTTATCGTCAACCTAAGGATTAATGGCGAGTCAGTCGAGCCAAGCGGTTAATAACGAGGGTCATAGGTCTGCCTTATGTTGAACTGGCATATGTCCAATCAAACATGAGCTTTAGAAGTGATGATCTTCAGTAATTTTTTCCTTATACTTTTAATGCTTATATGGTTATATCCTTGGTACAACTTGTATATGAGAGTTGAAAATTGATCACTTTCTTTCACGATGTGATACTATTTTCTTTCTTTTTATCCACCTTTTCACTGATGAAGATCTTTTGACAGTTCTGTATTGAGCAGTTCAAAATAATCAAGCACATGAACAGTTCTGTTATTTTTTTTACTTCATTAATTAATAAGCTTAACATGTCAAATCTAATTTTGAGGATAGGTGGGAAGTGGCCACTTAAAACAATTACTAGAAGATAAAACATTAAAATATGCATTAATCTATTTCATGTATGATTAAGAACAACTAATTTGCTATTTAGATAAAGTTATGATATTGATTTAGTCACTGAGAGTTACAATCAAAAGTGGGGAAAACAACATTTTCTAAACTAATTTAGTTATTTAGTCTGTCTCATCCTTAGAAGCATATGAATTTGCATTATAACAAGATCCATCACACATACCTCTGAACAATTTAATGAATTTATGCAATACGTGTCAATGAGGCTATTTTATAATCTCAACAACAGTAGTCGAGCTCCCTCAATAACCTCAACAACAGAAGCCGAGCTCCCTCCTTAACCTCAACAACAGTAGTTGAGCTCCCTCAATAAGCTCAACAACAGAAGCCGAGCTCCCCCCTTAACCTCAACAACAGAAACCGAGGTTATTTATTAAGCTCGTCTTAAATGTATGAGAATTTAGATAAGATCTTCAAAAGGGGTCCTTATAAACCTCACAAAACTTATACGAGGCTCCATTATAACCTCATTTTTTATTGCCGAGTTAACGTATTAAGCTCGTCCCATCTTGCCGAGCTTATGCATTAACCTCATTTCTGTCTGCCGAGCTCTTCCTTCGACGGTTTTTTCGAACAAAGACTTAAAATTGTCATTCGATAATCACTTAAAGTGACCGATATACCCGTTCATGTGTTGATTGATTGATCTTTTGATTAATTTCATCGATTTTAGGCTGTTTTCAATCAAAACAATTCGTTCGTCAGATTTAGGTTCCGATTCGGAAGAGAGAGTTTTGGGCCTTTTTGCAATGTGTTCAGAAAAAATGAAAAGGGCTTGGGGTAATTTAGGTGAAATTATCTTATCAAAAGCCATTCCGACGTCTTGCCTAAAGCCCTTATGATCCCAAAATAGTCGGCTAGTAGCCTAGTGGCCCAGCCCAAACCCTTGTCGACAATTTTCAATCAATCTGAAGCTCTCGCCGTTTCGCAAATCGACCCTTTCGCTCTCGACCACCATCGCCAAGCCCTTCAGATCCGACTTCTGAGCGTAAACCCTAAATTATCTGTTGATCCTCCTTAGTCGTTTCCTTCACCATCCGGTTTTCCTTCGTCGGCTGCTGGTTGTGATCTTGAGGTTTGCTTTCTCTCCCCTCTTCAGGATTCGATTATTTTTACTCGATTTTTTTACTTTCGGTCTTTGTATATCATCAAATTCAAAGGGCGAAAGTTAATATCAACTTCGATGCTTCTCAAACGAGTAAAGATAGCTCAACGGGACACTGATTGATGTTCGTTTTGAGATTTTGGTCGATGCGGCGTGTTGGATGAGGCTCAGATTGTTTTTTGTTGTTTATGTGTGCACGGTTGTGTCGTGTCTGATAGATGTTGCAAACAACTGTTGAATTGGGATCTTATGTGCTAATTGAATAGTAATTTTAGATTTTGTTGCTTGTAACCTTAACACCTTCACTCCCGGTTCTTATAGCTTTTGATGATTTTAGAACTTAGAATGAGTACTAGAATGTGTAAGTTCTTGATTTTCTTCAATTAATGTTGCATTGAAGAAGTTATGTGATTCCCTTTTTTACTGTGTTATTATGTTTGATTATGCATCAATACTCTTGTTTGTGCGTGTCTCAATGGGTGTAGATCGAATGATATGCCGTAGGTGTCATTTATATTACAGGAGTAGTTCTGTAACCCATTCCTTTTTCTTGTGTAATTTTGCAGTGATTGGTAAGAGATGTATAACGGGATAGGATTACAAACTGCTAGAGGTTCAGGGACGAATGGACATGTTCAGACTAATAAGTTCTTCATCAGATCAAGGACGTCAAAACATGTAGTGGATGGAAGTAAGGGGTTTGGGCCTGACCAAGGCACAGCTGGTATTGCTAAGAAGCCGAATAAAGATATTTTGGAGCATGATCGGAAGAGGCATATTGAGCTCAAGCTTACTGTTCTCGAAGACAAGCTAACCGAACAAGGTTACACAGATGCAGAGATTGAGGAGAAGCTGAAGGAGGCTAGAGCCACTCTTGAAGCTGCTTCTTTGGAAGATGGTGGCAATGTAATGGCTGCTAAGGAGAAAAAGTATGATCTTGTTTCCTCTCGTGTATCACCATGAACTGAATGAGATGTCTGACCGGGAACGGGAATGACATCATAATTAAGAAAAGTTTAGCATAAGAATGGACTTGTTGTAATTCTCATATTAATAAAAACTATCAGTTCCCTTACATTTGTTGTTATGAGTTCATATTGTTTCATGAAGCTTTAATCAGATTCAATACATAAGTTGCTACTTGCAAAAAGAAATAAAACATAGATGAGTACTTTTGCTGCCATAGTGAAAATATTTAGACTATGTTAGCTTTTTTTAATGGAATCTGCTTCTGCTCTCCAGTGTTTCAGATACACAAACCCACCAAATTGCTGCTAGGAAGGAGAAGCAATTGGAAACAATGAGAGCTGCTCTTGGCATATCTTTGCCGGAAGAAAAAGTAGAGACAGTAGAGAAACAACAGGGACTAGCTGATTTTGACGTTGATGTGGGTGATGAGGGGAAACCAAAAAATTATGAAGAAGTTGGTTCAGAAGGCGAGGGTGAATATGAAGAGGGAGAAGTTTTGCGCAAGAATGATGATAGAAAGGCCAAATCCAGGAGACAGAAGGAGGATTTGGTGTCTGAAAGGAAGTTTGACAAGAAGGGTCGTCAACATGTGAGAAACGATAAGGGTAAAGATGCGGGATACAAACAAGAAAAACAAGGAAGAAGCATGAAACATGGCAAAAAGGAGATGAAGCGGGCTGATAGTGATACTGAGAGTGATAGTATGAATTCTACCGATTCTGAAACTGATTCAGACGTTGATACCAAAAAGAAGCACAAATCTCACAGAAAGTCTAAGAAAAGCATGTCGCATAGTAGTGATGGTTCCACTTCTGATAGTGATGCTTCTGGTGGCGGCAATGGAAGAAGAGGACATGAAAAGGAGGTCCATAAACACAAAAAGCATGCAAAAAGTGGAAAACCTGGTAGAACGAAGAAGCATTACTCTGATGATTCTGATACTGAGGGGGGGAAATCCACAGGGAGTGATTCGAATGTTGAAATCAAGAGGAAGCATAGATCTGCGCATTCCAAGAAAAGTAAGTCAACTATCAGTAACGATTTGGATTACCATAACAACAATGATTTGGAGGGATATCAAGGAAGAGGATCTGACCGGTATGGGAAATCTCGTCAGAAGCATGATTCAGATAGGGATGATGATTTGGACATTGAAATTAAGAAGCATAGATCTGAGAAAGCTAAGAAAATCAGGTCAAATATTGATACTGACATTGAAATTGAGAAGCATAGATTGGAAAGGGAGCATCAAAGAACATCTCATTCCTCTAAGAAAGCTCACACGAGGAATGACTCAGATCATGATTCTGATGTTGAAGCCAAGAGGAAGGATATGTATGAGAAATCCAAAAAAGTTAGGTCAAAAGTCAGTAATGATTCTGATTATCATAGTGATAGTGATGATTCAGATGGGGAGCATCAAAGAAAATCAGAGAAGTTTGTGAAAACTAGCAAGAGGCACGACTCAGATAGTGACTCGGATGATAATGGGAGATTTGCTAGCCGTGAAACTGAGAAAGTTAGCTTGCTGAAGGAAAAGGGAAGACATGATTCCGAAGATGATGAGTCAGTTCAGGTGACTAAACCAAAAAGTTTTAATCTGGACAGAGTACAGGGTGAAGGGCGTGATGAGGAATGCAAGGATGAGAGGAGAGACCAAAACAATGATGATTACAGAAGGAAGCAAGTTGGAGTTGCAGAGGATCCTGCATACAACAAGTATAGAAGTGACAAGCAAACAAATGCTAGTAGTCAAAAAGAGGATGCAGAGTACAGGAGGGAGCATGATCGAGTTATAGATGACCGTGACTATAGGAGGCATAGGCAAGATGAAGGGAAGCAGGGAGATAAGGGGCGTGAAGATTACATGAGAGGTGATCAAAGAAGAGACGCAAGGGAGTTTAGGAGGGACCCTAATGATGAGCGCGATCATAGGGGCCGTAGAAGGGATGAAGAACATGGAAATAAGGGTCGTGGTAGGAGGGAAGAGGGTGATTATGGAAACAAAAGACATGACAGAGATGGAGATTCTTCCAAGAGAGCTAGGTATGAGGACTCCAGGCCAAGTGGACGCGGGCATAGTGAGCGTGGCCGTTTTGACGAGGATTGTTGGAGGTGAAACTTTGTGAGTTCTACATCATCACGGTATGTTCTTGTTCATTAATCTTTGCAACACCCTGTCCATGTGTGTTTGAAAGGTTTCCGTGCAAAACTTTATTATACTTCCTATTGCTTAACGTACCTTTCGCAATTTCATCTAATATCCATAACTCATGTAGATGAAATTTAGTCTTGAGCAGAGTTTGAACTTTATGTCTGTTTCCAGTGCCTTCATAAATCACTTGTTCTTTAATGATGCCTTTTCGTTGCTTCGACGCAGAGTTCAACACTTCATCTGAAGCTGATCTTATACTGAAAGCAGCTAATGCCGCTATGGGCATGAAATGCAAATGGAGAGATGGCATGATCTATCTTTGTATCTTACCTTGTTTGTACGTGTTGCTGGGAAGCGGATCCTTCATGCTTCTAGTAAAATTTCAAATGCCGGGATTTGTAAAGTTTTTTCATGGTCCTGCAAAAATTGGCAGATTGAGAAAGAATTGCTCACCTAGCAATCTGCAGGGGGTGATTGCATCACAGGATTGTGCCTTTTTGTTTCAGTTGAACATATGTGAAATGCTGTACGTGTTATTTGTGTGGGTATTGCGCAAAAGGAACTGTCAGGGCCTCTTATTTGCTATACACCGTAACGTAACTCATCTTTCAGATTTTATAGATGCAAATAACAGCAAACGAACACTTCTTACTGGACTGCTTACCTGCTTCAAGAATGTGGTGCCAAGCCAACTGTATTTATCAAATTAATACAGTAAAGAAGAAAATGATTGTTAAAATAATTAGCTAGAAGATAATTTGATATAATGATACTTGTCAAATTATTATATGATGATAGTTACCTTTTTAAAAAGACTGCATTTATTGTTATTATTTTTTTAACAAATATATATATAATAATTATGTGATAAAATATGTATATGTCGAAGAAAGTAATTAGTTCAAACTTTTAGAGGGAAAATAACTAACCAAAACTTGACATAAACAACTATTTTAGTATTGGATTGGATAAGATTATTGTATTGAACAAAAGTTAGAGATTGAGGTAGAAAATAAATGCGTCAATGAAGCAAATTTCTTTCGTTCATAATTTACTTCATTAAAAATATATTCAAAAAAATATAAATTTCGTTAACAGAACAAATTTAAATGGCTTTAGGTCTAAAAGTAGTATGATTTTGAGATTAATTAAGCTATATCAACTGTGATATTAAAAAACAAAAGGAGAGTAAAAAAGACACGGTATAGAGTAACAATTCTATTGACAATTTGACATTATAAATTAAGTGTGAAACAAACAAACCAGCATTTGATCATTTCAGTTGAACTTCACACGGGGAGCAAAGGGTTTCAAACAATACAAAGAACTGGATGATCAAATCATAATCAGTTTTCTTCGTCTTCGTCATCACCATCCCCAGGCAGCCCCGGTTCATCTCCAATGCCTTCTAGAAGTGCATCGACATCCTCCCCGAGCTCTTCCAGCCGAGTGCTCAGCCTGTCCACCTTGCTCTGTTCTTGTCCGAGGCAAACGAGCAGGTCGTTCAACTCTGCCTCGCTCTCTTTCTGGGCCTCCTCCCTTGCCTCTGCCTTGATGGACTCAATGTCCGGGTATGGCGAGCCTCCTCGTCCTCCCCTCAATTCCTTCACCTCCCTTTCCAGATGGAAGTTGACCTGCTCAAGGCTGTTGTATGCGTCGGACAACGACTTGAGATCGGATTCCACCTTCCCGGCCAGGTTTCTATACATGGCTGCCTCGGATTCCATCTTTTCCTTCTCCGCCTTGAGCATCTCCACCCGTTGAGAAGCCTGTTGGAGTTCCCTCTTAAGGGTCTCCACCTGGACCCTGTCTGACCCACTGCTCGGTCTTGGCTCAGATGTCCGACCTGTCTTGGTCAAATCTTCTGCCAAGCTTGCATTACGGCTCAATAGGTCCTTTTTTCACACACACACAAAACAAACAAAAAAAAAAAGACACAACACAGGTTAGCCCTCCGAGTGGACAGAACCTACTTTGTACCAAGTGACCAATGCTACGACACCAACCACCCATAGCCATAATTCTAAAATTACCAGGGATGAATAAAAATGGAAAGAAATGCTAAGCGATTTGACATTTACACAAGAAAGCCCAAAACTGCAACATAATCAAGAAAAGTATGAGACATTGAGACCTTCGGCCAGATTTACACTTGTGGAAGCTATGGATTTTGAATATGAAACAAGTTTCGCTGCATATTAAGTAACTAGTTCACCTCAAAGGTTAACTGCCTAGGAAGCAGATAGTAGCAGCTAAAAGGAAAAAATATGGCCAGGGAAAGGGAAGATAAGTGATTTTTTTTTACGTGTTTGATGAAATATTTCACATTCCAATCTCAAAGACAACAGTAAAATACCTGGATTTCATAGCACTGTTTCTGCACGAACGATTTAAGGCGATTGATATAGTCTCCATCACTTTCCCTGCTATTTCTTTCCAACTCTGCAGGAACAACTGCGACACTGCTCTTTGGGCGACTATAAACCAAAACTACTCTTTCTCTGATTTCAGCCTCCAATTTCTCAATCAAAGATAGGAATCCAGTGTCAAATAATGATTCAAGAATTGGATGGTCCTGATTGCTTTGTTCAATCACACCATTTACATCAGCATCCTGAATCTCAGCCATACTAGCAGCAGGAGATCTTGTCAAGGGCCTGCTTTGCTCAGACTGCTTTGTTGAAGAGAAAATGGAGCTCTTCTGCATCATCTCGTCAAACTTCAAAAAATACGATGTAAGCCCAACTTTGTGGCTGATGGCATCTGCTATCGCAAAAGCATCATTACTACTATCAGTGCACTCATTGTAAAGAACACATTCTCCTAAGAGGATGGCTGCCAGACCCCTTGTGCACACTGTTGCGGATTCATTAGATAACAAATCCAAAAGATATGTAAGGTGGGGCCGTGCGTCCAGAAAACATTGTACAGCTCTTGGGCAATCAACCAACCAAGTGATCAAAAGCTTTAAGATAATTGGTTGGACATAGAGGTACTTCTTCCCTTTAGACTTCTCATCATTAGCATTCATGGAAGAAGCAAGAGCCAAATATTTCACCAAACGGTGCATCAGTGGCTCTGTGCCACCTAGAGAGTGAACATGTGCATCAAGCTCAACTTTTAGAGCCTGCAAACAGTTATCCAGTTAGAAACAGATACATCAAAGACCAAATCTATCAGATTACAGAAACTCTTATAAACCTATACCATCTTTAACCTCCTTTAATCAGTAAAAAGAGCTGTTGTTTTTTCTTTTAAAAGAAAATCCATCGAGAAGCAACATTTACATTTATGCATCTTTGCTCAATATATACTCAAATAATCATCACCTTCATCATCCTATACTAGTGTAAATTCATAATACCAATAAATGGCAATGCAAGAAGATTAACGACCAAGTAGATGTCACCAAAGTCTTGCAAAAAATGTGCTAGTATATGCTTATTTGAAATTCATAGATACAAGCAACCTAAAATTGTTATACTCTGGTACCTATGAATAGATATCGCATGTGCATGTCTGAAGTGCCTCAAAATTTCATCTATGACTCATCATTCCTCTTTTGCATATTGCCAGTATGACCATGAATTTAAAAGTACCCAATGAACAAGCATACTTACTTTTTCCTTGCAGGAACTATTATCCTCCAGCACGTGGGAGAAAACACTAGCAGCCCGACCGCAAATCTGAGATATCAACAGACATCACTTAGAAGAACTCATAACATGGATATTGAAATTTAACATAGGTTGTATAGAGCCATATTCAAGTCACTGAGTGACCGAGTCAACAGGAAAAACAAGATGAGAAGAACCAGAAAAAACTATGCTGTTAATCCTTGTTGCATGCTCAGTATACAATCTAGTTGAAACTATTACACTAAAGAATTCTGGATCAACTGACAAGCACCAACACAATTTAAGTACTTGGTCATTTCATTTGTATCAATTTGCAAATTTCAATATGTAAGAAGGTGAGTGTTACCTCAAGATCTCTATCATCTTCACTCACTGTAAGGCCACGTAACAAAATGCTGCCAGGAAAAGATTTTTAGTATATAATAAAAGCACAAAAACAGTTGTGGTAAAGATTGATCACATCAGTTCCAATACGAGTACATATATCTTAGTTATCAATGAAAATCATTAATACATACCTTCCAAATGACATATTCACATCCTCTTCAAACGGATCACGATTTGCTGAATGTTGTTGAGTAACCAACGTACCAGCTAACATAGTTTGGCCATCAGGATATTTCTGCCCAAATGAATGAGACACAGATGGCGTGAGAGACTGTCATTATCATGACTAAAACTGGAAGGCATGGATATATTCAGAAGAGTTCCCGTTAGGACAAAACATGAATCAAGTGAAAGTAGACAGACTATCATATACGCCAACCTTACAAAAGTTCTTGAGGATATAGTCAGCCGCAACAAATTCTTGCACATTAGAAGTTCGCAAGATAATTCTCAGGATAGCATTGATAGCAGGTTCTACTTCACGCTCTTCCCCAAGAAATTTGTTAGCAAGGGCATTTTTGTTTGCAGGATGTTCAGCAATCAAGTCTCCAATGCATCGGAGTGCCTAGAAAACCCAATTAAGACACACATGTAAACCTCATCTTCATGGACTAACTTTCTAAGTTTTAAAGCTCTGAAAAGGAAAACTCACCGCACAACGCACAGCAACAGGGGCCCATTGGTTTTCAACACCTAGCATCAGTAGACTGTCCAAAAGCCCTTTCTACAAATATTCCAGTAAATCATATCATGATCATTGCAGCAAGGTGATTGCTCAGGTTGGGGGCTCAGAAACTTGTGAAGGATGTAAACAAACCTGAATCAAAACTGTTCTATTGGTGAAGTAGTTGCTATCTTTTGCAATCTCAGAACTCCCCACAGCAAGTAAATTTATGGTTTCCACTGAGCTCAGCAGATTTATGGTCTAGAGGAACATCAAGTCTTCAGAACATCAATGTATACTAAAATTGGATAATGGAAAATAAATATAGAAGAAAACGTACGAGTATGCAACCTTTTGTTGGGTAAAGCTGTAATTGCCTCCTCGGAGCTTCAAAAGTGATATCACAGGATCGAAGCCCATAGTCTCCCTCAATAGGGTCTAAGCTACAAAGAAGTTAGTTAGTTCCCAAACTATGGCAATTGAGATGAAAAAAAAAAAACTATTTGAGTAACATACCTGATTGGATACATTGTTACGCAAAATATTTTTAAGCAGTTCGAGACAATCCTGCATGCAAACAAAAAATTTACTAATATGGGCATGTTACACAAAGAACAGGAAGGGAAGCTGCTAGATACACAGTAAAAGCTGTGAAGGCTCAAGCAGAGATACCGATGTCAAGAAACAAAGAAGAAAATTATGTGCTGGCAGCAGGTTAAAGCTCCAATATGGTCAATTTTCATAAAGGCAGAGTTAGATCCTCACTAGGGGTTAGTTCTTAGTTTGGTTAGTGAGTTTAAATAAAGGCTTCAGCAGAGAATGGGATCTCCTGGAAATTCAGGAAAAAAAAAATTGAATTTCATTGCTATTCTGTGGTTAGTATTCCATTCTTCTAGGCTATTGTTTTTATTGTCCCATTTTCTTCTGCTATCCAAATCTCTATCAGAAGCCTGTTATGATTCATAGAGAAACGATTGTGTACCCAGTACATACATCTTAGGAGACACAAAGTCATTAAGGTCTTCATGAAACCCATAATAAGATCCTTAGTAGTAATTATATGAAAGCAACTTTGTTGGATAACTAGGCATCATTGGTTACTCTATGAAGCATATCTGCACACGCAGATGTAGATACAGACATACAGTTGTGGTAGATTACCTGCACGACAACGCCGCCATCTGAGCCCCCTTCTTCTACGATGATGCTAAAAATCTTCTCAAAAGCATTTTCAAACACCACAATTTTTTGAATTTCCTGCATAAATTGAAATTCAGTAATCTACAGCAAGCCATATTGAATCAACCCTCTATAAGTTTTACATCATTAGGACCTCACCTCAGCTTCACGGGTCAAAAATGTAAGAAGCAATAAGGCCTCATTACGTATGACCTGCAAGGACAATCACACAATTACTTCGGCTGATCAACAGATCAACAACAACAGTGGTCTCCAAGTTAAAGATACAGCTAACAAGATAATTCAATAATATGCAGGCAGTGCAACAAAAGAAATGGCCAGCTAGTGTATTGACTGCAACAAGGACCAAAAGGCACAATTGCCAACTATGCAGGAACATAATCACAAGTTTACTAGCCTCATTCAAGATATATACCTGTATACCACATATATGCTTATACAATAAAAAGCAAAACCGTAAAAGTAGCATGGGTCATCAACTTTTTAGCTCACATACGAAACTAGATGTCAAATATTTATTGATCTAACAAATAAAAATTATATATGTGTGCCTTCAATCATATTTCACAAATATGATTGAAGAAAAGCTAATGCTACTGAAAAGCACTTCTTTATCAACCAATGGAGAAGAAAAGTTTAAAAACACACAGAACCCATACCAAAGACATAGCCATCCCTTATTACCTCACGATCAAGAAGCATATCCATCAGCCGGGTTATACCACGAGGAGTAGCCAGAATCACTTCCTGTAACCTTAACAGGGTTGAATATAACTACAAAATACTACAAAAAATTTGCTTGCTTTGCAAAAGGACAGAAAAAATTGCTTGAGCATACCTGCTTGGTGAATTATTAAGAAGGGCCGTCAAGAGTTGGAGGGTATAATAGCGAATGTAAAAGTCATCGTCTGCCTGCCAACACAAAAACATTTATTTTACAGAATTACAAGAATGCGGATTCAATGATCCTGTATCTTGAAAAACAGATAATTCTCACCAACAATCCGAGAAGAAGAGAAATACTATCTGTTTCTCTAGACAGCAAATCTGCATTCATAGTGGCTGGCTCAACATCATGTTTTGGAGCTTTGGCATGATTCAAAGGAGTCAAGGCACCCAAAAGGGTTTCTAAAGCACCCCGAACCTGCAAATCCAAAGAAAGAAACATTTAAGGTTACTGCAGTTTCCCAAACAATCAATTGGAGCCCCTTCATTGACAAATTCAAGTGGCGTGTAAACTATTATATCTCTTTTTACTAATTACTCCCATACACAGGGAAGCATTTGCTAGGATAATAATGTACACAGCCACATCATGGCGTAGCATAATGGTATCATTTCATATTTTCTAATATAATAGTTTTGTAACTGCAAAATGAGTCCTATGCATCAATGTGGTTATCTTTGTAACTTATTTATTGCTTTAATATAGAACAGTGAAAAATCTATACTTTTTCTATGTGAAATTATAATTTAATTCAATTTCATCAACTGTTACTTATTCTATGAATTGTGTATTCTCTGGTAATTTAGATGCATTTCAAAAGATCATGCTCGAACATAAATTCCCATCCGAAATTCTGTGTAGGAATAAACTATTAGAGCACAGAAACAGGTCCAAGGTCAGTGAATTTCTTATCCGGTGACAATGTCAATTCTATTAACAAATTCTTAACTGATGTGTGTTCCAAAATATCAAGCCCGGCTTAAATAACCCTGCAATACCCAAGTAAAACAGGAGCTAAAAGCATAATTAACTGGAATGGAGAAAATAGTCAACCATTTCAACATCATCACGCTCCTCCTTCAAGACGCTGATCAACACGGGAAAACCTACAAAAAATCAAAAGAAATTTATTAGTCACTCAAGATCAGAAACAGGGATGCTACTCTTGCCAAATTAAACAATGAAACATAAGCCAACCCATTGCGCCAAATGCCAATTGGGATGCATGACTTTCTGCAACAACTGACTGAAGCTCTACCAATGCTGTCCTTCTATCCTCAGCCTTGGTTCCATTGTTAATCCGATCAAGCAAGCGTTCCACGTAACTATAAAAGAAATCCAACAAGGATGCATACTTGAGATATGGATGCACATTCTAACTACAGAGATTTGCATAGTACTGTAATATTGATTGAAGCAGAAGCTTAAGTAATGCCCCAGCCATATCTTCATAAATAAAAATAAACAATAAATAAATGGAAATTTCAAAATCATGCAGGATATCCAAGAAGACAAAAACATATGTACACATAATGGAATACTGGATAAACAAATTAGGGAATCTTAGCAAAAAATGGATTCCATAATACCTATCCTCATTTGAAGTAGAATCATCATTTCCGAACATAAGCCCTACAACTCCCTGCAAACATAATAGATGTATTCATACCTTAAAACAATAAAAACACAAGGAACTGTACTAACACATCACAGTTGCCCTAACATAAAGCACGTATATAAAAATTACTGAAGGATAAAGCAAGTGTATTATACACTTTTTTTAATACAAGTGTAAGAGAGACCTTGTATCCAGATACCAAATCCATCTTAGAACGCATCTTTCCACTTCTGAAAACAATTAACCTGTACATAAGGATAAAATGTGAAACATACGACCAAGAAGACACTCAGAGAACTAGAACCAAAAGAAACAATAGAAGAGAAAAGGTAATTTATTCCATCATCAACATCGCGTACTCTCAGGTAACAACAAGCATATAAAAGATAAAACCTCTTAGTCAATTTTACAACAAAAACTAGTGATAATCCAAAGCCTTGCAAGATTCCACCTAGATGAACATATGACATTACAAAGGCATAAATAAACATGCAACCACTATTAGCTAGCTTCTGCCTGCTATGATATTACATAGATATAATGAAAATGTGACGACTAATAGCTAGCTTCTGCCTGCTATGATATTACATAGATATAATGAAAGTGTGACGACTAATAGCTAGCTTCTTCCTGTATACCACTTCCAATAAAAATCGTGATTAGATAACTATTAACGATGAGAAATATACATCTCATCTTGTACACTCAAATACTCTATAACATTCAAGGTCGATAGTCCAATTACAAAAGCATGATTTACAGCCACAAAATTATTTAAACTACTCCATAAAATACACTGCACTTTCACATAAATCATTTTTTAATTGATCAATTAAGCGCAAGAAGGAAAGTATATGTCAAATCAAGATTATCGTAGGTCCAAACAAAAGAAATGTTTTTTGCCCATCAGTCAACTTTTCATCACCAGAAGAGTACTCAATGAGAAAATAGTGGTATCAGCCAGATTTTAACCCTAAAAAGGAACAAATGCAAGTAGAAAAAAAGTAAAGGTAGCTCATCAGTGGAACCCAAGCTGATCAGACTATCAATGCCAGGTTGTCAATACAACATGCCAACCTCAGGAACCCATCAACAGCTTATTATTTGAAGAAGGAATGGAAGATCCCTTGGGAAATACCATGATCTTAGGCAGTGTCAATGAATCTTTAAATAATTTCAACAATGTTCATGTCTTTCATTTAATCATCTGAAAGGAGAAGGTCAGTCCAATTCATGCATTCCACCAATCAACAAAAGGAGTAAGCTTTTTCAAACCTCAACCTAAGCTACCCTCTCTGATCTACTCTAAGGAGATCACTCTATGCAATTTCAAATTTCAGTCACATCCATTTCATGCTTCTCTCTTTTTCAAACCATGGGGTCTAATATATACTCGATCATTGCTTGGAATTGAAGATCACCGCCATCTCAAGTCCTTTCACTTTTATCAATCGACACACAAGAGTAGTCATCAAAGCTTTGAACAATATCAATGTTCCACTTTCCTCAACATGCAAAAGATAAAGGAGGAGGACAGACATCAACGGAATACGAGATTCAACAGTAGACATCCCAAATCCAATCCGAAGATTCGAGAATTAAGTCGGATAGGGGTCACTAACCTCCAATTGTTGCAATTAAGAGACCGCCGGTGGAGTAGGAAGGCCGGCGAAGTGCCGATAAACAGTCAACGGAGGAAGACGCTAGCTAGGGCAAATCCAAAGGAGGAGGAGCGCGAGAACTCGACAAGTCCTGTGCGGAGCTTTGTGATCGGATCAAAGCTGATTGTGCTGATCAGGACTGGAGCTCGCCGGAGATTGCAAATCGATCAACGCCAGTGGTGATTGATTTGGTAGCGGCGGCGAGCACGGCGACGAACTCACGGAGGGTGGAAAGCAGACCGATGAATTGACGCTGGCTGATCTGATCGAAGAAGGCTAGAGGGTTTGGCTTAAACGGCGATGCATCCACGTGTATTTACTTTTTAAACTTTTATTTGGGAAAATTGTGTTGGTATAGTTGAAAAAAAATTAAAGCAAGGTGTGTTTGGATTTCCATTTATCTATAATCTCTCTATCTATATAATCAATCTATCTATCTTCTATCTATATAACTACTATCAATTCAAAAGAGATTTATTTTTAACCGATGTGTCAATAAAATATTAATTTATTTTAAAGTAAAATAATAAAATTTTATTTCTTCCAATTTGGTTGGTTGAAAAATCATTAATTTTATATTTTGAATCGAATCCATTTATTAGAAAAAACTATTCCGAATTAAAATGATCACCTTAGAAAATCTAATAAAGAAGAAAGGAAATTGTAATGTTTGAAAATGAAGTAAAATCTTATTGGTCGAAACATCTAAAGATATTTTGGTGTCGACCTATCAAATCAATAAAATTCAGTAGATCAATCAAAGATGAACGAAAGAAAAGAGAAGAAGTTCCGATCTTCGATTGAAACGATTCAAATCTCCAACTAACGTTCTCACCTGAGTTTCCATAAGAGAACTTATGATATTGATCTTCCTAAAATGGTCATAAAAACTAACTTATGATAAAGTTGCGGTCTCGTGCGCCCTGTTGATCACAAGGAGTGTGGCAGTGTATGTGGCTTTCTAAGATCCCTCATATAGGTGGGTGAATGTTGTTGATCCACACTTCTTCAAGAGACCTCACCTCCCCGTGTTTCTACTCTCGTCTCCCCGATGGCAAGACGTCGCAGAATTATCTATGTTCTCGCTATTCGCAGTCGCCCTAAAGTCTTCCTGGACTTCGTCATATGTTGAGTTTTTTCATTTTTATTATGTTTTGCTCAAGTAAGGTTCCGACCTTTGTCTTTTGACCTCCTTTTCCCTTATTTTTTTGTATCATGATGTTAGTACGTCTGCTGATTATTTTGATCTCTCAATTTACCCAACACAGGTGATGTCAGGTATTTCGAATCCTTACCTTGTTGAAAAAAAAATCCAAAATAAGGTAAAACAGCAAAATGCAACGCGCAGATATATAAGAACACGCTCGGTATGCAAGTAGTGCATGCTCATGCGTTGTGGGAGCACGTGCGTGCGTTCTTGGATCTCCTTCTCTCACCCTGTTGCCACTTCTCCGAATTGTCTCAACTTCTAGCATGTCATTTAGATCCTCACAGACATCCAACATCACTCGGCCTATGTTCCAATATTGCATTGACACTGAACAACTACTATATCATCTGAAAATGTAAACAAGAAGTGCATTGATATCTAAATTCGAAATACTATTAAACTTCACGTAAAATACATAAAACAAACACCCAACAAAACACCATGAAACCAAACTAATGCATGACCTAATCCACTCTCTAAATTGGACGCTATTAGGGATCGCCATTATTGAACAACTTTACATTACCATCCATGGAGGGATATATGGACCGGGGTGGATCAATGCTTTTTGCTTCTTTAATGGCAATATTTTTTAAAACATGGTTTCACTAAGGGCTTGTTTAGATCAGATTCTGCTTGGGAAACATGGAGGGAGCAACAGCAGGGACGGAACTAGGGGTGGGCTAGTGTATGCTACAACCCACCCCATTTTACTAGTAATATATATAATGTAGGTATATTTATATCATGTTGTTTGAATGACGTAATTGGCTGAGAGGGTAGATGGGAGCATTGGAGCCCCAGGTTCGAATGGTGGTGGCTCAGATCAGTTGTATGATTTGTATCCATGGGGACACTTGTTAAAGAAATCACAAATTGACCATTAATTTTTTATCACTAATTTAAAAAATAAACATGGATTAATTTCATCATTTAATGAGTATTTGATATATATATAAAACTTGAAGTGTTTTTGATAAATAATTAACTCTATTATTGCTAATTTAAATATAGATGAAAAAAAAATATCTCTAATTTTTAACTCAATAAATATATTGGTCGACAGAGAAAAAATTAAAATTATATACAAATCTAGCCTATCCAATTATATGCAAATTCAGCATACCCAATATTGTAATCAGCCTACCAAATATTGTAATCATGGTTCCATGTCTGAGTAACTGATGCGGGACCATCCAAGACACCTTCGGATGATGTCCTTCTCAAGAGGAAGAAGAAGGCTCCACCATGGGAGATGCTCCAAAGGTGCAAGCTTGGATTAATCACGTTTTAGACTCTCGTTCAGAAGTTTGACAGCTTTTCGACGTCTCTGTAAAATGGGTCGTACGGATTCAATATTAATCGGATTGACGCGTGCCATACCTACTTGGAACGAGGACGAAGAGATCTACAACTTTGCTGTTAAAGGTTTTTCCAGATTCGTCCTAGAGTTTGGTCGAAAATCAACATTTTTGCAAGCTGTCATGTTTTGACGGGATTTTATAGTATTTCCTATTTTAGAATATTTCTTACTTAAGTTATTTTAGGAAACTTTAGGAGTAATTTTATTAATTCCATTAGATGTTAGTTTTATCTTATTCTATCATCAAACTCGGCCCAACAACCCATGAAGCCTATATAATGCCGAGTTATGCTTTGTAATTCAATAGGAACATTATGAATAGAATTTAGATCTCTCAAATTGTGTGAAACACATGGAGTGTCTTGTTGATCTAACTAGAGCTGTGGTCGTTGATCACGAATTGGTATCTATCTCAGCTTGGTTTGCTTTGCCGTTCATCAACTTCGCAAGACTTGGTGAATCTAGTATCCACAAGCCCCCTCCTTGTGCCTTCAAGTTGTCCGCTTGATTGTGTAGGGTTGTAGAGGCGGGTTGTGTAGTCATTGGTATTGGTTCCTACCCTCTGAGGAGGCCTGGGGGTCTTTATCTTGTTCTGCATAGATCGTTTCAGTCCTTATCGGTCGTGTCTTTCTATCAAATTTCGAGTCTTTATTGTTTCTTTATAGAGTCTTGCTGCGTTCTTTGTTTTCTTGATCGATCTTGAACCTTTCTTGGTCGAATCTTGCTGTTCTTGTTGAGTCTTGAATCGTGTCTTGCTTTCTTGTTCAGTTCTTGAAGTTTCTTGCTTGTTGTCGAAGATCGGACCATCACACGGCTAACCCCGTATCAGGTTATCAATCAATACAGAGCTCCATCTGGAGCAGACGCACCGGAGCCGACATAGGGATTTCGCGGGAAAGCGAGAGAAGATGTCGAAGAGGAGCTCGTTGGGGAGGCGGTGGAAGATAGGGGGATCTTCGCCTTCCTCGTCCGCCATTGGAGGGGCGGAGCGGCGCGCCGGTGGCCGTCGAAGGCGGCCAAAGTCGTCGAGAGGGGTTGCTGGCTGTTGGGCTTCAACTGAGAGATGATGGAAGAAGAAGTTGAGCTTTTAGGGTATTTGGGAGGGTATTTTCGTCATCTCATGTGGTTAGTGGGGGTAATTTGGACTTTTTTCGTTTCTCCATCTCCCCAACCATCAAAATACAACCAAACACGAACGGGATTAAACTAGCTTCAAAATTCCACCCGGTCCCACCCGGGTTTCCATCTCCATCCCATTGCCAAACGGCCATCCCATTCCACCTACCCCATCCTGTTGCCAAACACGCCCTTGGTGTATGTGTATCATCCTCCTTAATTTTTCCCCAAAAAAAATGACACTTTTATATGAACGTGTATATACAACGGGTGATTTCCTGTGAATTTCCCTTTTCCCTTCAAAAATTAAAAACAAAAAACTGTGGGCAGATATAGGCGGTGTAACTTTGAACACAACGAAAGCAAAACAATAGATGGAAGATCCAACTCCCGGTCAAACGTCGAAGAAGATTCCCCCACGGGGTTAGAGAAAAACCATCCAACTTTGAACACACAATTCAGACAATCAAAAAGGGGATGAAAGGTGTGACTTCAAAAGAACAAATTTTGCTCAATTTTATTCATCAAATTTGGATTTTTTCCAGTCCAACATTTCAATAAAAAAGGAAGATAGGAGCAAATGTTTTCAGTGAATTGAGAATGTCCAAAACTTACTACCCCAGAACTACTTGACAAGAAATGACCCTTACAAGAAACCTACACAAACCCTGAAAACTGAGACACCAAAATGAACACAAGTTAAAAATGAGACCAATTGCAACCGGTTGGACATTTTGAACTGCAATTCCTTTTCTTGCTTTCTCTCTTTCTACTTCTGGTTGATGAGGCCAAGGACTTCTTCTGGTTTCGGGAGAGCCGGAATCGCCCCCTTCTTGGTGGTTGTAATGGCGCCACAGGCGTTGGCGAATTTCAACACCTCCCTCAGTCTTGATTCATCCTCAAGGATTTTGTGGTCTTCGACAACCTTGCACAGCAATGCACCGACGAAGGAGTCTCCTGCACCTGTTGTGTCAACTGTCTTGACATGGAACCCCTCCACGTGTCCCTTGAAGTTCTGTAGTTTCGAAACAGAGACAAAGCAAAATCAGTAAGCAGATGATCAAATGGTTTGAGACAAGTCTACAAAAAAGGTTGTTTCTTTATTTGAATACCGCCCTTTAACCATGACCAAAAGACAGAAGTCACAGAACAACTGGAGGGGCCAGGCATCTTAGTTTCAACTTTCAATGGTCTAAAAAGAAATGCTAAAATATAGATTGCAATTTGGTATAATTGTCATTGTTTATCCAATTTCAAAAAAGGCAAAACCATGACTTGATGACGCAACAAAGCATGCTCTTTGATTCATTGCTCAGGCATGATTCAACACAACAATTCAGTACAAAGATTAAATTAATCCGAGAGATGGAGACAATTACCTTAGTGTAGTAGTTGCAACCCTTCTCACCAAGGGTGACCAAAAGAAGCTTCAAGTTGGGATGCCACAAGGACATTGCTGACTCGTCGTCAATTTTGTTGCTACCGGTAAGGAACTCAAGCTCGTTATCACTGACCTTAATGATCTCAGCCTTGTCCCAAATGCTCATGATCTTCTCACGTGCCTCAGTCTCCGAGGGCCACAGTGGGAGACGGAGGTTGGGATCATATGAGAGAATGGCTCCGGCCTTCTTGGCTTCCTCCATTGCCTTGACATGGGCCGATCTGCACGGCTCCACGATCAAACTGATTGATCCATAGTGGAACACTTTGGCCTGTTATACATGAACCAAGCAACATCAGAAATCAGAATCAAAAGCAAAAGTGACCACAGTTCACAAAATTCAATCAAGCATTTAACCCACAAAAAATTCTGGTAATTACACATTTCCCTCATCACTTTTACAAAAAACTTGTTTATTCAGTTCATATTGATTTCTGAGTCCTAACAGATTTGGTGTAGATCTCAATACTCAGTTGAATTGGAAGTAAAATAAGGACATTGAAATTGCAACCGTATTGATAAAGAGCATGTGCAATGGTCCCCTAAATGTTCACAATATCTCATCTCACGTTTCAGTTGCAAGAGTTCCTTTGGGCCCCATTTCCTTAGAAGGACAAAAGAAGTTCTAGTATTTGAGAAGCAAAAAATTAGTTCTTCCTCTAGTTAGGCTACTTATAATGTCAGTTTATGAGTTAATCACATGATAAGTAGCCAAAATGCAATTAGGGATCCATGAAAACACAACAAGCAAATTAACCACCATGAAACAAAATCAAACACATTGGTGAGAGGAACTTAAAGGGCCAAGAATCAATAGGGGCCAAACATTGATACAGTTTCTATAAAAAAATCCATTTGGTGTAATCATCTTTTCCAGCACCAAAAGAAAAGGTAAAGCATCGTGATTAACGGATGGTGGGTGGGTATCCTCGACTTGTTAATATAATAATAATCAATTGCGCCCCCTTGACTCAAAAACAACCATTTCCATCCCACCTAACCATCATCTTTTTCTAATTGCACAGAGTAAACAATGGTTTCCAAACTAGAGTTAATATTCAAATCACTATCATGTTGAGGTGCTTCCAATGAGGATAAATTGAATGTCATTAACTTGACAAAACAATTCCAGCCAATAAGATATAATGCAGAAGAGATTAGAATAATCAAAACGCAAGTAACTGACTAACCACAGTGAATCAGTGATCACACAACCAAAATCAAGCAACCAAAAGTCAGAAATTTAAACACCCCAGCGAAATTGCAGATCACATAAGCAAAGATAGCCACCCAATGGGGCCCACGCGGCCCTACGTTCATACAATTCATTCAGATCTAGCAGCGGCCATAGCTGCCGCACATCCCACATTGTTACGCCAACGTATAGCAATGATTGTACTCGCCGAAAAGAAGGCAACTTTTTTCTACATTAGAAGTTAGAACCCTAAAAATCTCAGATTTTAAAACCTCTTCGTGCTTGTATTTTACCAAAATTCCATTTTTCTTTTCGAAAATTGTCCTGGAAAAACTGAATCCAGTCTCTCACGTGTAACTCAATATCTCACCAACGCTTCCCCACGTGAATCGTGAATCACACGTGCCGCAATCCCCCAAACACAAAGAGAAGAAGAGAAGAGAGAAAAACCGTACAGATCTGATGAGATCGAGGTTGAGCTCGTCCGGAGTGAGGAGCATATCGGCGCTAGGGTTACGGTAGAACATGAACTCCCTCTCGCCGTCGGATTTGAGAGTCACGAAGGCGAGTGCGGTCCTCGCTCCCTTATCGAAGCTCAGTCCCTCACCGGTGACGCCGTTCTCCTTCAAGATCCCGGCGAGCATGTGGCCGAACTCGTCATCTCCGAGCTTGCCGACGAACGCCGCCTTCCCGCCGAGCCTGGCGACGGCGATCGCGACGTTTGCCGGAGCTCCTCCGGGGGCCTTGAGGAACCCCGGGGCCTCCGCCAGAGAGACGCCGGAGACGGTGGGGACGAAATCGATGAGCATCTCACCGAAGCAGACGATCGAAGATTTGGCTGCCATGGCCGATCTGACTTCTGAGGGAGAAATTGGAAGGATTTGATAACAGAGAGAGAGGAGAAAGAAAACAGGGGAATGGAGGTGAAGGGAAGGAGAGGGTGAGGGTTTTTATAGGGGGAGAGGGGGGCGGGCGATTCCCGAATTATATTCCAGTAAATCCGTATTTTTCAAAACTGTGCGAGATTATCTCATTATTTATTTATTTATCTATTTTCTTTTTTGATGAAATTATCGATTTATCCTGTTTGTAATTTACTATGGAGTTTTTTTTAGGAAACTATTTATCCTTTTGTTTATGCTAATCAACTAGTATCAACTATATTTATCCTATCGGTTTTTCTATCCATACTCGTAAGAGTCCTATTTTAGAATTAGATTTTAATTTTTAATTAGTTTAACTTTTCTTTTAATTAGATTTATAGAGTCTATTACTTTTTTTTATTAGGTAATCTTTTACAATTTAGGTTCTTATCATATCCTCTAAAAAGATATGATAGAAATACCATTATCCTATCTGTACTGGTATAAATAGTTTGGAGCCTAACGTGATCCTAGTAATATTAGTGGTATTATTAAAGATTATTAAGGATAAATACTCCATTTGTTTCAAAATATTTTTCATTTTAACTTGATCCTAGCAGTATCAGTATACATGATGAGGATTATAAAAATGTATGAAATATATAATTTTTTAAATTAATTTTTTATAATTGTATACTTGTTACTAATGAGTATAAAATTATAAATAAAAAGAAAAAATCAATTTTTTATATAGTTTTTATTATTTTAAAAAAACGTCTTAAGTAGAGAGTTATTATTCAATGAAAAACATTTATATTTGTTAATTTGATTTGTAGGGTTTGAAATGCTTCGTCTTTTTTTTAAAAAATAACATAATGGATATCTCCCCATTTTAACTTAGTAAATAAAACCTACTTAGTTTTTTTTTTAAAAAGGAGAGCTCTGTTCGTTTTTAATATGGTTTATTAATAATAACATCATGTAGAAAAATAAAAGCAGTTTTTGTCGGGTGAAATAATATAATCAAACTAATGTTACTATAACTAATTAATTATAATCTCCTGTGTACTAGTAAGGTGGTCCGTGACACAATTCACCTTATAAAATACTCCGTATATGTCAAAACTGGATATTCGAGATGACGGAGACCAAATCGCTTTACAGTAGTTTCTTCACTACAACTTATCACATTTTCCATCCAAAAAAACTTATCACATTTCAAATGTCATAATCATTTTTTTTCAAATTAAATTACATCATATTTCAACATTCAATAACATTTAAAATCATTCAGCTTTAGCTACCCAATCAACTTCAATTAAAAAAAAAACTCCTGTTACCAAACTTACACAGTGACACACAGCGGTTGGGATTCAATACATTTTTTTTTTAAATTACCTGAGTGAGTGGACTCACAAAGGAACATATCTTTAATCATTAAAATTAAATATATATATATATATTTAAAATACCATATGTAAATTTAAATAGAGGTAATCATGGTAAAATTATATTAAAAAAAAAAGAAATTTTTTTCCTCAAAATTTATATTTATCCGCACTCCTCTAAATTTTATTTGAATATTTAATTTTAAAGTTCTTTTTTTTGAAAGGATAATTTCCATATGGTTTTAGAAAGGATAATTTTCATTTAAGGACATATAATAATCCTTATCCAAAATTTAGGTTATTTTCAAGATTTTATTAAGATTCTTTTTGTCTTTTTTTTGTTTTGTCATCAGATTTTATTAAGATTCTAGGTTGATTTGTGTCCTTGCAAATATATAAGGATTTTAGATAAGATGAATTGTTTTTGTACTTGTTTGGATAAGAGTAAATACAGACGTATCTTAACTAGTTAACTCCTTGATCTACTAATAAATACTAATAATAATAAATAGATCTGGACCAAAAAAAATAAAAATAAATAGATAAATTAATTAATTAATTAAAGAAAATAGAAACACTATGATATTGGTTGGAAATGGAAAAAGAAAAGGAAAATTGAGTGGAAAACAAGCCATCTAGTCAGATCCGTAGGCTAGTAAAAGGTTATCACCGATCACATTCACTAATGTATAATTTGTTTATTTTTACGTTTCGGCTATATACACCGCAAATCCCCACGTCCTTAAGGACGTACTTGCACGTTCTTAAATACGTGTTTGCACGTCCTTAAGGACGTGCAAGTTAGGTGAGAGCCACCCGAGCCCGGACGTGCATGCACGTTTTTATTTTTTTTTAAAAACGTGCTTGCACGTCGACGTGCAATAGTGCACACTGCTGCTATTCCAAGGGTGATGAAGGTTGGAATTTCCAATGTTTTTAGCTAAAGCCCTTGGAAATTCCAACGTTTATTCCACCGTTGCTAAAATCGTCCTTGGAAATCTTTCCAAGGGTTTTTAACGTGGTAATCTCCAATAATTTGAAGTGTTGGAAAGAACCAACCGTTGGAAATTCTAAAAATCGATCTTTTACCGTCAACCTCTTCATATTCAAAGAACCTAATATTCATTTCATATTATGTAAGTATAAATAATATCATATCCGTATACTTATTTTTACATTATATTCATATTCAAAGAACCTAATATTCAGATATTCATTTAAAAATAACATAATATTTATATATGACACCATATTCATTCATTTCACCACTTCACCTTATTTTTCATTTCATCTGAACCTTACCCTATATATATACACCTATAACCTATTAGATGCTTAATAAAAATAATTAATTAGGATATGTACATGTTCTACCACAATCAAAACAAACTCATGATTTTTTTCACCTGCAGCTTCCAGAACTAATTAATTGTTTGTTTTTAATGTATATTTAACACTTCTCACCGTTGGATAGATTTCCAACACTTGGAAATCCTTGGAAATGTTCATTAAAATCCTCCCGAGCTCCCAGCGGTCTTAACCCTTGGAAATAGATTTCCAACACTTCTCACCATTGGAAAATATTCCAACATATATATTGCACGTCCTTAAGGACGTGCATGCACGTTGTTAAGGACGTGCAAAGGGTCTGCTAGTGGACGTGCACCGTCACAGACTTGCACGTCCTTAAGGACGTGCAAATCCTTAATCCGGATTTGCGGTGTATATAGTGACACCCTATTTTTATTTTTAAAGTACTACATTGTATTTTTAAAAGGTTTGATTTTATTGGGATAAATTAGGGTTATTGTACATTGTATTTAGTTCAACTTTTTAAAAATAAATGTTTTATGATCAGCTTTTATTTTAAGAACGTTTAAAATTATGTATAATTTATTAAGGATTTAAATTTAAGTTAAAAAATAATAAAATTTATTACTCATGAACAAAAAATAATATGTACTTCAAATCTGACAAAAATGGTGAGTGCCTGTCAAATAGAGAAAGGAGACCAATGTACAATATGGGACACCATTTCAAATAGAGGATCTGATATTCTGAATTTCTGATCCAATTTTGATGGTCTCATAATATATAGTGTGAGAAATCCACTTTAAAAACAGAGTAAATGAATAATAAAAAGGATTTTTTAGTGCTAGTTTAGACCTCTGTCAAATTTCTTCCTATAGTTTTTGGGAGATTAAGCGCGTGTTTGGAAAATTGAGGTTTTTTTAGGGGTTGGGTATTTTTTAGGAGTTGGAGTTTATTTTGTGTATTATGGAGGTGTTGGAGTTGGAGGTTTTATTTTAAAAATAACTTTATAAAAAAGTTGATTGGTGTTTGATGGTTATAGGGGTTGGGAGATGTTTTTATGGTTAAAATTACTTAAATACCCTTATAAATATTCAACTACCCCCAACACACCCCCTTCTTCCTCCAAATCCTCCTCCTCCTTCCGAGCTTCCGGTTCCCAATCTCCTCCAATTTAGAGCTTCCGGTTCCCAATCCCCTCCAATTGCAACAAAATTTGATGAATCAAATCTCCAATTGATTCAAATCACAGTCTTTAAGATGATGAATTTACGGTGTTCCGATGAAAACGTGGCTTTCGCCGACGCCTTCATGCCCTTCGACGCTTCCTCCGCCGCTTCCTGGCCGTCGGCTCCGCACTCAAACAACCTTTATGGCCACCAGCAGGCGCCTATCACTGGCTTGCAGAATCCGCAGATGAATCCGGCTGGGCATTCGAAGAGGACGGCCTCCAACAGCGGCTGCAGGCGCTAATCGACGACGTTAGGGAGGGAGGCGTACCTGTGAGCATAAGGGCGAGCGAAGGCTTGGAGGAGAGGAGACAACTGGACATTCGAAGAAGATGAGGGCAAAAGTGTATAAAATTTTTACAACCCTTCAAATAAACTCCCAAAGCTCCTCCCCATCTTTCATTTTCACCCAAAATAACCTCCAACTCAAACTGTCACACCTCTTGACAAAGCTGATGCCAAACACAGTGGAATCAGTTGGGGAAAAAAAAATTAACCTAACATAACCTCCCAAAACCCACTTCCAAACACAGCCTAATTACTTAGGTAATAGGTACTGTATTATTGATTGGCTACTAAAGTTTACTTTCTTTGTTTTCTACTATTAGGATTTAGGAGTTTACTTTTATACAACATGCACTTCAATATTCTATTTCAATCAAATAAAATAAGATCATTAGTTTTAATAAAAACTAGTACGATCTCCGCGCCATGACGTGTTTTTTTAAAACTAAAATATTATATATAAAAATATTATAAAATATTAATAAATGTTAAGATAAAAATTATAAAAAAATTTATAACAAATGTATCTTATAATTATCTCAAAACATTATTTTAAAAAAATCATATGTAAAGTATAATACATAAATATAGATATTTTAAATTACTCAGTAATAAGAATATCAATATCATAATAACATTGTTTAAATGTGATGTGTAGTAATCAATAGTTATATTAAATGTTTTGAATTAAGCTCAATAGTTAGTAAATAAATTTGAGTTAAGCTCAAAAGTTATATTAGATTGAATTCAATGTTTTGAATTAAGCCCAATGGTTAGTAAAATTAAAGAAAAAAGAGAATTAAAAGAAAAAGAAGAAGAAAATAAAAATTAAAGAAAATAAAAAAATGGCAAAAAAAATATGATTGGTTAAGACTCCTAAAATGCCTCTAAGATTAACACATCATCCTAAACTCTTCTAAATTAAGAGTTTACATAGATATATAGATGGTTAGTAAAATTAAAGAAAAAAGAGAATTAAAAGAAAAAGAAGAAAAAAGGAGAATTAAAGAAAATAAAAAAATGGCAAAAAAATATGATTGGTTAAGACTCTTAAAATGCATCTAAGATTGACACATCATCCTAAACTCTTCTAAATTAAGAGTATATATATATATATATAGATGGTTATTAAAATTAAAGAAAAAAGAGAATTAAAAGAAAAAGAAGAAAAAAAATGAAAATTAAAGAAAATAAAAAATGGCAAAAAAAATGACTGGTTAAGACTCCTAAAATGCCTATAAGATTAACACATCATCATAAACTCTTCTAAATTAAGAGTTTACATAGATATATAGATGGTTAGTAAAATTAAAGAAAAAAGAAAATTAAAAGAAAAAGAAGAAAAAAAAAGAGAATTAAAGAAAATAAAAAAATGGCAAAAAAAATATGATTGGTTAAGACTTCTAAAATGCCTATAAGATTGACACATCATCTTAAACTCTTCTAAATTAAGAGTTTATGTAGATAACTTTTTTCCCATACGAGCAAAGAAATTTAAAAGAAGCTAAAAAGATCGATAACGGATAAACCTTCCTAAAAATGGAGTAAAAAATAAAAACTATTAATATTATAAATGTATTTCGTAATAATAAAGTTTCATTTTGAAATATTCATTCTCCATTAGCCTAATAAGAGGAATATTTAAAACCCAAAAAAAGGCCCACAGTTTTCCCTTCTGTTGGCTGGAGCATGGAGGGACTGTTCAATTTGCATTTGCTAAAAATGTTTATTTATTTATTTATTTGTTCATTTTAGTATTTTATTCCTAATTTTTAATTTTGGGTTGGTGGATGGCCTATTTTGTTTGCAGGGCTGGTGAACCAATTGTATTTGCACGTGACCTACTGTCTGCTGCACACAGCACAAATAATTTTTTTTTTCTTGATACAAGGTAATAATTTGGATGGTGTCAGATCTTGCTGACCTACCATCCAATCGCGTTCTTACGGATGAGAACAAGAAATTCACAATGTGAAGTGAGAGCTCCAATGTCCATTGTATGTCTGAGCTTAGTCACCAAGTCTGCAACACGATTTACCTCACGGAAAAAATGCTAGCAGGTAGCTTCATCGAAGCTATGCAGAAGGTGCTGAGTGTCGGAGACGATCATCTCAATCTCCCAGGGGCAGTGCCACACACCAGAGACCGAATTGATCACCAGGAGATTATCACCTTCAATCTCAATCCGCCAGTAGCCCAAATCTCTAGCATCTATCAAGCACAAATATTTATTTAGTATTTCATCATCCAATCGAAAAATGTAAGACATTTGCCTTTTATTATTATTATTATTATTATTATTATTATTATTATTATTATTATTATTATTATTATTATTATTATTATTATTAGGTAAAAATCCGGGAGAATAAGCTCTACCAGATAGAATGCATCATTTCAGATGAGGTCAATAAGACCTAAATTATTTGATATGTTGGGACCCCTGGCCGAGTAGCTAAGATGTGCAACCTTATCTGCTACTCATTTACCAAGACGGGGGATGTGGGAGAATGAGGTATCCTGCAAACCCAACAGAAGAGTTTTAATGTCAGTCATAGTCAGTTCAATCTCTCAAGGACATCTGGTATTATATTTTAGGCGATCAATAATGATTTATGAATTGCCTTCACAATAAGATTCATAATTTTTAGATCAAGAGCCTTAAGAAGCCCATTTCTCATAGCTAGGGCTTCGGCCACAATCGGGCGCTAGCCCCCCAACCAATTTGCCTTCAATGCTAATAGGTTTCCCATTCCAGTCTCAAATGATGTAGCCAGTGGAGCTATCTGTTGAAGAGATTGTAGAACCATCAAAATTTAGTTTAAACACCCCAAAGGGTGACTTTTTCCATTTGCAATCTTTCCGTTTATGGGGATTAGATATGCGATCATTAGTCAAAGACAGAGACCGATTTTCATCAAAATTATGAATGTCTAGTTTACACGTCTTTTTCCAGTTTTCCAAATAGTTGGAAAGCATTCATTTTACCCGATAGCGTCCGAGGGATTTTTATTGATGAAGATATATTTATTTCGGATGTACTACGATCAATTTTTTTTTTTTGATACAAGGCAAGAATTTGGGTGGTGTCAGACCCTACTGATCTACCACCCAATAGCGTCCTTATGGACGAGAGCAAGAAGCTCTGGATGAGAAGCAATCGACCCATGAACCTGTCGCAGGCGAAGATGAGTTGCTTTGTCCGCCACATGGTTGACTTCCCGAAAAACGTGGGTGACAGAAAAGGACTCGAAGGATTGGAGCAAAAGAAGAGCATCGGCGATCACCAAGTCAATCTCCCAAGGACACTTCCAGCACCCTTTGATTGAGTTGATAATTGAAAGACTATCCCCTTCCACTTCAATCTTCGAGATACCCATCTCTAACGCAGCAGACAGACCCATCCGAAGGGCCAGCGCTTCCGCCATCAAAGCAGAAACAGAACCACACAATAAGGCATTACAAGCCTGGACACTACCATATATGGTGGTCTCGAATAACAAAACTCGTCGCTGCATCACCTGTGGATAGTTTTGACCCATCAAAATTGATCTTGAAATATCCCTCCATGGGTTTCTTCCAATGAAGGTTCTTTTTTCTTTCTTAGTTGGGGTACACTTATAGGTTTCGTTTTTTTTTTCCATTTGATTGGTTCCAATTTTGTAGTTGAAGTCTAATATATCCTTCGTGTTATTGATCGTTCATGTAGTTTTGATCGCCGAAAACTACTTTATTTCTTATTGTCCATAAACTCCACCAAATCAAAGCTAACGAGGTTGTTTGAACTTTAGTGAGACTGGAGAATATTTCCGTTACAACTTGTTTCATATTTTTGTTGGTCGTGTCCACCCTTCGAATTTTTGATTCAATGTTTCTATCAAACTTTCCAACAAGCTCAAGAGAATGGATCCATTTTGTAAATAAGTGTTCCGCGTCTTCAACCAAATGGTTACAAAAAACACAAGGGAGAGGCACTGCCACACTCTTTTCAGCAAGTCGTTTCTTCGTTGGGATTCCATTCATCACTAGTTTCCATAGATAATTTTTTACTTTCGGAAAGCAATCCATTTTTCAAATCCATGCAATTCTGCTTTCCTGGAGCCTGTCCTGTCCTGTTACCATTTCTAAGGCTGTTGACGTGGAGAACCAACCGTTGCGGCTGGATTTCCAGTACAATCTGTCTTCAATTTCATTCATCGGAATTTGCATGTTTAGAATTTTGCTTATGATGTTCTACGGAAGTATCTTCCTTAATTCTTCAACTTTCCATCTTTTTTCGGGTCATATATATTGTTCCACCTTCTCTTGTTCATTAATTGAGTTGGTCGAAATACTTTTTCCCAATAGTTTCTCTCCTACAATCCACTCGTCTTTCCAGAATTTGATTGTTTTTCCATTCCCTACTCGCCAAATCAATCCTTCACAAAATTCATTTTTAATTTCCATTAGTTTCTTCCATTGTCAAGATGTCTGTTTTCTTTTTTCATATTCTCATAATGTTGCATTTTTCATGTATTTTTCTTTAATTATTCTGACCCAAATATTATTCGGTTCAGCCAATATTTTCCACAATAACTTCATTTGAAGTGCTTTATTCATGTCTTTGGATTTATTTAGTCCTAAACCACCATATTTCTTTGGTTTGCATATTTTATCTCATCCTATCAATGGCTTATAGTTCATGTCCTTATTCCAAAAGAATGATATGTTAATTTTGTCTAATTCTTTGTGCGTGTCCGTTGGTAGTCCAAAACTTTGCATCACATAGTACGGTTTGGTCGCAAGATTTGTTTTAATTAGAACAGCCCTACCCTGTTACGAAAGTGAGTTTGCCTTCCATTTTGTCAGTTGAGATTTTGTCCTTTCCACAGTATCTTCAAATGTGTTCCTGTTTACTTTTCCGTTTATAATAGGGCACCCTAAGTATTTTTCAAGTGCAGTATGGTTGGTGATGTGATGTATACTTGGAATATTCTGTTTCTGTTGGTTCGTTACCCCTGAAGTTACTTGAAAGCGATTTCTGAAAATTTACTTTTTGTCCCGATATGCTACAATATTCATCAATGATTTTTTCACCTGGGTGCATGATTCTGGGCTTGCTTTAGCAAATATCATGATATCGTCTGCAAATGACAGAAATAGTACTCTAGTTCTGGATTTAGTCATCTCAAATCATATCGTTTTTCTTGACTCTTCACTTGTCATTTGTAGTTTCCTTGCAAGAATTTCAGCTCTAATAACAAAAAGGAGCGGTGAAATTGGATCACCTTGTCTAAGTCTCTTCTCTAGTCTAAAGACATTCGTTGGTCCATCGTTAACAAGAATGGAAAAGGAGATGGTTTTCACGCATTCTTCAACCCAAGATATGAATCTTGAGCAAAAACCGAATTTTTTCAGAACTTGGAAAAGGAAATCCCAATCAACCCTATCATAAGCCTTTTCCATGTCTAACTTTACTGTTATCCATCCCTCTTTGCCTTTTCTTGATTTGAACGAGTGAAAAATTTTGTGTGCAATTAGAACATTGTCTTGTATTGCTCGCTTTGCTACAAAAGCCCCTTGTAATGGGTGTATGATTTTTTCTAGAACAATTTTCAATCTATCTACTATAATTTTGGCGATTGTTTTATAGATTGTAGAGCACAAGCTTATTGGTCTATAGTGGTTCGTGGAGCTTGGGTTTTCACGGATGTACTACGATCAATTGTTTTTCCTTCTTGAAAGTGTTTCACCAAGGAATTGGAGAATTGCGGTGAATTCTCTTGAATCTAATAGCATATCCTCTAAGACAGTTGACTTTTAAACCTATATTTTAAATAGGTTAAAAATATATATATAATATATAATTTTTTTTATTGATTCTTAAAAAACTAAAAAAATAATATTTTAAATAATTTTTAACTCTTTAAAATACATGCTAAATAATACAGTAAAAGTCTTACAATATATTTTAGATATGAAGAGTATTGATCAATTCCCGTTTTGTGTAGTAATACTAATAACAATAATAATAGGGTGTTGTTATGTACACCACAAATCCAAGGTCAAAAAATGCACGTCGTTAAGGACGTGCATGCCTTGTGACTAATTAACATTTAAAAAAAAACAATTAACCCATTTTAACCATGCACGTCGTTAAGGACGTGCATGATTTGAGGTGTATATAGCGAGCACGTAATAATAAAAGAGGGAGTTGATTTTTTAGGAGCAGTAGACGCAGTAGGATTTCGTAGAGGGGAAGCGAAATCCTTGGTTTAGTAAAAAATATTAAAAGAAACACATCAATTTTGGTTTAAATATGACATTTTCAGTAAAAAAAATTATACATTTTGATAAGAGTTGTTGGTTTGGAGGATTATCTACATGTCCTTATTTTTTTTTCAATACTACAACGTTTTTTCGCCGTATGGGCGAACCATACAATTTTTATTTTTTATAAGCTGGACATATATGCACTCTTAGTTGTGGCATCGCCTATTGCCTTCGCAGTTGGAGAATCTGTTCTTATATATTCTCCCCTCCTGATGAGTGGTTGCTTACTAATGTTGGGATGGAGTTTACAATGGAGGGTGCGATCCCATGGAGGATAATATTTGCTCTTTGTGTGAGGTGGATGTGGAAGTGGCGCAATGCATTCCTTCATTTTCCAAGATGGTGTCAACATGAGTTATTTATTTATCTATTCGATCAATAAAATTCAAGTGTGGGAATGTGTGTTGTTCTTCCAGCTTATCCCACATGCTATATATTGTCGCAAGGAGGTGCATGTCTGCTTGGTTAGACCGACAGTGGGATGAGTTAAACTGAACTCTGATGGAGCTGTTTAGGGCATGGCGGCTTTTGGTGTCTACTACATGATCGATGAGGATGGCTAATGGGTGAGGGGTTATGCCCATAAAATTGGCACAGTATCATAGTTGTTGTTGGCTATGAGGTCTAGATCGAGCTTGCTTGGGAGATGGGGTTTCGACAGTTTGATGTTGAGCTTGATTCCCAATTGGTGGTCGGGCTGCTACATGACTGCATAGGGTTATTGCTCCTTCACACCCTCTTTTTAGTTTGGTGGTTCACTGTCAGGTACAGAACTAGGAAAGAAAATCGGGATAAGCTGGACTCACTTTATATAATTAATTTTTTTAAGAGTTAATATTACATAATCACACATATGATTCCTGATACAATTGACTTATTTTTTAAGAGTTTTTAATATTACATAAATTTTTTTAAAGAGATTAATATCACATATAATAACATCTAATTAATGTTGTTGGTTTCTGTTAATATGTGAGTTAATATAGCGAAAAAATAGAGAGAGGAGGAGGCTTAAATTTGAATCGAACCCCGGTGGGTGTTTAAAATCCAACTTTTGAACACATAAATATATTTTGGATTTTTGGGGTGGGTTGTAGCAAATTCCAGCCCATCACTGGATCCGTGTCTGTTCACTGTCAAGACTTCTTGCTTAGAGACTAGTTAGGTTAATCAGTTTCTGCATATCTACCGCAAAGTTAACAACATTGCATATTTCCTTTCGTCCTTTGTTTTTCATTTCCCCATTTGGATATCATGTTTTGTTCGACCCTCCGACAAGTGTCGAAGCACTCTTACATTAAGTGTATGGCTATTTCGCACAAGATTGTGTGGTGGTCGGTGATGGTGAGGATAGGTGGTGACGGTGGTAGTTGTTGTAACAGAAAGGGAAGAGAGGGAAAAGAGGTTGGGATACAGAAGATAGAAGAGAGGAAGTAAGAGGAGGGTAATTGGATTCTCATTAGTTGTGTTCTCCCATGTCAATACATCCCTCTATATACATTTGGCCCCTAAGCTCATACATGACATTACACCCCCCCCTTACAAGAGCCTTGTCTCAAGGCGAAATCTGAAAATCTGGGAATAGGTGGAGGATGTGGCCTGCCTGCTCCCAAGATGCTTCCTCTGTACTCAGATTGGTCCATTTGACCAGCCACTCCGATACTGGGTCGCCATTGCTCAAGTACGAGACTCTGGTGTCTAAGATTGCCTCCGGGGAAGCTACTAAGTCACCCTCTTCATCTGCCAGGGGTGGTGCTTGAGACGGAATCTGGCTTCTGTCCAGTCTTCTTTTGAGCTGAGACACATGAAACACCGGATGAATGCTAGCCCCAGGAGGTAGCTCAAGTTTGTAGGCCACTGATCCTACTTTTGCTAGGACTTTGAATGGGCCAAAGAATTTAGAGCACAGCTTAAGGTTTCTTCTAATGGCCATGGACGATTGCCTGTAAGGCTGTAGTTTCAGAAAGACCATGTCGCCAACCTGAAATTCCCTGTCTGAGCGGTGGTGATCTGCAAATTGCTTCATTCTCACCTGAGCTTGGCGCAAATGAAATTTAATTTGTGAAAGCATGTGCTGGCGTTGTTGAATCCAAGCTGCAGCATCCAATTGTCTCCCCATGAAAGCATTGAACCCCAGCATTGGAGGAGGGTGGCCATATAAAGCTTGATAAGGGGTGGTCTGCAGCGAAGTGTGAAAGTTTGTGTTGTACCAAAATTCGGCCAAGAAGAGCCATCTAGACCAATGTTGTGGATGATCTGAACACATACAACGGAGGTAAGTCTCAAGACATTTGTTTACTCTCTCAGTTTGGCCGTCGGACTGAGGGTGGTATGCAGAGCTCATGTGCAGGTTTGTGCCCAATCCCTTGAACAGATGCTGCCAGAAAGAGCTAAGGAAGATTTTATCACGGTCTGAAACAATGCTCTCAGGCATTCCATGAAGTTTATACACTTGTTCCATAAAAATGGAAGCCACAGAAGCTACTGTAAAAGGATGCTTAAGTGCCAGAAAATGAGAGTATTTGGTAAGTCTGTCTACCACCACGAAAATGCAGTTCTTCCCTTGGCTTTGAGGAAGACCTTCAATGAAATCCATGGATATATGAGACCATGGTGTATTTGGGATAGGCAGTGGTTGTAGGAGCCCTGGTGAAGCCACGTTCTCAGCCTTATTTCTTTGGCACACATCACATGTCAATACAAAGTCAGTAACTTCCTTCTTCAAACCTGGCCAATAGAACAACTGCTTTAGCTTCTGGTAAGTGCCTTGAGAGCCTGAGTGACCTCCTATAGGTTCTTCATGTAAGGCCTTGAGTAACCTGATTCTGAGGTCAGTTGTTGCACCAATGTATAGACGATGATCCTTTCTTAGAATGCCCTTACAAACTGTCAATTTTCCTGAAGTGTCAGCTACAGCTTCTACTAGCAATTGTTGTGCTTGACTATCATTTGAGTAACTGGCTACAATCTCAGTCATCCATGTAGGCTGAATTACAGTGGTGATGTAGCAATCCCCAGTCTGGTCCTCAAATTTCCTGGATAAGGCGTCGGCTACCTTGTTTTCACACCCCTTCTTGTAAGCAATGCTGTAGCTCAACCCCAACAGTTTCCTCATTGCTTTCCTTTGTAACTGAGTTGTGAGCTTTTGCTCTAACAAATGTTTGAGTGGTTGATGATCAGTTTTGATGACAAATATCTGTTGCTCCAAGTAGTGTCTCCATTTGTCCACTGCTAATAGAATAGAAAGTAACTCTTTCTCATAAGTGGATAACAGAAGTGATCTACCATGTAAGGCTTGGCTAATATAAGCCATTGGTCTTCCTTCTTGTAAGAGAACAGCCCCAATGCATGTATCACATGCATCAGTCTCTACTGTGAATTGCTTGGCAAAGTCAGGCATACACAACACTGGAGGTTCAGTAAGGAGAGATTTAAGCTACAAGAAGGCAGTGTGAGCAGCTTATACAAAGGCATCTTTCTTGAGGAGATCAGTTAGAGGTTTGGCAATGCCCCCATAACCTTTTATGAATCTCCTGTAATAGCCAGAAAGGCCTAAGAACCCTCTTAAGGCCTTCAATGATCTAGGCACAGGCCAGTTGATGACAACTTCAATTTTCCTTGGATCAGTGGCCACCCCCTTGGCTGAGATAATGTGGCCTAGATATTCTACCCGAGCCTGTCCAAATTCACACTTAGACTTCTTTGCAAACAGCTTATGCTTTCTTAGCATTTCCAAGACAGAGTATAAGTGCTTCAAATGCTGCTCTAAGGAGCTGCTGTAGACTAGGATGTCATCAAAGAAAACTAACACATACTTCCTCAAAACCTCACTGAAAACATCATTCATAAGGGACTGAAATGTTGCAGGAGCATTAGTGAGGCCGAAGGGCATTACCTTGAATTCATAATGCCCTTGATGAATTCTAAAAGCAGTTTTCTCCACATCCTTAGCAATCATCCTCACCTGATGATATCCAGATCTTAAGTCCAATTTAAAAAAAATAGCAGCACCATTAAGCTCATCCAACAGATCCTCAATATGAGGTATAGGGAACTTATCCTTGACTGTTGCCTCATTTAGGCGCCTATAGTCAATGCACATCCTCCAAGTGTTATCCTTTTTCTTCACAAGCAATACTGGTGCAGCAAATGGACTGTGGCTAGGCTGAACTACTCCACTCTTTAGCATATCACTGACCTGCTTTTCAATTTCCACTTTCTGAAAATGTGCATACCTATATGGTCTGGTGGCAATGGGTGTGGTGCCCTCCTTGAGGCAAATAGCATGTTCATGCCCTCTTATCGGAGGTAAGCCAACAGGCTCTGTAAACACATCAGGGAAGTCAGCTAGCACCTGCTCTATGCAACTCTGGACAGTAGAGCTTTTGTGGTCCATGTGATAGACATGTGCAATCTCAGCTACCCAAAATTTCTCCTTATTGCCAACCATAGTGTACAACTCCTTCCCCGAGAGCATCCTGATGCTGGCTACTGCAGGCTCCTGGGAATCTTTAATTCCTTTAATCACAATTTTCTTCCCATTCCTCATAAAGGAGATCTGAACAACTAAAAAATTGAATAAGACAGGGTTGAATCCAGCCAACCAATCTGCCCCCAATATCATGTCACTATCAGACATACTAAGCAACCTAATATCAAAGAAGTATTTGCTGCCCTGCATATCCCATTCACAGTGTTTGCATATCTGGTTGCTCATCATCTTTCCAGCTAAAGTGTTTACCACCAACAGTCCACTGCTACCAATCTCAAACCCAGATTCTCGAGCAATCTCCACATCCATGAAGCTAGGTGTAGCACCGCTGTCGATTAGGATGGTAATCTCTCTACCTTTAATCGATCCCTTCACCCTTATGGTAGTACCTGATTCCCCACCAGATAGAGCATGAACAAAAACTTCAGGTATTTCCTCACTTTCTTCATTCCAATCTTGAGGCAGTAACTCCTCAGGTTGGCCTTCATAGCTTTCTTGAGCCATCAAGCTATGCAAGGTGTTGGGCTTACATTTGTGTCCGAAGTAGTACTTATCACCACAACGGAAACATAAACCTTTTTTCAGATCTTGATCCTTCTTGATGCTGAGATCAGACATCTGGTTAGTGACATTCTTCAAGGTGGGCATCAGATCTTTACTCGGTCCTTCCCTTTGCCAAGAAGGCCTGAAAGCAGCTCCATTACTCGCTGTGTTCCTATTCGGGATCTTTGATAGCCGGAGGAGTGCCTGAACTGATTTGTAGTGCAATCTGGATTGCTCAAACACCTTCAGCATCGACGAGGGTGCTCCCAATTGGACCAAAGACTTGATTTCCTCACGCAGCCCGCTAATGAAGCTTGATACGAAGTAAGATTCTGTCAGATGTGGGTTGAATGCCAACATACATGCCCGCAGATCCTCGAATTTCTCAATGTACGCTTCCAGATCGTCGCCTTGAATCAATTTGTTAAATTCGGCAACAATTTCCGGTTCTCCGCGTTCTCCGAATCTTGCACAAATGTCATCACAAAATTCACCCCATCGCGCTCTTGGTTTGTGAATCATGTATCCCTGTAACCAAATATCTGCTCGGTCGGATAAGTGCATCGCAGCGATCTCGACTTTCTGGTATTCAGGAATTGCGAAGATGGAGAAGAATTTGTCTGCCTTTCGGATCCAACTGCGCGGATTTGTACCTTCGAATTTCGGAAAATCCAGTTTCGGCAACCGATTTCCTCTCATCCCGTCGCTAGGCCAATTCGAGCTTGAACCTGGTCCACTGGAGCTCCAATTCGAATTGAGGCTCCGACGCCCGGGGATCTCCATTCCCGGAGGCCCTGATCCCATCACCAAGTGCTCCTTCCTTGTGTGATGGCTTTGATTTCTCTGCTCACGATTAGCGCCTTCATCTACAGGATCTTGAACTCGATCTCTGATGGGCGGATTCCTTATCAATTCCGTCAATTGAGCCAGTTGAATCTTTGTGAACTCCTCCAGCTGCTTGGTCTGATGCTCGATCATTCTTGCTTGCTCTTCTCGTCTCGATTGCGAATCTGAGAGCGACTGTTGCGTCGAATCCGTGAAGGCCTTCATGTCTTCTAGGAGGTCTATGAACTGCGCTTCCAAGGTCTTCGATCTTGTGCCCTCAGCCATGGCGATTGCGTGCCTCGGATGCTGGCTCTGATACCAATGTGGTGGTCGGTGATGGTGAGGATAGGTGGTGACGGTGGTAGTTGTTGTAACAGAAAGGGAAGAGAGGGAATAGAGGTTGGGATACAGAAGATAGAAGAGAGGAAGTAAGAGGAGGGTAATTGGATTCTCATTAGTTGTGTTCTCCCATGTCAATACATCCCTCTATATACATTTGGCCCCTAAGCTCATACATGACAGATTGTTAGTAAGTCAAGTTTTATTTAGAATAAAGTGCTCGATCTTGAAACACAAAGAGCATTGTCTTTCTTTCTACCCAAAAATAAAAAAGACGTTGTTTGTTACTTGAACACCGATCTAGTCATTACTATATGATCGATATGACGCACGTTTGATGTTCAATGAATACAGACTTATACATAGCTCGAATCTTTAATGAGTGTGATGGTTCAATTCAAAATTTGTAGTTGCCTATAAAAAAGGAAAGCAATGGAGTGCAGTGGCAAACAACTCCTAAATGGCAAATCCAATCCATTCCAATAGTTTTTGGAATCCCTTTTGACCAAAAAGTATTTTTCGTATCCTTAGTTACGTATAGTAGTCATGTAGTGTTAGTGTATGTGCAAGGGAATAAGATTTTAAAGGAAAAAAAATTGAAACGAAAATAGTTTTCAAATCTTATTCCGGTTGTAATATATTTTCACGTTAAACGTACCATATTTAATTAAATCGATAAATATTATATGGTTGTGGAAAAGTTATCTGTATTAGACTAGAATAAGGGAGTTGGTGTTACTTTAACTGTTATCAATGTCCTGATTGGAATTGACCAGAAAAAAATGTCCTGATTGGAAGGTGGACATGTACGTCGTAGAGAGATTGAGATGATGGTTTCGGACTGCCTCTGCCTCCTTCAATCTTTTGAGTACGCTCCTCTCTGCCACATCTTTCGAGAGGTTAATAAAGCGGATGATAAAGCTACTTCTTTAACCTTTTTGGGGTACGGTGAGTCGATTTTGGCTCATATTGAGTTCAGGGTCCTCGTCCTTGGGGATGCCATTGGTCAGACTGTCAGTAAAATCTGACAAAAAAACTAGAATAATGCAAGTTTGACGGATTAGTTATATGTAAAAAAAATTAAAATCTAATATAGATAATGTCATTGTGTTATCCCTCTTATAATCAAGTCATCAAGATGAAACCTTACAATTAGATTATCTATTGGTTTTTTTTTTCTACATATGCGCATTGTTTCAATTTATATTTATAATGGTGGTTTAGCCACTCATTTTTCAATCGTAGTTCTTGTTTCGGGGAACAATAAACTAGCAACAAATACAATAATAGACCCTCGAGAATCGAAGGGATTTCCATGTCAATTGATATGAAATTCCGAGAAGGTTTTATTTCATTTTTGGTTATAAGATTGAGATCCACCCTTCTAACACAAAAGCTTAAGTCATTGTTTATGGGTTTCCACCAACTTTATATTCCGCATCGTTATACCATCCACATCCGATATAGGATGACAATTTTTTCATCCCAACAATTGAATTCGTGATCTCTTCTACTTAGTTTAAACTTTAAAGGTTGTACTTTTTTTTTACAGTACGTAGGCAAGAATTAGGAGCGATTACACAAGTTGTAATCTGGCTCCTTGATCATCCTTAAAGATGATGGAACAGAGTTCCCTATTCAAAGGGATAGTAGAGTTATTACAAATGATACCCTTTCTAGCTATAAAATCTGCACTTGGTTTGCTACCTGATTGCCGTGTCTATATTCAACGAAGTCGAAGGCATATTCCAGTCGCTTGATCTTTTCAACGTGATGAATAACTTCCCATCTGATATCGTTGCTATTGGTGATGGATTTGATGAGCAGAAGATTGTCCCCTTCTATAGCTACTCTTCAAAGTCCTTTCTTTATTGCTTGCTCCATACTTGCCTGAATAGCGAGAGCTTCACTCTGAATAACTGAACCTTTCGTAGTTTCCTTATAAAACATGTCGATGACATGACACAATGAGTCTCGAACAACCCCTCCCACATGGCATGAGCCCGTGGGATTAACAGAGTCATCCACGTTGATTTTGTAGACAGTCCCTAGTAGTCTACTCCATTTAGCTCTACTTCTCTTATTTGTAGTTCCATTCCTTTAATTATCTTTTTCACTTTGGGTCCAATATTATTTAATGTTTGCAATAACTCTTTGGATAATAATCTCTATTGGGGCCAGTCTTTTATTTCTAAAGATAAGGTCATTTTTTATTTACCAAATAGTTTATCGTATGAAGACAATTTCCTCAAAATTTATGTTTCCATCTCGAATTTCCTCTATATTTAGAGATTGCGAATCACTTGCATTCATATGTTGGAAGCATTTTCCTATTTGTAGCTCAAATTGAGCAAATATTTTCCTATTGAAGGAGCAATTTCTCATTAAGTGTTCTATATCCTCATCTGCTTGATTGCAGAGACTACACTGGCTGGGAACTCTATTCACATATTTGTTAAGCCGTTTGGTAGTAGGAAGATCATCAACCATTATTTTCCAAATTAAGCTTTTTAATCTGTGAGGGAGTTTTAGTTTCCAAACCCTATTAAGATCTTTTGAAGCTCGAGTAGCATTATTTGTCATTCGTTTTACTGATTTCGTAGTGAAACTCCCGCTTGGATCTAGCTTCCAGATAAGTTTATATGGTGACTTTAAAGGTTGTACTTGATATTGATAACTTTGTATATTAAGTGATTCAAATTGGACCTACAAAAATAGCTACAAATGAGATCGATATTTGACTTTGTGACAAGCTTTTTTACAAAAGTTAAAACTCTATAAAAATATAAAAAAAATTTAAATAATTTTATAAAACTATAAAAACAATCCTACCAAAAAATAGTTGGTATTTTATACTATCCGTCTCAAAATATAGGTTATTTGACTGTTTGACACGTTTTTTTAAAGCGAAAAACTCTATATAAAACACCTTTTTTTGTTTATTAAATTTTAAAATTATTTCATACTCTATTGCGGTTCGTGGGTAGAGTCCCATATTGAAAAATAAGGTAAAAACCAAACCAAAATATAAAAGGAGGTAAAGCTCCTATACAATGTCTTAAGCTTTTGTGCTAGAAGGTTGAATCCCGACCTTATAACCGAAAATAAAATAAATCCGACACGACTCTCGTTTTCATAAGATCCGACCGGGTTTCTCGGAACTCATTACTAATAAGTATAAATATAAAAACATTAATATTTTATAGAATTTTTAGTTTATTAAAAAACATGTTGAAAAGTTAAATGACCTATATTTTTAAATGGAAAAAGTATAATCTTTATATATTCTTTAAAAGTGTGTCAAAAAGAAAGAAAAAAAAAACAAGTGTACATTGAGGTGAAAACACCATGTTTTGGATTGTAAAGTTATAATTCATATTGAATCCAACCTGCCCAATATATATATTCATATATAATTTGGAAGTGGACGTACATGAATAAAAGGGTAAAAATGAGGTAACAATTGTAAATAATAAATAATGAGACACCTTCTAACTTGATGGTAAAAAAATATTGTTAGTACTTTTTCTCTCTTTTTCACCATCTCTAATTATTTGTGGTTGTTGAGTTAGGGCCCAACATTTTGTACCATCTCCAATTCATAGCTAGATTGGATAAATTGAGACGGTACAATCTTTGAGTTAGGGCCCGTTTGGTTGCATTCATTATGCATTCTAATAAATTCATCATTTGCTATTGACATTGTTCCTAAATGGCTTTGGCCATGCCCTTACAAAATGCGTTGTAGAGATTGATTGTCATTTTGTAACTATCATCTTGTGGGATGACCTAATAATCACTTGTCATATACCTATTACACGACATCCATGAGTCATTTTCACAAAAGCCCTTGAAAGCAACAAATTAATTTTAGTGTTTATTTGGCCAATTGGATTGTTGGATCGACATGTTCCAACTCCATGAGCCAAGATCATTTACTCCCTCCGTTCTTTATTAAATGTTGTTTGATTTTTCGACACGTTTTTTAAGGAGCTAAAAACTATATAAAATATTAACTTTTTTTATTAATTTTTTAAAATAATTTTAAACTAATAAGTTATAACTAATATGTATAAAATTATTAAAAAAATTAATTACAAACTTTATATTTTATATAGTTTTTAACTCCTTAAAAAACGTGCAACAAAGTCAAACATCACTTATTTTTGAACGGATATAGTATTATATAACAGATTTTTTGACCTATACCCTGAGCGGCTGAGCCGGTCTGAGGACATATACTAAGCATGTTGATTTAAAAATGATTTCACTAAATACACTAATTTAGCCATATTTTATTTTTCTTTTAGAGTTCACCCATTTCTATTTTAAGTTTTATGTCCTAATAATATATATATTATTCATATCTTTTTATATAATTTATTCGCTCTATTACTATATTTCAAATGTGCTTGTAGATCAATCTTTCTAATCTAAATTTTCTATTTTTCTATATTTCAATAGATAAACTCTAAAAAATTTATTTAAAAATAATTAACAATGGGAGAATCTTTTTTAAGTATAATTTCTTAACATATATCTCAATGGATAAACCCCGAGAGATCATATATTTTCATTTTAGAGTCTCATATTACTTCTAAATTCTACCCTTAATTAATATGGTATCAATTAGTATACATGTAAGTATCTAAAAGTAGGAAAAAGATTAGATAAAGTTGTGATTTAACTCTACTCCAAACTTTAGAAAAGCTTAAAACTATTAAAGTTTCATCTTATATATGGAATAAATTTTATTCTAAAAATTCTAAAAGTAAGCACCACTTGAACTTTTTTTTTTTTAAGAATTAGGCATAATATGAAAGGGACATAAGATGAACACACGAGGGAAAATCCTCTAAATACAGGTAACTTTTTTTTTTTGCCCCCAAATGATTCTGTTTTTGTCAATTTGGATTTCACAACTTGGATTCCTAGAAAGACGTTTACTATCAAAATTGCACACTTGTATGCCGAATATGACAAGTTTTGAGCACATCTAATAAAATTGACTGAAATTTATATTCTAGTTAAAGTTAAAAAATAATTTGAAATATAAGGTTTAAAAACTGTGAAGTAATAATATAAACTTTGTGCAGAGCGGAAAATAGTTTATTAGTAAAAAAAGGGGATTTATTTGATTGTTGTTAAAGGTAATTTTGTCTTTTCATATCAAATAAATTTCAATAAACCTAAATAATCTTTAAAAAAACTTATTGTTTAAAGTTGAAAAATGTACTATTACTATTTCATGGATTTTTACAAATGGTTGATTGTATTACTATTACTATTTTATTTCATTTTTTATGAAATATTTTGAAATGCAAGCACATCTTTCATATTGTGAAGCACAACCAAATTGAAGTCAATATGGAATAATAAAAATTGATAAAAATAATATAAATCCTATCATTATCAATCCCCAGTCCCCACCATATAATTTGAATATGGCTATTTGTGAACACTTGAATGATACTCTTAGTTCTCCAAAAAAAAAAATTTGATACTCTTCCGATAATTAAAACTTGACGTTTTACTATTGCACACGTTTTTTAAGTGTTAAAAATTATATAAAATATTAATTTTTAAAATAATTTCATACTTATTAGTTATTACTACTAAAATGTACGAAAAATGTATTATTTTATATAGTTTTTATCGTTCTAAAAAAGTGTCCATTAATAGTAAAAGGTCGTGGTCTGTTTGGTAACACGTAGCTGATGGGGTAGCTGCTAATAAATTAAGTTTATTAAATATATGTTAAATTAAAGCGTTTATGAGCTAACAAGGTGTTTGGTAATCCAGCTGATACAAACTAGCCGATAAGATAGGAGAAAAATGAATGGAGTTCTGAAAAGTTTGGAGTAACAGTTGAAAATTCAATTTAAAAGCTAATTAAACTAAAATTAAAATCTTATATTTAACTTATTTAAAACTCTAGAATATTAAAACCATCAAAAGCTTTGAAAAGCTACTTGAATTGTCAAGCAGATCCTGATTAACAAAGGGAGTATGATTTAAAAAAATTAAAAAAGAAAATCTTTACTTCCCAAAATTGCAAAACGTAACCAAATCTCTACAAATTTTAGGCTACGGTTAAAACTCAGCCTAAAAACACCTAACATACAAATGACCCAAAACCAAAAGATGATCCAACAACAGTCGACATGAACCCACCTCACCTAAAAGATTCCAAATCAAATAATGAATTGAGTGCATTTTCCAGGAAAATTGCTTGTTGTGGACGATTCACATGCCCCTAATTTTGATGGTGGTTTTATCATTTTGCTTCAAAACCATCATGCTTCTCTACCTACCAAATCAAGAAACACCAATGACTGACAATTAATTGGATTTGCCTACTTTGTAATTAACAGGACTTTTATTCGAGTCGAATGAATTGAGTATTAGTTAATGGTTGTTCATATTCAGCTTGTTTAGAAACGAGTTGAGCTCAAGCCGATCCTAAATTTGGACTCGAGCTTAAAAATGTGCTTATACTCAACTCGTTTAGAAAATGAACAAATTCGAGCCGAACTTTTTTCGAGCATTAAGCAATCCTATTTGCACAAAACATAGTAATTTAAAAGAACTTTTAGAAATTTCACAAAATTTGAGTCGAGCTTAAAAATGTGCCCATATTACGCTTGTTTAGTTAATGGTTGTTCATATTTAGCTTGTTTAGAAACGAGCTGAGCTCAAGCCGAGCCTAAATTCGGACTCGAGCTTTAAAATGTGCTCATACTCTACTCGTTTAAGAAATGAACGAGCTACAGCCGAGCTTTTTTCGAGCATTAAGCAACCCTATTTGCGCAAAACATAGTAACTTAAAGAAAATTGTAGAAATTTTATAAAATTTGAATCATGCTTTGAATCGAGCTCGAATTACCCGGCTCATATAACAACCTTATTTGTAAACCAATGTACTACGTATATGATATATACATGCCAATCATTATAATCTACCAAACTTAATTTGGCATCCAACTAACATATATGGGCAAGTCGTAATCCTCATTCATGGTCGATCGTTTTCGGTTTTATCCTTCGAAATTACGTCAAGTGGCCGAGCCTGCAGAGAGGTATAGGGTACGGTGGATCCTACATTTAGCAAATGATGTGATCAGATATTAGATGGTGATTGCTGCAATGCAATGCAAGACATTGCCAATTAATTGAGTTTTGCCTAACAAAACTTACATTTATGAAAGGGTACATAAATAGGAGGGATGGATTACATAAAATCTCAGCCCTCAGTACAAATGAAGAAAGAGAGGTGCAAAGAACTCGACGATCGATATCAGCATAAGTAGAGGGAGCAACCAGGATCCTAGTAAGCTCGATGAGGCTTTGGTTTCGTCCGAATTGAACGCCAAAGCAGCAACACTCGGGGCTGGGAAAAGCATGACAGATTAAGTCAGTTATGGTCGGAGGATGTCTAAAATTTCAAGACGATTAAGAAACATATCCATATTCTTGCCTTTCATATACAAATGAAGAGAGAGAATCTTATTGGCTAGCTTCATATGTACCATATAGTTGTTCTTCCAGCTTCGTTGTTGTGAACGCAGTTACTGATTACTCCACGGTCCCCACCCCGTACTATATAATCAGACATGGATGTGGTTTATAAATCTACCTGTGAAGCTATCATATGTTCAGCGTATGCAATCAGAAGATACGATGTCTTGATATTGGAGCTGGTTTCACGAATCAAGATGGTGCTCACGAGCCAACGCCGTTGTTTTTCCATGGGGCGAAGTGATTCTGACATTGGAGGATTTGGAGGATATGTTGATCGCTCTCTGGAGAATGATGCCAAGTCACTGAGATCACTCAAAGAATGGTCCTATTTCAGTTCATTTTCTATCCCTTGTTTATCATTATCTCCACTAGGCAAACAGGTATCATCCCACTCCAATTCACTCAAAGATTCATCCTCCTCGAGTCCATCTTCTGTCTCTGACAGCTCTTGCTCAGAAGAACTTGTTGCTGTACCTGAGAAGCATGTAAAGCTATCACTGGTCGAAGTATGAGTGACAGATACTCTTGTCTGAACTTGTCCAGAATCTTCCATGTTTCTACCCAAATTACCACTAGCTGGATTGAGGCTATTGCAGTTCGGGTTGTCATACAGCGCAATATGTCTATAGTATAGCTCCAGTTCCTTCTCAGCAACCGCAATTAAATGCCTCACAGATTCGAGAGACTGCTCATACTTGGATTTCTCCAAGGCCTGGATAAACCAAAGACAGAAAGTAGAGAGACGTCAGAAGTATTTCACAAATGATCCTAGCTAGTACACAAGACAATATTAGGAGAAAATTGCAATTCACAGGTTCTATTATGTCAAAGTAAATCTACTGGAGTGATGAATTGCATCAAGTCTCAACCATGGTTTGTCAAACTTGAAAAACCTGAAGCAACTGTGCTTTTAGAAGGTTAAAATAAAATATCAAAGAAGCATATGAAACACAAGAAGAGGAAAAGGATCCTCAATTCATTAATCTCTTTAGCTGAAACAAGTTTAGTGTATTGAGGGATAGATTTACCAGTGATATTCATTAACAGCAGCAATGCTAGTATAACTCAAACACGGGCGTCATACCACTTACTGGCAGGATCGGATATTTTGACAATTCGTAGGCAGCAGGAACAGCAAAAATAAATATAGATATAAGCTTCAAAATATCACCCTAGAAAACTTAGACCTACAATGCAAGCCTTGGCAAGAGCAAGAATACATATCAACAATAATTGGCAGCCAAACCAGGGGGGAAATGCAGCTTCAAAAGTTGGCCAAAGCCATGATTAACCAGCATTGAGTTCGTTATTTGGAATTGTTTCACCACTTAATTGCTACAAGGAAGTCAACATTTCCATTCGACAATTACGAAGAAGAGCACAAAGGTTAATGAAGGTTGGAAAACGCACCCTTTTCTTGGATAATGTATCGATCGGTGACATGATTTCAGGTTGCACATAGTTCTTTCCCCTATAAAATATCATGGTATCATCTCCAATGATCTGAATAGGGGTGCCACCACTCAGTCTGGCTATTTCCTCAGCATATTCCTGAATTTGTCCCGGCTTGCAAGGCTTGCAGAAGACCTTGACTGTTTCGTGTTTCTTCCAATGCATATGCATATTGAGAATAACACCCCCAAAAATACCTCTTCTTCCCACCGGTACATAATTAGATGCTTTCTGGCCCATCTTCTTTAGATAGAACCTTTGTTCCCCAGTTAAATCATGTGGTTGAACCACAGGACCTTGAAGCTTAGGAACTTCATATCTTTTAAGTCGCTCAATCAGCAAGGCCTCTTTGATTCTAGCCTACAGAAAGCAATAAAAATGAAAATAAAAGAAATTAGGAGACTGGTCAGCTTTTAATCAAATCAGTAACATGAAATCATGCATTGGTTTGTGGTGGAAAATATACATTTTCTTCTAAAACAAGGTAATAAGTATATTCATGAAAGTCATACTCCCTTCGTTCAATAATAGATGTCGTTTTAGCTTACAAATTTTGTAAGCAGGCTAACAAATATACTATCATGCCTCGATTTATTAATCTACCTTCTTTTTTTTTTTGGTCAATATCAATCTACCTTTTTTTACTTTATTGAAAACTACTACTAACAAGCCAATAATAATCCGCCTCCATTTTGCAAGGGCAATTGTTGGTTAAAGGACATCTATTATTGAATGGTGGTAATATTTAGTATAGAGAGTAAATACATACACAATAAATCTACCAGAAGAAAAGAAAAGGGAAAAATAAAGACACTAAGAATTTACAATGCATGCAGTATAATTTTTTTTAATTTTTTTTCCCTAAAAAAAGAATGTACAATTGAAGAGTTGACCATGGTTTTGTACAATTAGGATGGGAAACATGTAGAGAACTAAAATCACTTATGTCAGAAGTTAAATCAAGGCGCTGCCATCATGATTTCAAAAAGATACGATCTATTTGATGTATATTATGTTCGAGAAGGTTTAGGTAACTTTTATCATTTGCTTAGATTGCTTTATAAGCTGCATTAACAATATGCTGTCAAACTTGTTCTTCAATCAAAAGCTGATCATGGAAAAAGAACTTTCTGCAAGACCATTGGTTAGAAGTTGAAGTTCCTACAGATATATCAAGTTTTGGGAAGACAATAGGCTTTAGATGCACAAGGACAAAGAAAAGACAATTTCAATGAACCAGTGAATGAAGTCTAACGTTTCTTTTCCCATTCTCTTGGCTGAAGACTTTGCTGTTTAAACCCCAGGGAGCCCTAAGCTAAAACACAGAAGAGATCAGAACATCATTTCTGAACTCAAGGCACATACATGGCTCCATAACAAGATAGAAAGTAAATATCCAAGATGTACAGCCAACAGAACAAATCCCTGATGGCCACCAATGAATTGATGAAAGTATTATTTCACGGGAAAAGTAGTCACTTTGGTAAACTCTGCTACTGGTAGGAGAAGAATGAGCTGGTGTTTTGAGGATAGAACGAAGCATACAACTTGAATAAAATTTACTAGACACTGATACATATGTCAAGCTTCATTCAGCCATTTAGTTGTTTGATATTATATGAAAGTTGTTTCTTTAAGAAGGATCCGTCCTGCAACAAAACAAGCAGGCAGTTTTCTATAAAATACAATAAAAATAAGAGCAACATATCCTCATATATGTATTTACAGAAAGGGAAGGTGAACACTGGAGTTAGCTCCATCTAAACCGGCCTGTGTGTGATTCTTGACTCCAGACAGAGCCGTAGAAGAATGTAGGAGCAGTGAAAATATTTGGTATGCTGGAACTAGAACAAGAGATTTGTATAATGCTAGAGAAGTTAAAATTGGTTGATTCACTGTTTTGTAAGCAGAAGAAACTTAAACAGTTATAACCAACCCTACTTCCTGCTCTTTTGGGATATGAAATCCTAATGGTGAGCTACATGACGGACTAATTTAGAAACTTTGACTCTGTAGTATAGCTAAAATCCCTCACCCACATGGAGGAATCTAGGAAGCCGAAATTCAATGAATACTGAGTTCATCTATTGTGACGAGTTAGCCACCAGATTAAATTAAAAAAAAAAGGAAAAATGAATAGAAACATTTCTTCACTCAGAGGATAGAGACTAGGGACCGGAGGATCTTTACTCAAAATATAAAAAAATATACTGCAAATTTTTATCATGATTTCCTCAACTAGATAGTATTTTCATCCACAACCGAAGTGATAAGGATTAAGGAGGTTTAAATTGGAACTAATTTAATGTTGTTGCTCTCAATCAAGGGAATGTAATCTTATCAAAACATATGGTTAATATAGGACAGTAGTTGTATGTGTGTAAGTGTGTTTGGCATCAACTCACCTACCATCATGTTGAGAGAAATAATCACTTTCCTCATGTCTAAACTTGGTTAAATTATTTCTGAATCAATCAAAGCTTCAATCAAGGTACATTAGTACTAGCCCACCACTCACTTTGAAGCATTACTCTTGATTAGTTCCTCCCTTCAACAGCAGTGACTTTGCGCGATAATGCCTAATGAGGGGGTGAAAGCCGAAAGGCCTCCATCACAAGTTTTCAACACGCTTCATTCCCAAGCTCAAACTCATGACCTCTAGTTAGGGGAAAAAAAGGACTTTGCCTTCTCATCTCATGTTATACCTGTGGCCTTTCTGTCTTCATCAACTCTCAGTCTCCCCAGTACAAAATCAGGTCCATATTGGTTATTTCCCCTAAGATTCAAATCACCTAAAGCCAAGAATATGGACTACATGCTTCACTGATATTTTCTGCTCCAAGTTGCAGCAAAAATGGTCATCTGGAACTAACAATTGAGTGATTTATCTCACTTCCTAGCGCTCGAGAAGTACAGATTTGAATATGAAGGAAGAAATTATCAGAACGGAATAATAGAAGCTACATTTAAGCAGATCAAATCCAAACTTGCATAATAACCAGTATAAATTTGACTCGTGACAAGTAGGTTTCGACTCAAACAAGCCAGAGGAGCTTCAAAAGCAGCACTATCCATAGATATTTCAATAGGTTCGGAATTAATCACATACAGTAATTCAAAACCCTAACCTTTTCGAGCTTGTACTTAATCCTTTCATCAGGACTGGCGAACCTCTGCTTTTTCTTCTTCCCCTTGACAGTGAGGCGCCGGGGGTCCTTCGTGTTAGCGCCCTTCCTCTTCTTCTTCTCCCTCATCCTCTGCATCTTCAGCCTCTTCTTCGTCTTAAACCTCTCCTTCTTCGGCGGATCGGTCTCATGCACCTCGAACTTCGGCTTTCCACCGGAGATCACCAGATTCACAGTTCCATGGCTGAAATTCCTGAACTGACCTAGCTCGCACACCGTTTTGGAACCCTGCAAATGCGGAATCGGTGAACGAATCTGAACTGGAATTGGAATGGGAACAGCAACTAGAGTGCGATGAATCAATGTGGAAGATGAGGAGGAGTCGAAGAGAAGGGATTTGAGGCGAGGGGTGATGAAAATTCGTCGAATGCGGGAGAAGGAAGCCATAAGGAACAGAGCGAAGCTACGGAAGAGACGGTTGTAGCTTGTAGCCTTGTAGGGATTCAATTGAGGTAAATTACAATATTGGCCCACATTTAACAATTAATAATTCAAGAGTTCCACTTGAAATATAAATTACGAACACGAGCCCAAACAATCACCATTTTTTCCAAAATGTACCAAAGTTTCCCAAAAATTATTTTCTTGCTTAAAACAATAAAATCAATACAACCTCTCGGAAAAAAAAAGTATTTGCTAATGGGCAAACTTTGGGTTGGGTCAGCTGTCGGACTCTATTGATCCACCATTCAATCCCGTCCTTATAGATGAGAACATCAATTTATAAACTAGAGAACAAAAGTAGAAGATTTGAATCTAACGGAAGACGAATTGCTTGATTTTTCACTAAATTGCCATCTAAAGACATGGGAGAAGGAAACTTCAATAAAAGTCTAAAGAAGAAAAAGAGAGTTTGAAATAACCACCCTAATCCCTCACGGATTTTCCCAAGCTCCATTAATCGCTCGTGTTAATAATCGTCAAATAATCTCTCTCCACTTCGAGTCTTCTCATTCAGATAATATACTGATTTTTATGAAGTGATATAATATGAGGTGTTGATTACTTATAGTAATTTGAAAATGAACCCATAAAAAATAACATATTATTGTTTTAGTGAGTTTGTTATTTATGAAAATATTATCTTAAATAACATATTATTTATTTTTTAATAATAAATAACATGCTATTCGCTAATTTGAGTGATCTTTTTTTTTTATCGAACAATGGCATTTTTCTATATAAAAAAAAAAATCTATAATAGTTTTTCTATCTTATGCCCTTGATAAAAAACCAAATTGAAAAATATTTCCCCCTTGGTATACCCGATTTAGCCATTTTTATGTTAGATCATGGGGTTCACCCATTTAAACCCTTCTTTTGTGAAGAACGCGCCTCCACGCGCTCCACACCCCTCTTCTCCAAACCCTTCCCCAACCCAATTTCGAAGATCTGAAATCACCAAGTCCCGACTAGATCCTAGTCGATTGAGCCTAATCCCTTCCCCAACCCAATTTCGTAGATCTGAAATCACCAAGTCCCGACTAGATCTTAGTCGATTGAGCCTAATCCCTTTCGTTTTCTCTGTGGTGCTCTCCATAGAGGCCAATTCGAAAGAGCCGCGAGGTCAGGCAAGTCAAGTGCCATCTGATGATGCGGATGAGAAGAAATCTCCTGGGCTCGAGGGCTTGGGTGGTCGAATGGTGATAGAGATGAAGGCTGAACGGAGGATAGTAGTTCCGGTTGGAAAAAACTTCAGAAAGCGGAAGAAGTTTCCTTTTATTTGGGGTTGGAGGCGTCGATCTGTGCGTTTCAGGGTTGGGTGTTCTCGGGGTCTGCCCTTTTCGAGGTATTTCAGCTTTTCTTCCCTCAAATCAACTCGTCTCGGGTTCCCTTATAAATCTGCCCTTTGGCGATTTGGTGAATCTGAGGCCTTGAAAACAATGGTGAAGTGGGTTCCTGGCCCTTCATCTCGCACCTCCCGAAAGGGCTTGATTCCATTGGTAAAGCAGCAAGTTTGTCTAACCCTTACCGTTATAGAATGGGCTCATCGCCCCCCAACACCTCCCTTTGTTAATCGTTTCTGTCATAGCCCGTTTTCTTCTGATTACAGGCTTTTCAGTTGGAGATTGTCTATGAAGATCCACAATCCCAGGTATATCATGAATCTACATCTTGTTTCAATCTTCATACAAAAGAAATGGGTTCTTTGCTGGTTGAAGTTTGTGAAGAAAGTATCTAACAATTGTGTTTACTTTTTTTCTGAGTTTATCTCGGCTGATGAGAACAAAAGAAAACAAACTCTGGGTTCAGCGCCATCTGCTGTCCCACTGAATACCCCCCGAAAGGGCCCAAAACCAAACTTTGAAGAAAAACTCTCTTCAGAGGTGGATGAAAATAGCTCTGATTACGAGGCAATACCGAGCACAAAACCGGGAAAAGGAACAAGCCAGTGGTGTAGAGTTGCCCCTGGTGCCTTTACCTTGGTGAGTTCTCAATTGTACATGTTAAGGGAGGATGAGAAATCCAAGTCTGAATCCCGGGTATGCATGAATAGCCCATGGCAAATCGACAAAGTGTGGCCCCTGCTGAAAGGTGTTCTATACAAACAATTCAGGTACGATTACTGGATTTGTATTATCATGCTTCATTGTGTGCCTGAGAATTGGAATGAAACGATTTTCCTTCTTTCAATTACGAGTGTCGAACCTGATTGGGTGACAAGTTGCATAAAAAACAGTCTTCTCTTTAGAAGTTGTACTCCTCCCTCTATGGGTTTGATAAACAGAATTGGCTTGACGAAGGCCTTCTGGTGGCCTTTGATATTGATGTCTTATGGTCTGAATGCTTGGTTATTGAATATCAATGTTCACGTGTATATGCAATTATTGGGATACATCTTCAAGCAAGTATTGGTTTATGAATCTTCCGGTCATGTATATGCATTATGTGCTGTCATAAGACATCTTCTGATGTTTAGATATGTAGTTAAGATGAGCAAAATTTCACAAACTCATTCAACATCCCTTTGTTTGGGTAAAATCCAGGTTTGCTTCATTAAATTTGGTGAACAAAAGGTTATGAATATCATTTGGGAATCAAACTACCAATCCAGTTTTAGCGGTAAATGTAGTCCGAATAAAACAATAAGAGAAATATTTACAAAGACTAAAAATTTACAAAAGAAACTCAAAAGAGTAAGATATGGGTATGGGAGGGATCACCTTTTGCTCTCCTATGCAAAAACAAAGTGGTCATGATTATACGATATTGGAACTGTAGGGGGATTGGAAAAAGAACCTTCTGGACTAACATGAACGAATGGCGCTCACTAGATCATGTACAAATGCTAATCTTAGCAGAAACAAAGACTGAAACAGAACCAAAGGAATCTCTATGGAAAAATGCAGGATTCACAAACATGTGTTGGTCCCCGGCTTCTGGTCGTGCCGGGGGTATTGCCCTATTCTGGAATGAAAACTCCTTCATAGACGAATCCATCGCGGTGATCATTCATCTCCCAAGAATTATTGGCGTAAAATATGAGAACATAAAAGAGAATTTTGAATGTCTAATGCTGTTTGTATACGCCCCCCCAAACCCCTCAGAAAAAGCTGACTTTTGGAGAAATCTATATAATTTGATTACCCAAAGCGACATTCCATGCCTAATCATGGGAGATTTAAACGAAATAAGTCAATCATCGGATAAGAGCGGAGGAGCAGAAACCCTACCTGGAAGATTTCTTAGAATAATGGATTTCAAAGATGCATGCTCCTTGCTGGAGATTCCCTCGTACGGTAACCCATTTACTTGGAGAAAGAAGCAATTTGGCCCAGACAACATTCTGGAAAAACTTGATAGGGTGCTTGTCCATCATGAAATAATCGATATGTTTCCCGAATTGGCAACTAAAAATGGAGCATTTTCTAACTCGGACCACTGTCCTATTTCAATTAATATTTCCAAAAACACTAGCTTTAAACCACCCCCTTTTAAATTTGAAAACATTTGGCTGCAAAGGAGAGACTTCCGAAATATTGTTAAGCAAGCATGGAGAGCTTCATGTGCAGGCTCTGCTATGTTCCGAATTATACACAAATCAAAAATCCTCAAACAAAAGGCAAAAAATTGGAATAAAAAAACATTTGGAAACATATTCCGACAAATACAAGATGTTGATGAGGCCTTAATCGAAATACAATCTATTCAACAAACTAACCAAAACCCAGAGTCATACACAAAAGAACAAAATCTATTATCTAAAAGAGAAAAGCTACTCCTTTTTCATAAAACTTACTGGAACCAAAGAGCTAAATCAAAACACTTAAAGTTAGCAGATACCAACTCCTCCTATTTTCATAGAGTAGCCACAGGGAGAAGAAATCGGAAGATAATTCGAACAATTACCTCCGCAGAAGGAACTAACATAATTGGCAATGAAAACATTAAAAGGGAAATTCAAAGGGACTTTGAGAAAAGATTTAATCGAGAACAAATGTATAGGACCCCCCAATTAGAAGAATATCTTTCGGAAATCAACCCGGTCATTACAGAAGAGGAAAACATATCGCTTATTCAACAACCAACAAACAGTGAAATCAAAAAAGCAGTCTTCTCAATTGGGAACAACAAATCCCCCGGCCCTGATGGAATGACGGTTGAGTTCTACAAAAATTATTGGGACATCGTTGGCTCTGATATCATCCGGGCTACAAAAGCTTTCTTTCACTCTGGAAAAATGTTAAAACAAATTAACCACACTTTTATCTCCCTCATACCAAAAATTGATAACCCCTCCATGACGACACACTATCGCCCGATTAGCCTATGTTCTACCTTATATAAAATCATCTCAAAGATAATAACAGAACGACTGAAAATGGTAATTGGAAAACTTATACACCCATTACAAGGTGCCTTTGTTTCCGATAGAGCAATCCAAGACAATATCCTAATAGCGCACGAGGTATTCCATTCCTTTCGTACTAGAAAAGGTACCAAGGGTTGGGCTGCAATAAAACTTGATATGGAGAAAGCATACGACAGAGTAGATTGGCATTTCACGAAAGCAGTGCTCCAAAAATTTGGATTCAACCAAAAATTTGTGGATATTATTATGGAATGTGTGACCACAGTCTCTTTTTCTGTCTTAGTAGACAACGGCCCTACAGATCCTTTCAAACCTTCAAGGGGTTTGAGGCAAGGGGACCCCCTCTCCCCGTTTCTCTTCCTACTCGGGGCAGAAATTCTTGCTCGTAAACTCTCGAGGGATGCAGAATCTAACCATAACAACATCGGATTTAAATTTGGCCATTCGGGCCCCTGTGTTCCGTTTTTTGCCTTTGCGGACGACATAATAATATTTTCGAAAGGAAGTAATGATGCATGTAAAAAAGTTAAAGAGATAATTGAAGACTACTGTAAGTTCTCAGGACAAAAGGTAAATTACCACAAATCGTCCTTTCAAACCACTCCAGGTATTCCTAGATCAAGAGCTCGAGTCCTAGAAGGAATTCTAAACATACCCCTTGAACGAAACCTAGAAAAATACTTAGGTTGTCCCATCATTAATGGGAGGGTTACCAAGGAAACCTTTGGCGAAATGGTATGCAAATCTAAAGACCAATTGAGCAAATGGCGGGCGAATGCCCTTTCTCAACAAGGCAGAGCAACCCTAATAATGTCTAACTTATCATCAAAACCGTTATACTCAATGCAGAGCTTCATGCTTCCGGTAGCGGTCCACAAACAACTAGATCAAATCAACAGAACTTTTTTCTGGAACAAAGATGCACAACATAGCCCATTAATCAGTTGGGACAAAATATGTAAAGCAAAAAGAGATGGAGGACTGGGAATTAGAAAAGCCAAAGACATGAATGAAGCTCTTCAACTAAAACTCCTCTGGAAAATTTTGGCTGAACCGGAAAATAACTGGGTCAAAATCATACAATATAAGTATCTGAAAGAAAACCACATCCTTACCTACTCTAGAAAAGGCAATGCCTCGTGGCAATGGTCGAAACTGAGCTATCTAATCCCCAAATTCAAAACGGGACTCATCTGGCAGGTGGGGGATGGGAAATCAATTAAGTTTTGGGAAGATAATTGGGTAGCTACGACACCTCTAAAGGACAAAATAGACTCTCAACATAACATTAATCCACATGATACTGTAAGCAATTTCATAACAGGAGGACAATGGTGGAAGGAAAAACTTGTATCGGTGCTTCCTAAGCCCATAGTAGAGGATATTATGAAAATCCCCTTGCCAATCACCCCCCTTACAGACAGACTATATTGGTGGCCCGCCAAAAAAGGATGGTTCACAACGACAAGTGCCTATAACTTAATCTCATCCACACCACAAAGACCGTCAGATGAATTCTCATGGATCTGGAAACTCGACGCCCCACCTAAAGTTAAGAACTTTATTTAGAAAATAAAACAAAAAGGCCTCGCCACGGCTACCCGGCTGGCCCTAAAAGGGGTGGCGGTACCGAACACATGTACCTTGTGCAACCAGTTTGTGGAAGATGATATTCACCTATTCATAGAATGTCCCATCAACAATTTCCAACAACAATTCCCTGGACAAATATCTCAAAACATTAACAACCTAATTACAGAAAACAGAGATATGAATCAAATTTTACAAATTTTAGGCTCTACTCTTCCGATGGAGAAGAAACAACAGATAGCAATCAGATGGTGGACCATTTGGTTTATAAGAAATCAAACAATCTTTAGAAATGAAACCATCCCCTCTGCGGAGGCTATCAAGAAAATGATCACGAATAATATTGATAACTGGAGGAAAGCTAGTAGATGGAATGAAAAGGAGGATGACGGCATACAGAAACAAAGTAAAGGAAAAGGGTTCTCTGAGAACAATAGGAAAACCTATCAATGGAGGAAACCTCCGACGGGTAAATATAAGCTAAATTTTGACGGATCTTTTAAATCCGCCACAAACAGTTCCATTGGATACATCATCAGAGACTGGCGTGGAGACCCAATCAACATTGGTGGAAAAGCTAATGGTGGACAATCACCCCTTATAGCGGAAGCCTTAGCTCTACGCCTAGGGTTAGAAAAAGCGAGAGAACTAAACATAACCGATCTAATAATAGAAGGAGACTCAAAGATTATCACGGACTACCTAAGATCACAAGTTGGTTGCCCTTGGGAAATAGAAATGGTTATGTCTGTTATCCAAAGTCTTCTCCAAGGAATAAGGAATGTTAGTGTATCACATATTCCCCGTATTGGTAACCGGGTAGCGGATAAGGTTGCACACCTTTGCTACTCTACCAGGGGGCCTGAGCTTTACCTCGATACAGGTCTTCTTGACCTCATCCGACAGGATGCTTTCGGATAGGGTTCTCCATCCGAATTTTTACCTAATCAAAAAAAAAAAAAAAATGGGGTTCACCCATTTTCTTTTATGGTTTTCTTTTCTATTAAAATATTCTTATCGTATGCTTTTAGGGCACACAATAGACAAACCGAATCTATAAATATTAGATATAATTATTTTGCAATCGTGAATATCACGGGAATAAGATTGGTATGAATATAATAGTTATGAATAATGACATTTTTTTTCTTTAATTTAAGTGATTTTTTTTATCGAATTAATTTGAGTGGAAATAATATGGTAGCAAATTTCTTTCAAGTTATCAAAAACAATACTCCGTATCACCGTATGTCATGAACAAGAACTTGATTAATTCATCATACTCTTAGCGATAGACAAACTATAAGATCAACAAAGACCAGTAAAAACGTGCCTCTTTTTCTGTATGATCAATTTACTATCTCCATCTATATGGTTATTGTCACTTCACTCACTTGGAACGAAATGGGTATTCAAATTTATTTGACGTGTACTTTGGTTTATATAAGTTGACGGGACTTGTACTTTGAAAAATGTATCTCGGATCAATAGCTTGAGTCGTACATGCGCTAGTAGTTTAGCAAAATTAGTAACAGATCGAAGAAGTAGTCTACCGACGTACGTAGTATATATACTAAGAATTCTTAGACTCAACTTTCGATGGAGGACTCGTTTGATTTCATTTACATCTCTTAACATATACAGTAATTTCATAGCATCTTTTTATATTTTGGTACTTGATTTACCCTAATCTAATACTATCTTCGATCCAAAATATATGTTGTTTGACTTCAACACGTATTTTAATTAAGAAGGTAAAAACTATATAAAATATCAACTTTTTTTTAAATTATTTTTTTACAACTTAATATTTGTTGGTGATAAGTACTAGTATTAGATTGTAAAAAAATAATACTTATATAGTTTTTTTTTTTGATCGAAAACCAAACTGCTAATTATTACCCAAAAGGTCACTTGAAACTCTCGGGCAAGTCGGCAAGCCTTGTGAGCTAACACCCCCGCCACTCCTCGGAATGACAATCTTCCATCTAGGAGCTGAATGGCAGTCGCACAGTTCGACTCGACGATGATCGCCTCTTGTCCATTCTCCTTCGCTAATTGCATTGCCTAGATCGCCGCGCCCACTTCAGCTGTCAGTGCATCAGTGCCTTGCTGAATCCTCTTTGCAGCCGCCCATACTACCTCCCCATCTGAATTTCTGGCGATAGCTCCGACACAACATCCCTTTTCCGCCGAAGCAGCCGCATCACAATTTAGCTTGACGTAGCCTTCATCAGGCGAGAACCACCTTGCATTAGGAGGCTGCTCCCCACCGTGGTTGCTGAATTGCATATATACCTTGTTGTGCCTTCTCTTTAATTATGTTGTCGAACCCCCTCCCAACCTTGCTCAACAATCATCTCCGGGTCCATCTCCCTCCCTTCAAAGATGCGTCGATTTCAAGCTCTCCACACACCACTCACCATGTAGGCCTAGAGGCTAATCTTCTCCTGATTTTTCAATTGAAGAACATTCTCCAACCATTGGGTGAAACTATCACACCGTTTGCCCGTGATAAAAAGTCAAACGATATATATTTTGGATCGGAGGGAGTACTCAGTATATGACAAACCTTAATTTTATTCATTGCAATAATTATATAAAGGGAAATTCCGTTTGGTACCCCCGAGTTTTTTACAATTCCGGATGGTGTCCCACACTTTTTTTTTGTCCGGATGGTACCCCTGAGTTTTGTCAAAAGTCCGGCTCATGCCCAAAACTCATAGTTTCTTCTTTTTAATGAATAAAACCACCCATTATTTTTATTTTTCATAAATATGCCCATTTACTTTTAACATTAAACAAAACTACTTATCATTTAACTAAATTCAAAACAAAATTGACAAAATCACCTTTATTTTTTAAAATTAATAAGATCACACATTATTGCCAAAGTTGTAGCAAAAAATACCCATTCTTTCCAAAAAATTTTTTGAAGAAAATCAACTATTATTTTTGACATTACACAAAAGATCCGTTACATATTTTTCATATTTTATAAAAAATAAATCTCATTATTTGTCAAATATTGCATGTACATAATCACCCATTATTTACAAAATTTTGCACAAATCCACTATCTTATTATGTGAACAAAAATAGTTAACCTATACATTATAAAAAAATACTTTGTAAAACCATACTTTGTGTAAAACCAGCCTTTATGCTTTAAAAAATGCACAAAATCATTTCTTGTGTAATAAAAGAAGGTGTTATTCATTTCTTTTGTTTGGAATACATAAAACCTAATAAAATAAGAATGATTAATCTCTTATTATATTTTTCTTTTACAAGAAGAAAAATAAATAAATAAAATTTACTTTTCTTTTTCAAAAAAATTATAATCAAGCATTTGGTTAAATTGATCAATCACATTTACAAATGTTTAAAGTTAATGAGATATAAGTTAAATATTGTTTTGAAAAATAATATGTGTTAAAAATATTGCAATAAAAAATTTTGGAAATATTGCAATAAAAATTTTGGAAATATTGATCAATCATATTTACAAATATTGCAATAGAAATTTTGGAAATAATATGTGATTTTGTAAAATTTTAAAAAATAAAGTTGGTTTTGTCACTTTTGTGTTGAATTTTGTTAATTAATATGTAGTTTTGTTCAATGTTAAAAGTAAATGGGTATATTTATGAAAAAATAAAAATAATGGGTGGTTTTATTCATTAAAAAGAAGAAACTATGAGTTTTGGGCATGGGCCGGACTTTTGACAAAACTCAGGGGTACCATCCGGACAAAAAAAAAAGTGTGGGACACCATCCGGAATTGTCAAAAACTTAGGGGCACCAAACGGAATTTCCCTTATATAAATGAAGTGATCAATTTGCAAAAATGTTAGCGTCCGGTCCGCATTCGTTTCTCGATCTTCTCACATTCTAAAATTGAGTTCTGGAGTTTTTGAGTTGGCAATCCGTGCATGTACTTTAATCTCAAACAAAAATTCAACCAAAAATAAAACTGCTTTCCTTTTACAAGATTAGAAACACTATAAATCTGTCTTTAACAGGGTGGCTTAATTGTAAGAAGTGAAGGATTAATGACAGGTTTTGAGTTTGATTCTTACCTTTGTACTTTCTCTTGGGGTCTAGCTGGTCGGCGCAAACCAGTAAAATTGATTCCTACCTTTGTACCTTTACCTGGTGCGTGTCGATCTCTTATCTCTTACCGATTGGGTCACATGTCATATGTTTAACAAAGGTGGGTTACTATTGTTATAAAAATCTACAGATCTTCCAAATCTATCTATTGCATGTAAACATATCAAAGTCCGATTTGGACTGATGACTGGGGGTCGTGTGCACAGACGCACATGCGCTAGTAGCCTAGCACACAAGTCGAGTGAGGTTCCATTCTAAAACCAATTGGCAATAGAAGGAGTAGCTCACCGACTCAATTCACATCTCTAACACGCCCCCGCAAGTCCAACTAGGAATGATCATCTAGTTGAGACTTGGACAACTGGGTAACCCAGACCAGGATCGACACGGGCCGTTAGGCTAACCGCTCTGATATATACCATATCAAAGTCCGACTTGGACTGATGACTGGGGGTCGTGTGCATAGGCGCAAATGCGCTAGTAGCCTAGCACACAAGCCGAGTGAGGTTCCATTCTAAAATCAATTGGCAATAGAAGGAGTAGCTCACCGACTCAATTCGATCACATCCAAAACATAGTAAAATTGATAGATAATGTCTTATATGGAGGGCTTGACTACGAATGGTTGATTTAGAGAAAAAAAAATTCCAAAAATTATTTATTGAAATAATATGTTGTCACAATTCAAAGAAAATTATTATAATCCACAAACTATCTATATATATATTTTTTAATTAATTAATCAAAATAAAATATAAAGTAAGACCGTTTCATAGCCATAATTATAAAAAATATTAATAGATAAATATTGGATATACATTATTTTATTTATATATAGATTATTGTTGGGCAGAAAAAAATATTATATCAAAATTAATTATTTAATAGTTGTTATTCTATTTATATTTATATTATTTTTTGTTATAATTAATTATTTATATCTAGATTAATTTTTATTTTATATATTTCAACATACTTTAACCGTTATTAATTTAATTCTCACATTTTTATAATCAAGATTTATTATAGTAGGTTCTTTTTAATTATAAATAACAAATCTAATTTTAAAATATTATGGTAACATATTATGTATACGAGGCGGGATACACACAAGTATCTTATCAATTTCATCTCATCTTCGACATATGTTACATATGTATAACAATCTAGTTGTTAAAACTATATATATAAAAGTGAAACGTACACCACATAAATAATCCATGAAGGAAGATGCAACACGAAATTCCGAAAAAATGACACACATACACAGTAAAAAGGGATGAGCCGATGAGGTCGCTAAGTGTTGACTTGTGACTTGTCTATGGTACGTAGTTGCGCCGAGTGTACGTTGGTTAAGTGTTGATTGTATTTTGTGGCTTATCTTAGTTAGTCTTGTTGACTGGAAATCCCATAAAACGGCCAAACGGGTACAAGAAAACTAACAAAAATCCACAGAGCAGCCCGCCAAAATAGATCGACGAATCTCGACTCGATCTTCCAAGGTCAGAAGTTTTGAGATCGTTTTCTTTAGAAAATTTCGTCCGTTTTGCCTTCATTTTAGGGTAGATTAGATGATGATCTAACTAGCGGTTTTCTACTAATAAAAGGTGAAAGAATAGTCCGCTTTTTTTTTTTGGTCAAGAAGAATAGTCCGCTTTGTGTTTACTGTATGACTCCACTTTACTAGCGGTTCTCGATTGAGATCGGTGAAATTTTTACTTATTTTTGAAAAAATAAAAGAAAAAATTAGGGTTGGTGAAAGTGTTTGAGAGAAGGAGACTAATATTTTATGAAATTTCATTCTTCTTAATACACCTCCTCTTCGAATCCTTTGATGGGTGATCATTGCTACTGTGAAAACGATATATGTTAAATATTTATATCCACTTCAGGATACAATTCATCACTTTGAAAATGATATCATATAATTAGTTTATTCAATTCAAGATATGATGAACCAAAAAGTGATATCCTGGGCCTATTGTTAAGGATAATGAGTTATATTATTCTCATTAATATATAACATTTAACCAGCCGCGCAACAAGATGCTTCAACCCACATACATTAAATGTCGGACCGCTTGTTCAAGATAAAAGTATATCGAAACCATATAAAGTTTTACCATGAGCAGATAAAATTAATATCATTATCGAGTTGAAAAATAATATATATATCAATTATTAACGTGTGAATGTAAAGATGGATTTATAATTTATCTCAAGGTATTATTGAGAGTCCTGAATCCAATATCAATCACATCGAAAAAGGATATATGAAATTTAAAATCTGCTATTTAAGTGAGAGATTTTTGCTTTTAAAATTGGATTTCCTACCGTTTAATTAAATACCATATCATTATCTTAATTAGGTTGCAAAATTGAAATCAAGAACTAGATCTTCAAGGAATAACGTGACCAAAATCTTGCAATAATTGAAACATAGACCAATTGAAAAATGCCAATACCTGGCGGCGAACTAAGATATCGGGCGTACATGATTTACTCATAAATCGCAATAAAACTGGGTGTGAATCTTCTGTCCCTGATTGAGTCCCCTTACACTATCTCCTCTCATAAAAATATATTTTTTTTATTCTTTTAATCTATTTTTTCAATTTTAATTTGTTTTTGCTTTTTTTTTTAATTTGAAGTTTGTGAGGAGAGGGGGTTGGGAGATAGGAGGGGAGGGGACAAACTAGAGGACAGAGGATTTGGAGCCAATAAAACCTTACTCCATCCAAACATAAATATTTGATGTTTTGGGAAGTGAAATTTGATCAACAATATTTGATGTTTTATAAGTAATAATTAGCATTAGCACATTTTTTAACTTTTGCACTAATATCAATATAAGTTGTACTTTTTTTTTCTTAATCAATTACATTTGTGTATAATAAATGTACGTGATGGGGGAGTAAAAATTAGGAGACTTTTTAATTTGCGCGTAAAATTCTAAAACATCGTTTATTTCCGACCGGAGGGAGGGAGTATAACATAATCTTGGTACATCCATAATTATATAAATATTATTCAGGCACCCTTTGGACCCAAAACCTTGTAACACAATATTTGACTTTGGATCTAGAACCTTATAACATAATATTTTATCATAATTACGTACATCTATCTATCTATCTATAAATAATAATAAATAATATAATAAAATATAAAAAATTGTGTTCACCTCCAATTTAATGCACATTTATTTATTAATTCATCTTTTATACTTATTTTGTTTCTATTCCATGAAATATCAAAAATACTTACATAGCTCAATGTTTAGAAGAATTGTAGGGTATACATGAGGTCTTGAGTTCAAATCCCATTAGGTACATTCTAAACACATTTTGCAAATTTTTTTATTTCCTCTTAAATTTTCATGTATTTGTTTTGTTATGTGTAATTTTTTAAAATTGAATATAATAATAAATTTTCATGTTAAATGTGTTTCTACTTTCTAGTATAAGACCATCTTCCATGGTAGGCTAAAAATTGGATTTTGGCCTAATTTTACTCCCACCTTAGGCCAAAACTCAATTTGGCCTTTTTATTTTTGACCTATTTCCAAAAGAAAGGCCGAATTTGGCTTCCTATTTTGGAAGGACAAATGCTATTATTTATTTATTTTTAACTATTTAATATTTATATAAATATATAAATAATATAATTATAAATCTATATATTATATAATTATGATTTTTAATTAAAAATAAACGTTGTAGTATTGTAAAGATATTCAAAAGTTCTTCGATATGACTATAATATTTGACATATTTGAATTATCATTGCATGAATAATATTTTTAGAAAATGACATTAATTTTTTTTATTATAGATTCATCAAAATTATAATGGAAAAATAAAGATAGGATCGAATGACGGAAATCAGAAGTGAAAGTTCATGATTCCATTAGTATTTATAGGACGCTTAGCCTACCAAAGTTGACCTACGGGGGGAACGACATCATCGTATAATAGGTCCAAAGAGAATATTCTATAGAATATTATCTTTTTGTAGGTTATTTTCCCTAGCCAATATAACCTATGGGGGGAGATGCTCTAGCATATTGATTTAGGCTATATTTGGCGCCATCAACCAACTTTTCAAAACTTTTGGTTTTGATATTATATAGTTTTAAATGAAAAAAATATAAGATTTTAGTTTAATTAGTTTTTGAAATCTGACTTTGCCAACAACTACTAATCGAAGCTTTTCAAAGCTTTTTATTTTCTATTCACAAGTTTCCACCAACCACCCTAACACTTTGGTTTACGAAACATTATAAGCTTATTAACATAAATAATTTATCAGCTTCAACTACTCAGTTAGTTTCACCTCCCCATAACCTTATTATTAAAAATGTTAGATTTTAATAATTTTTTAAGAGTTTCTAAATTTCCTTAATTCATATAGATTAAAAAATTCCAAAGATAAGTTAAAAAAAATCGATATCCTAACCAACAATCTGGATCTCCTGCAAGGCCGGATATTACACTCGGTGTTGCACTTAATTATTTCAGGTATAAATTTATATCAAAAAAATTATATTTATATTCTATACACTTATATTAGCCATGTTTATAAAATTTTATTATAAAAAATATTATTAAAAATTAGGATCCAAACATAACACAAACTGCCTAACTACATGCCAAAAATGAAAACCATTATATATTGGTGCATGAATAGAGCAATGAGAAGCATCTCAATTTGTAGGTGAGATATATTTGCCATGGGCACTTTCTTAATCATCATCCTCTCTATACTCTTAGCAAAAACAGTTTTATTTGCCATCAATCATGTATTGGGCCCTAGGCAACGGCGGCTCCCGCCGGGACCGCGGCCGTTGCCGGTGATCGGAAACCTACACCAGTTGGGAGCCCAGCCGCTCCACGAGGCGATGACCCGCCTCGCGGCCACCTACGGGCCGATCATGACCCTCAAGGTGGGGTCCGTCGACACGGTCGTCGTCTCCTCCCCGAAGCTAGCCAAACAAGTCCTAATTCACCACGGCGACTGCTTCTCCACCCCCTTCACGATCGACGTCGCCTACGCCCACCACCACGACCGCCACTCCGTCGGCTGGCTCCCGGCATCCTCCCCCCTCTGGCACTCCCTCCGGAAGGCCTTCGGGCTCCTCTTCACCAACTCTAAGCTCGACGCCTCCGCGGAGTGGCGCCACCTCGCGGTTGCGGATCTCGTGGATCGGGTTAGAGATTGCTCGCGTCGCGGGGTGGTGGTCGACGTTAGCCAGGCGGTGCTCTCCGCCTTCTGCCGGATCATGCTCAACACCGTCTTCTCTAGAGATGTGCTATCAAATGTGGATAACCCACGAGAGATCGAGGAGCTCATGTTCGCCATTTTACAGGCGCGCAATTTATCTTTAACTTTAAATTAATCTTAATTGGGTTCGGTTTGAATTCGATGTTTAAGTAGGTTCGGGTCGAATCCGTCGGGTCACAGGTCGAGAAGTCATAACCTGAACCCGTGCGGTGGCGGGTCAACAGGTCCATGCTGGTCGACCCGTCGGGTCTTTTAAAAAAAAAATAGTTTTTTTTTTTTTTTTTTTTTTTTGCAAATACAGCCTTTTTCAAAAATAAATAAATTTATAACCGGCCGGGTCATTTGCTCGAAACTCTTGATCCTAACCTAAACCCGTGACTTGTCGGATCGACGACCCGTGTGGACAGGCCTAAACAAGTAATTTCGGATTTGATAAAATAGCTGGCTGGGTCAGGTTCGAGTTCGAATTAGCAGGATTGAGTCCTAGTTTTGATGGGTTTGGTCAAATTAAAGTAGAGTTGATAAAATCTCGAAGATTAAAAAGTTAAATTAATACTAAAATTCTATTAAATTCGAAAATTTATCGATCAATCACGATGTAGTGTACATATGTGGTTACATATTATGTTTCGAGTAATCTCAATTCTAATCGGAGATGTTGATTCATTACAGGAAATGGGAAACCCTAACATGGCAGATTGCTTCCCCATGCTGCACTCGGTCGACCCACAGGGCATAAGGCGGCGGTTGACAGCCCTTACTGGGAAGTTGTTTAAGGTGTTTAACGACATTGTCGACTCGAGGTTGAGGACGAGGAAGACGACGGAGATGAAGGGTGGTGATGGAGGTAGTGGTGAAGATGCCTTGGACTTGATTCTGGACGCCCTGGATGACCGTAAAGGCATCATTCGAGAGGTGGCTCTGCATATATTGCTGGTCAGTCTTCCCTGTCATGAGTTAATTTTATTGATCACATAATTATTTCGGATATAAATTAATATTGAAAACAAAATAAAAAATGTTTTTAGATTCTATACTTTGATATGTTTATAAAAATTCATGTTTTAAAAATATAGATAATTAAAATATCATTTATTATAATTATCTAAAATTGGTTATAGATTTTGTACTACTAGTAGTGGCACATATATAATAACTAAGACTTTGCGGTTTGATCGAGTCAAACCAAAAATTTGCGGGTTGATCGAGTGAACCCACAAATTTGCGGTTTGATTAGGTTGGATCACTTTTGGGCTCACAATAGAATTTTTGTGAGCCTGAGGGGGTCGGATTCTTGGATTGGGTCATGTTTTGATATTTTTACTTGATCAGATTGAATCAAGTCGGATACTTTTGGATTGATACTAGCTAATTTGTGATTGATCACGATGAAATGAAAAGGAAACATGTTTACTTTGTAGGACATAATCGGTCCAGGGATTGATGCATCTTCAAAGGCAGCAGAATGGGCAATGGCGGAGCTCCTCAGCCACCCCGAAGCCCTACGAAAGGCGCAAGAGGAGTTGGAGAAAACCGTCAAGAAAGGCAAACCGATAAAGGACTCGGACATTTGCAAGCTTCCCTACCTCCAAGCAGTCCTAAACGAGACTTTTCGCCTCCATCCACCCGTCCCGCTTCTCCCCCCTCGCAAAACCGAAGAGGACATCGAGTTTTACGGCTACACGATCCCTAAGGGCTCAAGAGTGTTGGTAAACTTTTGGGCCATTGGACGAGACCCAGACTCTTGGGAGTGTCCGGAATCATTCACACCCGAGAGGTTCCTAGACACAGACAATGTAGATGTAAAAATACGTCGACAAGAGCTCATCCCTTTCAGCGCTGGGAGGAGAATGTGTCCCGGAGTATCATTGGCCTCAAGAACTGCCCTTACTGTGATTGGCTCGATGATAAATTGTTTCGACTGGAAACTTGAAGACGAAGGCGGTGATGTTGACATGCGAGCTGAGTTTCGAGTCACCCTGAAGAAGGCTAAACCTCTACGTGCTATACCGATTGATCGCGTTTACATCGAGTAGTACTTGAATATAATTTAAACAACATACAAATACATATAAGATCCATCGAGTAGTACGTTTCAGTACGTACCATATCCTCTTGTTAAATTATATGATCTCCATGGGTATGGGTGAGTGTTCTAGTTAATAATCGTTGAAGTATTGTTATGCATATTTCATTTCAATATATATATTAATAAAGTACAGATGTTGTATATGAATATCAAATTATCAATGATGAGTAGGGGTAGGGGTGTTATTCGATCTGAACGAGCCGAGTATTGCTCGTTCATATTCAGTTCATTTAGGATATGAACAAGTTTGACCCAAACCTAAATTTTGACTCGATCTTAAAAATGTGCTCATCCTCGGCTCGTTTAGAAAATGAACGAGTTCGAGTCGAGCTTTTTTTGAGCTTTAAATAAGCAATAATCTGCTCATTTTCGGCTCGTTTATAAATTGAATAGGTAAATATATAGATGATGGCAAAAGCCAAGTAGTAACAAAAAGCAAGACCATACGAAGGGTCTTGCGTAAGAAGGAGACTACCAACAAAATGTACCACTAACTACGCACCCCCCAATTGGCTTCTTTAAAAAAATCAACATATATTAATATAATATATGTGATAGATTTAAAGAAGCCAAATAAGTATAAAGAAATCCGAGACAGCGGGATGTCTAGGCCCCCAAATTAGCTCTCATTTATTCCTGGACTCAAGAATTAAATAAGAGTGAATTTAAGGCCTAGACAACAAACGGACTTCTTTAAGCTATGGGGAGACCCACCAAATTAACTCCACTAGTTTATAAAATGAACGAGCTCGAGCCGAATTTTTTTTTTATCTTTAATATAGCACTTATACTTGCTCACTCTACAATAACTTAAAAGAAAATTTAGAAATTTCATAAAATTCAAACTATTCGAGTTTAATTCGAACGAGTCAAATCGAATTTTTATTGAGCAAGTACGAGTTAAATTTGAGATACTCGTGTTCACATAACACCCGTAATGATAAGGCAAGAGAGAAATTGAGAGAACGATGTGCACAATCATACAACTGCAGGTGAGAAGGGGAGAAGACAGGTCGTGACGGTGACAGTGACGGTGACGGTGGCAGTGGGCGGGCGAGTTTGGGCTGCCGGCGGAAGGAGAGGGCGGCGCGTGTAATAAACAAGAAGCTTGGGCTTGGCCCAGTTAAAGAATGAAAACGAGGGTGATAGGCCCAAAACAGAGGGCGGCTCTGCACTTCTCTCCTAGGGTTTTGCTATCTTCTTCCTTCTTCCCCTCTTCCCTCTATATATGCATCGCACGCCGTCTCCATATCAACATGTCACCTTCCACCAGTTTCTCTCATTCGCAATCACTACCCAAACCCTCAAATCTCCGTCCCCTGATTGCTGGACCGGACCTTCTTATTCCCACAGAGGAAATGTTGAGTTGAGAAAAAAGATTCGAACTTTGCCTCTCCTTTCAGCTTCAAGAGATCAATCTCTTGTTGGCGTTGTTCTGGAGGCACAAATCAATTCCCAATCTTTCGAGGGTTTTCGATTCGATATCCAGAGACCAGTTCTTCTTCCTTTCGATCCCTCTATTTTGGTATATTTCTCCTGCAATTGAATCTTGCAATTCCTTTCGAGGGTTTTCATGGGGTAATAATTTCAAATTCGAAATTACTGGGTGATGCACGATTAGGGATGATGATAGAAATCAGACGGATTCCCACTGATTTTCTGGTATTCAGGAAATTTGATTACTAACCAGCTACTTCTGATCCTTCGTGCTCAATCCTCAATCCAATTATTTCTTTCTATTCATTTACATTGTATTTGCTATTGTGAGGAGAGTTGCAGTGACGACTTATGAAATTCAAGCTCAACAGACCGGAATGCAGGCTGCATCTTTGATGATGCACTTTGCGTGTCGATACACCCGCTGAACTGAGCATTCGCTCCTCTTCTCTTTACCACTTGTTTTTGTGAATTTTGCTTCTTGAAGTGATTTCAATTCAGGATGACAACTCCTGAATTGATTTTTCAAACCCTTTGAACTAATTTGTTTTAATAGGCTGTTTTGGATGGGGCATGTGATGAAATATTATTTCGTAAATGGGTAATTTGCGTCTGAATTAACATTGATGTTACACACCTTGGAGAACTGATGCCCTCTTGTTTCAGTGTTGATTTGAATTGAGATTACAATGAGGATAATAAGCTCCCTCTTCTGACCAAAAGGTTGAGGACAATTGCTGGCAGAATCGAACCAATCTAATCCGCCACTACTGAGCAATCTCATTTTTGGAAATCTAATTTGTTAAATCTCTTTTGGAAATTTGATGTTTGGTATCAAGTGATGAGATTTGGAAAATATCTTAGGACACCTTCCTACATAGCCCTAAAAAGCTATGGATGAGAAAGAAATCCATGTTTCTGATGATGCTGTTTATGTATTTGATATTTTTTCTCTTATTCTTAACCTATCACGATTCCTCTCTATTGGAAGACACTGCTGTCACAGTGTTTGTGCTGTGTTATTCTTTGCGAATTGGAAAATAAAAAAAGTTCTTCCAATTGATCTCAAATTAAATTATTAAATTAGGATCCAAATTCAATTTCCGTCCATTTTGCTCTGGAGACCCTATCGATCCCCAGGCAAGGTCAACATCGAGTTACAAGTACGTTAAAATATTCCAACAAACAACTCGTACATCAACATCAGTGCATCCCGTTGAATCAGAAACTGCAGAAAACAACTCACGCATTTAAATGACTGGATTAGGCATCTGAAAGGTAACAATCCAAAAGGCAGAAACAACGGTATCTAAATTGATTCGAATTCCAACCGAATCAATGTGTGAGACACCTTATTTTGCTATCGGGATTGATATGAGCATAACCCTGGGATTGATATGAACACACAACCCTGGGTAGAGTGCTGTGATTCTTTTAATGTTTGTTAGTTAATCGTTTCGGTGTGATTACATCTTTGAAGTTCCTGCGATATTTGTAGAGCCGCTGTCGACCTTGAGAAGTAGAATGAGTTACGTTTTCAGTTAGCACCAAACCCGAATGAAGTAAGTGGTTGTCTCTCAATAGCTTCAAGTTGAGACTTTTGAAGTGTTCTCACGAGTACTGTTGAGACGCCTTTCTCTAGTTAGTGCCTGCCTTGAATCGACATTTACAAAGCACTAATGGAGCATCAAATGACGGATAAATTGATCAAATTCTAGCATCGACCTTGTCAGTTTCCATAACATTGTTATTGAGTGTATTCCTCCACTCATCAATCCAGATGAAGCCATTTTTATTCTTGTATAAGAAAGAAAATGCTATGTGAAGGTGTTTGTCATTTGCCATCTTATCGAGGTGCGTTGAAACAACACCAAACTCTCCATAGTTTAAAGTTCCATTATCATCATCAGTCCGCAAAAAACAGATCCATGTTTGGTTGGAAAAACTTGTAAACCTTTGTAAGCGATGAAAGGCTGAGATAATTTCTGTGTGTATTTGCTTGGATGATGGAGTACAATATATATAATACAAGTAAGAAACCAACTAACATCTATGAGATCCTAAATACAAGGGGTGTTGAGATAGTGAATCAATGAGTTGAGATAGAATATAGGAACCACTAACTACACCAATTGACTGAGCAAATTGAACACGTCATTACCCCCAGCAAGCCCAAGGGTGGGACGAACTTGGAGCATGGAACGGAGGATGGAGAAGCGATCTTTGTGCATAGGCTTAGTGCAGATATCCGCCAATTGGTCGATCGAGGAGACAATCCCTATCTTTAAGTCTCCAGCCTCAATTTGTTCCCGAGCGAAATGGAAGTCCAGCCGAATGTGTTTCGAACGACTGCTGATCACAGGATTTTTATAGAGGAACGTGGCTCCGACATTGTCACACAAAATTGTGGGGGCTGAACGAACCTTGATATGCAAATCATGCAGCAGCGGTTGCAACCACAGGAGCTCATCAGCAGTGTAGGCAAGAGCACCATACTCCGCTTTGGTGAGTGACCACCTGTTGTTTCTTCGACGTCCAACTGATCAAGTTGCTGCCATGAAAGATGGCGAAGCCGTATTGAGAACGGTTGTCGTCAAGGTCGGACAACCATCATGTGTCAGAATAAGCAAGGAGGGATGTAGCAGCGGTCGGGTGAAATTAGAGGGTGTGATCAGAAGTGCCATTCAAGTACCATAGGATGCGCTTAACCACTTGCCAATGAAGGGTCGTTGGAGACTGCATAAACTGACATACACGGCTCACGGCAAAGGATATGTCGGGACGGGTGATGGTCGCATACTGGAGGGAGCCAACGTTTCGGCGATAAAGGGTAGGATCCACGAACGGGTCACCGTGATGACACATGCGAGTAGAGGGATCTGCTGGGGAGGCTATGGGTTTGGAATCAGTCATGTCGGTGGCAGAAATAATGTCCCGTATGTAATTTGCCTGGGAGAGGGATAATCTGGTGGAGGACTTGGTGATCTGGAGGCCAAGGAAGTAGTGGAGGTCCCCAAGATATTTGAGAGCAAAGGTTCGATGGAGAGAGGCGGTAAAGGCACGGAGGAGAGCATGGTTGTTGCCGGTGATGATCAAGTCATCCACATAAATAAGGACATAGATGATGGATGTCGAGATTTTGTGAACAAAAAGAGAAGTGTTCGATTGACAAGCATGGAAGCCATTGGTGACAAGGTATGTTTTGAGTTTGGTGAACCAAGCTCGGGGGGCTTGTTGGAGCCCGTAAAGAGCCTTGTGCAACCGACAAACATGAGCAGGATGAGCAGGATCCTCAAAGCCTTTCGGTTGGGCCATGTACACAACCTCAGACAAGTCTCCGTTGAGAAACACATTGTTGATATCGAGTTGTTTGATATGCCACCTGTGCGAGAGAGCCAATGAGAGGATAAGCCGAATAGTGGTCGGCTTAATGACCGGGCTGAATGTGTCGAAGAAATCAACACCCTCTTCCTGGCTGAAACCCTTTGTAATAAGTCGAGCCTTATACCGTTGTAACTTGCCATCGGAGTCTTTCTTTACCCTAAAAATCCATTTGCAACCAACAAGATTAGAGTTTCGAGGGTAGGGAACAAGAGACCGAGTGTTATTTCACATTAAAACATCATATTCTTCCTTCATCGCAAGATGCCAACATTCATGTTTTAAGGCTTGGGACATGGTGGTTGGCTCAAGGACGGACGAGGGGGTAGCCAAAACGGTGAAGGTAATGGGTTTGAGAATGTGTGAGCGAGCCCTCATGGTCATGGGATGCATGATATTGGAGGCGGGTCTAAAGTAACTAGATGCATCGGGAGGGGTGGTTTGTTTGGTCTGGGAGCTCACGATAGGCTGCTGGTAGTGAGGGGGATTGGGGGAATGTAGGGGTTGCGAGGTGGGGACGGTGGGGTAGGAGTAGAGGACGGGAGGGCCGCTGAGGCGATGGCTTAACCCAGGAGAGTGGATGTGGCCGGGGGAGGCTGCAGTGATGGCGAAGGACACGAACAAGGAGGGGTGGGCACAACATATGGAAACTCATCCTCATTAAAAATAACATGTCGAGACACATAAACGTGAGACGTTTCTTTGTGAAAGCAGAGGTAGCCCTTGTGAGTGGCACTGTAGCCGATAAAAGTGCAGGGTAACGTGCGTAATTCCAATTTGGATGGATTGTTGGGGCGGAGGAAGGGGTAGCAAAGGCAACCGAAGGTTTTTAAGAAACCGAAATCGGGGTGTTTGTTGTTTGTAGAGGAGATGGTAGGAAAAAGTGAAATTTTAGATGGGGGAGATGGTGCGATTGTGAAGGTAAGTAGTGGTTTTGAAAGCATGTTCCCAAAAGTGTTTCGGCAGAGAAGACTGAGCCAATAGGGTGAGGCCTTTTTCGATAATAGTTCTATTTCGGCGTTCAACTACACCGTTTTGTTCTTGGGTATAAGGGCAAGAAACGCGATGTGTAATCCCAAGTGATCATAAAAGGGAAGAGACATTGCGATACTCGCCACCCCAATCGGATTGAAGGTTCTTTATCTCACGTTGGAATTGTGTTTTGGTCATAGTGCGGAATTGCATAAAGGTTTGGAGAACCCGCGATTTGTGAGATAAAAAATATATCCAAATAAATTTAGCGAAATCATTAACGAAAATAACGAAATAACGATTGCCATTCAAAGATAATGTGGGAGATAGCCCCCAAACATCCAAATATATCAAATCAAATGGGTCTTTAGAAGCAACATGCAAGGATGGAGGGTGCAAACGATGGCCCTTGCCCAATTGACAAATGACAAGAGTTACAAATGTTCAGAAAGTTGTTAATAGTGACAGGAAGCTGAAATTTAGAAACCAATCGTTGCAAAATAGATTCATGAGGATGCCCCAATCTGCATTGCCACCGATGGAGGGATGTGCGAGTGTTGGAGAGAGCCATAAATGTGGAGGGGATGGGCGAGGTTGAGGGCAACCTATAAAGACTGTTTTCAACGGTTCCTTGCAGTAGAAGTTGACCCTGAAACGTCTTAACACCACAAAAATTAGGCCAAAATTCCATCATAACCTTATTATCCTGTCAAAGTTTAAGGACACTATAATCAAGTGTTTGGTCAGGCGAGGGACAACAAGAACGTTAGGCAACTTTAGATTATGGAGAGAACATGATCCAATATGAGAATAGACAAATGGTTACCATTTCTGACTTGAAGCTTGTCGAGACCCAAGTAGTCATTGAAAATGGTGAGCTTGCGAAGATATGGGGCAACATGGTCGGTAGTACCGGTGTCGAAGTACCAAGTTGGATCTATGGCGGAAGGACTTGTGTGCTCAACAACATTGGCCTGCTTCGTCGATTCCCTGGGGTTAGGTCGACGGGAAGGGAAATCCACCTGATTGCTCCTTTGCCAGCAGTCAATGGCCTCGTGTCTGGGTCTGTTGCATAGCTGACAGTGGGGGCGACGCCGGCGGTTCTCAGGGGTGCAAGACTCCTGATGACGCACATCTTGAGTACGGGGGCCAGAGGAGCGGCCACTGTTGCGAGAGGCGACATTTTCCGCTGGTAACTCCAGGATCGCAGGCGCCGAAAGTGGTTGGGAAGTAGCCTAGCGAGTGGGATCACGAGCCATTCGATGCTCTTCTTGAAGGAGCAGACCGACAAGATCATTGACGGTGACATCGGCCGAGTGCATTATGAAGGAGGTGGCGAAGGCGTTGTACGAAGAGTCTAGTTCGTGGAGGATGTTGCCCATGAGGTCCTCATCGGAGACCGGCTGAAGATCCTCAGCAAGGGAGACGGCGAGAGCCCGTTTCTTCTCAATGTAGTCGAACATGGAGAGAGCGCCCTTGCACATGGATTGAAGTTGGAGTTTCATCGACATTCTGCGGGCTTGGGATTGAGCCTGAAAGGAGCGCTCGAGCGTTGTCCATGCCAAGTGTGACAAGGTGGATCGAACCACAAGTGCCAAGGCACACTCAGATAGGGTGGATTTAATCCACAATAAAACAAACCTATCCATTTTCTTCCAGAGAACAAAATCTGGATTGGGAAGAGCCGGAAGAGCAGCATCTGTATTGGGAATAGTCTCCGATGGTGGAGTCGAGGAGAGGACAAAGGCTTCGAGATCGAAGGTCTCAAGCGCATACATGATGGTAGTCTTCCAAAGAGAGTAATTGTCCCTATCTAATTTGATACTGATGTTGGGAATTTGGAAGGAGAGGTTGGAGGTGGAGCCATCAGCAGCAAGAAGAAGGTGTTGGGTAGTGTGCTGCGCCATTGGAGTAGAGAAGGAAGGATGTCGAAGGAAAAAAATTCAACGTTCTGATACCATATAAGCGATGAAAGGTTGAGATAATTTTTGTGTGTATTTGCTTGAATGATAGAGTACAATATATATAATACAAGTAAAAAAACCAACTAATATCTATGAGATCCTAAATACAAGGGGTGTTGAGATAGTGGATCAAAGATATGTGCTAGAATATAGGAACCACTAACTACACCAATTGACTGAGCAAATTGAACACGCCATTAACCTTTAAAGATCATGGAAGATAAATCATGACCATATAGACATTACGTATGTCGTATCACGTTTTTCAAAAATTCCTATTTCCTCTATTCCGAACAGACTAATTAGAAACTCTTATTATTGTTGATGCAACACTGCATATTTCTAACAATATAGCATGTAAAAGGATGGAAAGAAGTATAAGTGATGTTAAGAAGTTATGGGTTCAAACCTCATCCATTACTTTTTTGTCCTACTTTTTATTTCTACCAAATTTTTTCTATTATAAATGTCATATTTATATCAAAATTTAAAATTTTCTTTTAATATTTTCATAAGATTATTCATTATGTTACACATATATTTTAAAAAATTCTTCTAATTTTTATTCCTATGATTTTTTACTATCAATGTCATATTTAAACAACAATTTATGAGTTTTTTTTGTCATATTTTTCAATCCTATCAAATTTTTTTTCATTTTCCAATGACAAATTCTTTTAAAAAATTTATAATTTTCTTTCAGTATTTAAAAAAAAATTAATCATGCTAGTATGCTACACACACACATATATATATAAATTATTAAATTATTGTATGAATTTTTGTAATAAAATATCATATTTATACCACAATTTATGGTTTTCTTTCAATATATTTTAAAAAAATTCTTTATTATATATACCGTGAAAAAAAAAATTCAACCAAAAATTTCACACCCCCCCTCTAACAATTAATCCATGTGTCCGCACGCCACTGATACCAACTATTTCTTCTAATGACAAATGCTAGCAATAACCTACAAACAAAACTAGAAAATTAGAAAACAATAAATTTATTCACAAAAGGAACAGGTATAGAAGACAACAGTCAAGAACAAAATAAGTTGATCGCGTTTACATCGAGTACTACTTGAAGATAATTTAAAGAACATACAAATACATATAAGATTCATATCTTTGGCCAATACGTTTCAGTACGTACCATATTGACTTGTTAAATTATATGATCTCCATGCGTACGAGTGATTGTTCTAGTTAATAACCGTTGAAGTACTGTTATGCATATTCATTTCAATATATTAATGAAGCATAAAGGATGTTGTATACAAAACACGTGAAGTCTATAATATGCAAACTGACATAAGTATAAGTCTAGCTAACACTTATTTGTCCTTGATAACAAGAGAATATAGAGGTTCCGAAAACCCTCCAACAGACAAGTTTCAAGAGAAAAAAAGTAAGTAAATTTGGGATTGAAATGAGTATTAGATATACTGTAAATTCAAATCTGGTAAATCAATGTTGAATTTGATGTGTATAACATCCAAATGTCCAACTAGATTTGGATAGTTGAAGGAAAAAACGGCAAGGAGAGGAGGAAGAGGCGGATCCTTCTTGGTTTGCTAGGGAGCCACTAGAGGTGGCAATCGGACGGGTCGGTTCGGGTTTGGGTTCGGTTAGTCGGGTTTCGGGTCATTCGGGTTTCGGACAATGTCTAATAATTTGGTCAATCGGTTGGGTCGGGTTCGGGTTTCGGTTGTATCGGGTTTCGGTTATTCGAGGTTCGGTTGTCTCGGGTTTTCATTATTTCAATATCCATTTTTAAAAAATTTACTAGATTGTAGCTTAAAGTTCGGGTTATTTCGGGTTTCGGTTATAACGGGTTCGGGTCTGAATGGGTTTCGGGTTAATCGGGTTCGGTTCATTCGGATTTCGGGTCCAAAATGGACGGGTTGTGTCGGTGTTTAGAATAATCGGTTTCGAGTCGACTGGGTCGGGTTTTCGGGTTCGGGTCGGGTTTCGCCAAGATGAGGACAAGGAGATGCTCGAAGGTCCAATGTCGAATGATGAGTTCAAAGCTGCGCTATGGGGGATTGGCGATGACAAGGCACTCGAACCGGACGGTTACACCTCCAACTTCTTCAAAAGAACTTGGGATATCACAAGGAATGAGGTATGCACAACCGTGAATGAATTCTTCCGAAATGGCACTCTCCTTAGGCAACTAAATCATACGATGGTAAGCTTAATTCCGAAGACAAAGGGGGCAAACCAAGTAAGTAAATTTCGGCTTATATCTTGTTGTAATGTTGTGTATAAAATCATATCTAAAATCATTACCTCGAGACTTGAGCATTGCATGAGCTATCTAATAGACCATGCCCAAGCGGCTTTTGTCCCCGAACGACTCATGTTGGACAATATCTTTCTTGTCCAAGAGCTTCTTAGGAGGTGTAAAGTGAAAATGAACACTAGGAGGTGCTTTCTCAATATAGATCTAGCTAAGGCCTATGATTCCATTTCATGGAAATTCCTCGAGTTTGCTTTGAGGGAAATAGGCCTTCCTCCTAGATTTATTGCTTGGATCATGACATGTGTTACTACCACCTCATTTTCTATAAATATTAACAATGACATGCATGGTTTATTTAAGGGGAGGAGGAGCCTCTGTCAAGGCGACCCCCTTTCTCCTTTATTATTTGTCATTTCCATGGAATTCTTCTCTAGGTTGGTGAAAGCGGAGACGAGCAAGCCGGGCTTCAACTTCCATCAAAATTGTGAGTGTCTTAGGCTTGCACATCTTGTGTTTGCCGATGACATCGTAATGTTCTCTAGAGGTGATGTCGGCTCGATCAATGTCCTCATGAGGGGCCTGCACAAGTTTGAAAGAGTGTCGGGCCTAAAGGTAAATAGGGATAAGTCGGCGGTGTTCCTAGCCTCGGTTTCAAGTCAAGAGGCCATGGAGATTAAGGGGGCAACATGCTTCAAGGAAGGGGAATTCCCCTTTAGATACCTTAGAGTCCCGATTAGCCCTCATGGATTGCGTGTGACCTACTACACGCCCCTCTTGGAGAAGATCGGTAAGCAACTTAACTTTTGGACGGGTAAGCATTTGTCCTATGCAGGTCGAAAGGAGCTCATAACCTCGGTTCTACAAGGCATTGAGGGCTTTTGGCTCTCAGTCCTTCCCGTGCCCGAGGCAATCATCCAGGCGCTCACTAGCCTTGTGCGAGGCTTCCTATATGGAAGTCTCCAAGGGTGAGGTGGAGCAAAGTTTGCGTTCCGAGAAATGAAGGTGGTTTGGGCCTCATCGACATCCGCACTTGGAACCTCGCTTTCATGTGCAAACATCTTTGGCGTATCCATGAAAGGAAGGAAAACATATGGGTCCAATGGGTTCACCACAAGTATCTTGCAACGAGGGAGGTTGAGGATTGAGATGCTCATAGGCGTGACTCCTCTCTCATCAAGGCTATCATTGAGGTGAAAAATAAAATTGTCATTTTAAATACTAACCTTAGTGAGAAATTTGAAGAGTGGTGTAGTGAAGGGAATTTCAAGACAAAAAAAGCCTACGAAGAGCTTAGATGCAAAAGTGACAAAGTTAGGTGGCATAAGGAAGTTTGGGCCAAGGGAAACACTCCCAAACATTGCTTCATCTTATGGCTTGCAACATTGGGTAAACTTCCTACTCTTGATCGATTGTTCTACTTGGATATTAACCATTGTTGCAGGAATTGTAATGATGATGAGCTAGAGACACACGATCATCTATTTTTCAAATGTCCATATTCGATGGAGATTTGGAGGAGAACGAGGGTTTCATTCTCTACCCCCGAGGATGTGGATAGCATTGGGAGGGGGTTAAGATGGCTCCAAAGAAGGAAGAGGATGAAGAGATGCGACACCAAGGCAAAGGTCTTCGCTTTCTCGGCTGCCATATATTATATATGGCACGCTAGGAATGCTTGGATATATGACAACAACAAGATCCCCGAGGAGGTTGTGGCTAGACTCATAGCCACCCATGTCTACTGCTTGCTTCACTCTTCCTTTACCCTCACCGATATTGAAAACATATTCACTCGAGCTCACTTGTAAATCGGCAACTTGCTTCATCTTGGCTCTTGGATGGTGTCCTAGGGACTGCGTGCCTTTGGTGCCTACGTGCACCTGGGAACCATCTCAAATTAGACATGCTTTTAATCATTTATATTACGTTGTTAACGTTGAATTGAACAGTGGAGATCCAAGGGGGGCTCGGGGTGGCTGAAGCCCTTCTCTATCTTGGAATAAAAAGCGTATGAAATTGTTTTTATGGGATTTTTTGATAATTTTTACTAATTTTATACATAAAATGGTGAAAAAGGAGTCATAGATCATAACATGGTAATTTTTACTAATTTTTACTAAACTAAATAAAGTTCAATTTATTTTTCTTCCAAATTTAGGGTCTTATCCTAAACCCCAAAGGGCATAGGATAGAAAAAATTAATCGCATAACACCTAGTTGAGAATGAAAGGTATTTATTACATTGAGGTCATGGATTCAAATCCATTAGTCTCACTTTTTCATAATTTTTATTTCTCTTAGTTTACTTCTTAAAAAATGGCTAATTATAACAAATGTAACTCTGTAAGGTTTTCTCTAATGCATTATAACAAAACATTATTTTCTATATATACATATAAAAATATTCTCATTTTTTTGATAATTTTTGTTTTTCTTTAACTTTTTATATTAAATGACTATTTAAATCAAAATTTAAAGTTTTTTTTCTAAAATATTGAAACAAAAAAATATTTTAATTCATATACGGAGTATGCAAAAAAAAAAGATTTCTCGAGAAAAAATCTAGCTTGGCTCCTTAAAAAATTTCTAGACCAGTCACCGCAATCGAACCTTGATCAACATCAGATCTGACGTTGCTTTATGTGACATTAGACAATCATTTACCGACTCTTCCTTGAAGATCCGAATTAAAAGGTTGTACAACACTACAACTTACGAGAGGCAGGGAGGGGAAAAAAAAAGAAGAATGGATCGTTTATGCAAATATTTCAAAAGTTGAGTGCCGCATAACATATTTGATGGGCACCGCGCAACACGAAAGAGCGAACGCAGCAACAAGCGTCACGCGAAGCGTCACGCGATCTCTCCCACAGCCGAGGTCGTTCGCTCTCTCTCTCTCTCTCTTCCCTGGAAGAACCGGCGGAGAAAGTCGTCTCATTCTTCTGTTGAGAACCCGACAAAATCCAGCATTTGAATGTAATTCTCGATTTTCTCTCACCAAATTGGTTCGCTCTGCTCACTGTTCCGGAATACATCAACTAAGTAAGTAGAATTTGACTTCTTCCCGTTTTGAATTCTAGGGTTTTTCGATTATGAAAGCAATGCGGTTGCTTTTGTCTTTCTGTTTCACTGTGTCTGTGTTGCATATTTGAAGCATCGATTCCGAGATTTCGGTGCTTGCTTATTCGATGCTTTGGTAATGCGATCGGATTTGTTAGTCGTTTAGCGGTTTTGTTTGCGATGGCAGTTTGTCGTTGCAGTTTTTAAGAAACCGATGAGATGGGGTTGATTCTGTATAATTGAATTTGTTGTCTAGTCTTAGGCTGTTAATCCAATTTCTGATATTTTATTCGCTTCTCTGTTCAGTTTTTGCATGTCGATTCTTTTTTTGCATCTTTTGATTCTTGGATTGGGGATAGGGTTATGATGTGGCCAGATTTGACTATGGTTACACGAATTAGACTGGATAACAGCGCTTTTGCTTCGATCAATCTGGTATAGCATCTGAACTGCACAACAGATTTCATTACAATGATGTGTGAGTTTGAATTCTTGTAAAAATTTGTTTCCAATGAGTAAAATGTGCTTTATTAGTGAACTGGATGTGGTTTTAAAGAATTTTAAGAAAAAGGCATATTTAAATTGTTGATTGGGAAATCATACTTTGTTTGTTAGTTGCATTCTGTCTGAGAGACAGAGTGTTGCCTTGTGATATAGATTTTGTTTCTGGTTTCTGCTTCTTATTTGGTGCATATTAATAGATTATGGCATTGCTTATTGTTCCAGTGGACTTTGGGGATGATGTTGGTGTGAAGGGCGAGTTAGTGGGAAATTCCTTGGATGCAGAGGGTAGGACCTACGATGAAAATGACATGGGAGGAAGTTCTGTTGAAGGGGATCAAATTCTAGATTACAAAGTACTTGATGAAGAGTGTGCAGGTAAGGAAATATCCATGGTACCAGAAACCAGTGACGAGCCATATGTTGGGCAAGAATTTGAGTCTGAAGCAGATGCTCATGCATTCTACAATGCATATGCAACTCGTGTGGGATTCGTCATAAGAGTGAGCAAGTTATCACGGTCAAGACGTGATGGAACTGCTATTGGGAGAGCACTGGTTTGTAATAAAGAAGGTTTCAGAATGCCTGATAAGCGTGAGAAGGTTGTAAGGCAAAGGGTAGAGACAAGAGTAGGGTGTCGAGCTATGATTTTAGTGAGAAAATTGAATTCAGGTAAATGGACTATCACCAAGTGTGTGAAGGAGCATACTCATCAACTTACTCCAGGGAAGGGTAGGAAGGATTTTGTTTATGACCAATATCCGGTTAGTTCTTACTCCCTCTAATCAAAGTTTATTAGATTGTTGATTCATTTTAGTGCTATGCTGTCTTGTATTGCATTGTTTCTATGCAAAAATTATGTCTTTTACGCCTTTGACAGAGTAAATCAAGTTTTTTAAATCACATTCTCGTATTTTTTTTGGATATTTGAATATTTCACATGTACCAGTGTTTTGACAACCAATTGTAGTGACTGATTATAGTAGTCTGGATCAACTGAATGAAACCTGAGAAACTTCTGCTAAGCTTTGTGAATTGTGGAAATGAACTGAATCAACTGATCCAATGTGTGTGTGTTTTTTTTTTTTTTCTTTTGAAGATTGTATCAATAATTTATAAACTTCTGATAATCAAGTTACTATGTAGGCTGTAAGTTTTCCATTTCATTTGTCGGAAAGATTCTTGGAATTATTTAGTTTTTCTGGTTACATCTTTTTAAATATGTTTGTTCATGTCATGTGTTAACCATTTGTTTGTAAATTCTTACTTGAACTAGTGGATTTTCTGCTTGTGGAAAGAGGATTCGATTAGCATTTTAATATAAAACATGGAATTGCACAAGCATCTTTTGTGTACGATTTTACTATATTTGGTTATATGTTTCCACTTTTTTTACATGATTGGTTATATGCTTGTCAATTTTTATTATGTTTCGTTATATGCTTGCCACATGTTCAGCTTTCCTAACCTATCAAACATAGATGTCTAAGCGGTTATGTATCCAATTTAAATCTGTTCTCTCGTGTTAACCAGTTTTCCATTCTTTTGATGAAATTTGAGTATGGTAATCTTCATAGTGTGCCATTTTTCCCTTCCTTTCCTTTTCCATTTTAACTGGTTCAAATTGAAATTTATTTAGAGGTAAGTGAAGGAACTGTGTTATGTGACAATGCTAGAAGAGACCATCAAATGATCCTCTATCTGCAATGAAATTTTGGATAAAGTTTTTTTATATTTATTTTCATATTAACTTTCATGGTAGTGGAAAGAAGGGACACGATGCATATGGTTTCCATCTAATTAGATCGATTGGACAGTTTGTTCTATGGCATTTCCACCTCATTTCCATAATACACTGTTTTCCAACTAATTATTTGTATCCACGGTTATATGCATATAATAGCATCTTAGGATCGGATATTATTTGATATAGGAGCTATGGGGCTTGTTATGCATCGTGCCCTCTGTGCCTTAGGCATGTTTCTGTCTCCAACATGTTTGTTTCTTAGTATTGAGCATCTATAGATACGATGCCCTTTTTATTTTAAGTACATGGTAAATTTATGTTATAAATAAGCAGCGAAAATAGAATTCAGGCAGATAGTTTCCTCTTACAAAATGAAACCAAAGTAAAAGTATATGAGATAAAGTGCTATCAACTTTAAATGGTACTCTGTATATGCTTACTGCAGGACAATATGTGATATAGTGCTATGTTCTGTTGGATTGGAAATTTTCATTTTCCCCTCAAAGTAGACACATGTATGTTTTACTTTGTCAATAAGTGGGCATGATATAAATCCTGGAACTAATGCCATACACTACAACTCAAATGAATCTGACAAAATTCTCATGGCTTAAAGAGTGAGCGGAATTTGGCTCAAGTTCAGAAGACTAGATCTGACAACAAGTCTACAATCTGATGAAAAAGTAAAATGATCCCATAATCTTCAACACTCACATTCTGGCATAATCTTGGGCCCTTACGAATAGAAAAAGGAATATGATCCAGATTAAACTGTTGGGTGAGATTCAAAGAGTTTTTTTTCTATACGGAGTACCACTCCTAAAGTGTAGTCGGCATTCTTGGTTGTCTGAATTCTGAAGTTCCTGTACATTTTTTGGGCTGAATTTTTTACTCAGAAATATTTTCTAGTGTTTATTCAGGTTAGGTATTTAGCATCTTTTAATGTTTCTAGTATCTTTTGTCCTCGGGGATATAATAATAATCTTGTGATGTGTTTCAAACTTACAATATGGAGCTCTAGTTGGGTATCATGACATGAACACCATGAATGTTCCAACAAGCTGGAAAATCATTTTGTGCCAGTTTAAATCTTTTTTCTTAAAATGGAAATAGTTTCCTGTTCGTAATCTAAAAAAAAATACTGAAGAAAAGATTATCTTATGATGTAAATTTCACATTAACACAAACATAGTCAGAGACATGTATATGAAAGAAGCAGTGATAGGCATTCGCCGAGGTTGTAACCACGCTTATATACTACCTGAAACAAGGGTTTGTAACTGATCATCAAGGGAGTCCATCTGTCCATTGCCAATTGCAGTTCTATACCCAAAAGTCAAAACCTATAAAAGAAGTAAGATTTTAGTTTGAAAGAACTGCACTCAATTAATAATATTTATCTATGAAGAAACAGATTTTTTGTATGCAAGACCTCGTTTGTGGTGTTCCTACCTTCCGTAAAGAACCACCAGAATACTAAGTGGTCCATCTTCTTACTCTAGCAATCCAAATCCCTCTTCCATTTTTTACCTTTCTGCTATTTTTAACCAGTCTCTTCTGTACATTGATCTCCTACCGGCATAAGCTCTGCAGACAAGCAATGCAAGCTGTAATACGCACACTGGCTTCTGAAATTGCCGGCTCTCTGGAGCGTTTCTTCCATTTTCTGCTTACGCTACAAAATGAGCATGCTAAACATTTGAAGCTTTTTTTCTCTTCAAGAGTGGGTCATTGTTACAGATTCCCTTTCTCCCATGATATTGTGTAGCTCACTAGCTCCTGTATAGAAAAACTGAATCACTTCATTAATTCTCAATATAGCGTACATATGCTGTAATAGAAAAGGTACAGGAGAATATATCAGCAACAAGTCCACAGTCCAAGTTCATAGTGAAAACCTACATCACTACTCAAAGTTTCAAACCATTCTCTCCAAAATAATAGTGGAATATTAATTGTGAAAATGATGATGTTTCCCATTGAAGTGCTGAGCTTGACCTGGAAAAAAGGGATCATATATGCAAAACATAGTCTAGGTTTACTGATGATATGCAAAACATAGTCTAGGTTCTATTTTGGACTTGACTGATCAAATATTATGTTTGATAATCAGATCCTTACTGTTATTTTTTTCCTTCCTGTTTCTGTCTCTAGTTGTCTGGTTGGATTCATATATTGTTTAAATCATGGACACAATTTGACCTTGACAAACTGCATTGCTGAGATGAATGGCTGATAATTCTAACAGCAAGTTGTTAGAAGGAATTTAGACGATAGGATAGATGTGTATATCACTGGTTGTTGTTTAGCCTGAAAAGATGAACAATATAGATGAATCGTCATTTTCTTCCCTCCTAATTCGTACTATTACATTTAAACTCTGGTTGCATGACATTGCCTGCATGTTCGCTTTCCTCAGCAGAATGAACACGACAAGATAAGGGAACTATCCCAGCAGTTGGCCATCGAGAAAAGGCGATCTGCTACATACAAAAGACATCTGGAGATGATCTTCGAGCACATTGAAGAGCAGAACCTCAATCTGTCGAAAAGGATCCAGGACATAGTGCACAGTGTTAGAGAGGTGGAGGCAAACGAGAAGCAAAATCTAAAGTAGCATTTGAACATTCTCTTTCCCCTTCAACCATTTAGCTCCCATGTGTATAAAAAAAATCCCTTTTTCTTTCTTTTTTCATACCCTTATTTTGGAGTTGCTCATCAGGAATTTGTGTGCAGTATTTTTTTTTTGATGAAACTGTAAGGTATTATTTTTTTCACCCTTGATTTTGTTTCGGTAACACCGATGTACCGAAGGTTAGTACAAGTGTTCCAAGTATAGTCATTTTTATCATCCGAAGGAACTTTCTTGAGGTGTGTTTTCTTCCTTTTTGTCACGTTGATTTGTAAATTGTAATCTCTAAGGTATACAGAAAATTGATGGATGATCTTATGTTATTTGTGTTGATAAGGTACTGTGTGCCAAATTAACCTTTTAAATCAGTTTAATTTCCTCTCCCCTTTAAGATCTCATTTTTCATGACTGTTTTAGCATATCAGTTCCCACTTGATCAACCAGATATTAGCATGTCTTAACACAACGTGACTCAAAATTCAATCAGATCGATGGTTGTATTGTAACTTGTACCAACCTAGACTAAATAATTTCACTGCCCTATATTCATTTTTAATTTTTACCCAGATAAAAAATTATTTCAAACCAACTTATATATAAATAATTTGCAAATCGATATAAAAATAAAGTTATATAAATAAGAGGCACGCGTCAGGGTTTGATAGTATCTAGTCATGCATATTTTTCATGTGCATTTAGCTTAGTTTCATGCATCATTTTAAAGTAGTTTTATTGTCTATATGTGTTTTTTCTGTATTATTTATAATTCAGTGATCTACACAAGCTTTGTTCGTATTTTATAGGCTTGGGTCGGTGATTCGAGCTGAATTTCATGTATCTAACGGAAGGAGATTAAAAGACAAGCAAAAGAGGTGAGCCATGAAGCAAAAATATCTAGTGGATCACTCTATGAGCTCACGTGACGTCCCATGACTCGTAGGAGACCTTCATGAGTTGTGAAAAAGTGTTCTGACTATTTTCTGAGCTGTTGAGAAGCCTCACAACTCATGGGAGACACTTCACGAGTTGTGACAGGGCCAGTTACACCCAACCTTTCATATTTATGGATGTACTTAGCTCAATATCGATTGTAATTCATAGATACAGACAAAAGTGCCTCCTCCTTGCATCTCTATATACACTGTTACGTTGTATTGGGCATCATTTTGAATTAATGAATTGACAGCCTCTGCATCACAGCTGCACATTGCTCTCTTTTCCTTCTCATGGTAGGGATTAAATACTGAGAATGGAGGTCAGATTGGGGAGTTACGGGGGTTACACGAAGGGAAGAACTCAGATTGGTAGATTTTGGGAGGGGGGGGGGGGGGGGGCTTATTAGTTGAATGATAAAGGATTGCAAATTGGATGATTGAGACGATTTCCGCTATAGAAGATCAAATATTTCTCTTACTCCCATCTTATTTTGCTTTTGATTTGTTTTCTTTCATCATGTTTAGCTAATTCGATCGTTCTAGGGTTGGGGTGATCCCGCTATGCCGAGATAGATCGCTACTTACTATTGCTTGAATGTGGTTTGATTCTTGTTTGATTTAATCCTATTGATCATAGCCTAATCAATATTTTGATTGGATCCTATTGGGGGTTGAGACCGAGAGGAGATAGCCCTGGAAAATAGATGATTGCTTGAGACCGAGAGGTGATTGTTGTCATTGGAGCTATAGGATTGAACCTGAGATATTGATGTTTGCTTATGAGTGACATAATAACATGATTCAAGATCTCTTGAAGATTTATAGGTTGTCGTAGAAATTCTAGGCTTTGTTTGTTCTAATTGGGATTGAGAGGAGACATTTGAATGAACTTGCTTAGATTCTAAGAGCGTAATGGACCTAACTTTAGTTTAGCTTTACATGAGAGTGATTGTTATATTAACCGGTTAGGTACAATTTACTATGAGACCGAGAGGAGATTAGTAATGAACTTAGACAACCTACTTTCATACGGAATCAAATTCATTTGAGCGAGAAAAATCTCTTTAGTCTATCGACGACGCATAGTTGTTAATACCCCAATTCTAGAATGTCTTCTCTATATTTGCCTAAAACTTCCATTTGTTTGTTTTAATTTGTTTTATTAGTTGTAGCATAAAACCTTTATTTAATTACTACTTTGGCTTAGTTAAGCTAGTTGCAAAGATTCGATTGGTACTCCTTTAGTCCTTGAGTTCGACATCTTGATATACTACAACCGATCCCATACACTTGTGAAAGTAGGTTTCAAGCCTATCAATATTTCACAATATCCTCAAGATTGATATTAATGGAGACAATAACACCATCATCAACTCTCTCAAGAGAAAATGTCTTAAAAAATTAGATGATTGTTTCTGATTTTCTATCCCATCAACAGTCTTTCCAAATAAAATTTTCTCTTATTTCTATCAGGCCCCATTTGGTATCGATATCGGTATCGGTATCAAGATATCCGGTTGATATCTCGATATCATTTGATATACCCCTCAAAATCAATATCAAATAAGTCTAAATTTGATATATAGATATCAAGTGATATCGATATCTATCTATTCCAAACATTAGATATCAGAATAAGTGATATCGATATCTACCTATATCAAACACTAGATATCATATATCGGACATCTAGATACCAATACCAAACAACCCCTAATCATATATTCTAGGAAGATAATTTGATGGGGATTAAGATTACACAGCTGAAAGAGTTCATATTCAGATCGAATCATTCAAATTTACCCAACCTCATCCGTCTATCCTGAATCATGATGCTTTTAATTGACGTAGATATTTTCCTTATTTATTTGTCAGCCAAAACATTTTCCCAACAACAAAAAAAAAAAAAAAGAAGATAGGAGTGACAAAAAAATTGGAGGGTGGAAAGCGCGTTAGATCCAGCAACAGCCATTGATGCACATTACATACACTTACTAATTCATTAATTCGGTAACTCAATTTACACTAACAAAAAATAATCTATATACATATACTAAAACCGATGCATTGGTGCCTGCGTGGCGGCGCGTGAGTGAATCTGCCTACGTGACGGCGTATGAGTACGTCTCGCAAAGCTTTATCCCGTCAAAAAGGAAATCTAATAAAAATAATTATTTTATTTTACCATTAACACATATAATTGGATAGATAAAATATCATATAAAAGAGTAAATATTATATAAGGAAAAAACTATATCAATATAATTAAAGGTAGTAGGAGTAATACGAAAAATAATTAATAAAACTAATTTTCATAGTCATACTTACCAATAATATTAATAGATAAATATGTAATATTTGATAGGCGCTATTTTATTTATATTTAGATTATTTTTTGGTGGAAAGAATTATTTATATCAAAATCAATCATTTAATAATTGTTATTTTATATCTATCTATATTATTTTTTGAGGTCAAAATAAATAATTAAAATATTATATAGTCATATATGTAGCCACAATCCATCCGTACATAGATATTTTAGTAAACCAATGTAACAAATATATACTACATATTTAATAAAAAGGAATATTAAAATATTTTTAAAAATCAATTATCTAATTAAATTACATGAGATTTAATTAACCATAGATTAGAAGAAAAAAATTTACGTATTACCTTATAAATGTGAATTTCATTTATATTTTGAGAGAATCTAATTAAAAGATATTTAGATTTAGATCATATATAACCTGTCGAACTAATTTTATTTATATTTATATTATTTTTGGAGGAAAAAATAATTTAGATTTAGATTTAACGCACTTCCTGTACACGGGACGGGATCTACACTAGTTTTATATATATTCGGATGGATGTATCTGCTCGGATTCTTGACATTTGGTCATGTATTTCATTTTGTGTAATATTAAATTTAAAATATATATATATATATTATATTTATATACCAAACATAAATTTTTTATATATTTATAAAATTTTATCTTAAAATATCATGTTTTTAAAATTTAAAAAAATTATATCATAAAATATATATCGTCTTTTTAATTTTTTAAAAATATGATTTTTCGGTATAAAACTTTATCAATATATAAAAGTCGATGTCTGGAATATTAATATAATTTTTTTTAAAAAAATTAAATAAAGCCTAAAATATTTAGTGTTATATGAAAAATATGAAGTTAAGTAGATAATCCCTATTGATAAAAGGGTGAAAACTCAACATGCTCCATGGGTTGTCACTCCTCAACCGTTGTCGTCCATTTATAATTTAAGATACATTGTTAAAAAAAAATTAATCATTACCCTCTTAACTCAACTTTTCATACAAAATTGATTTTGTTCATCCTTATTTCAATACCTCATTTGAACAATGGGTAATCATATCTCTTATATTCCTTTAATCATTACCTCTTCCATCTTATTTTTCATATAAAAAATAACATTATTCTTTTATCTAGATATATTTTCTTACACAAAATTTATTTCCATTATATTTACCTTGTATATTTATATCTAACCAACCTTTAATTTGAAACTTGATGATATAAATAGTAAAGTACTTTTTTTAGTAGGTCAAAAGTCCAAATTAAATACAATGGATCTCATTTCATAGTGTGTTACTGGTGACTTGGACTCCCAAATTGTAGCCCTAAGGAAGCTACCCTTTGAACTACATCTAATCTATATCTATATATCTATATCTATATCTTCTATATAAACCTTAAAAGTTGTGTTCATGGGCAATTTATTGCCATTATTAACTCCACAAAAATTTTGCTATTTTTTCTTATATTCTCAATTTGGATCAAAATAACTTCTTTGGCCCAATGGTAGTAGTTGTTGATGAGAATCCCATCATCCAAGGTTCAAACCTCAATAACTACATCTTTTATTTTATTTTCCTACTTTGTCATTTTTCTACTTAATCACAATCTAATCTAATTAATTTATATATAATAATAACAATAAATTTACTTCTCTGTTGTTTTGGATATATTTATTTTATGTTTAGAATTTTGTTATATTTTATAAGCCTTTTTAAAAAAAACACATTATTTGTTTTACTTGATCAAAACATCACAACTAACAATTTACTAATTAACTTATCAAATTTGAGGTCTTGAATAGTAATTTTCACCCGGTTACAAATTTGAGGCATTGGGCAATAATTAAAAAAAAAGATTATCGAATATTAAGAGATCTACCGTTATAAAAAAATAATTAATTGACCTAACTCTCTACCTTCATACTAAACGTTAAAACTAAGAGTTATAAAATAGTCACTACTCATATGCATGACTTTCTATCAGTTTATACCAACAAAGAGTTATGAAATAATTAATTGACCTAACTCTCTACCTTCATACTAAACGTTATAAGACTTAAATTACAATAGTAAAAGTGCATTGATAGAGTTCTATAAGTATATATGTTTGCCGTTGTCAAGTATGTAGATTGAGAAAGGGATATGATCGATCAACAGATCAAGTATAGAGAAAACTCCAGATTTGTCAAAGTAAATCGAGAAAGCCTTGGATTTGTTCCTAACCATGGCTTCACAAGTTCAAATGTACGTCAAGTACAATCTCTATACTCATTACTTTTAGGTATGTTATTTTGAACTAAATACTTTTTTATAATGCTTTTATATGATTAACTATGATTTTTTTTACCGCGAATTATAAACATGTTAACCACTTGAACATGAAAGCGGATAAATTTTATAAACATAAGGGGAACCATACCTAATTAAGAGATAGGTTAGTACGTACCATTCTCATGATATCATTTTTCTTCCTTCAATTTTGTTTAGTAATGAATTGATGAATTGATCCAATCCGGGCACATCAATGTTGATTAATTCATGATGTTTAAGTTGTAAGTATCATTTTAAATTTATGATTCCTCAAAATAAGCTAAAATGTGCATTTGTATATATTTATAATAATGTGTAGGTTTAATTGTATATATATATATATATATATATCTCTATATATTCTGTTGAAATGAAAAATAGATACCAAATAGCAATTTCTTTTGATTTGTAATCCCCTATTATTACAATTTCAAAGAAACAAATTTATAACATTGTTAATTGCAATTCGAAAACAAAGTAAGCCTTCGTTGGGATTATAATGATGTAGTGTTAAAAAATGCTTCTATACTATTTTTTTTTATCTATCTATCTATCTATCTATCTATCTATATAATAATATAATAATAATACATAAAAAAAGTTGTGTTCAAGGGCAATTTATTGATACTATAAGTTCATGAAAATTTACACTATTTTTGTATTCTTATTCAATTTGGATCAACTTGCATTCTTTAGCTCAATGACAATAGTTGTTGGGGACTACCTCTTTGTCCAAGGGAGGTGATCGAATGATTTATTTTAGTGGAACGGACAAATTAAAAACACACAAAAGCTTAGGAGAATGGTGAACAGAAAAAACCGAGCATCAGGTACCCATTTTGATTTAATTAATCATATTTTTAGCAATTTTGTAACTAAATTGTATGTATATGATGGATTAATGGTTTTGAAACAGTGATTTTATTTATTTATTCGTAAATTATAGACCGGTTCTATTTGATTGCCAAAACCATATCAACCTATACCAAGGTAAGAATGCTCGAAGAAAGATCAAAGGCCCACACTCTAATATTTTATACAATGATTTGTGATCATATACCGAATTGGTGAGATTCTCTATTTTTTTAAAGTTTATTCATCTAAATATTATTTAAGTAGTTTCTCAAATTTGTTCGCATATATACAATATATATTTGGTCATAGTACCCTCAATCACATGTTTCTTCCTTTTCTGTTTTTATAATTGTTATTGTACAATCTAAAACATATGTTGAGATCTATTTTAATTTAGTTAACATTGCAACAGAGGAAGATGATGGAGGTCGCGCGGAGAGAGCTCGGGAGGAGAGAGCATGATGAGAAAGTGGTGCAAATTGACTACTTGATTCAATAATTAGATTATAATAGATGTCGAACATGATAGATTTTTGCTATAAACAAAGTAGTATATATGTGTGGCATCTCATGAACACAAATAAGTTTGAAGTTGATTCATGGACTTATAAATTAAAATACACAGTGTGGTAGTATATATGTGTGGACTTATAGTGTATTATCTACACCTTTCGTACCCCGGCCAATTCAATACACATTGTGGTATATATATTGAAATTACACTATAATAATAATAATAATAATAATAATAATAATAATAATAATAATAATAATAATAATAATAATAATAATAATAATACAATGATATCAGAGAGATTAACTCATGTGTTCTATGTTACTGGTGACAATTCAGTAAGGTCTACTATAAGACATTGCGCAATTTCGTATTTCCTTGGTGATTACTTCAAGTCGTTTTTTCTGCAATCTATGAATATCTCAACATTTTAAATCTCACGTGTTATTTCTTCAGTTATTTATAGACTAAATCCGATTAAACTGACATATTTGACACAAAAATTGTCCCGTGCGATTTCTTCAGTTATTTATAGACTAAATCCGATTAAACTGACATATTTGACACAAAAATTGTCCCGTGCGTAGCACGGGCATGCCACCCTAATATTTTGCAAAAGATGCTAGGCATGCTTTTACATTTAATATATCGGATTCTGTCAAGTGTAATTATTTTTTTCTTAAAAAAATTATTTGTGGAAAAAAGGAAGAAGATCGAATCAATGTTTGATTATCTTAGTACTCCACTTGAAGAAGTTAGTTGAAGTCAATCATATGATCGTTTAATATGGTGAGTCTCGACTTTTGAAGTGCGTGTAAAATCACTCCGGTTTGATTAACTTAATTAGCACTCCACTTGTTCAAATAGGCTCAAAAAAAATACTTAATTGACATAGTTGTCAAAATTGGTACGTACTATTTCAAGAGTGATCAGTTGAGATTGGAGACGTGGTTGTCACGTCGATCCCCCTCCTCTCATCAAATGTTAAATTCGATCTTAATCGCCCAACTAATCCAAACAAGCTCTTTATCCATACATACGCAATTAACCGTTTCCCCTTCATACATTCATCCCCTTAAAGTTTGCTTCGACTTGATTCAATTCCTGACATATGGCTGAGACTTTACTTTACCAGTTTGCTGAGGCAGTACTAGGCCAACTCGGCTCCACCATTGTTCAAGAGGTGAAATTGGTGCTGGGAGTCGAGGACGAACTTGACAGGATCAAGAGCAACTTGGACAGCATCCGAGCAGTCCTGCAGGATGCCGAGAGGCAGCAAATCACAAGCCAATCCATCAAGAACTGGCTTGGGAAGCTCCAGGATGTCATGTATGACATCGACAACCTGCTTGATGGCATCACCACTGGAGTCATAGTGCACAATAAGAACAAAGGCGACTTGCGTAAAAAGGTTCGTAAGTTCTTCTCCCGAGCTAACTCTCTTGTGCTTCGTTGGCAATGGGCTTGTCAAATAAAGAAACTTTGCAAGAAACTTGATATGATTGCTTTAGAAAGAAGTAGTTTTATTCTTTCCACCGAGCCTCTGGATTTATATTCCTCGGTGTTAGCCAGAAGAGAGACCACCGGTAGCGTTAACAAATCAGTTATTGGGAGAGATGAGGATAAAGAGGCAGTCATCAACTCCATACTCAGTTGTGGAGATTGTGAAAGCCTCTCAGTAGCTCCTATTGTGGGGTTTGCGGGGATTGGGAAAACAACACTTGCCCAATTGTTGTTTAATGACACTAGGATTGATGATAACTTCAATGAAAAGCTATGGGTTTATGTCTCTGAGAAATTTAGCATAAGAAGAATACTGAAGCAGATCATAAGAATGGCTACAGGAGAAAATATATTACAAAAACTTACCCTAGAGGAACTTAGGAGGAAAACATGCATGGCTTTGAAACATAAAAGGTACTTTCTAATATTAGATGATTTGTGGAATGAAGACTTGAATGAATGGTTAAAGTTAAGGGAGTTGTTGGATGTGGGTGCAAAAGGAAGTGTGGTGATTGTGACCACGCGTAACTTGAGTGTGGCATCCATGGTTAGAACTCTCGAGGAACATAAAGTAGGGGCGCTTTCACATGAAACATGCTTAGAGATATTCAAGGAGCTAGCTTTCAAAGAGGGTGAAAAGATTGAACCAAGATTGTTGAAGTTGGCAAACAAGATTGTTAAGAAGTCGAGGGGACTACCTTTGCTTCTAACAACTCTTGGAAACCTACTTTGTGGAAAGTCCGATGAGGAAGAGTGGTGTAGTGTGATACAGAAGCTAGAACAAGGGCATGAGGATATCTTGAAAATATTGAAACTGAGTTATGACCAACTCCCTTCCTATTTTAAACTCTGCTTCCGTATTTCCTCTATATACCCTAAAGGTGATGGAATCGTTCCATTACTGGAATTGCTACCACTATGGACGGCACTTGGGCTCTTACCATTTGATCACACGGGAGAAGCACTAGGAGTTGGAAGGAAGTGTGTTAAGGAGTTATTATCAAAATCCCTTTTCATTAAGGAAGGGGAGATTTTCTCAGATGATATGTTTGCTAGATTCCATATGCATTATTCTGTGTATGATTTGGCTAAATCTATGGCGGGGGAAGAGTTGGCGATAATCAATAGGACCACTAAGGAGGTTTCTAAGAAGGTTAGATACATAAGGCTAGACGAATACGACTTGTCTAGAAAGCTTTGTCAAGAAAGGCTACTCAGCCAGGCAAAGAAAACTCGGCTTTTGATGATCAAAACCGAAGTGTGTTCCCTAAGAAAAGAATTTCTTGAAACCATCATCTCAAAGTTAGCATTCCTACGAGTGTTGGATCTTAGTCATTGCCAATTCAACCAGTTACCAAGGACAGTTGGATATATGATGCATCTAAGATATCTCAACCTGAGCGGAAATGTGATACTGAAACAACTGCCCAAATCAATTTGCAAACTCATCAATCTACAGACTTTGATTCTTTCGGATTGCATAAATCTTCAAAGCCTTCCAACTAACATAGGGAGATTGGAAAACCTTAAATTTTTGTCTTTGACAATGCAACTAGAGGTTTTTCCGGAAGGCATTGTGCAGATAAAAGGTCTTCGATTACTTGTTCTGTCTGACTGTCCAAAGCTCGCGTTCCTTCCCATGAGCTTCAAACAACTTGAAAACCTTGACACTTTAATGATAGTGGATTGCGAAGAGCTGGATCTCACACATGGATCCTGGTCACTGGAAGGCCTAAATAGCCTCCACATGCTTTTAATCGAAGGTGTTCCGAAATTCCAGAAGTTACCAGTGGGGACTAATGGTCTTCCCTTCACCTCTTTGCAAGATCTTGTTTTCAACAATTGTAAAGGCTTGGTCGAAATGGGCGATTGGATCACATACTTGACCGCTCTTAAAACGCTTTGTATTAGAGATTGTCCCCGTCTTGCTGGATTCCCCCGTGAGCCCCGTGTCCTCGACAACCTCAAAAAGTTGGTTATCAATGAATGCCCAACTTTAACTCGAAAGTGTACACCAAAACAGGGTCAAGACTGGCATCTCATCTCCAAAATCCCATACATTGAACTCGATGAAGAGATAATTATTGAGGGTGTTATATCCAATGTTTCAAGACTCCATGTTTCAAGACTCCATGTTTCAAGACAATGGAGTCGCCGATAAATAATCGAAATTCGCATCCATGACTATTTTGAAGATCCTTCTTCGTTGGTTTGTTTTTATGTTCATTGTTGATGTTTTTGTTATTGTAATTGAACAATTTGATATGGATTGTAATCTTCTCTAAAAAGAAGTATTGACCTGTAATTTTATTTCATTTTAGTTAATCATCTATGAAGAGTTGGAGGACCTGTAATTTTATACCTTGTATATATATATAACCGTGTGCCACCTAACTCCTTCTATCTAAAGGTCGATCTTACTTGGTGTTAGAGAATCTCCAACAACATTTGTTAGGGGAGTAAACTTGCTATGAAATAAATATAAAGAATAAGATCACAAGCAAACCAACTCTTAATCCTAGCAAATAAAATTACAAAACTCCCTTGCTATAGTGGAAGGGAATCAGGATCGATCCTCGAGTAAGTGTGTCAGCGTTCGCCAAAGTAGTCAAAAATCGTTCTATGCAATCGACCGGAAGCTCTCGATATCGACCAGGAGTAGTCGATCTCGACAGGGCTGTCGATTTCTCCTCAGCAAATCCTGCAGCAACACAAACAACAGATCGGCGTCGACTAAAACAGTCTATGTCGAGTAAGTAGCGCTCGATGTCGAGTAACATAAACGTAAAACAGTGACTAATGTCGACAAAGAACGGTCGAAGCATGTAAGAATGGTAAAGATGCAATGGACATAAATATCAAAAGTTTGCTTCTCAGAGCACACAAGAAAACTAGGGTTTCAATAATAATATAAAAAGCTTTCAAGGTTAGGGATAACCACGACAATAACCATGCATGCTATAAACAAGAATTATGAAATATTATGTTTTTATCATCATAAGATAGCTCGTGCAATCAACAAATAGATAAATAGATGATCTCACATAAATCTTATTTGTTTCTATCCTTTTCATATTGAGGGTTTAATCGACTTTCGTAAATCAATCATAATTACTATTCAAATTCGCAATTAATCCAATTTGGCTTCATAATCATAAATAAGGAATCATCATCTACCTTCGCAACGGATTAAGCATATAGAAGATGATAAACTCATAAAAACACCATAAATTCAAGCATATTTACATGACTAGTTATTTGGAATAGTTCATTTCATTGAATTCACTCCGTCCGTGTGGGGCGGCCACAGGGGGCGCGGGGGGGCCGCTTCCTCCGGCGACGGAATTTTGTAGGTATATTTTTTTTAAAATAAAAAAAAATAAAAAAATGTGAAAGAGAACGCTAAGATTGTTTAGCTTAATTGGTGGGAAGGGGAAGAAAGGAAAAGAGATGCAAGATGTCATAGGTTTAAACCTCATTCTTTACCATTTTCTACTCTTTTTTAGGGTGTCACTATATACACCGCAAATCCGGATTAAGGATTTGCACGTCCACTAGCAAAGACTTGCACGTTGGACGTGCAAGTCTGGGACTGTGCACGTCCACTAGCAAAGACTTGCACGTCCTTAACAACGTGCAAGCACGTCCTTAAGGACGTGCAATACTTGCACGTTGTTAAGGACGTGCAATACTTGCACGTTGTTAAGGACGTGCAAACCCTAGTTAGGGTTTTGCGTTTAGGGTTTAGGTTTTTCGACGGTTTTGTAATGTTAATTGATAAAATTGAAGTGTTTAGCTAGTGGAGTTGAAGGATTTAGGATCAAATTAAATAGAAAACAATAATTGTTAAGATTTTCATTCGGATAATATGCGAATAACGTTACAAGGAACGGAAAAAAAGGTTTACATTCATAATTTTAATAAAGTTGTGGAATAAAATCTAGGAAAATAGTAAAGGGCGGCCGGACTCAAAACGCAAGGCTCGAAATCTCTCAATCTGAGCTTGAAATGGAGCATCCCATCCTTCGACGCTCGGGTGATGATGTGCGACCCATTCTGGCGGAGGCGGCGGAAGAGGAGCGTTAGGACGCAACCAGATCTTTGAGAACGGAAAATTAGAGTTAGAGCATTGACATATATATGAAAAGCATGAATAGGTAATAAAAAAAGACATTTGAAGTCGTACCGCGGCAAAATGGTCTTGGTTTCCGATGCAGGCTACACCAAGGGTTGCTGATTGAGGGTTGTTAGCAGGTGTCGGCGAGGTCATGGGGAGACATGTGAATGGATGATGCCAAGCTAGGACGACGAGAGGAATCTGATATACCGTTGCAAATACTAAGCCCATAATGGGTAGCTCTATCCACCGTCTCCTATCACCATGCACAGCTCCCGCTCATCTCTGGTAGTCGACGAACTGCTGGAATGGGTACCCTCCCGTATAACAACTGGCGTACAGATCGGCGTGATCCTCCAAGTGATTGCATAGTAACGTTTTGAGTTCTAGGAAAGCAGTCTCGCCGATCGTTGATGTCAAAGCCGCCAAAGCACGTCCTTAATGACGTGGGGATTTGCGGTGTATATAGCCGAAACGCTTTTTTATTCCAACCAAATTTTCCCAATTATAAATGGCTTTACCATTTTCTACTCTTTTTTATTCCAACCAAATTTTCCCAATTATAAATGGCTTTACCATTTTCTACTCTTTTTTATTCCAACCAAATTTTTCCAATTATAAATGGGTGATTTTGGTAGATAGACCTTTTTTAATATTGAATTAGATACTTAGACCCCAAATTAGTTTAATTAGTTTTGGTAGACCTCATCCAAATAGTAGTCAATGGTCAACGTTGACCGTTGACCGGTCAATGTTGACCAATCCATTTGGATTTTTTTTAAGTGATGGCATATTTTACCGTTTTGATGCCAAAATTTTATTATATTTTATTTTCACTTTGATGTCACCTTTCTAATGAAATGATTGGATGACACTTTTTTAATGTCACTTTTTTTAAACCTTGACGACTTTTTTGTTTACTGTGATGCCACATTTTTATGTCAATTTTTTTATGATATTTTTTTTACTGTGATGTCAAAAAATTTTAAAGTAGTGTTTTAATGACATTGTTTCTTTAATGTGATGCCACTTTTTTAAAGTAACTCGAATGTAATTATTCGATGCCGCTTTTTTAATCAAATCGTTTGATGTCACTTTTGTAATTCAGTAAATTGTATATCGATATATTTTCATTGATTCTACTCTTATTCACTGATGAGTGATGACACACTTGTGATGACGTTCTTTGTTGATGATATTTTTATACAATTGATGACATATGAGCTTAATACGTAGTTAGACTTCATTGATGACATCTTTTTATAGATGACAATTTTATTGATGACTTTTATTCATCGATGACACATTTGTAAGTACAATTAATTGATCTCAATCATTTGTGATGATATTTTTATAAAATTGGTGACATTGAAGTATGAAACGTGGAATCAAAATAGTGTCACCGAACAGGGCAATACGATCTCTTAAAATCAAAAGCTCGAGAGTTAATGATGACAACAAATTGTTTCTATTTTATTGGCCACTAAAATTTTCATCGCAAAAAGACATAGATTTTGTCGTGAAAATAGGTGAAGGATTCAAAAATCGTTTGATGCCACTTTTTTACTATTGAAAAAGACCAAAACTTGAATCATAAACTCATAAATCACTTCATCTAATCATTTGGCCTAAATTGAAACAAACCAATCAATACATAACCAACAATCAGTGGTTGTTCATACAAAAACACCTATATGTGAATCTATACATATCCTTTCCATATCTAACTTAGTGTCATAGATAGTTGTTAAAGATGGTCGGACACGTAGCTTGATACATGATAACGAGAGCTTGGATCGTTAAATCATCCTGTTGCGACCATATAATCGTGGAGTTCAAGCTGCTTTTTGATCCAGGGAGGATCATTTGCATTAATCAAAAGCGCCTCGCGAGACCTTTTTTGCCCGGACATAAGATTTACACATGCATGAATTCCAAGTATCAATAGGATAGTTAGTAACAAGCTACTGAGGTATATTAATGTTGGAAATCAAAGAAAAAGTGGAAGATGGAAAAAAAAAAGAAAAAAGACAAACCTTCCACATGCACTTGTACATGTTCTCCCCATCTAAATCTTCACATGCAGTAAACTAAGTGCATCTTCCAGAGACTCAACCAAACCATATATTTCCATGAGGTTGTTTTCATTTTCACATTCCAATGTTAAAAATCAAATGATTACCTCCCAAAATGAATCATTTCATATCAAAGTTTCAACATTGAACACACTAATTTGTGAACAATTGATGTCAATATTTTTTGTATTTAAACTCCTAAAGCCCGATAGCAATTAAAAAGCATTAGCTTAAAAGTTACCACAAGAATTGTATCTAGAGTACCTTCTGAAGAGCAAGCATTGTGAGCATCATCTTTGTACTGAGAACTCAAAACAACATCGTAGCTCATAGATGTGGTAGGAGGAGCTGCAACAGGAGGGTTCAGCAAGAAGTTTCCAGGAGCGCCAATCGACGAGCTTTCCGATGAAGCATCATCTGATCCAGGAACCTTAAATCTCACCATCACATAGTCTAGCCTGCTATCAATGTTTTACACCTAACATCATAATGAAAAGGCTAATCATATCCGAATCCAAAACAAGGAATCAAGTTGTCATCATCAAAGGGAGACACCTCAATTTAATTGCACAAGTCTATCAGTAAATAGTCTGCAATAGGGTAGAATAAGAGCCAATCATTTTCCTGATCACAAACGCGTGGCCTGAGGCCCTGATCCAATTTCAGTTCATTCCAAATCCGATTTCAATATGAAATCCTAAAAAAGAGACCTATTTTTGTGTAACATAGGCATGAAAAAATACAGTTGGCATTCATCAATTAAAATGAAAGGGGATGCAATTAGAGATGTTTCAATACAAATTTACTCAAAAACATGCAAAGCCATTAACAAGGAATGATTTATTTCAACTAAAAGTTACCAGGGAACAACAAAAATAGAATCAATTCATCTAGGCATTTCATCGAGCACCTTGGAGGCAGCTCTTACCTGCTCGAGACATCGACTATCTTCATCAATCCAAACGCAGTGGCACATTTCCGCTTTTTAGGAAGCCCGATTCCGCTGTTTCAGATTCATTTTCACAGCTCCTCGGTAGCCTGATTTTCACAAGCAACAATTGGATATTGATGAAATTGGTTATGATTTGATGAAACTGGTCGCAATTTGGATGACTTGATCGGAATTTGAATGAAATTGATATTCATTCTTTACTGTGTATGATTGAAGGAAGTAAAATGAAGAAATTAGGAAGTACCTTCTTCTGAGCTTCGGATCGACAAATTCAAGCGCTCATCCAAAAAATCCACCAAATCTGGGGAGAAAGGAAAAAAAAGGGAGAAACCTCACCGAGATCGCCACCGCCTTTGGCGGAGCTACAATCAGAGACACGAGAAGCGACGTCGTCAAATTTGCCCTTGTCGGAGACCATATCTTCGCGGATGGACTGAAGATGGGAGACTGCGGCGTCCTTGGTGGTGGCAAAGATGATGCGACCTTCAGGAACCTTCCAAGAGGCCTTGCGGCGAGATTCATTGTGCTTAACGAGGATGTGAGAGAGATCCATGGCGGGCAAGAGAGAGAGGAAGAGGGTTTCACCAGGGGACGGGAGAGAAGGAGAGGGACGAGAGAGGAGGAACGAATAGGGCACAGGGTTAATAAAAATTGAAAAGGGTCTAGGGCGGCTAAAAAAACATTTAAGGGACCTAATCACTTAACTAAATATCTCTAGGGGTCTAATTCACCAAATTCCCTCATTATAAATGTCATATTTAAATCAAATTTTAATTTTAATATTTTCATAAGATTATTCATTATGTTACACAAATATTTTAAAAAATAGTTTTTCCTATTATAAATGTCATATTTAAAACAAATTATATATTTTTCTTTTAATATTTTCATAAGATTATTCATTATGTTACACATATATTCTAAAAAATTCTTCTAATTTTTATTCCTATGAATTTTTTTTACTATCAATGGCATAGTTAAACCACAATTTAAGAGTTTTTTTTTTTGTCATAGTTTTCAATCCTATCGATTTTTTTTTTCATTTACCAATGAAAAATTCTTTAAAAAATTTATAATTTTCTTTCAATATTTAAAAAAAAATCTTAAGCATGCTACACATACATATAAATTATTAAATTATTGTATGAATTTTTGTAATAAATTATCATAATTATACCCCAATTTATGTTTTCTTTCAATATATTTTAAAAAAATTCTTTATTATATATACCGAGGAATTTTTTTTCCTTGCAAGTAATTCCGCCCCCCTCCTCCTTCAGGCAAATCATGCGGCCGCCACTGCGTCCATCCCCCTCCCTTTTAAATCAAGACAAGGATTCAAAATATCAAACATCATTTAGACAAAGTGGATAGTTGTAGGTAGAGCAATCTTCTCTAAATTGTTTTGCATCAATTAGTTTATAGTTTATTTTGTTTTCTTTCTTATTTCAATCAAACAAAAACCCCCTTTCACTAATTGGTAAATGCACATTGTTTAAGAATACTTGATTCTATGTGGGATCGACCTCTTGCTTATTGATATACTAGTTATAAGTTTGTGTTATACTTTGGATAGGAGACACAACGATTTCCTCCCGTCAGCAACCCCGATTTCAGCAACCCCGGTTTCAACAACTCCGGTTTCAGCAACTCCAGTTTCAGCAACACGGTGGACATTTAGTTAATATGGATAGGTTGGTGGACAAAATGTTAATAAAGGCAGAAAATATAGACATTCTAGTAAACACCCCTATATTATTTACCCATTTTTTTTACCAACCTACTTTCAACCAAATCTAGCTATTTCCAAAACATCTAGTCATTTACTATTTTATAATCTAAGGTGAAGGTTTGAAGTTATATTATACGGAGTAATTAAGTTGGTTAACAGAGTAATTAAGTTGGATAAGATCCTAAATTGGGAAAGATTCTCTGTAAAAAAGACAAGCGGCTCTAAGAAACTAATTAAAAAAATTTTTAAAAATCCCAAATTTATGATCTTATCTTATGCCCTTTGGGTATAGGATATAAAACTCATTGAAATATTTATTTTTGAATTTGGTTATTGAGTTTGAAATTTGAGCATTTGGAGTGATTGAAAGTAAAGTTGAACATTTTTTTTCATCTTTTTAAATGACAAGAAGATTTTGAGATTATTGATTAACTCTCATGGGTCCAAAAAGTATTATCCTACTAAGCACTCGAATTGAAAAAGTTAAGCGACAAAATAACATACAGACTCATTTAAACCAGTAAAACCACCTTTAATAAGATACATATTTCCTTTGCAAATAGGGAGTGCATCTCAACAACTACCCAACCACATGACAAATGACTTTTTAATGAAGCTATCAATTTGCCCGTAACATTCGTTTATATATTAAATTGAAGAATTAAAAGTCATTCTCACTCAATATTGACCCCGGAGTGATATCTCAATATTGCCCTCCAAAACGTCCTTCAGTGAAGGTCCCTTTCCCCATTCTTGTATATTCCGATGATAGGGGTGGGGCTGATGAAGAATTGAAAACAATGCATCATAGACCTTGAAAGACCTTGTCACTCGATATTGACGCCAAGGTGATAGCTCAATATTGCCCCCCAAAGCGTCCTTCAAAGAAGGTGTTGAAGGTCTCCATTCTTGTATATCCATTAACCTTACTCGCAAGATTGAACAAAATTTTTATAAGTAAAGCATAAATTGAATAGACTGAATAGACGTTTAACCTTAGTAGCTAGTTTGTGGTTGATCAATCTCCCAAAATCCATAGGCTTTCGCTACCTCTCTGACTCTGACAAAAACCCTAACCCTAGAGCAAGAATCTAGCCATCTTAGTCGCCATAGATTCAATAATAGATTGAACAGAGGAAAACATAGATTGAATCTAGCCGATTTGTTGATTTCGGTTGACAAAACGTTTGAATATACTTAAGCGCACACTTATGTAGAAAATGGTCGCCTTCGCCCCGGTAGGTTCTTGAGAGAGAGAGAGAAAGAGGGGAGGCATTGCGACTAATAGTGGTCTCCGTGCCGGCGCATCGATGCTAATTTTTAAATACAAGGGGGTCATCGCTTTAAAATTAATCATTGTGCTTGAGGCTGAGGAGTGATGGTCTTGTTATGAGTTTATTGTTTGTAATGAAATAAAGGTAGTGGACGACTTACTTATTGATTTGAGTTCATTCGCTTTTATTTTCATGGTTAATGGATTTCCCCCAGTTTATCTGTGTTATTTTTACTTATTTATGTCTGGAAATATATTTGACTGCTATGATTTCTTCTTCTTGGAAGCTTTCTTGTACATTCGTGTTCGAAAAACACGCGATTGCTAAATTTTATTCTCTATAGAGACTTTCTTGCACATCCGTGTTCGAAAGACATGCGATTGCTAAACTTTATTCTCCTTAGAGGCCTTCTTGCACATCCGTGTTCGAAAGACGCGCGATTGCTAAATTTTATTCGAATCTCCTTAGAGGCTTTCTGGCACATCCGTGTTCGAAAGACACGCGATTGCTAAATTTTATTCTCCTTAGAGGCTTTCTTGCACATCCGTGTTTGAAAGACACGCGATTGCTAAATTTTATTCTCCTTAGAGGTTTTCTTGCACATCCGTGTTCGAAAGACACGCGATTGCTAAATTTTATTCTCCTTAGAGGCTTTCTGGCACATCCGTGTTTGAAAGACACGCGATTGCTAAATTTTATTTTCCTTAAAGGTTTTCTTGCACATCCGTGTTCGAAAGACACGCGATTGATAAATTTTATTCTCTTTAGAGGCTTTCTTGCACATCCGTGTTCGAAATACACGCGATTGCTAAATTTTATTCTCCTTAGAGGCTTTCTGGCACATTCGTATTCGAAAGACACGTGATTGCTAAATTTTATTCGTGGTTAGGAGAGGTTAGAGTGGGTTTGAAACTTTCATTTATATTCATGAAGAGGTAACCCATTTGGATCTATGTGACTTCCTATATATACATGGAAAATTCTAAGTCATCAGGTCTCCAAAGTACAAAGATAAACTACGCGAAATACGCTTTCAGGTTCTTTGTATTCCATGCTTTCGCGAGGATGGCTCTTTCGGAATTCTGAAGTTTGTAAGAGTATCTTCCCACCTCTTGGTGAATGATGTAGAGCCCTTCCCACTTGGCCTCGATTTTTCCTTGCTCTGTGGCTTGTCGGAGGACTAGATCGCCTTTTTGCAACGGCCATGTGAAAACGCGCTTGTTATAGCCATAAGAAAGTCGTCGTTGATATTGATTTGCTTTAAGGCAGGTTGTGTCTCTTCTTTCCTCCCGCAAATGGAGTTCTATTTCCATTGCTTCGTTGTTGGTGTCTTCATTGAAGTTATATTCTCGGGCCGAGGGTATTAGTAACTCTACTGGAATGATCGTGTCTACGTCATAAGTCATCGCGAATGGTGTTTCCCCTGTGGGGCTTCGCGATGCCTAATCTCTTTAATTTTGAGGGCGACCAAAATCTGGCGATTTGTGATTTTCGCTTGGCCATTAGATTGGGGGTACGCCCCAGATGAGAAACAAAGATCGACATGGAGTCCGGTGCAGAAATCACGGATTGCTTCGCAATCAAATTGTGGTCCATGATCGGTGATGATAGCTTGTGGAACCCTAAAACGGCACACCATATTCTTCCAAAGGAACTTGCGTGCTTTTTTAGCAGTAATCGTGGCCATGGCTTCGACTTCTACTCATTTTGTGAAATAGCCGATGATTACGAGGATGAAACGGAGTTGACCAGGAGCTCGAGGGAATGGTCCAAGGATGTCGATCCATTCCCCATAACGCCAAGGGATATGGCTAGATATGCACTTTAGTGGGTGAGAGGGTTGGTGTTTGAGGGATGTATATCGCTGACAGGGGTCGTATATGCGCGGATAATCATTTCAGTGTCGGTCTTGAGGGAGGGTCGCATATGTTAGTTTCTCACTTAAAAAAGTCAAGTGACAAACTAACATATGAACTCATTTAAACCAATAAAACCCTTCACCTCTTATTAGAGACACCTTTCCTTTGCCAATAGTGAGTGCATCTCAACAGCTCATCCAACCACATGACAAATGACTTTTTAATGAAGCCAACAAGTTGCACGTAACATTCGTTTATATATTAAATTGAAGAAACAATAGTGGATGTCACCCTAACAAGGAACCCGACACTACATTAACCTTTCTTCAATCCGACAAGTTACATACTTACATGCATGATGCATATATTAATTGTTTTTGGTTTTCATTTTAATTTTGTTTTCCATTTTACTTCAATTAATAAATTATTCTTTATGTAACAATATTCTATTTCTAATACGGTTTGTTTATTGTGTGTCGTAAGAAAACCCTAAAAAAAATAGGTGAACCTTATAATCTAATTTAAAAATTGACTACATCGGGTGTATCTAGGAAAAATATTTCTCAATTTGACTTTTTATTATATGCCCCAATTAGAAAACGATTTCTAAATTCTAATATGATCGAAATGTTTTAAAATTGGACGACAATTGAACACATTTTTTTGCCGAAAATCTAAATATTAGTTGAACAATAGCAATGATCAATAAGAAGAAAACCTCGTTGGAAGTCGAATTTCAATAGAATTGAGATCGGTGAATACATTTAATTTTACCATTCTAAATCTTTGTTCTAAATTTGTAGATTTTTTTTTTTTACTGTCTTCCTATTTTTTTACATTGTAAAATATTTTACTATTTGAGGAGCTGTTGGGATTAATAAACACAAATTTTCTCTATTATTTCTCCTTAGCAATTAGGAGAATAATCTAGGTCTATTGATCACTATTGTGTGATAGAAAGCCAACTCATCCAAAAATTAGCCAAAAAAATGAAGATCGCTTCTCTAACGACTATTTTTTGGGGGTACAGCCAACGGCTCTATTTTTTAATTTCCCATAACCCGTTAACCATTACACTTATTCAATTTGGTTGATATATATAAAAATCAAGATTTTACTCACTAAAATATCAATCAAACCCTCAATAGAATCCCCGCCTGTCAGTACGAATCCGGAGTATTTAAAAAAGATTCGTCATTGATTTTTGTATTTTAAAAAGTATTCCTTAACATTGTTAGTAATTAGTTGAATCTGAGTAAAAAGAATGATAGCAGAAGGCTCTAGGTGGCTTAATGGTGAAGAAGAAGAAGGAGGGTTAATCGGAGGTTTAGAGTTCGATCTCTGCCTCCGTCGATCTTGAGTGAAAAAAATAAGGTCCGATCACCTTAGTTCTTATCATTGAATTTAGCTGATTGGTGCAAGTCGATTTATCTAACGGCTGACAAATGACTCTGTTACCCGTTAAAAGAAAAATGGCGGAAGAAAATTAACCCAATACCGGAGTTTATGTTACATAAATGTGGTTACTTTAATTTATTAAAATTAGTAGTAGAATTTATGGAGTAAACAGTGATAAATATAGGTTTAAAAACACAATAGGATACGTAGGTAATTAAATTAGATCTGCCTGTTCCTCATCACACCCTCACCACTACACTCAATTATGGGTTCGTATGGGACGGGGTTAATAAACTGACTAAAATTATAAACAGGGTAAAAATTTATAAACTGTTGGTAAAAGTAGTTAAAAATTTATGAAAAAATATAAACTCCGTATGGGGCGAAAAACAGTTTATTTGTAAAAAGTGGAGTTTATTTGGTTTTTATTAGGGGTATTGTGGTACTTTCAAACCAAATAAGATAAAAGAGAAGGGGTAAAATAGTAATTATGGAATATAAACCTCAAAATAAGCTTCAATCTGCAGCTTATTTATAAACCCTTTTTTTAACTGACTAAAGCTTATTTGTTGTTCCCATGCACCGTTTAAACCTGTTTATTTTTTTAACAGCTAATAATTTCACACTTTTTAACCTACTTATATATCAGCCATACACACCCTATATCTACGCGTTTTCTTGTCCCTCACCCCTTAATTTTTTTATTTTATTTATATATACTTTCAAAATTTCATATATAAACTCATCTTCCTCCTCTAATTTGTTCCATCACAATTCAACTCCTTAACTAATTGTGTGTTTGAATTTAATCTCCCAATTAATTTCATTCAATGGAAGTGCCTTACATTTTTCAAAGGCTTTCCCACTTGCTCTACTCCTTCATCCTCTTCCTCCTCCCCAAACACCTGACCGCCCCACCGCCCTCCCTGTCCGCCGCCAGCGCCACTGCCACCGCCCACACCCGCCGCAAGAAGAGGCCCTCCGATCTCCGGCAAGTCTTCGACACGTTCGACGAGAACAAGGACGGGCTGATCACCAAGACGGAGCTCTCCAACTCACTCCACAACATGGGGATCCCCATCCCCGACTCCGACCTCACGCGCCTCATCGAGCGCGTCGACTCCAACGGCGACGAGTGTATCGATGTGGCCGAGTTCCGGGCGCTATACCGCACGGTCGTTGCCCCGGTGGAGGAGGAGGAGGAGGAATTAGGGCACATGGAGGAGGTTTTCGCGGTTTTCGATGAGGACGGGGATGGGTATATAAGCGAGGAGGAGCTGAAGAGCGTGCTGGAGAAACTAGGGCTTGGTGGCCATGGGCATAGCTCGGAGGATTGTCGGAGGATGATAGAGAAGGTCGATGTGGATGGGGATGGTAGGGTTAGTTTTTCCGAGTTTCACCTCATGATGAATGATGTTTCGATTATCGGAATTTAATATGGTATCAGAGTTATAAATGAAGTTTCAATTTGAGGATATTGACAAATGTTAATTGGATAAATCATTATATTTGTGACAGTTTGTTAGCGACATTGTTATTTTATATCGGAAAGAATGAAATGTTTTAAATAATATTCCTCCGTTAAATAAAATTTATCATATATTTATACCTCTAATTATTACTTTATTTTTTCACCTTCTCAAAAACTATATCTAATAACTATCTAATTATTATAATGACAATTTCGTAAATAGAGGGCAAAATGCGTAAAATGACAAGTTTTTCTTAACAAGATTTACTTCATAAAACGACGAGTTTTAATTAACGGATGGAGTATATATTAGAACTGAAAGTAATTCTTATTGTATTATTCTTATTTTATTATTGGGATAATAGTACTCCCTCTTCCTCTTCCGTTCGCGAAAACTTTTCATTTTAGACTTTTGATTTTGTTCAAAAAAACTTGCCATTTTAGAGATTTTACCCATATATTTCCAAATTTACCCTCATTTATTTAAAATTTAAATTACCTTGAAAAATGTGATTGTGCTTTGTTTTGAAATAATTAAGACAAAAGTAGGGGTAATGTTGGTAGTTTAAATATTTCTTAAATATTGTGCCGGAAGTTAAAATGACAAGTTTTCGCGAACGGAGTATATGATAGTTGTATTATTATTTTTTTGAGAAAAGAAATAAAGTGACATGACCTTGGTTTGTGTCGGTGGGGTAACAACTATACGTACTAGCCGTTGGGAAAAGTGGGTACCCATTCCAAATTAACCAAATTTAAGAAGGTGAGATAGGCCTCATTTAAACATTTAAAATATTTTTTTAAGTTAAAAACTCTATATAATATCGTTTTTTTTAATTAATTTTGAAAATATTTCATACTCAATTTTTGAAAATAATTTTATACTCATTAGTCATTACCAATATAAATTTATTTTTAAAAAAAAAATAAATATTTTATAAAAAAATTAGTTTTTAACAAACATATTAAAAAGTCAAAAAAACATGTATTTTAAAACAGAGAGAAAATTTTGGTAGGAAATTTTTTTGAAGAAATTTGGCTAAATATCCATTTTGTCAACCTCCTTTTGCAAAATGTCCACTTAAAATCAGTTTTTGGTAAATGTCCTAAATTTTTTTAAAAACCCCATAATACCCCTACCCCATACTACCCTTACCTATCAAATAAATTATACTCAGTTTTTTTTTTTTTCGTCAAACAAAGAAACGAAGAGATCCATCAGATCTCCGCCCGGCGCCATCGTCCTCCTCTCTCAAGCTCCGCATCCATGGTTTCCTCCTTCCTCCTTCCTGTTGGTCTCGTATCCCCGTTGTCATCTCGCTTCTTGTGGTGACAATTAATCAGCCGTCGGATCTCCTCCCAGATCGGTCGCCGCTCATCCTCAGGCCATGCCTCCCTCCTTTACCGTCACCATCAAGCCTCCTCATCAGGTAGCTTTTCAATTTTCAGCTTTCCGATTAAATCGAGCTTTGGATATTCTTGTAAATCAACTGTCCATTCGTTTCTCGAGTAAATCGGAGGCGATCTCCCCGTTTCTCTCTAAAATAAACAATCGAGTTTGGATTTCAAAAATCATCTAAATCCTCTCCGTTCGGTGCTTGTGATTTGGCATGATTGATGTTGAAAATTGACCAGGAGGTCGGATCGAGCCAGGCCAAAGAGGATTCGACAAAAGAGAAATTTGCGCCGAGGTTCGACGGGTTGAGATTCATCGAGACGCTGATCACAGCTCACAGATAACTCGCAAAGCCCAACCTGTACTTGAGAACAGATTTTTCATTTTTCTAGTTACATAATTCTGATTATATATTTGCAAACAGGTGGTGTTTTCAGACTTCCCATCACCGATTCCCTTATGGAATTTGGAATTTATTAACTCTGTCACTGTGTTTCGAATTTGGGAACTTTAGAAGGTGGTCAACGCTGTAAATCTGTATTGAGAGATTTAGGGAAACCATCTGATTATTAATTTATCTGTCATTCACTAGGGTTGTTTCCCTTGTAGGCAGTCTTTCATAGTATTACGAGGGATCTTTCACCAAAAAAAATAGTATTACGAGGGATAAGGACATATATTGCTCGATAAATTGTCCCATTTGATATTTTTGGGTCGAGTTTATCACTTGAATGCTTGATTACACTACATTTTTCGGTGATATTGTGTTTGATTACACTATATTTTTCATGAAATTATATGTTTTTTTTGTCATGTTGTGTTTGATTATACACTATATTTTTCGTTCATATTATATGTTCTTTTTTAATCTTACGTACCGATGAAAAAAAGTTGTCACCACACGGGTCACCTTTAATAAGGGTGTTGACATCAGTGGTGACAACAATATGGGTGGTGGTGACAGTGATAGGGGTGGTGGTGATAGTGATAGGGGTGGTGGTGACACCGATAGGAGTGGTGGTGACCGCGATAGGATTGGTGACACGATAGGGCGGTGACAACGATAGAGGTGGTGACACCAATAAGGGTGGTGACAGCGATATGGGTGGTGGTGACAGCGATAGGAGTGGTGACAGCGATAGGGCGGTGATAGCGATAGAGGTGGTGACAACAGTAAGGGTGGTGACAGTGATAGGGGTGGTGGTGACAGTGATAGGGGTGATGGTGACAGCTATAGAAGTGGTTGTGACAGCGATAAGAGTGGTGGTGACAGTGATAGAAGTGGTGGTGACAGCGATAGGAGTGGTGACAGCGATAGGGCGGTGACAACGATAGAGGTGATGACAGCAATAAGGATGGTGACATCAATATGGGTGGTGGTGACAGTAATAGGAGTGGTGGTGACAACGATAGTATTGGTGGTGACAGCGATACGAGTGGTGACAGTGATAGGGCGGTGACAGCGATAGAGGTGGTGACAACAATAAGGGTGGTGACAACAATATGGGTGGTGGTGACAGTGATAGAGGTGGTGGTGACAGTGATAGAGGTGGTGGTGACAGCGATAGGAGTGGTGGTGACAGCGATAGGAGTGGCGGTGACAGCGATAGGAGTGGTGACAGCGATAAGGAGGTGACAACGATAGAGGTGGTGACAACAATAAGGGTGGTGACAACAATATGGGTGGTGGTGACAGTGATAGAGGTGGTGGTGACAGTGATAGAGGTAGTGGTGACAACGATAAGAGTGGTGACAGCGATAGGGAGGTGACAACGATAGAGGTGGTGACCGCAATAAGGGTGGTGACAGCGATATGGGCGGTGGTGACAGCGATATGGGTTGTGGTGACAGCGATAGGGCGGTGACACTAATCTCGTAAAAAAAAAAAATTGTCACACCAAAAATTTGTTTATCATCATACATGTGTCACCAAAGCCATTGACCGGTGTCACCACTTATAAAGGTGGTGACACTAATTTCGTAAAAAAAAAAAAAATCGAAAAAAAAAACGTGTCACCAAATTTTTTTGTGTGTCACCAAAGTTGTGTCACCAATTCATTGACTTTGACCGGTCAATGGTCAAAATAAAAATGGGAAGGAAGGAAGGGCATGGGAAGGAGGGGCAAAAATGTAATATTAGGACATTTTGCAAAAGGGGAAATAAAAGTGGACATTTTGCAAAAGGCCTTATGAAAAATGGACACTTAGCAAAAAAATCCAATTTTTTTTTAGTATATATGTAAATATTAGAAAATATCTCGGATTTATCTGTTGTTTCATCTTCCAATTTAATTCAGTGTGACTTATTGATCTTTTCACAGAAATTGAAACTTTCATCATTTCTTGAATAGGTAAATAAAGAGCAGTCATTCCGGGGTTCGAATCGGTGACCTATGAGTATTACCCACAAGTCATTTTGGGTGAGCCATTCCGAAATTGTTAAAACTTTCAACATTTCAAGAAGACAATTAAATTGGCTTATCATTATAACTTTATAAGCTAATCCTAACCTTACTATGTTTGATTAATTGTTCAATTGCACTCACAAATCTGCAAAATTTGTATCAAGTACACTTTAAATTTTTGTGCATAATCTTTGAATTTGCAATTTTGCATATATATTAAATTTCATTTACAAATGAAATTTAATAACAATGAATCCGTGTAGGCTGATTTTGAGGATCAATGAGATTATGGGGACTCGGTCTACTCAGCCCGTGGACAGATAGAGGGGAATGGGCTTTGCCTAAATTCATTCACAACCCAGCCCATCATCCAAATCCATGTTTACAACTCCTTTTTCTTAAGGGTAAACCGCATAAAACCACCCTTTAAATAGGGTATATTGCTCAAAACCACCCCTTAAAATAAAAATTGCATAAAACCACCCCTTATAATATGTCTGTTAGCATTTAACCACCCTCATCCCTAACTCCGTTAGTAGGCTGTTAAATTAACCTTGTGTGCGTCTCTTCACCGACATATTCTCATGGCTGCTCTTTTCCAGATCTGAGCTTGGAGAGGGAGAGAGAGCGGAAAATTGACAAGATTTAGAGAATGGAGAGGGATCGCATGAGATTGGGTTGGGGATATGCTGTTAAATTCAATTTGAAGGGGGTGGGGTGGGGTATAATTGCGATTAGTGGACTGAGATTCACCCAGGGCGAAGGGGGTCGAGTGCCGAGTAGGCGGGGGTGGAGGTGGTGGGGTTGGGTGGCTACTGGTCACGCAGGGGAGATTGGTGTGGATCTGAAGAGGCTGGGGCTAGGGGCTCTTGCAGAGGTCCGAGCGAGACGGGCAGGGCTTCGGAGAGCCTAGATCCGGCGACGGATGTGGGGGAATCCAGGGAGGAGGTGGAGTTGTTGCTGCGGGGCTGCGAAGACGGGCAGAGGGGCTGGGGATGGGGGCTCTTGTAGAGGACCGGGCGAGGCAGGCAGGGCTTCGGAGAGCCTAGGTCCGGCGACGGGGTGGGGGAATCCAGGGAGGAGATGGAGTTGTTGCTGCGGGGCTGTAAAGACAAGCGAAGGGACGAGGACTCGAGGAGGGATGAGGGCTAAGCAGTGGAGGACGGCCTAGTATAGGGGACGAGGCTTCGGCAAGGAGGGTCAGGGCAAGGCGGCGGGCTATCGCCGGTGAGGTTGTCGGGCGACGAGCGAGTGAGTTTGGAGTTGCAGGTGAATGGTGATCGTTGACGATAAACAAGACAAGGGTGTAGTTTTTCCTAATTTTTTTAATCATGAAATGACATGTAATATTAATAAAAGAGAAGGGGCATAATAGTAATTTACTTCAATTTAACATCATACTAACGGAATTAGGGAAGAGGGTGGTTAAATGCTAACAGACTTATTATAAAGGGTGGTTTTCTGCAATTTTTGTTTTAAGGGGTGGTTTTGGGCAATACACCCTATTTAAAGGGTGGTTTTCTACAGTTTACCCTTTTCTTAAAACGGATCACTCAAGACTAGACCAGGCCAACGGGTCATTCGGGTCGGATCACTTCGGATCTCTGGTAAAACGGGTTCTGAGTATTTTCGGGTTGACTCGAACCCGGATTTGATCGGATTTGGGGTCGATTTCGGATTTGTCGATTTTTTTTTTTTAAATAAAAAAATCATGATTTGATAATTTTTTAATAAATTTTAATTATATATAAAAAAAATTAATTATATATAATTATAAATCAATCGGATAAATCAGGTCACCGGGTCAATCGAGTAAATCAGGTCAAAATTAAGGTTGTTAATTTAAAAAAAAAATCCTACGGTGAAGCGATTTTAAAATTTTCACATTTGAATTTCAAAAACTGTTTGGTTAGAAACTTGATTTTTAGGTAGAGCATTGTACATTAACACGTATTTTTTGTTCATTTCAGATCAAATAATTTTATACAGATAGTGTGTATTTTGCACCATTTGGTCCATTTATGTTTTTTTATATTTGTTTAGATGATTAGTCATTTGTCGCCTTATCGCCTTTTGAGGTTTAAATATTAAAACAAAATTCCTACGGTGAAATGGAAATTACTCCGCAAGGATCTAGCAACTGCAATGCGACCACACCAGCGCGTGGCAATGAAAACATCAGTGGATAAGAGACACGTGGCAAGTTGTCTCCCACGTCAGCAGAACCGCAACTGATCATAACTACCTTCACCTCCTTCAGTAACCGTTTTTCCCCCAAATTTACAGCCCACTCTCACAACCTCAAATACCCACTTCCCATCCCACTTTCAAAATTTTCTGATCTCCCCTTACAATGGCTTCTCCTCTCGATCTCTCCCTCCACCCTCCCACCCCAACTCCGGCCGCCGCCGCCGCCTCCGACGCCTTCCGGACCCACCACCCGATAAACCGTGCGAGATTGCAACTGCAACAGCCCACGCCCTCTTCTTCGTCCTCCTCCTCGTTCTCGCCGGCGAAACCAAGGCCGGTGGCGGCCCGGAAGCCCGAACCGGCCGCCCCGAAGATCACCATGCCGTGCTCGGAGTGCGGCCGGAAGTTCTGGTCGTGGAAGGCCCTCTACGGCCACATGCGGTGCCACCCTAACCGCCAGTGGCGCGGCATCAACCCCCCTCCCCACCTCCGCCGCCTGCCGGACGCCTCCCCCTCGCCGGAGGACCACGAGGCCGCCTCCTGCCTCCTCCTCCTTGCCAACCCCCATCAGGCGGCCGCAGGCGGCTATGCGGCGGCGGGGATAGGCCATAGGTGTGGTATTTGCTTCAAGGTGTTCTCTACCGGCCAGGCTTTAGGCGGCCACAAGCGCTCTCATTGGGAGAAGAGTAGTTTCCCTAGCGGCTCCGGTGGCGGTGTTGGTGGTGGAGCCGAGGCAGCTTCGTCGTCGAGCCCTGGTGGGCTGGACCTGAATCTACCAACTCCTCAATCCGAGGAGGTGGCCGGTGGTGCTCTTGATCAATTGGTTTTAAGGTTAGGGTTTTGAAATATATATATATATATATATATATATATATATATATATATATATATATATATATATATATATATATATATATATATACACTTAATAAATGATTTTTTAGGTGGAAAAATTGTTATAAAAATGTTTGTATGATTTGGTTTTAAGCTACAAGACAATTGTTATATGGTTTGTATAATACATTATATATCATAGGTATACATTTACTATTTTCCTTAAAATAATGTCATTGATTACCAGTGTAATTCAAATAATGGCGAAACACAAATATAAAGAATCTTATTGGATAATCCAATAAAAGCGCGATAGGCAAGAGAGTCAACGTTGTCATAATGAGCCAGTTCCTTCGAACAAAGCCACATTGTCATCAAATGTGTTGCTTTGTTTCTATCTCGTCGCATAATGAGCGAATATATTGTAGGCAGTTAAAAGCACTGCCAGTCTAGTGCCAGGTGCTTGGTCTTGAATGGATTTTTACCACAGAAGCATCAAGAGCTTATTTTGTTATATACAGAATTGACAGGGTAATTTGAAGTAATTTGCAACAGCTCTTGACAGTCATGGAAAAGACATTGATCCTCAGGTTAGGAAGATGTTGAAGTAAGTAGCAGAGGTGTTATCAATCAATGGGAGATTGTGTTGATTTTTTTGTGAGATTAATTAATTGCTATTCTTGGATAGCAATTCAAGCATCGAAAATTTTGCAACTTGTTGTCATACATTGGCTTATAGGGGATATCATTTTGAAGTTTATATCATTTTTATATTTAGATTTCCCCACTAATTAACTTGGGATATATTTAACCCATGTAGCTTGAATATGAAAATCATTTACTTTTCATTATATATGTTCATGATAAATAAAAAAAATCTATCCAAAATAAAAGATAAATTCTGACAAAAAAAAACAAAAAAATGATTTTAATTAAACCTTAGGATTTTTTGCATAATCATTAATTATAACTTATAATGCACAATATTGTATTATAATATATATTAAAATACATTATGGTGCATTATAAGCTATAATTAATGGCTATGCAAACGAACCCTTAAATGTCAATTATCTTCTATCATATATCATCTTAAACAATACTAAAACAGCAGAAACTGACTTACATGTAATCGAATATGCATGAATTTTAGACTTTTTAGTTGAATTCGAAACTTGAAAAGATTCAAATTTTCAACTATGAGGATTTTTTTTTGATATTAAAGAACTATCTAGTACTGGTTTTATAAATCTCTTCTTTACTAGCCCTGCCCTGAATTGTTTTCCTTAAATCTAGCCCAGGGATAGATAGAGGGGAATGGGCTTTGCCTACATCCATTCACAACCCAGCCCATCAGCCAAATCCATGGTTCAACTCTTTTTTCTTGAACCGGAACTCAAGAGTCAAGACCCTTTTTTTTCCCTTTTCTTTATTAAAAAAATATAGATAAAAATTCGAAATATCAGACAAATCATTGTCTAGTAAATTGAAAGGGTGAAAGATAGTCAGACGGACTGACCGCCATGATACAACAAAAAGCCCAAATAAACAACCAAACGAAAAACCTTGCAACCCTATGGACAAGTAACATCATGCTCGATGTGGAAGGCCCTAAAAAGTATGTGAATAGGGAGAACATGAGATAGCGGAAGCTAACACGACGTCTCACCGCCGGAGTGACAGATAGCAGAAATCCATGACAATGGGAGAGACGACCTCTGAAGAAGTATGGACCACACAACGTTTCCCCTACCTAAATGAGGGATCTTCGGAGACCCCAAGCATTGCCACGAAGACCCCAATTAGATATGTGAGTTTGAATCTCTACCCTTAATTAGATATAGAACGAAGTATCTACTTACGAGAAAACATTTTAATCCCTTATTAAATTTACTTAGTACGAGTACGAGATGAACTAAATCACTAATTTCTTGAAAAAAGCTCTTAATAAAAAAAATGTAAATCCATTTTTTTTAATTATTAATGCTCCTAAAACTTGTGTGAAAGTCTAAAACATTAAATATTCATGATTGGAAAAATTGACAATGCAACCTTATTAGAGGCCAATATGGTATTATGAGTCATGGGTTGGGGTTGGGGTTGGGAGTGTAGCGCCGTGGAAGGAAAGCAATTGACGTTCATATTAAAGAATGTCTTCTTTTTCAAGGCCGAATTTGAAAGGGTTTCAAAATTGATAGGGATCGAGGAGTCATTCCATTTTTTTAGCCATCCAAAGTATGTTAATCCTTTTTAATTTGGTTCAAAATCCAAGTGTGTTGATTAGTAATTAATCTCGACAAATGTGTTTGAAATTAGAGAGTTCTTTTATGGGAAAATGGTGGTAAATAACAGATCAAGTGCAATGTTTGTCTACCATAAAAAAAAAATGGGTTAAGTGTATCCTAACAGATTTGATAAAAAAAATGAAATAAAGAAGAAAATTACAAAATCTCTATAAGTTTTATTTACAACTCCAACGGCTATTCTATTTTACAAATTTTACATTTATTAATTTGATCATTCATTGGTTCAATTTGAATTAGGAAAACACTTTTTTTTTTCCTTTTTTTTCCTTTTTTGTGGTGTGATGAGATTTTGTGAGCCGGTGAGCATTTAATTTCAAAGGTTTTCTCAAAGGCTATAAATATAGAATTTTTTTTCCATTCTATCTCATATATTCTCTATTTTAGAGAAAGAAATAGATGAGCTGTTGGGTGAAGAAAAACTCAAATATTTTACTAAATTTTCTACTTTTCTCTATAATAGAGATGTTGTTAAGGATGCTCTAATACATAAATTATTGAAGAACGTAAAACAACATAAAATTAGCTCTAATTTAGAGCTTTATATATCTACTCATTTAGAACATACAATTAGCTCAAGATATCTGCATTTTTCAAACAATTATGCAATAATAAACTAAAGAAGAATAATTCGTAACATTTAATTATTTTTGGTAGAAAAATAATATTAAAATTTTTAAATTTATATTTATTCTATTTACACTCATATTGACATGTTTATATACTTTTATCATAAAGATTTATGTGGATGAAAATGAAAGTTCTATTATTCAAAATAATTGATCTTTTATCATAAAAGTTTTAAAGCATGATTTTCCCTAATAACAATTTATAAATATATTAATACAAGTGTAATTTTTTAATTTAATTTATATTCAAAATAATTAAATATTAGGATAGAATCCAATTTTTAATTCACACGTGACACTCTTGGACCGCTCGAGTCGTACGTTTGGCACTTTCCACAAATCTTAATTTGACCCAAATTATGTATGGAATTCCACGAAATAGGATGTTGAATATGACCGAAGATCAATCAATTGGAATCTACTGCTCAACCCCAAAAGAATTATCAACAAACAATATATGTGTATGACAAATAGTCACTAGAATTCCTAATAATTATTTTTAGTGATTATTTCACATACACATGCATATATACATTGTTGAGAATTTTTCGGTTTCAAGGGGAGATTCCAATACAAGTATTAAGTATATGGGCTGTATTTGGTGCATGTTCGTCTGTGCACGACCCCCAGTTCTCGATTAATGTCGGACTTTGTTATGGTATCAGAGCAGTTAGTCTAACAGCTAGTCTTTCATGTTCTGGGTCATCACTTGAAATTAAAGTATGGTGTAAACAAGCCTTGTGTATAAGTCGGTGAACTATTCATCAGGTTTATGTGTTGTTCATGTCTCTCATACCTGAGCTTGCACATAACCTTTCTCCAGCGTCTTGGCCCCATTGGACCCAACCAACTTTAACAATGTACAATAGTACAATGGTTGTCTCAACCACGAATTTAGACGTACACACTTTTCACTTAAAGCACATACCTAAAGCACATACCTAAAGCCCTTACCGCACCTTGAATTGTCACACATTGAGCGCCTCACTACAGAGCGCGTGCACTGGACGCAGTGGCGGCCGCAGGACTCTCTGAAAGGTGGGGCGGAATTTTACAGGGTCGTTCAATCGATTTTGGAGGCCCTGTACAATTATTAAAATGAGCCCTACGATATTATAGTCATTCTTACAAATGAATATTATTAATTTATTATGTATAAAAGAGCACTTGAATTCTTATACAAATTAATACTCCCTCCGTTAATTAAAACTTGACGTTTTACTATTCACGCACGTTTTTTTAGGTGTTAAAAACTATATAAAATATCAACTTTTTTAATAATTTTTTTAAACAATTTCATACTTATTACTATTAAGTTTGAATTTATAAAAACAAATGTAAAAAAAAGTTGATAATTTATATAGTTTTTGTCATTCTAAAAAAGCGTGCATGAATAGTAAACGACAAGTTTTAATTAACAGAGGGAGTATTATTATTTATGTAAGGAAATTAATTCTCATAACTTTAAAATATTTCTGGTTATAAAGTTCATTGTAGAGATTTTTTACAATAAAAAGTTTATATTTATGTCATTATTGTCATATGATATAGTACAAATAGTATAGATCATTATACAATTTGAAATATTTTTTTCTACAAAGGTTTCAATGAATTATAAGTCTCTTTTCATTATAATTTTTTTAATTAGCCTAATTTACGGGTTCTAATTAATTTTAAGTAAATTTAATTTGTTTAATAGGATGTTGAAATTTTGAATGCTTTTGTAAAGTATAAAATATTAATTTATGAAATCTTATATATTACTAAAGTTGAGAAAAATAACTTGAAATGTCATCATCCTATAATTGAAATAAAGAAAAGGATAACAAAAGCATTGAGGAAGCATAACACAAGTAAAAAAAAAAAGTGGGATAAAAAATTCAAACAAGAAATAAGAAAAAAAAAGTGGGATAAAAAATTCAAACAGGAAATAAGAAAAAAAAGTGGGATAAAAAAAATTCAAACAAGAAATAAGAAAAAAAAAAGTGGGATAAAAAAAATTCAAACAAGAAAAAAAAAAAAGTGGGATAAAAAAAAGGGTAGCAGTGGGGAATCGAATCCATGCCCTTTGATGTCACTTAATTTTCTCTCCTTTCCATTTACCAACTAAGCTAACTAGATTAATTGTTTCAATTTCCTTTCTAATTTTACTTATTACAAAAATATAATATATATAAATAAAATATATTTTTTTTCTAAACTCCGGGGTTCGTGGATCGAAGGGTGGGACGGCCGCGTACACGCGCCCCACCCTGGGGCCGCCCCTCTGGACGTATACGTCATGGTACGTGACATTATATGTTTCGTCAAAGGTGTTGTGGGAGTCGACCACCGTGCTTGCTATGTCACCCCAACAGACCCAACCAACTTGTCTCTCAACCGCGAATTTAGACATACTAACTAGTACTGTCGCGCACCTTCTCACGCACTTGGGCGCCTTAGTACTAGCGCAAGCTAGGGCACTAGATGCCATGATATGTGACATTATATGTTTCCTCGAAGGTGTTGTGAGAGTCGGCCACCGTGCTTGCTATGTATTGTGTGTGACTAGTCAACCAAAAATTGAAAAGCCCTTACATGAGCATTTCGCCCCACTCGTGTTATAATAGAATGATTCCTGGTTGGTTCTGAATAAAACTCTGTGAAATATGTGAGGGGCCATTAAGAGACAAACATATGTCGGTGGGGTTACTTCAATTTATTATTATTATTATTATTATTATTAAAAATGACTTACATAAAGTTTGGTTGGGAGTCTTGTAACAGATTGGGTTCCAACATCTTTTTAAATAGTAAAACCGGCAGCTATATGAAATATGAAATCGTCATTAATGAACCTCGTATCATGATTTTTCATAACCAACTGAACCCACTTCAAAAAACCAATAGCATCATCTCTCAATTTCTCAAAAGTAAAGTACGCTAATTTCATGAAGCAATACCCAGCCATTAACAGTACAATATATATATATATATATATATATATATATATATATATATATATATATATATATATATATATATATATATATATATATATATATATATATATATATATATATCAGCGTATTTCGATCTTCTCCTTTCTTCCCGTGGCTTGAGAAACCGCCTTATCGGTTACAAAGAACTCATTGGCTCGATCTAGTCGTGAACGGTGAAGCGCTAACACACAAGTGTCTCTACCCTTGACCCATCCATAAACCAACATAGCATCTGGCCTCAACTCAACATGCACCGTCATTGCTACTAATACTTGTATGCGCTTTCTTTTGAACTACGATGCTCGACCCGCTTTATAGCAGATATCCGTCAAAACATTTCGGAATTCACCAACTTAACACCAAAATTTAAGTTATTGTGTAGAGTGTCATCTCTGCTCATTTATCAAACTTTTCCATGTAATCCCAAATGTATGATCAAAACATTAGACGATTTTATCAAAGGCAACAATTTAAAATTAGATGAGGACAAAAAACCGTTTTGTTTCACCCTATACTTGTGAAGATGTAAAACTTCAATGCTCCGTTGTTCTTGCCCTGCTTGCCGCTATTTTGTTTGTTGGGTGCTCTATTAGTTAATTAGTTAATTTCTTCTTAATTAGAATAATATATACTACTCCCTCCGTTAATTAAAACTTGACGTTTTACTATTCACGCACGCTTTTTTAAGTGTTAAAAACTATATAAAATATTAACTTTTTAAATAATATTTTTAAACAATTTCATACTTATTACTATTAAATTTGAATTTATAAAAACAAAATTTAAAAAAAGTTAATATTTTATATAGTTTTTATCATTCTAAAAAAACGTGTATGAATAGTAAACGACATGTTTTAATTAACATAGGGAGTACTATATAACCCTATAGATCGAATATGCTATTTAAAAATAATTCCTTCTTGAATTGGCAGATGTAAAATGCATATATATTCTTGGCAGATGAGGAGAATACTTCCAACAACACTTCCAATATTTGAGTTTAGGAATCAAGATATACACAACTATACACGTACCCTTAATTACTTTAAACTAGTCACACCCTTACTTTTAAACTAGTCGAGATGGTGTTTTCAATTGACTCAGTAACTATATAACTATATAACCGGAAGACAAATGGATAATGGGCAAATGATGAACAAAAGCGACCCGGGCTCCTCTGGACGTGTCTGGACCAATGCAACCCGGACATCTGCAACTTAATTATCTTAAATAATTGTCATTCCTATACTTTGGTTTGGATGACTTTGCTTTTGATTGTATCTAAATTGATCTCGAATCTCCGCACATCCAATATAAACTCAAAACCTTTTAACATTAAAAAATTGAAATTGTAACACACACAAAAAAATAATTGAACCTACAAAATTTTGAATTGAACTTGTAAAAATTAATTCTTTAACATAAAAATTGAACCTTTAATTCAAAAAATAATACCTATAATATACTTATCGCCTTTCTCATCAGAATAATACTCCTCACGGGTGCAACCCTTCTTTTTCAATCCTAAAAGTTTATAGAGGCATACATGCATAGACAGACACGGACCCAGGGGCGGGTTGGGATCCGCTCCAACCCCCTATTTTTACAAAAATAAAATAATAGGTAAAAAAATTCATTTATTTATTAAATTAAGGGCTTTGTTAATAAAAATTACAATATGAGAAAATTTTAGCCTATATATCTAACCTATTCAAATTTTAATTTTTGGTTCTGTGCATAGATGATAAAGAAAATTAAAATGCACAATTGAGCAAACATAAACTAGTAGTTGCATAAAAATAGATTTCATATGATCACATGGATACTTTAATTAATGGGTTTTTCAAGTGTTTCATGTCAGCTTAGTTTGAGGGGGAATCTGCATTTTATAATGTTATTAGGCAATATGACCACTTAAAACCACATTTTTCTAATTAGTAATTGCAATGTACATATACATATACATATACATATACATATACATATATATATATATATATATATATATATATATATATATATATATATATATATATATATATATATATATAGATCCAATCCAAGCCTACAATTCCCTAATAGATCGAGAGAGGTACATTCGGTATTATAGACAGGACGAGTCAAGTAAACCTGGCCAAAATGCTTTCTTAAAATGCAAGTTAATAATGTTAATTGATAGAGAGAGGCAAATTAAAATTAGTAGGACGCATGTTAAGACGTACTTGATTAATTATCTTGGCCAATTAAGGCCTCAAAACCCAATATAAATCATCAATCAGTGGGGCATACTATATTAGTCTATATATATATACAATTTATGTGGTATATCTTGGTACTCACCGAAACGTTAAGTGACCGTACGACACAATTTTGAAAGTAAATATTACTCCGTAAATAACATTGGATTAAAAAAATATATTAAATAAAATTGATCTTATACAATTTTTTTTTCTAAATTTTATAACTTATTAAATGTTTAGGCCAACTTGGTAAATCAATGCATGAGTACTAAGATCAATTTGAAAGAAAAGTAGTCAAATTAATTCAAAACCTAATTAAAATTTAAAACATCAACCTTTCTATCTTAGAGCAAACCCAACAGTTTTTGTAAAAATTCTCTAAAATAGAGATCAAAATATCGAAGTCTATAAAAAATTTACCCTCACACTCCAACAGCTTCTCTATTATACATATTTCTACATTAATTATATAATATAATAAATACAAAATTTCCCCCTCTCTCCCAAAGAAATTAATGTTTTTCCCTTTCTCTCCCAAAAAAATTAGGGCCCGTTTGAAAAGGGTATATAGATATAGGATATAGGCTATGAGTATGAGATATAGATATCAATTTCTTTGGGAGAGAGGGGGAATGGGTATGAGATTGATATCTATATCTTATATCTGCTGTTTGGAAATGGTATATAGATATCAGAATTAAAAACAAAGAGAAAATATAATAAAAATAAACCAAAAAACTAATAACTTTCTAATAGAACCCTAATTCAATTCAACATCAATGGACAATGGTGTCAGTCTGGAGAGATGCATTAGGTTTCGAATCTGGACAATCTGGACAGATGCATTTTCGAATCGAAAATCAACCTGGGCATGGTAGAGCCATCATCACTTTGATACAAACCCGAATAGCTCTCATCACGCGGAGGGTCCAGCAAGCTCGGATTCGGCTCCATTTTCTCACCGGAACAGCACCCTGTTAGGAATTAGATATATGAGATTAGTAATGTAAATATGGGAAAGTCGGGTATTGTGGTATAAATACTACAAGTTGTACTGTAAGGGCTATCGAAGAATTACAGATCAACTTTCCCTATCTCCTTCCTCAATCTCTCTTCTTCTCTTCTCAATCTCTCTTATTCTCAGAGCTTCGATAGCTCGATCTATCAAGGTCCTAACAAATTGGTATCAGAGCAGCGGTTCTCACGACCTATTCCGTCAAGACAGACATGGTTGCCACCGACAAAGTCTGAAATTTCAAGGCTTCAATGGCGGACAGACGACGATTCGCGAATCAAGAATGGGAGCGACGGATGGAGGAATCCGATCGACGCTTTTACCGAAATATCAACGAAATCAGGCTTCAATGGGGGCTGCCGCCGATCAACCACCCGTCCTTGCAAGCGGAGAAGGAAGCAAATGATCGTTCTGTGTTCATCAAGATCCATTTCGAGTTGTATTCAATCTCATGTGAAATTCTTGATCGAGTGTTTTCTGGATTTGGGGTTTTGGAGAGCATAGAGAAATTGGCTCCCCCAAATGGATTTCACTCGAAAATCCATTTTCAGAGCAAGGAATCGGTTATCCGGGCGGTCGATTCGCTCAATGGGAGGAACATCTACGATAGGTGTTGTCAATTAGAGTTGTTTCGTGTGGAAGAGTTCATGGGTGAACTTCCAACTTTGGATCTGACTAACGAAAATGAGGTTTTTACAGAGTCTTTCACGACGACATTGAAGCCGGTTGTTCTTGACAATTCAGAAACCGAGTTTGTCGGCGACAGTGAAGAAGCGCAGGCATCGATCAATAGCTTAGATGTTTTTGGTCTGGGTGAAGGCTTGTCTGGGCTTCAAAGGTTCCAAGAAGTGATCGAAAATCCAACAGAAGAGTCAAGCCAAGAAATCAGCGAATTGAAGGAATCACGTCCTGCAGCAGTTGAAGGTGGTGGGAAGCTTCACAGCAGAACTCTCTCGGACTCCTCTACCCCATTGCCACAGAGGGGTATTGGGGGAAATAAAGAAGAACGACCAGCCCAACAACCCTATTTCAAGGTAAATCCCAATCCATCCGAAACTATGAAGTGTGCTGGTACATTCAAGGAATTGGTTGAATTGGTGAATCTGTTGATTGAGTGGATTGAAATTAGGATAGCCAATTCGAAAAAGGTTGGCAAGACTGAGTTTGGGTTGAACTCAATCGATGGTTTTCTTAGTGCACATAATGTGTTTGTGGAAATGTCTATAAGGAAAGTCGGGTCACTGTCATGGTTAGCAGTGAAGGATATGGGCTCAAACCTTAGCAGGGGCAAGCCAAGAGTTACTGGGTTTGTTATTGAACTGGAGCAAAGTGTACTCACTAGGCCGTATGATAGAGGTAAACGATTCTTCTACAATGCAAATGGAAATGCCCAAATGCTTGTTGTGCGAATGGATGAGAACTGGTTTAAAATTAGTGAGCTGAAGTCACTACCTTTTGATAGAGGAGGAGCTTATGCTATTTTCATTGAAAGTTGGCCTATAAATTCAGAAATAGGTAGAAGTGTGGGTTTTGTATTTGATCCAGGAATAACTAAACAAAGGACCTCTCACAAAATCAGCACTGATGATATAAATTTGGAGATGGTGGTTGAGTTTACAGGGTGGGAAAACAACCCGCTGATGCAAAGGAGGATTTGGGTGATTGCCTGGCCCTCTTGAGAGGTCAACTAGCAGGATGGAGCAACTTCTTGAGGGCCCAATGAGGAGTCCAAAGGCTGGATAGTGATGTAATTGTAGTGTTGCAGGAAGCTGGCTTTGTAAAAGAATGATGTGTTGCATTGGAGTGTACAGTGCATGAAACAAAGGGCTGCAGTAGACCTTGTTTTCATAGGGCCGGGTTGCGTTTATAGGTGAGGTCTTGGTGTTTGTTCAGACAACCAATCATGAAGAGTGGGTTGTCTTGCCTTCTTCCATGGTAAAAGTCTACAACCAAAGGGTGGCCATTATGGAGGTGCTATGTACTGCCTACTGGAAGCCTCACAATTAGGAGGATGGATGCAAACTTCATTGTATGGACATGAGTGGACATTGTTGTCTTGCCAAATTGATTTTCCCCCCTTATTTTCTCATTTCAATAAGATAGCTTTGAGGACAAAGCTTTTATAAGAGGTGGGTAATGTTAGGAATTAGATATATGGGATTAGTAATGTAAATATGGGAAAGTCGAGTATTGTGGTATAAATACTACAAATTGTACTGTAAGGGCTATCGAAGAATTACAGATCAACTTTCCCTATCTCCTTCCTCAATCTCTCTTCTTCTCTTCTCAATCTCTCTTATTCTCAGAGCTTCGATAGCTCGATCTATCAAGGTCCTAACACACCCGCCGAGCTCGCAGATCTTCTACAAGGAGTTGTTACACGAGCCTCATAAAGATCGAACCTTTCAAGATGGAGGTGTAACCGGTGAAGGGCTCGGGAGCGGGAGGTGCCGAGAACTGGAAATTGTTCCATGGGGGGTGACTGGTTGAAGAGAGAGGGCGAGAGAGCCCTTGCTGCCTTGATAACACGGGATCAAGCCAGTAAAAATGGAGCACAAACGTGGGGTCGTTAGGGTTTAGGGAGGAAAGAGATCCATACGGGGTGACTGGTTGAAAGGCGGTGGAAGGAGGAGGAGAAGAATTTCGCTCAGTCTATATAGCTCCTATATCACCCAATTTCTACATATATCCAAAAGCTAAAAAGAGCCTAGATTTAGTGTATGTAGATATAGGATTGATATCCATATACCAATTTGGATAAATATACCAAACAAGGTATATAGATATAGAGCTTTCTATATCCATAACTTATATCTATATACCCATTCCAAACAAACCCTTAATGTTTTCCCTTTTCTCTCCCAAAAATGGTGGAGCCTACCAAAAAAGAGATGGCAGAGCATTAAATTTTGGGGCATTTTGCAAAATGGCCACGAAATCCGTCCTATTTTGTGAAATAGCCGCGTTTTGGGACAATTTAATGAAATAGCCGCTATATAAACATTTTTCTCTCTCCTATCCTAATTTTTCTCTCTCCCGTCCTGATTCTCTCCCCTCTGTCCTCGGACCTCTCTCGCCTTCACGCTCTCTCGTCCTTGTCGTCGCTCGATGTGCGAATTTCACTAATTTCTTTTCAATTGAAGATTCCCGATGATCCTGGCTATCGATGGCGTCGCGAGGGAGCGATTGCTCAGATCCGGACTGGAGGTCGAGCGAGGCGGACTGGAGGTCGAGCGAGGCGACGCGAGGGAGCGATTGGAGGTCGAGCGAACGACGACGTCCAGATCCGGACTAGAGGTCGAGCGAGGCGGCGCAAGGGAGCGATTGCTCAGATCCGGCCTGGAGCGAGGTCGAGCGGCTGGAAATCGGCGCGGAGGCGGCGAGGCGCAGGCCGACGGCGTTCTTCTTCGCAGGCCGACGACGCGGAGGCGGCGAGGCGCAGGCCGAGGGATGTCGAGCGAGCGGCCGTGGATCCGAGCGAGCCGGAGGCGGCGCAGGCGCTGCGTTCTCTTACAACAGGCGCACGACAATCTGGAGGAAGAAGAAGCACTTTTCAATAAATTACAAAACTTACCCCATAATTATGAAAATTAAAAAAACTATCTATATTTTATTATGTGATCCATAGTCTATATTTTTATTTTTATTTTTGCACAAAAAAATGTTATACTTGCACAACATATGATTATATTTGCACAAGCACAACATACGGTTATATTTGCACGACAAAATGTAAAATAAAATTAAAAAAAACTAAACTCGGGTCATATTTGCACAACTTACGGATATATTTGCATAACATACTCTTATATTTGCACGACAAAATGTTAAAGAAATAAAAAAAAATATAGATTATGGATCGCTTACAGTTTATTGAGAAAGTCTGGAATTATATTGAGATAAAATAAGATCATGTTGAGAATAATTTCACAAGTCTCGATTGTCGTGCAACTCTTAAAACAGAGTCGTGCAACTCTTACAACATAGTCGTGCAACACTTAAAACAAGAGTCGTGCAACTCTTAAATTAAAACAGAGTCATGAAACTCTTACAACAGAGTCGTGCAACTCTTAAAACAGAGTCGTGAAACTCTTAAAACAGAGTCGTGCAACTCTTACAACAGAGTCGTGCAACTCTTACACCAGAGTCGTGCAACTCTTACAACATAGTCGTGCAACACTTAAAAAAAGAGTCGTGCAACTCTTAAATTAAAACAGAGTCGTGAAACTCTTACAACAGAGTCGTGCAACTCTTAAAACAGAGTCGTGAAACTCTTAAAACAGAGGCGTGCAACTCTTACACCAGAGTCGTGCAACTCTTACACCAGAGTCGTGCAACTCTTAAAATAATGATAAATATAATGAAAAGTGTTTCTTGGAGGTGCTGACACAAATAAAATACAGTTGTGAAAATCTAAACTAAAGTTGTGCAACTCTAAACTAAAGTTGTGCAACTCTAAAATACAATTGTGCAACCCTAAAAAATGTGCTGACATGAAGAAAAAAAAAATGTTGACACGAAAAAAATACATACCGAAGTACAAAGTTATTACTTAGGAAGATGACTCGATTGTAACTAATATCAGTGTCAGCACTAATTGTAACTAATATCAGTGTCAACACTAATTGAAACTAATATCAGTGTCAACACTAATTGTACCTAGTATCAGTGTCAGCACTAATTGTAACTAATATCAGTGTCCGCACTAATTGTAACTAATATCAGTGTCAGCACTAATTTTCACCACTAGTTGTGCAAAAATAAAGTATTGATGAGCAAAAATAAGAGCATGTTGTTATGCAAAAATTCACGAGTCTCGATTGTTATGCAAAAATAACCTATAGTTGAGCAAAAATAAGATGACGTTGAGCAAAATTTCACCAATCCCCCATGTTGTGTAATTATTGTCTATTGATGAGCAAAAATAAAATCATGTTGTGCAATAATTTATTGAGAAAGTATGAAATTATATTGAGAGAAAATAAAATCATGGTGAGAACAAAATCACAAGTCTCGATTGTTGTGCAAAAATAACCTATTGTTGAGCAAAAATAAGATGATGTTGTGCAATAATTTATTGAGAAAGTATGAAATTATATTGAGAGAAAATAAAATCATGGTGAGAACAATTTCTCAAGTCTCTATTGTTGTGCAAAAAATAACCTATTGTTGAGCAAAAATAACATGATGTTGAGCAAAATTTCACCAATCCCCCATGTTGTGCAATTTTACTCTATTGATGAGCAAAAATAAAACCGTGTTGTGCAATAATCTATTAAAAAGTATAAAATTATATTTACAAAAAATAAGATTATGTGGAGACACAATTTCACAAGTCTCGATTGTTGTGCAAAAATAAAGAATTGTTGAGCAAAAATAAGAGCATGTTGTGCAAAAATATTTCATTTATTATTAGGTTGGTTTATTTTATGATGATAAAAACTATAAAATAATATCAATTTTTTAATTAATTTTTTTTATATATAATTTCATGCTTATCAGCAATAAGTATGAAATCCTATAATAAAAGTTTATATTATATAGTAGCTTTTAGTTTCGTGTAGAGCAAAATTTCACCAATCCCCCATGTTGTGCAATTTTACTCTATTGATGAGCAAAAATAAGACCGTGTTGTGCAATAATCTGTTAAAAAGTATAAAATTATATTTACAAAAAGTAAGATCATGTTGAGACACAATTTCATAAGTCTCGAATGTTGTGCAAAAATAAAGTATTGATGAGAAAAAATAAGATCATGTTGAGCAAATTTCTACCAATCCTTCATGTTGTGCAATTATAGTCTAAAATTGCAAATTCAAACTAAAATTGCACTTTTCAGTTTTGTATTTGAGTTATAAAATTGCACTTTTCAGTTTTATATTTCCACTTTTTTCAAACTAAAATTACACATTTTAAGTTCTAAAATTGCAAATTCAAACTAAAATTGCACTTTTTTTTGTCGTGTCAGCACTTTTTTTTTTCAATAGTTTTAACAAAGAGCTAATTTTCATAGCTGGAGATTGGATTACATGTACAAGACAGAGGAGCAAGGTTGTGCTTACAATATACAAAAACTCTATTACAAAACAATTGACAAAATTTAGGCCCTTCTTTAAAGAGGGTTGAGATTGGCTCACTTATATTGTCATATGGAACAGCAAGGAAAAAAATAGTGTTCATCTGATCATCTAAGAGCATCCCCTAAGGCTTCTGTCGGGATCAATGTCGTACCAAGATGCGACCACTTACAAGACATGCGACTCCCCTGACCCAGGTTGCATTCGAATAGCATCTTCTTCAGGTGAGCTTTTCAATCTTAACAAACAAGTGTAAGCCTCTGGAACATTGACAAGAAAAGAGAGCAAAGAAAAGTTTTCTAAGTAAATTTAGACAAAAATGCAGCACACCAGCAACAAATAAAGTAGAGTAAAAACAAGGTTCAGATCAGCAATTCAGGCCTACGTCTGACTCTACAATATATAGTTAGACAAAGAAAGGAAAGGAATGATGTATGTCATCGAATACAGAGCATTTTCAAAAGACACAAGTACCTTGCATAGTTTCATATGATGAATTGTTATTACGTAATGTGGTCACACCAACTTTCAAAAGCCCAGACACTTGCTTCATGCTAAAATAAGCTTCATTTACAACTCAATGCGAGTATGAAACTTGACTAAGATGGTTTTAGTCCACCCATACTCTTTTTTATATAGTTCAAGACCAATAGCTCATGCAGCAATTAAGAAAAAAAGTCGCAAAAGCTATTTGTGACTTTGTGAGTGCAAATCAGAGAATACTTAACCCACCCAAAGGCATTTCTCAGAAGAACACACTCATTTTCAAGGAATACAGGAGCTTCCATGCAACCCCTCGCCCAAGCATTAAGGCATAGCCGGACGCAGGCATCATATGAAAGAACTGAATGCCAAGGCCCCTGCGTACTGCATTTAATTTACAGAAGTTAGAATCAAATTATCAAGATAGTAGACACAGAGAGCAATATTCAAATTGTTAAAATAACAACTTGGCTATTTGCTTAAGGTAGAAAGTACCTTGCATGAAATGTGGGCTGTCGAGCAGGATGAGGACCAGATGACCCAACAGATTGTTCAACAGTTGTGTTTCTGCATGGGAGAAGAAACAGATTATTTCTCATCCAATAGAAATGCACGAATGCATGACTACCATCACATTACCAACATGATATGTATAATGTACAGTGAGTAGAAGTGGATGGTTAATATCAGAACTACAAATTTTGGCAGCTATAGATATTTCAAGTGAACCACAGAAAGGTATCAGAGGGCAGTGCAGACCTTGTATGATTCTCGGACACTCCTTTCCCAGCATTCTCGTGGGAATTGACTGCAAATGAAAATAGTCTTTTGCCAGTTCAAACAGTAGACAAGATCATTCCATGATCATCAATTTGAGAGTAACAAGTCTGGAGATCTTGGAATGGAGAATTTCACTAAATTCAACAATTACATAAACTAGAATGAACGACATTGAGGATTTCACTAAATTCAACAATTACAGAAACTAGAATGAACAACAAGAATTTTGGAATGGAGAGCTTGCCTGATTGAGGATATTTTGGAACAAATTAGACTTGAGATAGTGAGGAACTTCTGATCCTCATGTGCATATATGAATATCAGCCTAAAACCACACCTTTTTTTTAGATGAGATAGTCAGAAACACACATGTTCCTACCATTTGCACAAGATTTAGGCATTCAACATTCATAAAAGCATGGATCAATACTTACAGGCCAGCTATGACAACATTAAGCATAGTGGTGAATGACTCTCTTCCATTTGCAATGTTCTTGTGAACAATTTGGTGAACCAAACAAGCAACGCCCAAGAAAGAAAAAGCACAAATCACCTAAAGGGATGAGTGCACAAAATTCAACAAAGGCGCTTTCAGTCAGAGCTCAAATGCAAGACTGTTTGACATTAATCGAGTAAAATTACTGCCTACAAGCTAAGACAAACAACAATCCTCTAGTTTTCTCTTTAATCGATTGATGAGGAGGAGAGATGAAGAGAGAGTACCGGTGTCATAGCCGAAGAGGAGGCCGCCGATTCCAGCGGAGAAGGCGAGATGGAGAAAGATGGGAGTCGGCCTTGAGACAGCAGCCTTGAGACGGAGGAAGAGTGCGGACATGGAGCTCCGTTTCCATGGATGTCGAATTGCTCCGAATCAACAGCCAGAGCAACTCCTTGCAGTTGTACGACGGCGCCGGCGTTGATCCTTCTCCATCTTCCTCTCTCCACGCTATCGATGAATTGAGCGTATAATAGGAAGAGGAATCGCTCGACTTCTCCAGATCGAGCACCATCGCAGCACCGAATCCAGGAGGAAGAGCACGGAACCGAGCACCATCGGAGCAGACGTCTCCGATCGAAGGGAGTCTGAGGTAGTCGACGTCGTCGGCAGAGTCGAAGGCCGATGCGGAGGAGCCAGAAGGAGATACCGGCGGAGGAGATCTGGTGGAGAGAGAGATTGGAGAGAGAGAGATTAGATTGGGGGAACTCTCAGAAAAAAAAAATAAAAAAAATTGAGAATTAGTATATATATGGGCTATTTCGCAAATTTGTCCAAACACGCGTCTATTTTGCAAATACGTCCAATTAATGTGCCTATTTCGCAAATTTTTTCTTAAATTTTTCCCTCTCTCTCAAAGCAATTAATATTTAGAGTGAGTTTGTTTTGCTGCAAATATAGAGAAAAATGTATTCTCTCTCCAAACTTCTCTATTTTGCGGATGGATATACAAAAGCTGTTGGAGTAAAAAACACCAATTTTTCTCCAAATTCTCCACTTTTCTTAGAGATGTTGTTGGGGTTGCTCTTAGGTTCTAAGAGCAAGGCTAACAACATCTCTAAAATAGAAAAAAGGGAAAGTTTTAGAGAAAAAAGTCATTTTTTCACCCTAACAACTTTTGCAAATTAACCCATTTGTAAAATAAATAAATGGAAGGAGAGATGAAAAAAAATCTCTAATTTTGAAGGAAGAGATGTAATCTCTATAATTTAATGTTTCACATCTCTCTATATATAAATTAATGTTTAACCTTCACCTTGGCATACTAGATGAATCATCTCTTCTATCATTTTTAACCATCAATTGTCTATATATTATAAATTTTTATATTTATTATAGTGTATAATAAATGAAAAAATCTGTAAAATAGAGAAGTTATTGGAGTTGAGGAAGATTGTTTTTTTTAGAGATTTTGACATTTTGATCTCTATTTTAGCTAGAGATTTTTTACAATATCTATTGGTTTGCTCTAAGGGTATATATATAGGATAATGAAATTTAGGAAAAGATTCCATAATAAAAAAAAAATGAACTCTAGGAATTTAATTTCTTAAAAAAAGTTAAACTAATTAAAATTTGAAACATAATTCTAAATTAGGACTTTTATATATCCTATGTCTTAATAGGATAGAAAAAACAAGAGGTGAGTTTAATTTAAGGTGTGAGATTAAATCATGAATGTATGTAGTTGTAGATCTTTCGATTCATGCATCTTATCTTAGATATAGCTAGGTTTCCTTTAGTTCCTTCTTTAATTTTTCTTTCATTTTCTCTTTCTTTTTTTTATAAATTACTCTTACTTAATTTCCTAAAGAACTTAATTTGACATCTTTTTTAATCAAATTCAAAAGCCTAAAACTGTTATAATATTATTATTATTGTGATGGATAAACTCTAGGAAACCCTAGTTCCATTGTATACACCTATATAATGGGTCCTTTGGAACCCTAATAAGACATCCGTTTCTCTCCTATTCTCTGCGCCTCTCTTCTCTATTCTTACGGTTTATCACACGTTATCAGCACGAGTTTTGCTCTAGAAAATAACCCTAATTTCTCCTCCTTTGACGTCTGTCACGTTCTCCACAATCTCGTCCTTAGCCCCTTCAATTTGTATCCACCGTTGAATTCTATTGATTATATACCGTATATACCGTACTATTATTGCATCCAATGGCCGACGAACAATGACACCAAGAGCGGCTCAGCAAGGATGACGGCGGCGGCAGCTGCAGAGTATCAATTGCATTCGGCTCCAATGATCGTCGTTCGCACTCACGACGTTGCTTACCACATCGACGGTACCCCGCGGCCGCCTTGCCTCACCAAGGAGGAGTGGAATCATCTTGATGTCGTGGAGCTATCCTGGATCACCATCTCGGAGGAGCCGTGATCAAACCAGGATCCACCGCCCGTGAATCCTGGATTCATGAGAAGGCCATCGCCCACCACAACCACAGTGCTTATTTCCAGAGTTGGTTCATCAATCACTGCTCGCACTTCTCTCACGAAGACCGCGTCGATGGTTGGATGCGGAGTCGAGGATTCCAGAGTGTGAAGGGACGACAAGGACTTCGATCTTCCTCCAAACCGTCGCGGCGGCGGTGACGACCTCTACGACCGGAACCGATATCCCCCTCCACCACCACCGGGAGGAAGGGACAGAGATTTCAAGCGGAGAATGAGCCCTCTCAAACTCCTACTAATCTCGATAGAGCCTACTACTACTTTATTTATTTATTTATTTATTTTGATTTCCCTCAACTTTGAAATATTGATTAATTGTATCAATCTGGCCGATCCCTTCCTTTGATCCATGAAGGCTTTAATTGGATCTGAATTTTTTTTTTTGTGAGGTTGGGATCATCGATCTCTCTCGAACTCAAGAGACGCGCCGACAAAACAGAATGACGGTGTTAGAGGAAGAGCAGTTACCGCCTGGTGCACGCAACAGTCGGAATCAAAACCAACAGTTCCATCGCCGATCTACAATTCCTAAACGAAGAAGAAAGGTTTTGCAGGTTTTTTTTAGGGATAATTAGGTGAATATACCATTCTCAATTTTTTTTGAGTAATTATACTCCTGAAGTTTTTATTTTGCTAATTGTACCTTTTTTTTTTGTTAATGACTGATTTGCCCATAAAAAATCTTCCTTGAACCACGTGAATTATAACTAACAATCTCCATCTTTTTTGATCGATTAAAAGTTAATTGGATCCCCATGCATACAATTTGATTTCATGGCGTGGAAATTTTGTCAAATCAACTCCTTTGAATCCGTATAAGTTTTTTAATTGATTGTAGTGGTTGGTTCCTTATTTACACCTTGTGTACTTGGATCATTCACATGATTAATACGGAGTACTGTGTTACGTAAACTCATCTATTTGTGTTATCATTGATTGAATTGTGATATTTTTCAATGTTTACAATAATAATACTAGAATTGTGACAATATGAACACAATAATAGTTACACTAATTATGTTTCTTTTAGGATAAATTGGGTCTCAAGAATACTCTTTCAAGTAAAGTAAAATAGGGTTCAAGAATACTGAGGTTTCAAGAATGCCTTACAATAGGTTACAATAGGTTTTAAAAGATTACACTAATCTAGGGTTACAATTAACAATCTCCAAATGCCAGCATACAAAGCAATTTTGGGATTCCTATGTTGACGATGCTTTTAAATTCCTAATACAATTAGAAAGGTAGGATGATTACAATAATTAGGTTTCTTGTAGGATAAATTAGGTCTCAAGAATGCTTTTTTAAGTAAAGTAAATAGGGTTCAAGAATAATAAGGTTTCAAGAATGCCGTTACAATATGTTACACTACTCTAGGGTTACAATAGGTTACAATAGATTACAATATGTTACACTTTTTTTTTTTGATTCGCACAATATGTTACACTAATGCAGGGTTACAATTAGCAATCTCCGTATGCCAATATACACCGTAATTTTGGGATTCTTTTTTTGATGGTGTTTTTAAATTCCTAATTAATAAAATTAGAAAATTATTGTAACCATCCTAATACAATTAATTGTATGTGATATTGTTTGTGATCGTGCCTTTCCATGGCCAACTTCTTACGTGTAACCCACAATTTATGAGATGACTAATTGAACAAGTAACGTCTGTGCAAATTAATAATCTTAATAATTTTCCATTTTAATAAACGTAACCTTGTAAACAATCATATCTATAATCTAAACAACCTTATCCATATCTATTTACTTTTTAAAATTTTAAAAAGATAAAAACTCCACTTTAAGGGTATATAGGTAAAATTCACCATAAAAGGTATAATTACTAAAAAGAAAAACTAAAGGGTATAGTTAACAAAATAAAAACTGAAAAAGGTATATTCTCTCAAAATTTCACTTTTTTTTTATTAATAACGAAAACGGCTTGGAATTTTTAAAAATAGCAGATTTGTCCGTATCTTTTATATATTTACATAAAACGGCCTAAAACTTCTAGGGCTGCAGATTTTGCCCCTGTGAAGTACAAACACATCCCCGAAGATGATGGGTAACATAAATGATATCAACCCCAAAGTGGTTGAATTAATCAAATAAATTTAAATCCCTGAAGTGATTGAATCAATCGAAATTGTAATATCCCCTTAAGCGGATAAAGTAATCTCAATCCCTAAAGTGCGGAATCTCAATCCCTGAAGCGATTGGATCAAACGGTCGTATCCTCTCAATCCCTGAATCGATCGTATCCCCTGAAGTGGATGTTATTTTATTATATCCCTGAAGTGATAAACGATCGAATTTCATCCCTGAAGTGATGATTTATTTATTTATTTATTTATTTTATTTATCTTATTTTTATGTTTTTTAATTATTTTTCATCTCCCGAAGTAGATGAATTATCTCCTGAAGTAGATAAAATTGTCGAATTTATATATCATCTCCAGAAGTGGATGAACGAAATCATTTCCCGAAGTAGATGAATGATAAATTGATCTCATCCCGTAGAGATGATCAAGACGATAAATTTCATCCCTGTAGTGATGAAATTATATTTATTATTTATGTTTATTTATTTTATATGTATGTTATTTAATTTAATTTATTTAAATTATATTTGTTTAATCCTCATCTCCCGAAGCAGATGAACGGAACATCTCCTGAAGTAGATGTGAACGATTGAAAATCATCCCCGTAGTGATGGTTTTTTTTTCAGTTTTATTATTCATTTCAGTTTGTATTTTATTTTCTTGTCTCCAGAAGTAGACAAACATTATCTCCCGAAGAAGACAAACATTTATGTATCACATCTCTTGAAGAAGATTAAATTCTTATTTATCTCCTGAAGAAGATAAAATATTTTCGGCTATATATCATGATAAAATTTATCTCCCGTAGTAGATAAAATTTTAAAATTCATAATCATCCTTGTACCGATGATTTTTATAGCTAAACAAGCAAATTATGATTTCTCCACCAGTCTCCAGAAGTAGACGAACATGTATTTGCAGACGTTCATTTTCTTGTCACCAGAAGTTGACAATATGCCAATTTTATTTTATTTATTTATTTATTTATGATTTTATAGTTTTACTATGTATATCAACTATTTATTTATTTATTTATCATTATCTCTTGAAATATATAAAGGCATCCCCTGAAGTGGATGGACACATAATCATAAATCGTTCCTGTAGTAACGACAATCATCTCCTGAAGAGTTGTATATGAAAAGCAAATAATTCATAAAATGTCTCTCTCTCTCATCAATACAGATTTGTCCCTGAAGTGACAATATTCATTTCCTGAAGTAAATGAATGATAAGAGATATATTGTATATCCTCATAAAGATTATTTAAAATCATACCCAGAAGTGTATGAGTTTTATTTTAAAGTTGCACAAATACCTAGAAGTGTAGAAATTAAAGTGAATGTATACAAGTTGTCTTCTCCTTGAAGTGAGTAATAATCGATCATACCATTTCTTGAAGAATATGATCAATGTTTATACGACAACTTACTATATTTTTGAATTGCAACTTATCATATTTTGGAGTATATGATCGAAATATACATAAATAGAGACTAATTGTCACTCGAAGTTGACAAATGAATCATTTTATAAATTAAATCATTTCTTGAAGAAAATGATAAATTGACAAGTTTTTCTCATGGCTCCACCTGAAGTGGACAAATACAATTTTATTTTATTTATTTATTTGTTTTTTTATTCATTGCTTTATATTGAATAAAATTATTATGATTTTACTTATTGTAATTCAAAGATCAAAGTGTTTCCCGAAGAAACTACTTATCATGAGTGTCTAATGCGGAGTTTTATTTGGCAAATGAACATTTGGGAGAAAGGTTTACCACAATCCCGTAGATTGTGAAGTTTTTCACACCAACCTAATAGCCTGAAGACTCTACTGGTGGATTTTTATTAACTCCTGAAGAGTAAAGAATATTTTATGAACTCTAGAAGAGTAAAGGATTTCACAAACTCCAGAAGAGTATATAATCCTAATTTTATCATTTGTACTCTTGAAGAAGTACATGGAATGTGGGTTTTATCATATTCAGAACTATTTTTGTTTGGTTGATACAACCAATAGAAGTAACCACATAACACGATCTGGTTAAGAAGGCCACTTCCTGACTATCCTCTAAGCATTGCCTGAAGCATGCCCCTCCGGTAGAGGGTGTGAAAGAGGTTATGGTTAAGCGCTTGACCAAAGTTATTGTTGTGGCTTATAGCTAGGTCTGTTATACGGTTATTTCTAAATGTCTCGGAGAACATTATAAATGACTCATACCTGAAGTATGACATCAACGAAAGTTCTGACAATACCCATTCAGTGGCATCTAAATTAAATAAATTGATCACCATATACAAAGTTCAATGGTTGAATATTATGATTTATAAGTGTCAAATAAATTTGAAAACTCGAAGTTTTCTCAAACAATCATGAATGGAAAATCATGATAAATACCATATAGCTCCAAAAGAGCATTGATCTTGTTACCTGAAGTAACAATGACACATATGTATGAATTGACATGGTATTGAACACCAATATCTCATATGACTAGCCAAAAGCAAGTCTTACAAAGTGAGAATGTATATATATTGTTTATTTGACACTCATTTACCCCATTGAAACTTATCACTAACCAGAAGTTAGTTAATCATAAAATGTTTTTCTTTGTGGCATTCGGTCATTCATGTGAAACGATGATGGGCGGGATCATTAACATTCATATAACACACCCACTAAAAGGGACCAGAAGATCCGCTATAAGGGTGACCGAACATATAGGGTCTGTCATCTTGGCAAATCAACAATAAGACCATCTAAATTCAAAGTAAATGCAAAGTCTCTAATGTCTCTTGAATGGATTCAATGAGACAGCTACGGAACATTATCATATAGACCAGTGTAATTCCAAGATTACAGATGCCTCAACACTTTGGTCATATGAAACATAAGGTAGAGAATGTTATCAAAAACATTGTTGAGCATAAGGTAGCTCACAACGACCCAAAAGAGTCGTTAGTCAAATGGGTCCATGCATGTTTGCATTTCGAATTTGACACAATAACATCTCCCTAATTATCTCCAGAAGAGAGTATGTCATTCAAAGGTTTTGAATAAGCAGTATATGTTCCAAGATGTACCTCCTCCAAATGAACTACAATGAGTCCACAAAGAAGTTGAATGATACATGGGGTTTGAGTCCCTATTGTTATCAAATACCTAGAGCTTTATAATGGTGATCAAATGCTCGGTATTTAGGGGGAGAGGAAATTCGACAATTAAGAAAGAGATTACACGGAAGCAACTTCTCTATCATTTCATATCCGCGGATAAATACAAGTGAACCAGAAGTTCAATAAATGAAATGATTATAAGGTTTAGCAAATATGCAATTGAAAGCATTTACTAAAGGCCAAGAAAGTGACAAAGTCACATATACTAGCTCATTTGGAAGTTCCAGAAGTAACTCCAACTCAATGAATATCAAGTGGTTATCAAGTACACCAGAAGTGTTGGAGATCACTAGGCTCTTGGTATACGATTCCCCAGAAGTGGAAAGAGCCTATGAGAATATGATGATCATCAAACAAATAGATGTCGACATCGAAATCATAGTAAAAGAGCTAGAAGGAAGCAATACATGCAAAGATGGATTCATTAAACATGATGAGATTGGACCAGTAGTTCCAACACTGCAAAGTGCAACATCAATTGGTTTTAAGTGGGTGTTCATACAAAATAAAATATAAAGCCAACTTGATTGCACAAAAGCCGACCTATCAAAGGTTATATGGAGAATGGATTCACCAGAAGTGAATATAATTTTGAATCTAAATGTAAATGACGGACGTGGTAGGTGCATACCCATATAAATGGAAATGATCGATTGAAAATGCCTGAAGCATTATTGTCAAAGTCATGTCATATGCAATTGGTTGAAGATCCTTATAAGAGTACCAGAAGTACCTATAATTGTGAAAATGGTGACATTGCATTAGGTCCCGAAGTACCATACAATGTTGTACTCTTTCCCTTGATCTTGGTTTTTATCCCATTGGGTTTTTCCAAGTTAAGGTTTTTAATGAGGCAACTTAGACACCATTTAATACACTAGATCCCCCATGATCAAATGGCACATTGGGTTCTGAAGTGCCTTATGTTTGTGCATTGAAAGCAGCTCAACGCCAGCAAATGAAAGTCAAGCATTTGAAGTCAATTGTAATGTATGAAGACATCTCAACTTACACACGTCAAAGGAAATATTGAGACTCGACTATGCAGCTCATACAGTCAACACCATCAAGAAGTTCAAAGAGCTTACCCGAATGAGAAGACTGCAAGAAGGGCGTTGAATTCAGGGGGAGTATATACGCACTGCGCTCTTTTTTCTTTCGATCAGGTTTTGTCCCACTGGGTTTTCCTGACAAGGTTTTTAACGAGGCAGTATCATCAAAGCGTATCACATGTCATTTGTATTTCTCCTTGTTCCTAGTTTTGGTCCCATTGGGTTTTCTAGGCAAGGTTTTTTTAATATGACAGTTTTGTATTATTAGAGATGTTTATCCAAGGGGGAGTGTTATAATATTATTATTATTGTGATGGATAAACTCTAGGAAACCCTAGTTCCATTGTATACACCTATATAATGGGTCCTTTGGAACCCTAATAAGACATCCGTTTCTCTCCTATTCTCTGCGCCTCTCTTCTCTATTCTTACGGTTTATCACAAAAACATATATATAGTTAAAATAAAATAGAGTAAAATTTAAGGTGTGAGATTAATCATGAATGTATGTGGTTGTATAGATTTTTCATATGTCATAGATATAGGTTTCCTTTATTTCCTTCTTTTCCTTTTTAATACTAAAATCACCCCATATCCAATCCAAACACTTCTACAACTCTAAATGTACTTCATTTTTAGTACTCGAATTAACTCGCGATCAATTAATGACATAGTTTAATTTCCTACACTCTATCTAATTCTCCAATTCAAGAAAAAATGAAAGTGATTTTTTTACTCTTAAAATTCTATGCAAGAAAAATATCACATATATATATACTAGTCTTTTTTTTTGGTCAGATGTACTAGTCATTTGGAAATCAAGAAATAAATCCTAATGGTCCAACCTTACCATCTAATTTTTACACATATCAAAAGTAATTGTAAACTGATAAAATCCACACACACACACAAAAAAAAAAAAACACCCAACCAATTTCATGGTCACTACTCAATACATTAGCATGGGCTGAAATAATCAATGATGGCAATCAAGAACAACATACCAGAAATCAGTTTTTATCATATTCTAAAGATTGTCAAGACTCCATCAATGCAAAAATGAATTTAGGCTTAGTTGTTTCATGTATCAGGCTTGGCCTTTTGCCTGCTGTATCCAGACCAAAAACATGAAAACCCCATTAAAGGCAAACACAAGGAAAAACACATATGCTTGAAGAAGAAGAGGAATTTTTTTTTTTTTTTATTTATTTTGTTAATGATTAATATGAAGAGGAAGAAGTTGCATTTAAAAGGGAGCATAAAAACCTAATTCAAAGCCGAAGGGTCCCTCTATCACCGTTTTACATAAAATCATACTACAACCCTAGCTACTAATAGTACTACTGCCACTGTCCTAGCTACCCTTATGCAGTGGACCATTTGAACCAAAAAGAAAAAAAATTAATACTCCGTAATATATAATAATGATGAAATAACATTTAACCACTCAATTTATATAGGTTAGAAAAATTAATTCGAGTTCATTTAGGTGGGGGAAACGTCGGTGATCCACACGTTATTGACACTCGTGGTGAGTTCCAATTCTCCATCGACTTCTCTGCTTACAAACGTCTTGTAATTTGTGTTATGTGTACGGTTTGTATTGACAGTTCTCCGTCTGCCGACTTGGTCGGTCATCGAGTTTCAAGTTTACCTGAATTCGAATTTTTACCTAATAAAAAAAAGCTATAACCTTTATATTTGTCCTCCTTTTCATTCATTTGATTGTACCATAGCGATTAGTCCATCTGTCGATTATTTCAAACTTTGAATTTACTTGACACACAGGTGGTGTCAGAGTCAGAGTGTCAGATATTCCAAATCCTTATCTTGTTTTATAAAAAAAATCACCCTTAATTTCAAACCTTTCATGTAACTACCATTAGTTGGTGCTTTGTTCTCCAGGCTAAAATTTTATAAATTACGGAGTATGATATATTTTCCATAACATAACGAAAATTATGATAGTTTATACTATGAGTTATATATTTATATGTTTAAACCCACCTGGAAATTAACAGCTAAATGAAGAAAATTTAATACTTAGTGTGTTATTAAACAATTTAATAACTCTATTTGTAGCATTAATGTACCTTAATTATATAACTTTATAGGTTTTTTAACTATCCAGAGTTTTTAATTTTACTCATACAAATTATTAACAACTTTTAAACCTTTGTATATTTTGGTGCTGACCTGTAAACAAAATATAAATCATGGACGTTCAAATGAAATTTGCAATTTATAACTAACTGTACAATAAAAATTATTACTGTACAAAGAAACCATCCTACATGGATATCAAATTAAAACAATAATAAAAACCTAAGTTAGTTAAGATGGAGTGAGTACAAAACTGACAATGTAGAAACACAGAGAAAATGAAATTTACAATTTGTGGCCATTTTGTGCAACTTCGCCTAAACAGAGGCGGTTTACTGCTATTCATTAAAAAATAAGTAAATGGAAGAAGTATAAATCCATGGAGTTTTAAACTTGGAAGAGAGAGGGAGGAGGGTGTGACCAGGCCATGTGTGCAGAAATCCAGGCATGAAAACATCAATTTGCAATTACTTCCCTATTTAATGTTCCCAACTGCATCCCCGCCCTCCCCTTCTGCTCTACACTCCCCTCATTTAATGCCCTCTCTCTCTCTCTCTCTCTCTCTCTCTCTCTCTATTTCTCTCTCTCTCAATCTCACACCAGTAGTTGCATTTGTGTAGTACAGTGAAACATTGAATCAAACCCACCCCCACCCCCTCCACCACCACCCCTAACCTTCAATTTCTTCAATCAATTCTCTCACTTTTACCATTCCTTGTAAAAAGATTGGGGATTTCATCTCTCTGGTAAGGCAAGGGTTGATGCAGGACCTTGGCCTGTCAGCACTGTATTCAATGTGATGTTTCAGCATTTTCTTGAATTTTGGAGGAGGTGAAAGGAAATCCATGAAGAGGTTCAATAATCTCTTCTGGGTCCTTGACAAACCCAGGAGGAAAGATTGGGTTTTTATCAGTTTTGATGCTACCCATTGATGTTTGAATTGGGTGTAAAAATGCAGCGCCTGAATTTAGGGATTTCCCCATCCGGGTTTTGTGTTTTTTATGGTAAGTATTTCTCCCCCTCTAAAATACTCCTTTATGGATTCCAAGGGTGTGTAGTAATGTTGCTATGGTGAGGATTTTAGGGCTTCACATTTCACATACATTTTTTCAGTTGTGTGAGTAAATGGACTGCCATGGGAGTGTATTCACCAGCTTTCTGATATGGGTCTTGAAGATCTACACTAGGAAAGGCCAATCTGTAGCACCAAAAGCCCTAGCTTTATTAGTTCTTGTTTCATCTGATGTGTGGTTTTTGGCATCTGGGTTAGGCTCAATGTCTTCAATTGCCATCTCCTATGGCGAGAATGGACCTGTGTTTTGTGGGTTGAAATCAGATGGGTCACATCTTGTGAGCTGCTATGGTTCCAACTCAGCCATCATCTATGGCACCCCATCTCACTTCCCCTTCCTGGGTCTGACTGCAGGTGATGGGTTTGTTTGTGGGTTGTTGCTTGAATCAAATCAGCCCTATTGTTGGGGAAGTAGTAGCTACATACAAATGGGGGTGCCTCAGCCTATGGATAAAGGGGCTCAGTACTTGGAGATCAGTGCTGGTGACAACCATTTGTGTGGGTTGAGGAGGAAGCAGTTATCCCAAAATGGTTCCAAGGGCTCTTTGGTTGACTGTTGGGGCTATAATATGACATCTAATTTCGCTTTTGATGCGGAGATTGGTTCAATTTCAGGTGGTTCTGAGTTCAATTGCGGTCTTTTCTCGCAGAACAGATCGGTTGTCTGCTGGGGAGATGAGACAAGTAGCCGGGTTATCAGCCTGATCCCGAAGAACAAGAGGTTTGAGATGATTGCAGCTGGTGGGTATCATGTCTGTGGGACTCTACAAGGGGTTGATTCGCGGGTTTTGTGTTGGGGGAGGAGTTTAGACATGGAAGAAGAGATCAATGCCGGGTACTCAGGTAAAGGCAATGTTGATTTAGCCCCTCCATTTCCGATGCTCTCGGTTGTTGGGGGCAAGTTTCATGCCTGTGGGATCAGGAGCTTTGATAGGAGTGTTGTTTGTTGGGGGTTTCAGCTCATGAAGGGCACACCACCCCCTACTGGTGCTCGAGTGTATGAGATTGCAGCCGGAGACTACTTCACTTGCGGCGTCCTTGCTGAGAAGTCGCTCTTGACTATCTGTTGGGGTTCCGGTTTCCCTGCTTCGCTTCCCTTGGCAGTCTCTCCTGGCCTATGCAAATCTACACCTTGCAATCCCGGTTTCTATCAGTTCAATAACTCGGGGGGAGCTACCTGCAGTAACCCGAATACACGGATTTGTCTGCCTTGCAGCAATCGGTGTCCTAGCGAAATGCAGCCAAGCGGTCAGTGCAATTCAGACTATGATAGCCAGTGTGTGTTCAACTGTTCGAGCTGCGTGTCAAAGGAATGCAGCTCTAACTGTTCTGCATCGTTGAGCTCCGGTGAATCAGACCGAAAAAAGGCAGTCCATGTGAAGTTTTGGGCTCTTCACTTCCCGGAGATTCTCGTGGAGGCTGCATTCGCCGTGTTCTTGATCTTCATTGTGTCCTTGACTGCAGTGATCTATGTTCGCTGCAAGCTTCGAAACTGTCGTTGTTCAGACGAGAAGCTGATGCCGAACAAAGGCAGCATTGTGACTAAAGATAAGATCCGTCCTGACCAGCTGGAAGAGCTTAAGCTCAGGAGGGCTCAGTCCTTCTCCTACGCGGAGCTGGAGAGAGCAACCGAAGGCTTCAAGGAGTCATCTGTAGTCGGGCGAGGCAGCTTCTCGTGTGTCTTCAAAGGGATCCTCAAGGACGGTACAATGGTGGCTGTCAAGAGGGCGTTAATGTCATCCGACATGAAGAAGAGCAGCTCAAAGGAGTTCCACACCGAGCTCGACTTGCTCTCGAGGCTCAACCATGCCCATCTCTTGAACCTCCTCGGATACTGCGAGGAAGGCCGGGAAAGGCTCTTGGTGTACGAGTTCATGGCGCACGGATCGCTCCATCAGCATCTCCATGGCCAGAATGCAGCCCTAAAAGAGCAACTAGATTGGGTCCGGAGGGTCACCATCGCCGTCCAAGCAGCTAGAGGGATCGAATACTTGCACGGATATGCTTGCCCGCCCGTGATTCATAGAGACATCAAGTCTTCCAACATCCTAATCGACGAAGAACACAATGCACGAGTATCCGATTTCGGCCTATCCCTATTGGGACCAGCTGATAGCAGCTCTCCTCTAGCCGAATTGCCGGCTGGGACTCTCGGGTACCTAGACCCGGAGTACTATAGGCTACACTATCTAACAACCAAGTCGGATGTCTACAGCTTCGGAGTGTTGCTTCTCGAGATCCTTAGTGGCCGAAAGGCAATCGATATGCAGTTCGAAGAGGGCAACATAGTGCAATGGGCAGTGCCATTGATCAAAACAGGCGAGATCTCGAGCATCCTAGACCCGGTTTTGAAGCCACCACCGGACCCAGAAGCGCTCAGGAGGATCGCGAACGTGGCTTGCAAGTGCGTGCGAATGCGAGGCAAAGACAGACCGTCGATGGAGAAGGTGACAACCGCGCTAGAGAGAGCGCTCGCGTTGCTGATGGGCACTCCCTGCAGCGAGCAGCCGATCCTACCGACTGAGGTGGTGCTCGGTAGCAGCAGGATGCACAAGAAGTCGTCTCAGAGGTCATCGAATCGGTCTGAGACCGACGTGGCTTCAGCTGAGGACCAGAGGTTCGAGTTCAGGGCGCCGTCCTGGATAACCTTCCCGAGCGTCGCGTCGTCGCAGAGGCGGAAATCATCGGTGTCGGACGCCGATGTCGACGTCAAGAACCCCGAAAACAGGAACCTGGGGAGTGGGAGGAATGCTGCTGCAGCTGAAGGACTGAGGAGTTTGGAGGAGGAGATTGGGCCTGCTTCTCCACAGGAGAAGCTGTTTTTGAAGCATAACTTTTGATGGGTAATTTTATGACCAAGATTTGGTTGTTAATGAAGTCATCTTTGGTTCTTATTGGAACCCATTTACAACCTTATTTGTCTGCATTGATCAAATGTTGTATAAATGGTAGTATGAAGAGGTTTTTTATCTTTTTTTTTTGGGTTAAACAACCTTAATTAGTGCCTTGTGCTTGTATCCTGCATTGCTATCAGAGAATGAAACTGTAACTTTATTTCATTCTTTCTAAATTCCTCATGTAATTTTTCAGTTGTTCTAATCTAAATAGAACACTTTATAAGAAAGTTAAATCCTTTTTCTTTGACATCTATGTTTTCATTTTAAATGTTGTTAATAAGAACTCTATTGATAAAGAGCTATAATTATACAGTAAATGAGAGAAAAAGTCAGTTTTGAGCAGAACTAATCATTGAACAAATCATTGTTTGAGAGAAAAAGTCATTAGACAAAACTAATCATTGAACAAACTATATTTGGAAAGATAAAGTATTAAAGGACTCATCTAGTCATATTAACACATTTTTTTGCAATAAAATAACTTAATTAGAAGTTTAAAAGTTTCAACATTTTAATATTCTTGACCATTTACATATACAATGTATTTAAACTACTTATTTAAAAGTGAAAAGATTCACTAAAAGAGACAATTATTTTTTTTGGTAAACTAAAAGAGACAATTAATGCTCAATGGAAAATGGCTTAAAAAGTCAATTATACATATGCAGAGGGAGTACATCTATTGTTTAACCAATGGAGCAAACATCGCTCCATCATGAATTTAATGTTTCCACTTTTAAATAAATTTATTAAAATTTCTACATTGAGATTTAAAAAATCTTTCCCAATATAATTCTTTTTAACATAGGCTAGAAAGACAGTTCTAATATCTGTTGAACTTAACTAGTAACAATTTGGAATATGATTTTGGGAAAACTATCATAAAATCACACCCGCCCAAACTATATGTAACAACCCGACTCGATGTGATAATATCTGAATCCGAAATGACCCACAAACACAAAAATCTGGAGGTAGAAAAAACAACCATTAGGGTCAGGATTTCAAAATCACCTGCTGGTTCAAAGAAGAAAAACTCATAATTGCAATTGCAAGTGATTTCCACCCTCAACAAGAACAGAAGATTATTCGTTCAAGAAGAAGATATGCATCATCTGTACAAGATATGTACGGTTCAGGCAATCCGGAGTTTCAAGCTATATCTATATACATCAGAAATTTTTACTTCAACAACTGAAGAAATATCAAGGACAAAAATGCAAGGCCAGAAACCACGCTAAGTTGCACACACTTCTAGCAATACGTGAATCAGTCGTGTTACTTTGCTCCTGCTCTAGCTCACCAACTCGGACTATAAACAACTGCACCTGCGTCATGGGGGGAAAGACGGGGATCGTGTATGAGGGACGTTTTGTATTCTTAGGCTTGTTGACACTTTCTTAGCTCCAGGTCAATAGGTTTCTGAACTGAGTTGCCATGGCCTCCTGAAGAAATTTAACGAGTTCCTCTCTCTCCACTTCCTTCTCCTTTTTATTATGCTCAAGGTAGCGAACCTGGCCACACATTCAAAGATGAAAGAATCTGTTGCTATGGCGATTAATGATGAAGTGCGGGATTATCATCTATTTACCAGATTGTGAAAGTCTTACCTTGACAGAATCCTTGAAAGAGAAACCTGAATCAGTTATGATAACAAGACATTTGATGTCGTTCTCATTTGCGTATTCATACTGCTCTGTGAGGCTTGGATCCGATGTCGGTACAAATCCAGCCTGATGAATAGAGAAAACATTAGATACGTAAACCCATTTTTTTTGTCTGGTCATTTTTCTGTCAAGAGTTCTATAACCTTGAGACCAGCTTCCCATAGCTCAGCTGCTAGCTCCATACGTTCCTTGAGTAAACCACCCCCGCCTTTTGAACATACAAGAACATGAATAGTAGGCTCCATCCTGCGTCAAGTAGGTCATCTATAATTAATAAATGACTAGAAATGATTTTGTCACATCTCTATTGGCCATAAACTAAGGGCAAATAGACCAGAAAAGCCATATGTAAGATGAAGCACCTAAAAGGTCGAAAATCCGAAGGGGAATGCTTGATGATTGTCTCCAGTGCAATACTCGTTCCAACAGCACCAGGTGGAGATGATCTCTGGAAAAAAAAAACAATGACAAAAAGATGAACATAAGTACATAGGTAACCACATATTAGCAATAATTTCCCCTATGACATACAAGTATACAATCTAACATGCAAAATGGCGGCTTTCATATTTCACAAAATTTCCATCTAACTTCTAAAGTTGAGCATGATACTGTCATCAAAAAAGAAAAAGTTGGGAATGATATTGATAGAATAGATAATATTTATATGTTATCAACATTCTTCTTTCAGCTCCCCTCTTTCTGAATTAAGTGCATGTAAAGGGTGTGTCCATATCAAGGAAATTTTTTTCCTGCAGCTTTCTGCAAATATAAAATTTCAGATTCTTTCTATGCTCCTTCAGATTGCCATGGCAGCATGGATTAGGATGTTCGTCTCAAGTTTCATTTCATTAGATTCCGATTTACCCAAAGAGATCCACTTCGTATAAATTGTCCCAAAATTCTTATTTAGAACTTAGAAGTCCAAAGTCTCCACAAAGATGACATGATTGATGTCAATGATTCCATTATTTAGTCGTGGATTAAAATTGAAACTATCAATTAAACAAATAAATAGACAAAGAATGAAAAGAATTGGAGTTGGACAAATGCAACTGCACAAGTCATGTAATATGCGCCATCCTTTTATAGCCAAGGATAAAACTCCCCAAGCTGAAGAAACCAAATCATAATCAAGAAAATGACAAAGTTTACCAGCAAAACATCAGACAGGGACATCTCAATATAATAGTAAATTCTTGAAATATATTTTCAGGAAAATGAGACCGGAGAGCTTAATTTGGAAATTCTACAAGAAAAAAGCAAAATAAAGAGGACCTACATGTTCATACTCCCATGTTTTTCGAAGTAGGTGATCATATCGACCCCCAAGTGCAAGAAGGGCCCCATCGCTAGGTATCCCAGGGGATTCCTTCCTCAAATATACCTACATAAGAAAATAAACAGTAAATCCCCAAAAGAAATGGAACATAACTAGCAAAATACAGGCATCATGACAGTGGACATCATTATGCTCTTGTTGTATTTAGAACTTTCAAATAAATAACTTCCATAAGAAAATAAACAGTAAATCCACTAGCTTCATAACTCTAGCTTGAATTATTAGTGAAAAATGAACATACAAGCCTAGAAATTTCTTCTAAAGGTAAAGGTTCACATGCCTGGAAAAACAAATCTCGGTGATAGCTCTCAACGGGTGGCATAAGGGCATCAATATAGACATTTGCTTCTATCTTCCAGACTCTTAAAAAATTGAAGAGTTCTGACAATTCATCAAGTGCTTTCCTTGTAGATTTATCTACATTAAAGATGTTAGAAATATGCAATAAATTTGTCAACCTTGGTAGGACAAAGAATTCATAACAGAACTACTGGTGACTGACCTGCTGGAAGTGCACCTCTCAACCTTGGTAGAGCCTGATCAGCTGTAGCACAAAACCTTGAACTTACATTTTGTAATCTATTCACTACTGCTTCTGCTAAATTAAGTTCCTGAAAACAAAAGGGGAGGGAAAGTTAACCACATGAAGTAATAAACCCAGTACAACCCCATTCGGATAATTCTTGCTATCAAATGCATTTTTTTCCAACAAAATGGGATAAATTTCGACTGTATGATGTTAATGCGAGACCCAAGCATGTCAGCAATACTATTATGAATTCTGCAACTAGTTGCATATACTTAGGAGTTATCATAAAGCAACCAGATGAAGAAACAATTATAGTATATAACCCACTTATTGCAATCTTGAAAAGAACTCAACAGTTTCAACATAAAGGATGTACATGGTCAGCACCATGAAAAGTAAAAATGAAACTGAGAATCGTATACAGCTACTATCAGAAAGAGAACATTGATTAGCTTTTCAAGAACAAGACCTAATTTAGTTGAATAAGAGGCATGGGTGCGGAATTTGAATAGTAAATTGACAATATAATGTCCCAACAAATCTACACACCTGAAGAAGTTGACGCCTAATTACAACCCATCTCGACTTGCGTGCTGCGGATTGAGGGCGCAAATTACCCATCAAAGAAAGAAGCTACATTGCAGAATAGGAGAAAAAGCTTCAGCAAATTACTTTCCATAATGTCCACCCCACATGTTATATTGGTGTTTGAATACCATACCTCTGCCACTTTTAGTCTATATTCAGACTTGATTCCAGTCCAACACCATATTGCCTCCAGTAGATTGCCATGATTGAGATGAATATCACATGAATCAGACTGAAAAAAGTTCGCCAAGATATCCATTGTTACCTGGATAGAAAGTGATACATAAGTAACAAAGGATAAAGCTTTTTCAGGAGCAAGAAACAGTAAAATCTGTATCTCCCATTTGCTTTGATATGTAAAATGCATCTCTCTCTCTCTCTCTCTCTCTCTCTCTCTCTCTCTCTCTCTCTCTCTCTCTCTCTCTCTCTCTCTCTCTCTCTCTCTCTCTCTCTCTCTCTCTCTCTCTCTCTCTCTCTCTCTCTCTATATATATATATATATATATATATATATATATATATATGGGGAAATTACAGAAAACCACCCCTTAAATATGGGTGTTTTCACTTAACCACCCCTTAAATTCAAAATTACAGAAAACCACCCTTTAAATGGTTTTTACTTACAACTCACCACCCCTTCATCTATTTTCATTAATTTATCATTACATATATTATATTTTAATATCTTTAAACTCAAATTTGATTATAAATATGTTCAAAATTTGAATTTAAGGGTTTGATTATATTTTAGTGATCATTTTATTTATTTATAATAAATAGTTAATAATTTTCAACTTAAAATATGAATTTGATCCATTTTATTTGTCATATGTAACTTTTTTGCTTTAAATTTACCTAAATTTAAAAAAAAATAGGTGATCAATTAATCATATAACTTAAATATAATTATTAAGATAATAATTTTAGGCTATATTTATTATTTTTTTAAAAATAAATAAAATTATCACTAAAATATAATCGAGCCCTTAAATTAAAATTTTGAATATATTTATAATCAAATTGAAGTTTAAAAATATTAAAATATAATATATTTAATGATAAATTAATGAAAATAGATGAAGGGGTGGTGAATTGTAAGTAAAAATCATTTAAAGGGTGGTTTTCTGTAATTATTAATTTAAGGGGTGGTTAAGTGAAAACACCTATATTTAAGGGGTGGTTTTCTGTAAATTTCCCTATATATATATATATATATATATATATAGAGAGAGAGAGAGAGAGAGAGAGAGAGAGAGAGAAATATATATATATATATATATATATATATATATATATATATATATATATATAGAGAGAGAGAGAGAGAGAGAGAGAGAGAGAGAGAGAGAGAATGCGATTATAATGGGGTATCAAGTGAACTGCAATAATCAAACTGATGGAATACGGAAAAATGAAACCAGAATAAAGACCAAAATAGCCACCAGGATCAAGAGACCTGTACAAGCTTCTGGAAATCGTAGTGATTTCTTTATCTTAGCCAGCAAGCCCAGCAAAGTTAGTACTTTAGGTTGACTCCATGGCAAAAAAAAGTCACATGATGTGAACAGAACCAGGGAAACAGGTTCACATAAATTAGAATACAACCAAAGGGTTTCTATATATTGAAGTAGCAAAATCAAGTACCTTGATAGCCTCTGCTTCCGTTAATGCTGGTGCACCACCAATAATATCAAAATCTCCCTGAAATTCAACCACAGTAATGTAATCAACATTTGATTGAAATATATTAAGTTTTTCTTTTAATTAACATACAACAGAGATGTAAATCATGGAAGGATATATAATAACATTACCTGAAGGTAGCGATTAGGAGGTGAATGACCGATGGCTCTCCTGTAAACATAGGATATGTCATATCTTTTGAAAGTTGATATCTGCAAACAGATAATATGACCTTGATAAGCATATTACAAATATTATACTAAAGCAGCGTAACAATTAACATCCTCTGATACCTGGTTTGAAACCATCCATTTAACAAACGGTGACCGCAGCTCATGACAAAGTACAATCATGTCACCACCATGAGTTAATACCTTGACGGTTTTCCTTTCTCAACAAGAAGAATATATAACATTATTATAAAACGGAAATAGTACATCAGTAAAAATCAAATATGTGGTTGCCAGAAGCAAGACATACCTGTTTAACTCTGGATAATCATCCAATAAATGCATTGGTAGAATCTCCAAATGTTTTGCACAGTGTTGTTTAAATACTTCCTGTGTCACATTGGTAACATGATCACGAACTAAAGTGCCTATATGTGAATATTGAGCTGATGAATCACTCCCAACTAATTTTCCAGCATTTTGATGATTGGTTCTCAAACTTATCATCTCCTCATCAAAGATAGAACTGACGACTCTATCGTAGATAGTTGTATCCTCTGAAGTTTGCATGGTCCTTAAAAATTCTGCAACAAGCAAATTGAAATAGTGCATCACAATCCCAATTAGCATGATGGTACTTCCATGAGTCAAAAGTAAAAACATTTTAGACTAGTATATCAAAGTAAACTTAAATGACTATTTAATATTTACAGAAAGTGAACAGCAAACAGTTCTATCACATTCTTTGAACTTTGTTGTCTCTGACTTCATTAGACATGTCAGAAATTTGCTGATTATTCGTTTAAAAAAACATAACACTAGTGAAAAGTAGCTTATAGTTTGGTAAACGACACATAGATATGGATACATATCTAATTGAACTAATGGCTAATAACATAGGATTAAGACTAATGTGTACAAGGGTACTCGTGTATCTTAAACTACATGACGTACACTTAGATTTGTGTTTTGGGTAGCTTTCATTTTGGTTCCATGGCTAGGCCATAGACTATTTTGTAGTATCTGTAAATGTTCATCGTTAAAATCAGGGCAAGCCCTGTATAAATGTCATTTTGATCATTTATAATATTTTTATATCTGGATCATAAAAAAAATCCAGCTCATCTTAGAAATTTGAGACGTTTGAGAGAGCATAAGGATTGAATGGTCTAGCACTAGTGGCAATATTTGTTCCTTGTAATAGGATATATTTCACAAGAGATAGAATCCGAAATTGTATATTCAAATGCCAGCAGATCTTAAGTGCAGGTCAAGAATTGCAAACCAGATAAAATATGGGGCCAACATTAAGGGTAAATGTGCCACTTAAATTTATAGGAATGGAGTGGAAAACGTGTTATAGTTTGCATTTTGACAAAGAGAACCACTCAAATCTTGGGAAGATGCTTGCAAAGAAGGCAGCATCTATTATGAGGGTTGTCTAGTCTGAAATAGACATATAACTGGCTGCACGTAGTAAAACTCAGACATGTCAAATAATGGTTTTCATTGCCTAAAGGAGACTAATGGATAAGTAAATCACAATGAAAACTTTTATATTTGGATGCATATCTACTGCAGATAACAGTGGCTGATTGGCTGTCAAAGAATAGTCTAATTAAAGTAATATTTCGAGGCAAAATTGTTAAAGAGATCAAATTCTTGAATAAAAAGATATTGAATGATAATATGAAAACTTTTATATTAAAATTTCAAAATTAAAGATTAATTTTACGCATAATTTATTTGGCATCTTTCATTTCCTATGACCTTGTATTGTATTGTGGTCACAACATCCAACATGTTTTCTTTTGTTGATATTCACACAACTTTAATATCATTAAGAATAAATAGCAACAATAGTCTTATCAATAACTTACTGTCTAACAACTGATACTCCATGCGAGGCGGAAATGCATTTTGAAGAAGTTCAGTGGCAGATGGACGATCTGAAGGACTAGGAGCCATTAAGCTTCGCAGTAAGGAAGCTTGCTCTGGGAATTCAGCCACCCAAGCTGCAGGGAGTTCTCTTTTTTGCTTCAGATCTGAAAGAACTATATGCCTCTCCATTGCTGTTCCAAATGGATTCCACAGTTCAAAAAATAAAATTCCCAAACTATACATGTCAGCCTGCAAAAGAATATGGCAAATCTTTCACATTGTATAATTAATGAAAAAGAACTAGAGACAATCACTCAAATAACACCAAACTTATGGGCTAATATTTCAAACATGAACACACTTTCTCATCAATCTTTGGCCATCCTTGCTCGATCTCAGGTGCAGTGTAAAAATAGGTGCCAACTTGGCCAGTACCATCAATAGAAACAGCCGGCACTTCTGATGGAAATACTTGATCCTGATCCAGCTGTTCACGCTTCAAGAACTTAGCTGCAACAGATGGCTGACATCAGAGAGCTATATATCCTACAAAACTTTAGGTTTGAATTTTTAATATATAAGAATGCATAACCAATCACAACTCCATTATCAATAAGAAATCTCCAAGACACAAATGTAATATGTGTGTGCCACTTATGTATATTTCACAAATTATTGTAGGTGTGGAGGTTGAATAGCCAACCATTGGGGGGGGGGGGGCGCATGGTGGTCAATGTAACAGGGGAATGAAGGGCAGGATGATGCATTGGCAGAGGAATTACATTTTTCGTTTTTCAGATTTAGCTGTTTGTTAACTCTAAAAAATGATGTAAAAGGGATACTGGCTTTTTGAACTAAAAACTTAAAATGTAAAATAGTGCCCCAGTAATCCTCTAAATGAAAGTGAAGCAAAATGCTGATTTTATGTATATCTTGTGCTGCTCATGTGATATTGGCAAACCTTAAGGTGAACTATTGTTTGTGGATCATGTCAAGGCTCAAGGGGGCAAATTTCAGTTACAAGCTACAACTACAAGTAACCTCTGGCAAAGTACTCAACTCATGTAATAACTAACGAGTTGTCATCCTCTTTCCCTAGTAGTTAAAACCAAACTAGAGCTACGAACCTTCAATTGCTTAAAGTTGGACAAATCGAGAGGAGAAGATGATCATACCAAGGCCAAAATCACCAATCTTGATATCATTGCGAGCATCAAAAAAGATGTTATTTGGAGTCAAATCACGATGAATGATTCCTTGTCCATGTATGTGGGCTAGACCTTCGACGATTTGACGGAACAAATGCCACGCTAAGTCCTTGTCGAAGTAATTATACGATTCAAGGAGCTGACGAAGAGTCCTTCAGAACATCAAAAAAATTTATGTTAGTTGTCTTACAAAAAGGATACCCACATTAGTAACCATTACTACATTAGATCTACTTGATCAACCAAGTAGATTTGGCTGTCAGTCAAACTTCTCTGAATCTATGTCCATATAATATGTATGGAAGAGACATAAGAAGGAAACTCCTTGTTAGGATACTAGAAGATAATCATTCTCATGAAACAAGCATTACTGAAGTTTTGACGGACAAAAGATTGCACCCCGGGTCCTATCTATAAATTAGATTAGAATAGTTACAACTTACAAAAATAGTTTCATATGACTGATTATTGTTTCAAGAATAAAGATTTCTCCTATCTATAAATTAGATTAGAAAAGTCCTTTCTTTGCTACAAATAAGACAGAAGAATATCATTAGGTTTACCCTCTTCTTCCCCATTTAAGTTACAACAAGGACAGGCTTTGTATATAGCACCAATCAATACAAACCTATATAAAGAAATAAGCATGAGATTGTAGCCAGTAGCTCTTAAAACAGCATCTCATTGATAAGCTTCTTGGCCATAAAGCAAACGAAAAGAGTGTCACTCCCATAATATTAGATCAATCAGGTACTGAAAGGAAAAGATGGATGGAAAAGTTTTCAAAACAGATAATGAACTGATGTAATCAATTGCAAAATAAAAATCCAACCTTGGGCAATATTCCATCTGGATGTACAAATAAGTTGATTCAACCTTGTTTTCATGCTCACTAACCCCAGATGAGTTCCCATCCTTATAGCTAAGAGTAGAGCTCATGGCAGTCCTCGACCCCAAGGTGCTTTCTCCACCAAATTCCAGAACTCCTGTTTCAAACCATGCCTGGTAAATAAATAAATTAAAAGATTTTAGGGGAAGAAAATGTGAGCACCAACGAGAGAAATGGTGAAAATAATTTCATCAGTCAAGGCTTTTTTCAAGGGGGGTAGTGGAACCATAAAACAGACAGTAACAGTTTTGCAATTTGTCATGAAATACAGGAAATGCTCTGGTCATGAACTTCTTTGTATGGAAAGAATAAGAGAACTATAAAAGACTTAATGACCTGCTCCAGTAAATCCCATCAAAACCTTCAAACAAGCATCAAAAGTTCCATTTATTTTCAAGGTGTGATACAATACTCAAATCTGGTGATGAAGCCAATAATCTGCCTTATGCATATTTCAAAGCCAAGTTTCAAGGTTACTAGCTGGTGGCATTTAGAAATATGAGATTTGATTTTTTTTTATTGAGCCGTGTCACTCACAGAAGATGCATTGAGGATTCACCGTACTCTGCAAGTTTATGGTAGCATGGGGAATATGATTTATAAAGGGAAAGGGTTCAGTTCAACAGCAAACACCAAGCATATCCCAAACACATGCTGTCATTGCAAAAGAGTGAGGAAAACTCCATGTGACAATAAGAACAAAGTTTACCAATTATGTTTAAAATATAACCTGATAGTAGCGGACAACATGCTGATGCTGCAAACGAGCAAGTGTTGCTACTTCCCTGACAGAGTACGCAAAAAAAAAAAAAAAATACTCTGCAGTAATCCTAGACTTAAAGTATACATATATGACAAATCGAATGTGTTAATCAACAGCAGTCGCAGAACAGCAATGCTTTCAATTAATGCATGTAAAAAATAGCAATTCGTGAGCAAAATGCAAGGCACTTGTAGAGATCAAGCATTCTAGAGAAAAAAAACATTTAGACTAGCCAAAAAAAAAAACTAAAGAGGGTTCTGATGGAACAAAATAATCAATGGAGATGCCTTAGTAGGATTATCACCCAAAGGAATAAAAACATTAGATGCTGCAATCATTCCAAGTGTGTTTGGTTCATGAATGTGAATGTGAATGTGAAGTAAAAACGCTGAAAAGTGACTAATAATTACATATATAAATATAAACAGCTAGAGCATAACCTATATAAATAGGATAATAATAACATGCAAGCATGGTCGCAGTCATGGTAACAATTTTCATTGTGGTTGTAGATAGGAAAAATAAAGGCTATGTTCGGTATACACACTTATTGTTCCTATAGTAAGTGATAAGGCCTAAAAAATTAATTGAGTGATAATGTGCTGATACGGATATCTTATGGGTACATGAATGCTTTGCCAAACAGCCCCAACGTCTAATGGGAGAACATGTTTAGTCAAAATAGCTAAATGTGACCGTGTTAGGTAACGATTAATTGTAATTGTAATCAAAACATCTGGCAGATTCTGGATACACCTCCTACCCCTCACAAAGACACAAATACAGCATCCATTCGACCATCATGCTGTCAAAGACTCAAAATATCCACTTCATTACCAGAGCATCTCCAAACACATCTTCTAGAAATATCCAATATTCCGGACCTCTCTCCAGTTCCAAGTTCCAACCAGCAACCACCCCTTTACCTTTTTGGTCTCTCTATCATCCTCTGTATTTATAAGGCAATTGAAGGCATGGTCAGGGCTTATCTAACCTAACTGAGACCTGGTCAACGACAAAGGCTAGTGACAATTAGGTTTCAACTTTCGAGAGATAGGAGGAGGTGCCTCTATGAAGAAGATAGGAAGATGTACAGGTTGAGTTCAATTTTGGTTCTTTCAAAAATGATTTTTTGAATGCACAGTCACAAAATCAAATATAGACAGGCCTATAAATGCAATTACAGCTGAAAGTGTAATTGAACGCCATTTACAATTGTCAGTTGGCAATATGCAAACAAGTGACTATGAACAGAAATTACATACATATTCTCTGCACCTGGCTAAATAAATCAAATATAACTTGAATATAAATATAGCTTAAAAATAACTTGAATGACTAAACACTCACTCCCACTCTTACCTAGAATTCCAACATGATTTGACCTCATGATATTAAATGAATATAAATATAACTTGAATGAGCTCACAAAGAAAATCATGATGAGAGCCAGGAGATAGACAGGGATGGAGCAGAGCTATATAATTACGTGAATGGTGGAATAGAAAATAAATAAATAAACAAAAGAAGTGCAACTTGGGGAGGGGCAAGCATACGCAAGTTTGTTCTCTTCAAAAAAAATGCCATTAGCAGTTTAGCACACACTTGCTTAGAATGGTCATCCTTGATCGTCTAAAAGCAGTTCATTTATAAAAGAAAGTGAAAAGGCATTGGAAGATGCAAACGCATCTAAAGTTCAATGTATTGATTCAGACAGAAGATTAGCTACCTTAATATACGATCATCAAGTAGAGGATTTTTGTCCTTAAGGCGAATCTTTTTCACAGCATATTGCCTCCCATCTAATTTATTTTTGCACAGCACAACATAGCCAAAGCCACCGTGACCTGTATCCAAACAGATTCATTGATTGATCAATACAGTTAAACCCATAAGGAAACTACAACCTTTGCAGATATGGCCATATGGGCTCCCAAAGGAAGGCAAGTATCTCACCCAAACCCAAACCCAAACCCAATCAGATTAGTGATGAAAGATACTTTCACTGAAAGTCAACATTTCCCAAAAGCCAAATGCACAAAAATGGCAATAGAAGCATTTGGTCAAAATTGTTGTCTTACCATTACTCTCCACAAACAAATATGCTATATTTCCAAACAATCACCCACATCAATAACTAAACTGAAAGCCCTGAGCATTTCTAGTGATTTGTGCTTGACAAGCATTAAATTAAATCATTCCTGTTTGTAGAGATCCTTGTTCAGGTAAAAAGATAGGTATATCCAATCAGTTGTAGGATTCCATCTAAGAATTTTACCTCCCAAATTCCATCGGTAAAATCTAGTTATTTGACTAGATTTAGGAGAATCTCTCTCTTCTCATGCCACCACTATTATTCTCCCACCTTTATCTGCTGCTAGGTGGGACAAACACCAAAATGGTTACAAGATGCAAAACTCTGGTATTAGGCCCTATTAAATCTCGGTCCTAGATTCTGCTTTCTGCACTAGAGATCATTTTTCATGTAACAATATTTGGAAGATTTTGACTCCATTGGAGCGAACCATCTCCACTTGGAAGGCTCCTACCTTAAAGAAAACCTACATAAACCCTGAATGACATTGGGCAATTTTATTAGAAATTCTAATCTCCCAAAGAGATCTAAGCATCACCTAAGCATCGAGTCCATATGGCAGCAACTCTCTATTGAGTCGTGTTCGACTGAACTAAGCATTATCATTGGCTTTGGCTCATTCAAAGTGTTAAGAACAGGAACAAGATCAGGCCTAAACAACGACCTGACTAGAGCTAGCAAAACCCGACCCGAACCCGAAAATCCGATCCGGTCGACCCGGAACTGATTGTTCTGAACACCGACCCAACCCGACCCATTTTGGACCCGAAATCCGAATAACCGATAACCGAAACCCACCCAAATCCGAATGAACTGATCCCGATTCAACCGAAACCCATTAAGACCCGAACCCGTTACAACCGAAACCCAAAATGACCCGAACTTTAAGGTACATTCTAGCAAATTTTTTAAAATGAATATTGAAATAACTGAAACCCGAGACAACCGAAACCCGAGACAACCGAAATCTGAACCCGACCCAACCAAATGACCAAATTATTAGACATTACCCGAAAACCGAATGACCCGAAACCCGAATAACCCGACTAACCGAACCTGAACCCAATCCGGCCGATTGCCACCTCTAGACCTTACGAGGGGATCAAGTCATAGAGGCACAGGATCGAACCGTCACATGTCAAAGGTAGATTCAATCCTAAGGTGGACAGTACAAGTATACTTGTACCATATCATGATAATTGAACCTTACTAGCAATTATTGAAGGGACTAAAAAGGCAGGGTGTGTCATTATGGGTTAAGGTCAGGTATTGGTTAGGACTATTTTGGATAGGATTGGCATTTGGATTCGGGTCAGGACTTTCCGGGTTTATAATTATTTCAGGTTCCAGGTCAGGTTTGTTTCCACTTCAGAGCAATGCAGATTAGGTTAAGAACTATAATTTACTAATTTAGAATTGAGCGTACAAAATTTTACTTCAGGACATTATAAACTCTTGCGTTCAGTTGTGTTTGGGATTTAGGTATGTTTTGGGTTGGGTTATTGCAGAAAAGCTTTGGATGGTAAGATTGTTGTGAATATGTTTTTGTTGTTGTGAATATGTTGAATCTAAGTAGTATCATCAAATCAAAGAGAAAGAAGGCAACAGATAAGAAGCAGCAAGCTTCAGATCACGAGGGATATATAGTCTTGAATCTGTTGATGTGCGGTAATTATAAAGTAAACGGATGGTTTGCCAAACAGATCCTTGCACAGAGGAATATTCGATAATCATGCATTAACACTTACAACATCTTATAAGTTATAATATCCAATACAAGCATCCAATTCAATATTTTTCTTACCAAGTGACCGCAGCTCCTCAAAGTCATTAAGATATCGTGAACTTAGATGAGAAGAATTGTTCTCTCTGAAATCCAAAACAGGCTCCCAAAACTGTCCAATTTTGGATGTAACCTACAGATAAAATCAGTAAGAGCAGATCGATACAAGATAAGTGCATGGATAAGGTAGGATCAAAAAAGAAGAAACAGAGAGACAGACCATATGCTGGTTGAAAAGATGACCAAATGCCTCACTGTAGAGATGAGATGGCTTGGTAACCATATCTCGGACTGATTCTGGGAGGACCTGGACAGCACCCCCATCAAAACAGTAGCTTACATATATAAATAAATCTTATGCTGACAGAGTGTTAGTAATTACATACTCCCATATTGTAGAGCTCAGATGCTATTTCTGGCAAAGCATCTGCAAGAGGGCTCTTTGAGCCACAAGCCAGGCGAAGAAGATGAGCCTATCAAGAAAATAAAGGGAAAAAGTTTAAGCTTAACATTATGGACAAACACAGGTAAATATCCAAAGACCAAAAATATGAAAATAAAAAGGATAAGGAAAAAACTGGAAATAAAAATAGGATACCATGACCAGATCTCTTTTCTCACTCTGAGATGCTTGACCGTCCAACAAAGAAGTAGAAGAAGATGATGCTGAAAACTCACTTTCTGCATCATTGTCATCATCAGATGGTCCTTCTCCAGCCATGTCAGCAAACATATCCTGGAAAAGTATCAATGCACACCAATATCAGCAATATGGAAACTTCATTAATGTCTGTTGACTCTGTTCTTCTGATTATCCACCTAAATATATTTTTTGAAAATTAAGAGGAAAAAAAAGCCACCAACCCAAATGAAAAAAATAAGAAAAATGTTCAATGCCCACAAAATAAGAAACATGCTTCCTATTGATCCAAGGATTTCAATAGCACATCTATACAAATCTGGTTGAACAAGCACATCTTGTCATCTCCCCAAATTTGATTTCTACATTGTGAATAACAAAGATCAGCAGGTTTATATTATTAATGAATATAGATTTTTCTTTGTTAACCCTTTTAGATTTGATGGAGGTTCTGACAAACCACAACTTCAATCTCTTATGAGAGAGATCGTGAAAAGTTGTAATTGACTAATTGCTTTAGTCTCAGAAGACATGCTTTTCTAGATGAACATAAGAACTACTACTATTACATATGAAATGGACATAAAATGAATGGACTTGACAAATTGGTTTGGTCTGAACATTAGAAAATATCACTGGAATTTTTTTCCCGAATAAAATAGCTTGTTTCTCACATACTTTCCTGGCCTTGCCACGAACATCAGTCCCCGAGTCAGTTGACGCTGAAACATTTGAATCTGTAATGGATACACTCTTGCTCTCATCTTCACTGCCTTCTTGAAGAGTCTCCAATTTTGCAGTATTTGTTGTAGCAGAAGCCAATCTGTTATATTCCTCCACTGCGCCCTTTCCCTTCTGAATGAAGTTCTTTTCAACGCCATCATATACTTGCTTTGAAATGGAAACTGTGTGAGGAACTCCCGAATTGTTTATCTCACTGCTGTTGTCAAGACTCAAATGCCATGATTCTCCATAGTCAGAAAATAAATCAACAAAACCATAAACAAAAGGTTCCTTCAGTAGGCTAGCTGTCTCGGATAATCTTGCAACACTTTCAGATGCCATCTGACAATTGACATCCCCAGCCAAATGCATAATCTGCCAGAAGAATTGAAATGAAGCAATCTTAGAAAGGGCCATATGGATAATGTTCCAATAGAAGGAAACTGATTTCAAATACCAAGCAATGAATATATTAGGCAACTTACAGGCTTGGTTATCTGACTCACAGGCACAATTTCAGAGAGAAATTCTTGAGCAGCCTCAACCAAATTGAATATCATTACCCGTCCTTCTCGAGCATTAGAATTTGCCTTAGATAAGGAGCAAAAGAAGGAAATTAAATACTCCCTCCATCCAAATTTGATCGTCCCTTTTAGGAAATGAGAAAAAAAAAATTGAAGGGCCCTTCCCATTAAATGTCAAGATGAAAAAAAAAAGTAGTTCTTCTTTCCATTAAATGTTAAGATGAAGTCAGAAATTATTGTTCATGTATTGTATTTGGTCAAGAATTGAAAATGAAGCACTATTGCATTAACCACTGCATAACTTTACGTTTTTTTATAATATCACTTACTAAAATAGTTGACTTAACCTGATAATGACAAATTGACAACTGCTTAAGTTTAGTAAAAAGCTTACATCCACATTTTCATTTTAACATTTGTGACCATTTTAATGTCCAAACAAAAGTAGCACAAAAAGTACCAACTTCGGACCCATTTGCAAACTCATAAATTCAAAATCATTGTTGAACATCGTTTGACCTATGACCCAAAACTATCCAAACAATGAATAACCTGAATCCAAAGGTTCAATTATGTGCCAAAACACTTCATAATTTTATTTTCCCCGGTACACAGTAACTCAAATAAAGAGAGAGAATGATAAGAGAAAGAGATTGGTTTGTAAAAAAGGCACCCTCCTTTAACTGGTTACTGGGGTAGACAATAATTATACGGAGTATGATATATGCAGGTCTACCCTGACAGTAAGAGACAAGAAGTAATCAAAAGGATTAGAGCAAGATAGTCAATTGCATATATTAGCTTGGATAGGGGCAGTTTTGCTCCTAGCCGCACCTAGTTCAATTCTTCTAAATTTTCTTCAATTTGAAACAAAAATTAACAAACAGCTCACCAACATATCTCACATAAAAATGGCACCTGATCATAAAGCAGAGACAGTAGATTATCAGCATCATTTTGCGATAAACCTTTCTCCGGACTTAATTGAAGTTTCGGGCACTTATGAGGATATCCAGATGTGAACCTAGATATTGAAAGGGGAAATCAAGGTTATGCAATAAAACAAAAGAAGCTGTGGAAAGTAAGGAGTTCTATGACATCATACTGACTTCACAAGTAATATTGCAGAGATGTCCTGGTTCTCATAGCCTGTATCCTTTGAGAAAGGCCTGCCATATGTCATGTAAGAACCCTAGACACAATAGTAAAAATTCGGCCATTCACAGAAGAAATTTCATGACAAGGAAAGAACCTCATCTCTTTTTTTTATTTTAAGGTTAAAATATATTAAAATGAAAAAAGGTTACAAGGAAAGGGAAAAATGGGAAAGAACCTTATCTTAACAGAAACTTGAACAGGAGACTCTGAAACTATCTCGCAGTCTTCTTGAAATATTGCACAGCTACATATTCCAAAGGTAACATAAAAAGTCAAACATGTGAGTAAAAGGATTATAGACATTTCATTTTATCCCATTCCCACAAAAAATGTGATCATTAACATGATCCATTCATAACTAAGAATATCACATAATGGATGAGTGAGCCACTTCCAATATTACAGGTTATGATAAGATTCATGACTGGTATATAAGAATTGTAGAAATGGATGTGTGTGTGCGCGCACGTGCGCGTACACCCCTATAGTTGTAACAAGACTATGATGCACAAATTGCACAATGGATGAAAATTGATCTTCCTCTTCTCACTGTCTTCTCCTTGCCTTCTATGTTTCCTAGAGTGTTCTTCTCCATCTTTCCTCTTTTTCCTTCTTAGGATATCTCTCAGCCACCTCTTCTCTACTTCCCCTAATTTTTACCTTCATCTATCAATTTCCCTTGAACTTCAATCTCTGATAAACAGAGAAATTTTTAAGATGGAATAACAAAATACTCTTGTTTATCTTCCTCATGCAAAATATCACTTACTAAGATTTTTAATTTACACCACGTCAATATAATTCTTAATTTAAAAAATAGAAAATGAGAATGGAATTGACTGAGATTGTCAACTTTTGTGCAAAATAAGCTCCAAGTCATTCTACCTCTTCCATAAAAAAATAAAAAATAAAAACTCCAAACAGGAGCAAAAAGTGCTTTACTGAGTTGAAAGAACCCCTAAAAATACAAATTTGAGTAAATTTTAATAACTTAATAAGCGAAGGACCTAATATTCATTAGCAGTTAAATCATATTAATTGGCTAATTGTAGGACATAGTTTCATACTACTCTCGAACTGAAGATTTAGCACAACCTCAAAAAAGGTAAAGAACAAAAGCATCCTTGCATTTCTCTTCACTTGTGGATGATGATAATAGTGTTTCAAAACAACTACAAGTAAAAGGATGACCTTCTTACTTACCAGTTACCACCCCTTGTTTCTGTATTTCACAATTTTATCAAGCATCCAACTAAGCACATCCACCATCCATATACATAAATAAAAAGGAAGGATGAAATCACATTGTACCCTTGAAGCTGATACAAATTCTTTGGAACCCAACCATAAAGAAGAAAAAAAACAATACCTATAGAAACCCCCTATCCACCATTTCCAACTAGCTCCAAAAATCATTAAGCTCTTCTGCTCAATGGAGAATGCTCAACTAAAGTAATACAGTAATATTTATAAATAAATAAATAAAAGGACTCAGATCTACAGTCATATTCCTGCATATTTTCCAAGATCTAGTGATTGTCAAAACGGTATGGACTCAAGTCTACAGTCATGCTCTTACAAACAAGAACACATATGGATGACCTTTGCACAAACAGTTTTCAAATCACCCCTCACAAGATCGCAAAACAAGCTTAGAAAATCCAAAGGTGGCTCCAATATACAGCTGATTGTGCAGTGCAGAATCTATACAGCTGATTCCATACGCCAAGCAATTCATAAAACCTAACATTAGCTTCATCGTCCCCAACATATCCAAAAGCAACATCGAACTCATCCAAACAAAGCGAAAAACATTACAAGAGCCAAAATCAATTGTGCACGAAACAAAGCAAATTCAAGAAGAGGATGGGAAATCGGGAGGCATACAGCGCAGTGAGTTCCTCGGAAATGATCTCAGTGTAATCAGACGAGTGCGAAGAGTGGTGGTCCTTGGGAGCTCCTCGCGCTTTGTTCTTCCGCTTCTTCTTCTTCGAGCTAGGCCCCATTTATTTGGAATTCACATGCGAGAATCGAGGAAAATAGACAAGGAATCGTCGTTGTCCGTTCGATGGAACAATGGAGAGAAGGAATCGGAGACGATTGAGGGGGAAAGGAATGAGAATCGGGAGGAATGAACTGTGGACTCAACAATGGCGCCCCCTGTTTGTATTTTGACTCGCGTCTGCGCAGCTGCGCTAGATGATAGACTATAGTTCTTGGGTTGCTCATGTTTGTCACATTCAAACGCCATGTCGCACCTTCTACTCTTCTAATACCAATATTACCCCTTGTTTAAGTGGAAAATGACATTTCAGCCCTAATCCCTCGCCGAATTTATAATCTAGCTAAAGTTAAAAAAAAAAGTGAATTAAAGTAGTTTTTACGCGAAAACTATATACATCGCAAGTTATTGTAGTATCCGTAATATGAGGGCTTGAGGATGTGGCTTAATGACACCATGGAAACCAGATGAAAATCACGACGACGTTGTCCACGTTCTTTCCGTCGTGGAACAACCACATTCAAATTTACGCGGTCGAAAGTTGGATCTACATTGATCTCACATGAATCGCCCAATTTATCCTCCTAAGGAGAAATTTGGTTTCAAACCCCGGTTCGAAAAGGAGAAGTATGTCATACTAATGTGTCTTTGATGATCCACATATCAAGGTCAGGGCAGATGAGCACATTGAACTATCCATGTGGTTGAGAATCCTCACAACCTAGCCACAACAACACAATTATCAAGGGTGCGCTCTACCATTGAGCTAATAGCTTGTCTTGCAGGCCTTCAGTGGGATACCCACTATTCCAAAAGTGAGAGAAACTATGTCCCTCTCTTTCTTTTTTATGTCTCTATGTCCCTCGTGTGGGAGCGATCTTATCAATTTGTTATGATCTATAATAATAAGACCAAGCTCTTGGGTCATGGTCTAACAGGGTTTGAACCCACTAAAATCTTTAATTACCTTATAAAAAACATTGTTACTTTGAAATCGACAAATTTGCTTGTTACATCAATATGAATATGAATAAAATAAATATTTTTTCTTTATTTTTTTATTAGGAAAATATGAAAATACCAGATGTAAGTCTGGTAAATCGAGAGGGCACAAAGTCTGGTAAATAGAGAAATCAGTGTAGCACGGCGGCGAGCACTACACCCCTCTGCAATTCGAGGTTAAGGCAAAGAGCTTCGAGCGCAATTAATTACCTAAAGAACAGGGCTAAAAACCTCTCGAAAACGAAACCCTTTTTTAGAAGGCCAGCGATGATTGGCCCTTCTCCGTTGAGTATGCCAATTGCCAACGACATGTCGCCCGCGCTTTTGGCCTTGCCAAGGAAACAGGGTTCAAGACGGCAAATATCGATGACACGACTTGGAATATGAGGAGTGTTGCTCTAGGTCCAATGATTCCTTGTTGAGGTTTATGAAGGAAGAGATACCTCTTCAATGGTGTCAATGTCGCCTCTTCAGATTGTGTGTGTTTGTAAAGGGGTCGTTGGCGGTAAAACTGTAATTCCATTCCCTAAATATTTGCGGGGTTATTTTCTAAAAATAATTCTCAATCTCTTCAAAAAAATATAATCCCTATAAATAATCTATATCCTTTCCAGCCTAAAATAATCTTCACCCTCTAAAATATCATCCTGAAGAAAGCACAGCTTGCACAGCTTAAGTGGTAATTAAGGGAGTTAATTCTTCTTCATATTTTGATACCAATGGATTGGGTAGTTGAGTTCTTCTGGCATTAACTTCTCTCATACCACATTGCCCAACATATAGGGTTTGTATAGGACGGGGTTAATAAATTGACTAAAATTATAAACAGAGTAAAATTTATAAACTGTTGGTAAAAGTAGTTAAAAATTTAAACAACAAGATATATAATCTCCGTATGGGGCGAAAAACAGTTTATTTGCAAAAAGTGGAGTTTATTTGGTTTTTACTAGGGGTATTGTGATACTTTCAAACCAAATAAGATAAAAGAGAAGGGGTAAAATAGTAATTATGGAATATAAACCCCAAAATAAGCTTCAATCTGCAGCTTATTTTTAAACCCTTTTTTAACTGATTATAGCTTATTTGTTGTTCTCATACACCCTTTAAAACCATTTATTTTTTTAACAGCTAATAATTTCACACTTTTTAACCGATTTTTACCGGTGCCATACACACCCATAGTGTAAAAGAACCAAACAAAATTACAAACTACTACTGACTACCCGTAGTAGTTTTGGGCTTGCAAGTGGCTCTTAAGGCTAAGCATGTACCGATTTTTTTTCGTTTCAGCTATATACACCGCAAATCCACACGTTGTTAAGGACGTGCAAGTGGGTTTGCATCCATCCGAGCCCGGACGTGCATGCACGTTTTTATTTATTTTTTAAAAACGTGCTTGCACGTCCTTAAGGACGTGCAATAGTGCACACTACTGGATTAATGGGAAATTCCTAGGGTGATGAAGGTTGGAATTTCCAATGTTTTTAGCTAAAGCCTTGGAAATTCCAACGTTTATTCCAAGGTTGGAATTTCCAATGTTTTTAACGTGGTAATCTCCAATGATTTGAAGTATTGGAAAGAACCAACCGTTGTAAATTCAATCATGTGATTCCAACAATCCAAGTTTTTTAAAATATATAAAAAAAAAAGACCCCAATCTTTTCGATTATAAAAATCCTATAAATTGTCTATATAAGACATTTATAATATACACTTTAAATCTAATAAATCTTCAATATATTTAGTTTATATTGTACGTAGTTTATTTTTCAAATTTTATAACCTTTTATCGGTATTTTGTTATGATTTAACATAATATTTATCTAATATGAAACATCTTAACTTCATTTAAAAAAATCCATTCGTGTGGCGAAATCTTATGATCTCACAATTCAATTCTATAATCCAATTTTTACACCATATTACCGATCCAATCTAGAATCTCGATTTTAACAACATTTCTGATAACTAAGCATTGGAGAATTTTTAATGAATATATATAGATTATAAAATTAAATCATGCCCCATTCCAAAAATTCACAGTCAAGTTAAATAAAAAAGCTATAAAGTATAGATCAATCAAGCTTTGATAAATGGAATTTAAGGCCAGTTTGATTTTATATAAATCAATAAAACTTTAGTATATGAAATTTAACTACGTACGTAAGTTTGATTTTATATAAACCAAGTATAAATCAACGAACTGAAATTTAATTAACTACTTGAATATGATGTTATTTATTTCATATTATGTAAGTATAAATCATATCATATCCGTATACTTATTTTTACATTATATTCATATTCAAAGAACCTAATATTCATATATTCATTTAAAAATAACATGATATTTATATATGACACCATATTCATTCATTTCACCGTATTTTTCATTTCATCTGAACCTTACCCTATATATATACATCTATTAGATGCTTAATAAAAATAATTAATTAGAATATGTACATGTTCTACCACAATCAAAACAAACTCATGATTTTTTTCACTTGCAACTTTCGGAACTAATTAATTGTTTGTACGTTTTTAATGTATATTTAACAACATTTCCAACGCTAACTACTATTGGAATGATTTTCCAACATTTTAAACCCTTGAAAATGTTCATTAAAATCCTCCCGGCGGTCTTAACCCTTGGAAATAGATTTCCAACACTTTTCACCGTTGGAAAATATTTCAACACTTTTCACCGTTGGAAAATATTCCAACATATTTCATCATTAACGACGTGCAATTTGCACGTTGTTAAGAACGTGCAACTATTGCACGTTGCTTTCGACGTGCAAACCCTAGTTTGCTAGTCGACGTGCACAGTTCTACACTTGCACGTTGTTCAGGGCCGGCCAATGAATTTCGGAGGCCCTGTGCGAAGCTTTTACTGAGATATACTAGGATAAAATTTTGAATGAAACCTAGACCAACAATGACAAAGAAAAAAAAAGCTCAAAGGACACGAAACAATTCAAACCAGTAAAGATAGAATTTGCTAAACAATGGGCTGCTGAATTTGCTTGTCGACGCACCCATAGTCACCTTCACTCCGTGTATTCACAAGCAATTCTCGCAATTTTCTGTAATTTACATTAAATCATACTGTACCATTTTGAAGTCTTCCTACTAAACTCTGTGAGAACAACCACATCAGCCAGTTTCTCGGGTTGTCCTTTGTCGAAATCCTCTTTCCAGCAGCCAGTTTCTCGGGTTGTCCTTTGTCGAAATCCTCTTTCCAGTAGATGCATAATGAAAGAATACTACGAATACGTCTTTCCTTCAAGAAATTGCTTTGTATAGCTTCGTAGCATTACATTTTGAGCATAAGAAATCTTCTTATCATAGAACTTTGTATTTGGGAATGAATTAATTAATGGGTATATCCTGTACTGAACATTCAACCGATGCCTTTCCTTTCCCAATATTGAAAGCCTTACCATATTTAATCAATTTTATTTCAAATTCAATTATGAAAATACCAAAACATTGAATTAACATTAAAAAGTATTATATATAGTAGACTTTAAGCATGTACAATCCAAAGAATAAAGAATGTTAAATATAGAAGACATAACTCATATATCAATTAAACATAAAACCAACAATTGACACCAAAATACAAAAACTTAACAAATTAAAAGGAGTGAAACAACCTAATATTTTGAATCGATCAATCTTGAAATAGATTATTTGTCAATCCAAAATACAGAACCTGCAACAATTCATAAAAAATTGGATTAACAAATGAAATTAAAAGAAATAAATAATTTAGAAACTATATTACAGTAATCACACATCTAGGGCTCAAGGAGAACTAGAGAAGGCAAAGAGGAAGATAGATTTGCGGCAACTGACCTGCAATCTCCTATTTACAAATCTGAAAAAGTGAAGAAGACAAAGAACGAGAATTGACCAGAAGAGAGGGGATAAGTGAAGATTGAAAAGAAAGAATGGTTTTGGGATTTGGCGAATCGAAGAAGAAGAAGAGGAAGAACACAAATTTGTAGAAAAGAAGACAGAAGGTTAATACATGAATTAATGGTGGAGGCGCAGAGTAATCAAAGTGAGGATTAAGAGGCAAGCGTGCTGCAATGGAATTCGGCTTGCGTGCCATTTAAACAAAGTGAGTAATCAAAGCGTGCGGAGAAGACGAGGAGACAGTTCCAGCAAAAATTAGGTTAAAGGGATTTTTTTTACTGAACAATACACATATGGGCTTATTATTACGAGGCCCATCAGATTTGGAGGCCCTGGGCAAGTGCACACTTTGCACTTGCTCAGGGCCGACCCTGACGTTGTTAACATGCACGTCTTTAAGGATGTGCAAATCCTTAATCCGGATTTGTTGGGGGTGGGGGGAGGGGAGGGGATGTATTTATAATAATGGGTGTTATGACATGAGATATCTTCTCATATATTTTATAGAAATAATATTATTGTGGTTTAAAAACATAGACTCGTTTATTTTATTTTATTAATATATAAATGATATTTATAAGATAAAAGATAAGTATAAATAAACGATAAAGTAATAAATGAAGATAATATATTTTTTTTAAAAGAAGAAGAATGATATAAAGATTTTAAATCAATTTGAAAAATTGAGGTAGTGATTTTGTGAGGTGGATAATGTGGGGGGGGGGGGAATTTTCTTTATTTTTGAATTTTTAAAAATGTCATGTAGATGACATATAGATGCATATAGAAGGTTGTATTGATGAAGAAGTGGATGATGTGAGATGCTATGGAATTGACATGTTGAATGGGTAATTTTGGTAAAGACCGTAAGTCACCTAGGAGAAGATGTTTTTGTTTTTAGAGCATCCACATCCTTCACATGGTAGGTGTCTCCAATTAAAAAAATGCAATGAGTGTGTCAGATTTTACATGGGAAGGAGGAGTAATCATGAATGAGTGTCTTTAAAATTGGTTAAAGCTTCTACTGCTAGAAACTTAATTATGACATTAAACACTCAAAATGAATTTTTTTTTCTTTTTTTTAATTGTTAGACCATGTGCAACAGAGAGTCACACGACTCTTAATTCATTTCAGCCACATCGGCACTTATTCCTATCACGACAACTTTCCACTAACTTTTCAGCTTTTTACAGTTTTCATTCACAACAGAGAGTCGCGTGACTCTTATTTCACTTTACACTTTTTTTTATTTATTAAGCTAAATGTTGATTTATTTGACTTAATTTTTTTGTTAATGATATTATTAATATTAATATTAATACGTAACATTAAAATAAAAAGTCACAATTAAATTTAGAAATATTTTATTAACTTGATACACTGAAAAACACCCAAAAAAAATTACACAACTTAAACTTGCAAAACAACATATTAAATTTGAAACAACAAACACAACTTAAACTTGCAAAACAACATATTAAATTTGAAACAACACACACTCGTACAATAAAATTAAATGTCATCTCCGGGAGTGCCAAATTTCTGCCATATATGTTCAATCAAGTCGGCCTTGAGACGATTATGCACACTCGTGTCTCGGAGTTTAGCTTTTTTTTTCTATCACTTTACGCATTTCAACTGGATAATTTGGGATGATAGGTTCGGCTAAATGAACTCGATCGAAGTCGGATGGAAAGGTGAAACATGTGGATTATAAGTTTAACGTTCTTATGAACTTGCAAAGCATAATAGGTTCGTTGTCTTTGGACGAAGAACGGTTGATGATCAAGCTGATCAAGGAGCTGAAAGATGATCACCAGTAAGTGACGAAGAAGTTAATGTCCGTGTGTAATGTTCATTTGTAGTGTTTAAGTTTATGGGTACGTGTAATCTCCTGTCTAAGGTGTAATTTCATGTGTATTTTCATGTTTCGGCCGGTGTAGTGGGTATTGTTATTTAATGTTCAAATTTATGTATTTTTATGGTGTAAGTTTATGTTGATTTAAGTTAATGTTGTTTATGTGACTATAAATCTTTAACATATGGTAAACTTAGCAAAAAAAATTTGCCAAATATATGCAAATGAGTGTCATTGGATAGATAAAAAGAAATCCTATTCAAAAATATTTTTTTTACAAATATATTTATGAGTGAAATGGGGGTTTTAATAAAATTAAAACCCCCCATTTTATTCCCTGCTAAAAAAAAGTTCAAAAAGCAGAATTGGATCTGCATCCAATATAAGCGTCTTGCCATCGACGCTAATTTTTCTCTCCCCTCCACGTCTTACTTTTTGCAGGCGTGGCATGGCAATTGGAGCCGTGGAGCTCTGCGCTGCCCGTGTGGTCTTAAGACACCCAAAATGGGTGTCTCCAATGCAGCTGCTCTTATAGTAGTAATAAATATTTTGATGATAAGATTTTATTTTGTTCAATAGACAATTAATTAATAATGAAATCTCATCATTAGATATAATAAATTAAAATAATCAATCTTAATGATTAAAAATAAAATAATTCAAGGTAAAATATTTATAAAATAACTCATGATCTGTTGTAGACTTTGTGATGCAATATCCCACAAATTACAAAATAAATCATATTAGTTTTTTATATATAAAAAAAATTGGATAGGAGATCTGTTGCAGGTAAAATTTCACAAATTTGATATGTTCGTAATTTCATAAAATTAAGTTAATCTATTAGCCAAGTGGGATTAGTTTAATTTGTGAAATTAAGCATACAAGCTTCAGCTTATGAATTGTCTTCTCGACTATCATTTGACCCATTATAAATGAAAAAGTGTACTCGTACTATAATATTGAATTCCGGAGTAACTGTTGGTAACTTCTACGTGACTTGCACTTAGGGTTTCATATTAGTGCTCGTTTGATCTTCCAAATCCCATCCTTCAAAGGCTCCCGGGAATCTCTTGACCTGCTTTCAGGATCATCAAATCAGCACAAACCGAGGATAGTCGCCCCGTTCGATCCTCAAAACCCCACCCGCTTGCGATATATAATCTCTTAGGCCTGGTTTTGCAATCGCAAAACAAGGGCGAACTACTGATTTACTGTAAACACAAATTGGCAAGATTCCCATAAATCAACGTACACAATCAGCCAAAATTGGTGATAACAAAGAAGTTGATTAAAATTGGGCATTATGAGACAAATTCAGATATTGGAATCCACATATCCCAGTCCAAAATTAACCAGCCCCAAATCGGGTGAAACACAAACCACCACCAAATGGTACCCATGGTGAATCAGAAAAAAGGTGGCAATCCAAAAACAATCTGGACAACTCCCGGCGATTTTAAATAGCAGGGAGGAGATTAATTCAGAAAAAAAAAAACCATTACAACTCATATGGGGAATTTCTTGGTGAATGGTCCGATCTGTGGTTTTCGTCTTCCTTCTTTCATCGCCGTGATCGCGGACGAGAAAGAGTTGTCCTTGAACCGCCTTCATCTTCTTCCTGTGCGAGCCCTTGAGCAGCTATGACGGTGGGATGATAAAAATACACAGTGGCTGTGATTTGAACTCATCGTATTCGAATTCGGAATTTGGACCCATTTGAGATGTGGATCCATTTGCGAATTTTGTTCAAGTTTATGAAAATCATACACAAGTAATTAAATACATTAACAAACTATTCTGAGATAAGATGGAATCACAGCCACGGGCCAACCAAAATCATGAACGAATATGATATGCAATCGTGATCTAACCTCACAAAATCATATCGAAACTAATCCAATCTCCCCTATAATTATAAATACCCTTAAATTAAATCGATCTATCAGCTCCAATATTCATTTTCATCCCCCATCCGAATCGAAAATGAAGGCGTCCGCCGTGGTCCTCATTGCCGCCGTGTTGGCCGCCATGGTGGCCCCGCCAGCCACCGCCTGGCTGTTCCCATTACCCATACCTTTACCGTTACCGCCCCTCCCGATCCCGATCCCCTTCCCATTCTTGCCACCCCTCCCACCCTTACCCTTTCCGACCCCACTCTTCCCAGGCAACCCGCCGGCCGTCGGATCCCCTCCCCCGGCCCCCCCTTCTCCCCCCTCCCCTCTGCCGCCTCTCCATGTTAATCCTGACGAGTGTGAAAGGTTCGTTTCCGGCGGAGCAATAACCGGGTGCGACTACTACGCCCCACCTGGATCGGGATCGTGCTGCCGCTACTTTACCTACTTGAGAGATCATTGCAGCCAACCGAGGTTCAAGGAGCCCGGATTTGTTCATATCGCCGAGCTTATCTGCAGTTATAACAATTAGGGAATTTAGAGCAATAGACACAATATTGATAAATAAATTCAGATATTAGTAAGTATATATACATAGATATATATACTATATCTAGATATTGGTGATTTTATTAATTAGTACTTACAAAGTTACAATTACGTTATGTTATGAGATTTATTAACATATATATACATCAATTAAGCTTATTTTCGCATTACTTTTTTATATGTATGATACGTATGTGTTTTATTGTTATGTTTCTGGTTGTATATTTTTGTTATACTAAGCTAATATGACCGCTTCACTCGAACGCAGTTGATGCGGCCTAGACTTTTTAGCGGAAAAAAATATTGATTACAGTAAATCAATTTGATTAATTATAAATTGTTATTAAAAAAATCAAGGCACTGTCAAATTCCAAATCCAAATCCATATAACTAGTTGGGCGTGTGTTCGAACCTTTTCCAATTACAAATCCAAAACTTCTATATAGGATGCATATGCAAATAGTTATGGAAATTGATCCCATAGTCGTAGGCCTATGGCTACGGGCAACAAACTCATTTGGAAATTGATCCCATAGTCATGGAATTTTAGCTCTCTAGCAAATCTCTCGTACAACAATGGCCTATATATGAGCTCCATTTCGACTTTTTGAGCTTGCTATTAAATGGCATATATCACATAGTATGCCAAATTAGTCTAGGAAAGGAATAGATATAATACCGGGGGAAAGGAATACATATAATACCCGAGAGAAAAAGAGGAAACTTTGACTTTGTCCTAGTCCACAATTGTTAAAGCCGGCTGGGTCCGGTGTGTGCAGACGTGTGATTCGAACAACACATAAGCTGAAGGGAGGTCGTGTATGCGGAGGTCAAGAGTTCCCTCTCAAAACCAATTGGCAATATGCGGAGGTCAAGGGTTCCCTCTCAAAACCAATTGGCAATGAGAGAAGTTCCCTCTCAAAACCAATTGGCAATGAAAGAAGTAGCCCTTCAACCTTATATATTGTTCAAACATTCTCTATATTTTCGATGTGGGACAACCACATTCCAACAACAATTCAGTGTTTCCTCTACCAGTGTCTTTGTGGCGAATAATGCACCTGAATTTCTGCTTTTGCTGTCCTAAGCTTCGGTAATCTCCATATATAGAATTTTCCTGATCTTTCTTCAATTTCTTGTTACAGTGATCTCTGATTTTGCTCATGATTGTGAATAATGTTATCATTTCAACAATCTGAAATCCTCTTCAATGTACGTGTCAATGAAATAGCTTAGCTTCAACCTTTTGAAGTTCATGGAATTTGGAAGCTGGACTTCATACTCAGCTATCACTACTTGCAACTTGAAAGCTGTCTTAGTCATGGCACTCAGGTCGGGTTCGGGTCCTGGGTAAATCGGGTTATCGATCATTCCAGTCGAGCCAAACCGGGTTTGTCCCGAATTTGGGTGGACCCACCGGGTCAAAAAACTCAAACTTTTTGAAGACTTTTTTAAAATATTAAAATAATATCAAAATTAAATTGTAATATAAATATTTTAAATTAAACTAAATAATAATATTATAATTAAATTTATATTATTATTATTATAATATTATTATAATAATATTTTAAGCATAAAAAAATCATATTTATACAAATAAATGTTCTAAATATACTATAATTATAAAATATATAAGTTATTTAACTTATGAGTGACTTTATCGAATACAATTGCATGACGAATCTGGGGTCAATCTAGTGCTGACTCATCGGGTCTTGACCCTAAAGTCTAAAACATCGAGTTCAAACCCGTAGAATTACCGGACGTACAAATCGGGTTATGTTTTGACGCATAAGTTTACGTGCACCCAAGCGCTAATAGACTAGGGTTCCATCGTAAAACCAAGTAACTTACTACGTACTATATAGTAAGTGTGGTTTGTTTATATTATCAACGTGGATATTTGTCTCTTCAAATTCTCAATTCGGAATTAATTTGGACCCATTTGCAGTTCCGGCCTGAGATGTGGATCCATTTGCGAATTTTGTTCAAGTTTATCAAGATCGAAGAAGCTGCGGACTGTGGTTGGGAATGGCCGATATGAACAGATCTATCTAAATCTTCCGCAAGTAATTAAATACTACTTAATCAACAAAAAACTACTCTAAAGATAAGATAGAAGATAAGATAGAATCACAGGCCAACCAAAATCATACCATTTAAATTTCACATATTAATAATAAAAAAAACCAATATATGATATGCAATCGCCAATAGTGATCTAACTTGACAAAATCATATCGAAATTAATTCAATCTCCCCTTTAAATACCTTTAATTAAATCTATCAGCTCTATTCATTTTCACCCCATCCGAAAAAAGAAAAAGAAGAGATCGAAAATGAAGGCGACCGCCGTGGTCCTCATTGCCGCCGTGGTGGCCGCCATGGTGGCCCCGCCAGCCACCGCCTGGCTGTTCCCCTTACCCATACCACTACCCTTACCGTCCCTCCCAGTCTTCCCCCTCCCGCTCCCGATCCCCCTCCCATTCTTGCCGCCCCTCCCGCCCTTACCCTTTCCGACGCCACTCTTCCCAGGCAACCCGCCGGCTGCCAGATCCCCTCCCCCGGCTCCCCCTTCCCCCCCTCCACCGGCTCCCACTTTTCCCCCCTCCCCTCTGCCGCCTTTCCATGTTTATCCTGACGAGTGCGAAAGGTTCGATACCCGATATACGGGCGGGAAAGAAATAACCGGGTGCGACCACAACGGCCCCCCTGGAAATTGCTGCCGCTACTATTCCTACTTGAGAGATAATTGCAGCCAACCGATGTTCAAGAAGCACCTATTTATTGTTCTCGTCCAGTATATCTGCAATAATAACTATTAGGGAATTTAGAGCAATAGACACAATATTGATAAATAAATTCAGATATTAGTATCTATATATACATATAGATATATATATATACTATATCTAGATATTGGTGATTTTATTAATTACTACTTACAATTACGTTATGTTATGATATTTATTATTATATACATCAGTTAAGCTTATTTTCGCATTATTTGTTGTTATGTATATATGTTTTGTTGTTATATATATTTCTGGGTGTGTAGTTTGTTATACTAAGCTAATACGAGGCTAACGTACCTAACGCATCACTCTAGGCTTTTGTAGGGCAAAAATATACTACCTCCGATCGGAAATATTTGATAGTTTAATACTTATTACTAATAAATATTAAACTATGAAAAAAATTAATCAAAATAAATAAGATTTTATATAGTTTTTAGCTTATAAAACCATGTAAGTCAAACATCAAATATTTCCGACCGGAGAGAGTATTAATTACACTAAATCAATTTGATTAAAAAAAATCAAGGCACTCTCAAATTCCTCCAGCTCTCAAATTCCTCCAGACTACTCGTTTCGAAGTTCCAGGTCTACGGGATGGCATTAACTGTTTGGCATATCTCGGGACTTTGGTGTAGGTCTCTCGTACAACAATGGCCTATGAGCTCGGATCGACAATTTATGGTGTAGATGCTCACTTTATTTTTTCGTAGAGCTTGATTTTGTTGGGTCCTCTACCTGTCTCTTAATTTTTGGCTAGTAATCCAGATGAATTTATGCTTTTTCTGTTCTAAGCTTTCTCGAGACTTTTCTGCTAGCTTGTCGTCGGTAATCTCCATAGAATTATGTTTCTTCAATTTTTTGTTACAGTGATCTCTGATTTGGGCATGAATCTCTGGTTTTGCTCATGATTGTGAATAATGTTATCATTTCAACAATCTACAATCCTCTTTAATGTGCCAATGAATTAGCTTTATCTTTTTCAAGCTCCATGGACTTTGCTCAACTAGTTGAGCCAATTCCAGTTCACTACTTGCAACTTGAAAGCTTGCTTGGTCATGGCATTTGATCTCTAATTTTTGTTTTCTTGTTGGCTGTCATAGTGACAGATGTCAAAACAGAAAGAAAAGTTCTTTCTAACTCCATTATACATGACAGGGAAAAATGGGTCACTCTCTCTGGACTTTGTTGATCGAGTTGGCTTGTATCAGCACTTAAATGCCACTGTTGGGTTGTTTTGATGCTAGAAATCAGAGGAGTAAATGGGCAATTTTTGTTCCCAGGTGTAAGTTTCCTGCACATGGGACACTAGGTAATTCAAGATATACCAATACCCATTGAAATGCAGTACAAGGCATAGCCATTGAAAATGCTGCACATGGCCAAATTTTCCCCTTTCTAAACTATCAAACTTTCAAAATGCAATACAAGGCATAACCATTGAAATCCCGTTCACCTTGGTTCAGAACCGAACCGAAGCCGAATCAGTTTAAAATCAAACCAAATCTATGGGTTCGTATGAGACGGGGTTAATAAACTGACTAAAATTATAAACAGAGTAAAAATTTATAAACTGTTGGTAAAAGTAGTTAAAAATTTATGAAAAAATATAAACTCCGTATGGGGCGAAAAACAGTTTATTTAAGTGGAGTTTATTTGGTTTTTATTAGGGGTATTGTGGTATTTTCAAACCAAATAAGATAAAAGAGAAGGGTAAAATAGTAATTATGGAATATAAACCTCAAAATAAGCTTCAATCTGCAGCTTATTTATAAACCCTTTTTTTTAACTTACTAAAGCTTATTTGTTGTTCTCATACACCGTTTAAACCCGTTTATTTTTTTAACAGCTAATAATTTCACATTTTTTAACTTGTTTATATGGCAGTCATACACACCCTATTAGTTTCGGATCATTTTTTAGTTTATTTTTTTTGGAATTTCAATTTTCGGTTCTGATCGGGTTTTAGACCGATGAACAACCCTATTAATGGTTGGTGCTTCATTGCAGCTTCTATCAACTAACATTGCTGCAAGCCTCGATTTCCTTCGTTTGTTTTCTTCTTCCACAGTTTTTTCATCTATTATTTTTCTTTGATCTATCCATTTATGAAGACAATGCTTTTATAAATATTTCGAAGGGTTACTATAAACAAAAATTACAATATTTATTGTTAGGGATACAATGGGTTGAGTACGTGGTGGGTGAATGGACCCTCATTTCGTCCGATCCACCATGGGTGGACCATCAACCCACACGACCCACCATCCATATCGACTTCACCTATATTCATTTCACCTACACCCATCGAGTGAGATAGGTGAAATATGAATGGTTTTTCGCCCATTTGATTTTATCTATTTCCGTTTAATCCAAAAGATAAATTGTCATGCATATATACAACATACAACTATCATAAAAAAATGTTATGAAAAATACAAGTCTTAAATAACATTATGTCTAATTAACATACATTAAAAGTACGTCAATACTAGAAGATACATAATGTATCTTTAACATTATAAACATAATTATCCGAAAGACATTATATTATAATTATTATTTCACTCGACTTTCAATGCTTAATCACATTTAATATTAAAGATTTAGGGTTAGAAAAGGAAAAAAATAATTTATATGTTTTTATTCATGAATCAAAATAATAAATTATACAAACAATATATTATATTATAAATGGGTGGTAGGTGGTATAGCGGGGATGAATAATGGCTCGGATGCGAGTGAAAAAAATCATCATTCATATCCAACTCGTCCTATCACCCACCAACCATCATCCATTTATTATCCGTTTTTTTCTTCCATATTTTCATCCATCTTCTCGGATTGGATAATTTGAATTCGAGTCGGGAGTCGGGTGTGGGTGAAACTACTTACACAATACTCCATATTAAAAAACAAATACTCCATATAAATTATCGTGTTATACTCCCTCCGTTCGAAAATACAATCTGTTCAACTTTGTGACACGTTTTTAAAAAACTAAAAACTATATAAAATATTAATATTTTTATTAATTTTTTAAAATAATATTATACTTTTAAGTTATAACATTTTATATAATTTTTTAAAATAATATTATACTAATATTATTTTAACGATTTCGCTATATACACCACAAATCTTACACGTCAATTCCGACGTGCAGGGTTAAAAGGGCTTAATTAATTTTTTAAAAACGTTAATTAGTCAGAAGGCTTGCACGTCGTAATGGACGTGCATTATTGAGGTTGGATTTGCAGTGTATATAAAAACATCCTTATTTTAAAAAATTAATAAAAATATTAATATTATATACAATTTTCACTTTAAAAAAAGGCCCATTTGCTAAACTAGACCAAAAAAGGGGCCTAATTGCTAAACTAGACCACTAACTTAAAAATTGGCCCAAACTAACCTCTCTACCCCCATGCCAATTTAACTGCCGGTTTTTTGTAACTGTACACAACCGGCTGTAGAGGGTGAGGATTTGTGAAAATAAAACGAGGAGGGAGGGAGAGAGATGGTTACATTTTCTGAAAGCGACAGACAGAGAGACGGAAAACCGAAAGGAGGAGGCGACAGACAGAGCGACAAAGAGAGAGACGGAGAACCGGTTGAAGAAGAAGGGCCACCAGTCACCGCCAGGGAGGAAGGAGAAGGTTGAAGACGAAGACAAAGGTAAGGAACTGTGGAGTTTTTTGTTTGAGTTGCGAAATTGGGGTAATGGGGGTGCGGTTTTGTGAAGGATTTGAGACGAATTTGGGGTAGATGTCTAGCAGTAGAGGAGGAATGAAGTAGGCAGGGTTAGGGGTGCCATTGTGAGTCGATTTTGGAGAGGTGGGTGTGATTAGGGTTTGTGGGTGTCGGGAAAAGGATGGGTAAGGGGTAGGTGATGTTGGGTAAGAAATTGGGGACAAAAGGGCAAGGAGGGGGTCAGATGGGTAGGGAATCCACAAGATTGGGGGGGTAGGTCGTCCACATCGTCGTCGGAATCAACGATCACCACTTGCTTTCCGCGTCGGATGGCATCGGACCTGCTCACGTCGCCACCATTCTCTGGGTCATCCATTTTGTGAAGCTGTCCCACATCATCGCCCTGTCCTACCATTATGTTGTCATCCATCCTACCAACTCCGTCTGACTGTCCGACCATTATGTTGTGATCCATCCTACCAATGCCAGAATGTATACCGCTCCCAGCAAGCTCATCCTGCATCCCAGTGACGCTGTCCTTTGCAATGGGACAACACTCTCCCTCCCCCGCTACACACTCAGCACACAGGCAGGTCCCTCCAGTTTCGCTGCTAAGGTCGTCCAAATTCCCTTTCTCCTCGATGGAGCTTTGAACCTTCTCATCCGCCCCTCCGCCCCCATCAAGACCATCATCGAAGTCTTCCTGCGTGGTGGGAGGCCCGGTTAAGAGTATTTCCCCTGGGGTGTGAGACGACAGGTCCTCAGCCCATGAGTCGGAGTTCTCCGACTCATGTTATTTGGAGGTTGTGGAAGGGGTTGTCGTTTTCATCCGTAAGGTGGCGTGCAGTGCGATTGGCCAGGCTCGTGCACCGGATTCAGTGTTGTAGAACTTGTAGGCTTCTAGGTCATCGTCGTCCCGGACCCGAATCGGAGTGGCCCGCCACATCGAAGGAGGGAGGTAGGTGAGCTCAATGTCGTACAATACCATGTCCACGTCGAATTTGGAAACAATCTTCTCCTTCAATTAGCCGTAGCCAATATTCTGTGCCACCACCATAGCTGCAGTACGTGCCTCTCCCTTGAAAACCAAGCTCCCACTCCCGGGAGCCCACCAACCGCCGCACACGACATTTATACATACCCTATCACCTGGGGTACGCCACGGGAATAGAGGATCAGCCTAGGGGGTAGTTCTGATATAGGAAAGAGGAACAACTACAAAGGAAAGGTACAAGATGACTTACCCATCGCTGCCACTGCCACCAACAAGCTTGTTGCACTTTTTCTGGAATGGAAAGACAGTTGAACACTGTTGGCAGGCCAGAACTGTACTATTGGTAGGATGACAACTGTATCGTTTCCTCGGATGCACGTGTGGCTTTTCCCCTGTCCTTTCCACCTCTCTCCTGCTCTGCCTCACTTTTTGTAGGGCATGTTGTGGTGTTTGAGATCCTCCTCTCAAGCTTATATATGTGCTTGGGAAACACCCATCAATGCAATGATTGCATTTTCCCCTTATAAATGCTCCCCCCTTCCCCACAATGAAAAACCCCGTTTTGGCGCCAAAATTACACTCACAACCCGCCAAAACAGCTACGGTCAATCCGTTCCAAATTTCTCCAAATTTTCAGGTATGGTAAGACATTTTAAGCCTATTGGTAAGATAACTATATGCTATTGGTTAGATAAATGTACCATATTGGTCAGACAGATGCTCTCCCTCTTCCCCCATGTCCAGCACCTCCCCCTCCTAATTTCTCTTTTTTCAAAAGATGGAGCTATAATGCTCAACTCCCCTTCACCTACTACCTCCATTGCCGGTGGTATTTTTGCATTTGTAAAAATACACCACTTTCTACCTCTAGTCAATTTTTTGGATACATGTCTAATTTAGCAAAAAAAAAAAAAAAAAAAAAAGAAGCCCAAGTCTAATGACTACCCTTTCCTCTTTAAAAAATGTGTTACAAATGAAATGAAAAGCAAGAGTAAATTATTTGCACCGGACCCACACCTATGAAAACTGGATTTCACTAACTGACATGCAAATGCGAACGGTCGATGGCCCCCCGTCCTATCAAATCAAAACAAGAAATCTCTACTTTCTCGGGTGGTGGGCCATGTGGGCCCTTCTTCTCCTCCTCCACTAATACTACGCTGCTCTCGGTGTTTCAGTTAACGCCCCACAAAAATGGAGCCTATCTCAAACCCCCTCCCCGACGTCGCCCAAGACTTCCGCCCCCTCTTTGTCATCTACAAAGACGGCCGCATCCACCGCTTCCTCGGCACCGCCACCGTCCCCGCCTCCGACTCCCCCGACTCCCCCGTCCTCTCCAAAGACGTCCCCATCTCCCCCGCCGTCTCCGCCCGCCTCTACCTCCCCTCCGCCCGGAATATCAAGATCTCCTCCAAAAAGCTCCCCCTCCTCGTCTACTTCCACGGCGGCGGCTTCGTCATCGAGTCCGCTAGATCCCCAACCTACCACAACTACCTCAACCTTGTCGCCGCTGAGGCCTCCGCCGTCATCGTCTCCGTCGACTACCGCCTCGCCCCCGAGCACCCCCTCCCCGCCGCCTTCGACGACTCCTGGTCCGCCGTCCTCTGGTCGGCCACGGCCTCCGATCCCTGGCTCGCCGACCATGCCGACCTCTCCCGAGTCTTCTTCGCCGGCGACAGCGCCGGCGCCACCATCGCTCACCAGATGGCCCTCCGCTTCGCCACGCAGCCCGATCGCCCCGCCGGGATGGACCTCCTCGGCCTGGTGCTGGTCCACCCGTTCTTCATGAGGGCCCGGGAGCCGGATCCCGACCCGAAGAAGGCGGCGGAGCAGGAATTCGGGCTGAGGTTCTGGAATTTCCTGTGCCCGGGCGGCGGCGGGTTGGACCACCCGTGGGCAAACCCTGCGGCGGACGGGAGGCTGGCGGCGGTGGGAGCGAGGAAGGCGCTGGTGTTCGTGGCGGAGAAGGACTCGCTGAGGGATGTTGGGGTGTGGTACGCGGAGGAGCTGCGGAGGAGCGGATGGGCGGGGGAGGTGGAGCTGATCGAGGCCATCGGGGAGGGCCACGTCTTTCACCTTCACCTTCACCAACCGCCGAATCACAACTCGCACCAAATGATGACCAAGCTGGTTCGGTTTATCAACAGCACTCCCTAATTAATCAAGTAATTAATTACTTAATTACTCTGTAATAATTTTGATTAATTTATGTGCAATTTCCTGATATGTTGTTGTATTGGACTATCATATCCCTCTTATGAATTATGATCGAAGAATTGACGAGTGTTAATTCATTCGACGGCTTAATATAAATATATATACATATATATATATTTAGATTTAGATTAGATTTCAGCTAAATTCAGATTAATTTAGATGAATTTCTGAACTAAGCTGGAATGGCTTGATCCAATTTGATTTGGATAATTTACTAGATCCATTGATTTTGATAAATTTCCGTCCTTTCCCGCAATCAAATTTAGTTTTATTGGAGGATATATGTTATAGAATTGAGTTTGGTTGATTTCGATTTTAGGTTGAATTGGTTGTCATCGAATTTAGTTTGGCTGAATCGTTAGGATTTAGGTTTGATTGGTCTTGAACTTAGTACTCTCTATTAGTGTTAAAGATTGCCGCGGATCACGTTTGATATATTGGAGAAGCTGATGATCCCAATTAGGGGCCTGATCATGCTTAGCCACACTGCAAAGCCTATCAAAAGGCAAGACGGTGGAGACGTTCAGCTTCGTCTCTCGATGGCAAGGAGTGATCGTTTCGTTTTAGCTATCATTGCGAATGATCAAAGGGAGAGTCATCTATAAGGAAGACAGGCTTGACACAGATGCGGATGCATGAATTAAAAATGTAAAAAAAAAACAATTGTGTTTTTATCGGTTTAATCTTATAGTGATTTTCTAATCAATTATGATAAATATAGGGTGTGGTTATATAGCCAGCCCGTAAATATACGATGGCAACTGTTGAGTTTTATTTTTTAAGTTAAACATTAGACAATGTATTTTACATAATGTTATGCGTAGTGAATATTGTTGTTTAATTGGGCTATGTTCCATTCATTAGCTAAGCCTAACACCCAAGTTGAAGTCGTGTATATTTCCGATGATCTTTTGGTGGGTAGCTCCAGCCGTTGTTCTTCATCAGCTCCACTGCGAATAGGAAGATCATCTTCCTCTTCCTCCTTTATCGATCTATTTCATTACATATGCATACTTATTTGTTTTGAGTTGTACAACTCTTGTAGACCTTGTTATCTTTGAGTTGGTGGATTGAGGACATGATATTTGAGGTTTGGGGACGTTGTTAACCTCGCAAACAAAGAATTGTGTTATCTTGATTTGTGTTTTCACATCCGCTTCGCTTGCTTCGCTTCGCTAGCACCAACTAAGACCTTTGAAACTTTGCTTTGAATAATCAGGGACACAAAAGTGAAAAATCTTAAACAAAATAATAATACCAAATTAAAAAGTAGAAGCTTTATACACAAACAGTTTATAGCTGACGATGGATTCAAATTAACAATACAAATATGAAGTGGATAAAATGAAACACACGATTAATTAAAATACAAATAGCTGACGACACAAGATTATTCAAGGAAGGTGTTCTTCATCATATTGTTGGATATATATCGATCGGTGGCTAGCTAGTTTAGTTCATCTTATTTGAATTTGGCTTATAACCACACGTCGCCTAACGTACAGTGTAAATGTCCTTGTAGCAGATATTGCTATGGTCGCTGGGTATTCAAGGGAATCAAATGGGAACTCGTCGACTTGGGTCATCATTCTCGATAGATCAAATATTGTAATCTCTCTCTATAAACAAATGTTTAAAGGGGGTGTGATTTGCAGGCTAGAATCCGGTGAGAAAAGGAGATACGCCTGCAACCTCTTGCCACGTACACCGCCGACAGCCCTAGGGCGGCAGTAGCGGCATCGCCTCCAAGTGCCCCGTCGAAGGAACACTAGATCTGTCGAGGAGATCTCCGTCAAGTAGCACGAACCCCCAATTCGAACCTCATAAACACCATAATTTTCAGAACTAGAATTTGCGTTCACGAAGAACAACCCCGAAAATCAGATCAATCCCTCAAGATCGACCACGAATATCAATCGATCGAAGCTTTATTGATCACAACCACCATCAAAGCAAGCAAGATCGAGTCTCAACCAATCCGAATTCAAGCCACAAATCACTCAACACAGTCGAACCCAATCTCGAAAACGATAAGGACGAAGAAATCCCAATTTTTGAGTGTAACAGGATTAACCATCCCCGCCCACACAATTCCTTCTGCCTTTTGTTTCTCTTATCCGAATATGTAGAAGTGGGATCCTACAATCCTCCCTACTCCACTCATTTTTTGTACATTTATTTAATCTTAAAGAAATTATATTTATATTCCTAACATCTATTTTTATATATTGATAATTTTTTTTTGAAAAATCATGTTTTTTTTTAATAATTGTATGTTGTAAAATATTGCTTTTTTAATTTTTAAAATTTGTAAAACCTGAATTTTCAAAATAAAAATTTATAAATATATAAAATTAGATATTAGGAATATAAATATACTTTTAATATTTTTTTAAGATTAAATAAATGTTAATTATTTCTGTGAGATAAGGAGGGAAGCAAGAAAAGTGTTGTAGGAGATCTTGGCTGGAATACATATAGTACTAGTTTTATTGCTCGTCCATTGTGTGATTTTTTAATAAATTTTATTATATAAAACAACTTTGAATTAATATAAATTAGTCCTCCATATTATATACCAAAATGCAGTCCCTTACTAATATGAATATTTGTTGTAAATTTAGATGCTAAAATACAAAATAAAAGGAGAATATTGAGTGCCTTTTTAGCTAGCAGCTGATAGTAATGACTTGTTCAATATATATAGAACTGAAATGCTAAAAAAATACATAACTGAAATGATTAAAAAAAAAAAAACTGAAATGCCAAAATGAAAAGAAAAATAGTTATAGAAATATTTTTTGGAAAATGAGTGATTTGCTAAAAAAATTACAGAATGGAGTGATTATTCCTAATCATTTACTGAAACTATATATATTGCTGATGTATGTCTATAGTAAGTAGTAACTTGAGTTTGTTTGCAGCTACTTCTCATGGTGGGCACAAACCTGCAACATGTTATAGCAATCTTGACTCTTGACTATGGAGAGCGCTGGAATATCCAGGTTCTCCACATGAACAACGATGAAGCCACGAGATTCTGGCTCGGCAAACCAGAATTGTTGTTGTCTTTGATCCACTTCATCCTTTTCCAGGTCTGTTTTTGACGCTCAAAGCTTTGGTTCTGGGTACGTTTCATCATCCGAAGTCTAGACTCGCTTTTGCATAATTGATGGATGTGTTTAGAGTTTTTCTCTCTTGTTTTACAGTGGCAGTTTGGGTTCCATTCATGCTTCATGAGAGACCACTTTTTCGTCTATTGGCGGTTGATAATCAGGTATGCCTTCAACTTTGTTGCTTTTGATGAATGTTTGGAGTTTGAATGTTTGTGGTTTCTCTATTGTTGTTATTGCATCCGGAATCATTTCAATTGCTATTATTTCCAATTTTCCATGCCTTTCGTGCCAAAATTGCACTGGTAACTCAGGTACCGACATTGTTGCTAAAATATTGCTACGAATACTTGAATGTTTCACCATTTTTTCCCATGTTTGAGAAATCTCTCGACTTGTTTTCAGATGGGAACAAACTACAAGGCAGCTAAAATTCCTCAGAGATCGATTAAGAGAGACACTACATGGATGGACTAAGGAAGCTAGGAAGAAAATACTCCAAAAGATTTTGTGAGTTGTAACAGATTTGGAAAATACTCCAAATGATACCTCTGATCTTATTCCACATCCAACACATTTTGTGAGTTGTAACAGATTTTGTGAGTTGTAACAGATGCATTTCCTTAGCTTTTCCGAATGGCATTGCCTTAGCTTGTTATGAATGACAATGCTTTAGCTTGAAAATGTGTAAGTAGTTGAAACTTTGTTTAATGTATGTGTCGTTCAATTGTGGATTTAGTGGCTGCCTATATATCCATCCGACCAGATGGAAATTACAAGTCCAATAGAAGGTTGAATAAGGTAATATACGAATGAATATTAAAAACTTTTTTTTTTAAAAAAAACAATTATATACCCCGGATCATATTTATCCAATATATATACCATGAAATTTATGACCAAATGATACTACTATATACTCCGAATTTTAATTTAAATATTCGGGCTATACTTTGACATAAATAAACTCCATACACACTCAAGAGGCATATACCCCAAATTATTTCAATTTTATACCCCAGATAAAAGAAAATTAAAACCCAGATTGGATGTAATATATACCCCGGGCTTTTTTTAGAGGAAATTTGATAGACTTTATACCCCGGATATTAGTACTAATATACCTCGGACGTTTCTTTTCCTACCACTTTCTTAGGAAATTGGTCAGGTTATATACCCCAGATTTTTAAAAAATATATCCGTGGTATAAAGTGAAACCTATATTTTTTTTTATTATATGCAAAGATCGAGGAGGTTAACGTGATTAGTTTTTGTTTTAAGTAAGATTTGAAAATAACGGGAGTCATGCATCTTTTATATATATATATAGTCGATGAATAGATTTCCATGTTCGTATAGTCCAGGGTTAAGAAAGATTAAATATTATATTATAAAAATATTAACTTTTGTAATCTTGGATTTGGGGAGGAAACTAAAGATACTTTTTTTTTAATCTATGGCTTTATTTGCTATAATGTGGTTCTGTGTTGTAAAATTTCATTGGATGTAAGTGAGAGATATGAGAATCTAGATATGAGAATCTAATTTCTTGCCCTTTTTGTAAGCAAACAAAATTGTTGCATGTCTTTACGCTAAACTTAAAGTAATTGGAGTAGGTTTATCAAAAAAAAAAAAAGTAATTGGAGTAACTCATCTTTTAATTTACATATATACTCTTAAAATTGGTTAAATTTGGTGAATATCCATTTTTCATGTTAAAATTAAGTAAATGTCCACTTTTTTTACATAATTAAGTAAATGTCCATTTTTTTCCAAAAATACCACTCCTTCCACATCCCTAACCTTTCCTCCTTCCCCTTTGACCATTTTTAATTTTAACATTGACCATTCCGGTCAACGCCTGCATTTGGTGACAATTTTTTAGTGACAGTTGAGTATATTTTTCTGGTGACAGTTAATTGTGACAATTATTTTGGTGACAATTGATTTTTTTGTGACATTTTATTTTTTCCGGTGACAGTTAAGGGAAAATCTTTTCTAGTGACAATTGATTTTTTTTCTTGTGATAATTATTGGTAACAAAAAAATTTGGGTGACAGTTGATTTTCTTCCAGTGACAGTTGCCAATAACACTTTTCCTCGGTGACAACTGGGGTTTTTCTGCTAATAGATGATTTTCCTGATGACAATTGTTGGTGACAACTATTAATGACGAGGTTGATGACAATATATTGTCACCATGATATTGTAACCTTAAAAAAATTGTCACCATAATATTATACATCACCATTCACCAAGAGATTGTCACAAACTACAGAACACTGTTTTCATATTGTTTAATCAACCGTATTGTCACCAACTTATAAAAAACATTGTCCCCAACCTCTTTTCAGTAATTTATTGACACGAACAATAAAACGGTGTAACCAACCTATTTTCATCAAGCTTTGGTCAATAATTTACTGTCACCAATTACAAAACTTTGTCACCAATCTAGTGTCAACCATCTATTTTTAGAAATTAATTGACACCAACGACAAAACAGTGTCACCAACCAATTGTCACCAACTACAAAGCACTTTCATCAAACTAAAATGTTTACAATGCTAATATTATCACATTTGTCATCTAATATTAACACATTTTTGTTACAAAACTAAAACCCTAGAACTAGGGGATCATAGACCCAAGAGGGGCTAAACCTGAGTAGATGAAAATTTGATGTACAGTATAGTTTAGGGTTTAGGGTTTAGTCTTTAGGGTTTAGGGCCTAAAGACTAAACCCTAAACCCTAAAATGTGTGTACAGTACCAATGTTATCAGATTTGTCATCTAATATTAACGCATTTTTGTTACGAAACTGAAACCCTAGAGCTAGGGGAGTATAGACCCTAGAGGGGCTAAACTTGAGCAAACGAATAATTTGATGTACAATACTATAATGGCATCACATTTGTCATCTAATATTAGCGCATTTTTGTTACAATAATAACCCTAAGTAGATGAAATTTGATGTAAAATTTAACTTTGTAATACTTAATTGCCAGACTACATCAACTTGCAAAAATATCAAAACAAAGGGAAACAATGGAGACATTCATACTTAACATCCAAAATAGCAAGACCCTCTATAGCCATCCTCTCTCTCTCTCTCTCTCTCTCTCTCTCTCTCTCTCTCTCTATATATATATATATATATATATATATATATATATATATATACACGCATCCATATACTTGTCTGAAATAGCTTCAATACTACCATGAAATGCAAGACTCTCGATATATTTGATGGTGTATATACCACAACTTCAACTAACATTGAACATAAGGATAATAAAAATTGCATTATAGCTAAATCAGATATAAAATCCATTTGTCACCAAAACATAATATATAACTCTACCAATTGTCACCAATCTAAAAACAACAACAAAATAACAACATAAATTCCATTTGTCACCAAAACAGAATATATAACTCTATCAATTGTCAGTTTGTCACCAATCTAAAAAAAACAACATAAATTCCATTTTGTCATCAAAACAGAATATATAACTCTATCAATTGTCATCAATCTAAAAAACAAAAACAAAATAACAACATAAATTCCATTTGTCACCAAACAATGAAGCAAACCCCTTATAATCTCATTTAAATTGATGATGTATAATCAAGCTATATACTAATTGTCACCAAATTAACAAGCAATTGTCACCAAAACAAACAAGCAATGATAAACCCTTGAAATAGAACAATATATAAAGTAAGAACGAATTAGATTCATCAAGAAGAACACTAAACTGAATGATCCATTTGAAGTAGATAGGCAAGGCCGGACCTGAGATTTTGAATGCCTGAGGCGAGATTTTAAAATGGAGCCCTTTACTATTTTCAACAATAACAAAACAAACATCAAAGTATAAAAACAAAATAAAAAAATTAGCAGTAACATCCAGCCAGCCAGATCCTATTGAAAAAAAAAACTTCTATCTTTGATGTTTAATATATAAAAAAAGAGGCAAAAAATGCAAACTAGCAGTGAGATCCTAATATCCTATTGCTTTGATGTTTTTAATATAAAAAAAAAGTTCATTAAAAAAATATAAAAAAAAAGAGAGACAAAAATGCAATTAGCAGTAAGATCCTATTGCAAAAAAAATAAAAATTGTTATGTCTTTGATGTTTTTAATATTAAAAATAAGAGGCCAAAACGACAACATTTGGGATTCGAACTTGCGTTAACATTCAGCCTCGCTCCCTTACCCGTGTCCCTATCCGCCAAGCCAAGCCAACCTTATGTTTTGATTTTGTATTTAGTTTCTTTTAATTACTCCGTATATTACATACACATATACATCCATTGGGCCCCTAATGAAAGTGGGCCTGAGACGACGGCCTGTTAGGCCTCGCCTCAGGTCCGGGCCTGTAGATAGGAGGAACACACAAACCCTTGACTATTTTGGTAAATGTCTGCATTTGGTGACTTTTGGTGACATATATGTATATTTTTTCGATGACAGTTATTTATGATAATTATTTTGGTAACAGTTGATTTTTTTGGTGACATTTTATTTTTTTCTAGTGGCATTTAACGTAATTTTTTCCTGGTATTACTGAACATTGTCACTAACTCATTGTCATCAATTACAAAACATTGTCATCAACTACAGAACATTGTCACCACCTTTTTGTCACCTACTATAAAATATTGTCACCACCAATTTTTACTAATTACATACTATCACCAACTACAAAATATTGTCACCAACCTATTGTCAACAACTACGAAATACTTTTATCAAATTATTTTCACCAACAAGTGAACATTGTCACCAAACATTGTCACAAACCAATTGTCACAAACTAAAAAACATTGTCACCGACCAATCTATTATCTCTAAACAGATAACATTATCACCACCCCCTATTGTCACCAACCTACTTTAGTAATCTGTTGTCACCAACAATAAAATAGTGGCATCAACCTATTGTCATCAAAATCTTGTTTTAACAAATATTTGTCACCAAGACCATGTAATCAAAAAAATATTGTCATCATCATACTAAATATCACCACTCTATTGTCACTAACTACAGAACACCGTCACCATATTCTTTTTCACAAACGTATTGTCACCAACAACAAAACATTATCACCACCCTATTGTCACTAAACTCTTGTCGCCGACGACAAAACATTAGACCCTAGAGATGTTAAAGCTAAGCAAAGAGGAATCTATTGTCACCAACAACATAACATTGTCACCAAATTATTTTCACAAACCTATTGTTATAAACTACAAAACAATATCACCGACCATCTATTGTCACCAACTAAAAAACACTATCACTAACCTATTGTCACCAATCATAGAAATATGCCTCCAACTACAATTAGTGTATAAGAACCTCAAAATCTCAATTGATGATAAAAGTGCACTCATATCTTTTGCCATTTTCCAATTCCTTCACATGCTCCAAACTCAAGTTATATAGAATCAAATCAGAAAACACAATTCAAGAAATTCACTACCTTTCAAAACAAAGCATAATCAACCAAAATAAACCAATTCAATCCAAGGGAAAAATCCAATCTCACAATCGCCCAATTGAAAAACCCTAGAGCTACCATCTTCACCCCATTTCTCTTAGGCATTTTATCGAACATATTGAGTGCATGGTTAAAACCAATTTCTAAGAAATTCCAAATCTCATAAAAACATCAAATGACCTCACAACATTCCCTATTACGCATTTCTACAATCTGGAAGTTAATTGAATATCAATTCTTGATGTCATCAATCACTTAGTAGGAAAGAGATCGTGCAATCAATCAAATACTCATGAAGATAGAATTTTATCAGCACAAAAGGAAAAATTAAAGGTACAATTCAAACTTACTTCTAATTTCTAGTACCAATTGTCGACAACAAGTGAATAACCAAAGCACTGTATGTTGAGGAAGGTGGAGAAATTGAACCGGAGATTCAGAGCCAGCAGCAAGCATGTGCGCTCGACGGCCTTGGGAGCCATGTGCTCGATCCTTCGATCCTCGGCGGCGTCAAGAGACGACAGGAACGTCAAATCCTCGACGGAGACGTCGATCTTTGCGGAGAGCAGGGCGGCGAGCTGCAGGGGAGGTGGAGTAGGCGCTGGTGTCGGGACAGGGGAGGGAGAGGATGGCGGAGGGGCTGGAGACGGTGATGGCGCCATAGTAGAGAAAGGAGAAACCGAGGGAATTGATGTAGACGGCGAGGGCCTTGCCGACGGGGAGGGAGTGAGTTGAGGAGGAAGATCGACGTACAATTTATTGACAGAGGAGAAGGGGGTTAGGTGGGGGAGGTGATTTAATTATAATGAGGGTAGTTTGGGTATTATGAAAATAGAATGGACACTTACTTAATAACGAATTTAAAATGGACATTTAGCTAATTAGATATTGTAGATTGACATTTGACCAAATTTATCCCTTAAAATTTGTGAGAATATGATTTCTTTCTTTTACGGTAAGCAAAGAGGATGTTAATGTGATTTATTAGTTTTTTCTTTAAATAAGATTTGAAGATAACTAGAGTTTGGCATCTTATATATAAAGTCTATAAATAGATTTAAATTAATAATTTTATAAAAGGTTTTTCTATACTATACTTTAAGGACATATATAGCATAAGACTCTAAATTAGAAAAGATTTACTTAAAAAAAAAGGCATGCGACCCTAATAATCTAATTAGAAAAATGCTAAACTAATTGTGGGTAACATATTCTATAGGTGCCTTTAAAGCTACATGCATATATAAGACACAGCTGGACAGCTTCACGAATACAAAAGAAAAAAGAAAAAAGAAGAAGGAATAAGATCGAAGAAGGTAGACATTGGAAGGAAAGCAGATTCAATTTGGGGTTGAAAACCATTATATACATATTGCAGGATGTAACTACTCATCACTACCGCTAGCCTCCAAATCACACCCCCTTTTAAACACTATTTGATCGAGAGATCGAGAATGAGGAGCCAAGTCGACGATAAAGAGACGGAGTTCCCATTTGATTCCCTTGAAGTCCCAGCGATCATAGTGGTGATGGGGCTTCCATTTACGCGGACGGAAGAGGTTGCTGGTCTTATTGCAAGATGGGCGAGATGTCCCATCTTTATTATGGATAACTTTCTCGATTTCATGTCGAAAGAAGCAGGCTACAATGAAGACGCCTTGCAATCAAGAGAAGAGGCTGAGCGCCTCAACTGTCGTGCCATGGATAATCTCTGGATGGTGGCAAGGCAACAGCTGAATAGCTGCTACTTCACGGGATTCAAGGGTGTGGTCATCAAGTCCCCCCGTATTTGCTCCACTTATGAGCTCCAACGACTGCTGGAGCTGACTGCTCCAACGCGGATTGGTCTGAAGTCATATTATTGTAGAAGTAGGATGCCGCTCATATTGGTGGAGTGCCGGTTCGGGAACGAATATCAATGGAAGCAGCATTTCCTCGATGAGTGCTATAGAGGAAACTAGTACGAGGCTGGCGATTGGAAGGAGATTGAGAAGGCTAAGGAGGATTATAATGCTCAAGCATTTGATCTTCTCCTTCTCCAACTAATCTCCAACCTTCCGCAGCCTCTTCCTAGTTACCGTAACCCTCCTCCTCCTCATGTTAGAAGGCTGGTGGTGGATCCCTACTACCATCTCAACATTCGCTTGTATTGGAATTCAGTGAGCGGTCGCATTACCCCTAGTGTTGCAAGTGCTATCAAGTTTCTCCTCACCGCAGGAGAAGAAGAGTTGAACAAGGAAATCCCGCAAATGGTGGAGCTTCGTCAATTGCGGAGGTATCTAATGGAAAAGAAGATAGCAGCTGCGTCGGCCTCAACACAAAGGAGCAAATACTTGTGTGTTGGAGGTGCTTGTATCTTCAAATACTGGGACACCCTTACTGAAGATAGCAAAAGAAGTTGTTGCGGGGTTTGCGAAGAGCCACTGGTTGTAGGGGAGGCAGCCTACAGTTGCTACTTTTGCTTCCTCGCTTTGCACAAGTCCTGCGCTGAGATGCCTCACTTCCCCCCTCCCTCCTCTTCACTCCATGCCTTTTGTTTGGCCTTTGAGTACGAAATTGGTAGCTCTCTAGAGAAGCATGCGTGCAAGTCTTGTACAGAAGCAGGACAAGGGTTCCCCAATGAATGTGCATCCTGCCAGTTCCAAACACATCTGAAAAGTCGTCTGATTCCAACCGTTATTCTCAACCCTGACTTCCACGACCATATGATTTCCCTGCGGTGTCAATCTGATGATGATTTCACCTGCAAGGGATGTGGCAGGCTGGCGAGTTGCTATGACAACACGTATGGGTGCAGTATTTGTGAAACTTACTACCATCCACGTTGTCCTTTTTGGCCAAAGGAATTTAAGCATAAACATGGTGGACATGAGCATCTCATGAAGCTCATGCTTTCCCATGAGGGTGCCGAGGAGAAAGACTACTGGTGCGATATCTGCTACAAGGACATTGATCCACAGGTTTGGTTTTATTCTTGCCAACACTGCCCATATTATGCAGCTCATTTACACTGTACGTTAGAACTCAACTAGCTAGCCACCGACCGATCGATATATATCCAATATCATGAAGAACAGCTCCCTTAAATAATCTTGTGTTATCAGCTAGCTATTTATATTTTAATTAATCTTGTGTTTCATTTTGTCCGCTTCATCTATGTATAATGTATTGTTAATTTGAATCCATCTAAATCTTGATTTGTTAAAACTGTTTGTTTGTGTATATAGCTTCTGTTTGTTTGAATATATTGTTTTATTTAAGATTAAGATTTTTTTTTGTTTCAAAAATTAACAATACATATATGAAGTGTTTGTTAAAACTGTTTGTTTGATTGTTCTAATTGATATTGTGATGGGTAAGCATATTCAAACGGCCCATTTGGGATCTTCAGCTTCTCCAATATACCAACACGTACAACTTGGGCAACTGTCTTCATAAATAGGGTAAAAATTAAGTAGACTCAGGAAAGAAGGGTTAAGGGATGGGGGGGGGGGGTGTCGTGCTGATCGAATCCGTGACTAAAATATTGGGGAATCTTGAAGTGGAGAGTGGAGAGAATGAGCGAGAACGATTATGGAATCCAGATTATTAGCCTTGGTTGAAAGACTCTCAAGATTTTTTGAGGCCTTCAAGAACGAGGAAGAAAATTTAGGGAATCTGGTTCATTAGAGGAAGAGGACGAAGGGTCTCATCTGCCATATCAGAGTTGGGAATTGAAGAAGATGAATAGCTTCTGTGGGTTGAATGAAGTGAATGATAGATTTAATTCAAAAACTTTAATTAATTATGGAGTCCAAACGACATTTATAAATGAAGTATATTATAATACATAAGACAACATTATAAATCATGCTTTATGCATGCAAACGGAGCCTTCAGCTTCTCCAATATACCAACACGTACAACTTGGGCAACTGTCTTCATAAATAGGGTAAATTGCAGAAACCACCCCTTAAATGGGGCATATTACTGAAAACCACCCCTTAAATTCAATATTACAGGAAACCACCTTTTATAAAGTCTCAGTTAGCAAATAGCCACCCACTCTTCAATTCCGTTAAGTTTCTGTGTAAATCTGAATGAAAATGACAAAAATACCCTTGTTTAAATATCCAATTTTCACTTATATGCCATTGAAATCAAGACCAAAACCCCCTTTCAAATTCATCTAAATTAAAGACCAAAATCCACTCAAATCATTGAAAAAACGAAATCAAAACACGTACATCCGTTCAATTCCTTCGATTTCAACCATTGTTAGGGGTTGTATGAGAGAAGTATGACACACCCGAAACCCTAGAACCTACCATTGAAGACCCAAACCCTGCAAAACTCAACTTATAGATTCAATCAAACACTAGTTCTCGACTTGATTTCGGTCCTGCTCATCTTTTGGAGAAAGCCCTTAATTTCAATGGCGCTTGCAGGACTCGAATTTTTAATTCTTATCGTCAAGACAAGGCACCGAATAATGAGAGTGAAAAATCGAATGTGAATTTAAATGTAGTAACCTGGATCTGGAGAGATGCATCAAATTTTCTTGCAAACTAAATCCCAATGACAAGCATGAGATGATCAATGTCCTCGCTTCTAAGCAGACGATGTCGAACCATATTCATGAAAGATCTACCCCCCTCTAATTATGTCTCTTGTAATTAAGAAATCAATTTGAATCAAGGATATATTAACAATGTTTAGAGTTGGGCTAAATCAATGGAGATTTGGAGGCAGAGATGTGTACAGGCGGCAATTTGGGTGGTGATGGGATAGGGTTTCACTATTTTGGGGAGGGTGGAAGTGGGAATATTTTATTTTTTTAACTATGCCATAGATTAAAATATAATAAAAGATAAAGGGTATAATTGTAATCCTACATATATTAACACTAACTTAACAGAACAAGAGGGTTGGGTGGCTATTTGCAATTGGGGACTTTATAAAGGGTGGTTTTCTGCAATATTGAATTTAAGGGGTGGTTTTGAGCAATACGCCATATTTAAAGGGTGGTTTTCTGCAGTTTACCCTATTGTATTATATGTTCAAATGGGATTTGGATCCGGTGAAGTTGTAAATTAACTCCACCAATGGAGTTGGGCAAATCTCAATCGTCAAAAAAATAACCGACGGTTAGATTTTGCTCCCTCCTTCACCCCCACCACCACCCATTTTCTTTTTTCCTTTTTTCTTTTAATTTCTTTTTTGTGAGTATAAATCTCAACTCCACCCGTGAATTTGGCTATCAAATTCATGGGATCCAAACCCAAATAATATACTCCATAAATCCATTATTTTCAAATTATAACATTTAATTTTTTTTATAATATAATACTTAATCTTTCTAATCCTAGCCTATATATATATGTACATGGAAATCTATCTATTGACTATATATATATATATATAATGCCTGGCACTAGGTATCTTCAAATCTATATCTATATCTAATATAATACTAAAACACTTGCATTTCTGGGACACGTGACGGCCATACACTTAAAGTTGTAAATTTAGGATAATTTCCCAATTACTTCTCAAATTATTTAAAATTCTCACCTTATAAATAGATCATCTAACCAATCATAATTTAGTTTTAATCAATTACTTAATTTTAATCTATCTAATCTAATTCAATTAATTCCTAATTTAATTTTCTTTTTTTTTTTTTGGTCATTTCCTAATTTAATTTTCTAATCACACTCATGTCCATCTTTTAATTAAAAATAATATCTATCTTAAATTTTTGGCTTAGATTTAAAATTTTCTCACTTTTTTTTTTAAAAAAAACAATTTTTTATATATACAAATTAAGGTCTAGCCATCTAATGAATTATTTCATCTATCTAGCATAAACCAATTCTTTACCAAAAAAAATGCAATGAATTATTTCATTTATCTAGCATAAACCAATTCTCATTAATGATTAATCAATGATATTTAACCAATCATCTATCTATCTATAATTTCTAAAACTTTATACTCCAAATAAAAAATTCACGATTAAATCTTATTAATCAATTAAAAAACAAATCAAATCATTTATGTCAATATAAAATTTGAACGCAAAAGGCAAGATTAAACCAAAAAAAATCTTTCGGATGCAACCTACGTAAATATGAACAGAAAAAGCAAGAATATTTATTTGAATTTTATTTAAAGTTCAAATGTTCAACTCTTTAATTCTTAAAGTTTGCCTAATAAATAAAATAGTTGTTATTTGTCTTTATCCATTTTTAAACAACTTTGATGTGTTTTGATTAGAAAATATTTTTGAAACAATTGTTTTCTATGTTTTTTTTGTGCACATATGAGTAAACTCTTTTCTAAATATATACATCTTTAACATTTTTTTAACTCACGGTTAATCTACTTTGCAAGCTATAAACTCTAATTTTAGGTTTTTTATTTAGCTATATTTACAACTACGGTGTCATTTTTAATTTATCTCTTTGGCCATGTTTCGTTCTTTTGCATGAGTAGATAAGAAATCAATTTTTCCTTAAAATGATGAGTTTGTTTGGTTGTTATAATCTTAAGTAGATAACAATATATTAATAAAAATATAAAACTAAAAAATGATTTAATCAATAATTACTTATCAATTTATATCATAAAAATTGTTGTTAATAAAAAGAATTCTTTTTTGGTCAGATAGAATCTTCTTATCTAACGATCATGATTTGATACACTGTATACTTGATTTTTAATTATTTTCAAAGAAATGGATGTTAAATATTTATTTATTTTTTTAAACTGGTGTTTTTCGCACGATAATTGTGAAAGTTTTACTTGAATAAACTTGGTCTTTAGACCTCTTTTATAATCCCAAACATATCGACATTAAAATAATGTGACAAATACTTTGAAAATTATAGACATGCATGTTTTTTTTATAGCTTAAGTTAGAGTTGTGTAACAAGTATGGGTAGAGTTAAAAAATTTATAAGCGCTAAAAAATATTTCCTTAAAAATAGGCTATGTGACAATTATTTATTTTCCTTAATTGTCAAATATTCTTATTGTTTGAAAGTTATTTATGTGTTTGTTTAAATTAATCAATTATTGATAATTGTTAAACATTTAAAAATTTTAAAAATTTCTTTTCATTCTAATATTTGTTAAATTTGTTTAATCTTCCCTAAGAAGCTCTTCATCCAATGCAAATAGGTATTCTTACATTTTTTTAATCAAATAATTTATTTTATGAGCGTATTTGAAAAAAAAAATTGACGTGTCTTTGGATTCCAATATAATTTAATTATAATGCATAAATGCTTTAATAGTGTTTGGTTAACAATTTTGACAATTTTTAAATTAATGTAAACTTTAAATTAAATACATAGTAAATTATATTTATATAATGTAATTAAAAAAATTACACAATAGTGGTTGTTTGATTGACACAATTTATAAGATATTTTCATTTAAAAGCTATATCATTTTAAGCACATTATAAAATTTGATAACCAAATACTACTCAAGTATTTGTATTTATAAATAAATTATAATTAAAATGCGATTGGAATCCAAACACACCTTGATTATCACTTATTTATAGGACCAATATCAATGCTTTAATTATTTTTTAATGTTGTTAAAATATCATTTAAATCTAAACATATTTTGAGTATATAGTAAGATCCTTATTAATAAATTGCATGTAAAATATATATTCATTAGCAAATATATTCCGTTGAATCTTCTAATTTAATAAAGGATTTGATATATTAAAAAAAAAAGAAATTTTACATTTGTATCTTTAACAAAAATTTAGTATACACTAAAGACATAACTTACTTTTTATTTTATTTTTTAATTGTGAAAACATTTAAAGTCAAATAAATCAAATATTAAAATGAACCATGTATAGCAGGTGAATCTTTAAAATGTTCTTCTTGAATCTCCTTCGTAACTCTAAGTTATTTTATCACTTTTTAACTTTTTTTCGTCCATATTTTATAAAAAAGATTATTTTAAAGGTTTAATCTTGGTTCTTTAATATGCATGTTATTGTTTTCTTTTGAATTGTTTCCAATTACTAATCAATTTTTTTAAATTGTGACACCATTTAGATTTGGGTAAATCACTCTAAAAAAAGAAGGGAGTATATGTGAAGCTTTAACTCTTTTCTTTTGTACTGTGGGAGGGTCCGAGGTTGTCGACTAATCCCCCACGGGCTCGAGAACTAGCCTGCAAATTACTTAAATCGGTAAGCCCGACGAGAAGCCACCAGACAGGCTCACCCAATCCAATGAAGGCTTGAGTGTCCACTAATTACACAAAGTGTAAGTGGTGAGATTTGAATCTTTGACCTCTTGCAAGAGCCACCTCTCCCTTACCATTAAAGCAAGGGGTCATTGGTTCGAAGCCTTAACTATTTGTCTTGAATCTCCCTCATAACTTTTGGTTATTTTTTCGCTTTCAACTCTTTTTTCTTCCATATGTTTTTTTATTTTTATTTATTTTAAAGGTATAATCTTGATTATTTAATGCATGTTATTGTTTTCTTCTAAATTGTTTTATGTAACTAATCAATTATTGTCGTAAGCAATTAATTTGCTTGATGAGGCGCATTTGTATCAATATGCATCAACAACCAAGGGTGGTCTAGGTAAGTGGTTTTGAATTCCATGTTGATCATATATAATGATAAAAAATTATCATTTATCCATATATTTATAGAGAGGTTGCACCCGACCTCATAATGATATACTTACGTTATATTTGATAGGAATGTAGTTTTGCATAATATATGTCAAAATAGGTGAAAATAGATTAAACTATATTTTTTTTTTAAAATCATATGAAGGAAAAGATATTATAGGAAATATAAAAAAAGTTCAAATACAAATACCGAATTAATTCAAAGTTAAAGATGAAAATAATTTTTTAGTACTTTAACATATTATAATAAAATATTCATCTAATTAGATTTTAACATATATACCGTGCCTTCAAGGCACGGGAATTAAAATTTGAATCCAAGTTCAAGATTTTCATTATCAATAGGTTATGAGCTCGATTCCCAATTCCCACTTTGTTTAATGGTTTTTTCTCCACTTCTTCTTCTTCTTTTTCTTTTACAAATGATTTGAAAGTACAAGCTTGAGATCCAAAAGATTTTCATTCATTTTTTTTATTTGTCATATGTTTTATGACACTAAGCTAACTATCCATGTTTTGGCCTAATATATAATAATAAAGCTTCTATTTAGACATTGTAAATCATATAACATGCTCAAATAAAACTAATAAAAAGATAATATTTTATAGAGTTTTTAGCTTCTTAAAAAGCATATCAAAAAAATTAAAAGGGCCTATATTTTGAGACGAAAGGATTTTTTTTACTTTTAAGTTTATTAATATAATATATCTTTTTTATGTGCTCTCCATCCCAAAGTTCTAAAAATTTCATTCGCTGACGTTTGTGAAATGTGTAGTACATATCTTCTATAAAAATATAATATACTTTACAAATCCCGTGCGTTACGCATGGGTACTACGCTAGTAATATCTTAATTTAGAATATTTTTTGATGATGTATCAATACCTCCTTCATTTAAGGTTTTTCAACTAATCACATTTTTTTTTTCTGTTTCTCTTCATCTCTTTCATACATTTACATTTTTCCCTTTTATTTTTTACCCATTTACTAACCATCTATTCTATATAATGTCTTAATTTTAGATTTTTCAACAAATCACAATTTTTTTTCTTATTATACTAGTCTTACTTGAAGCAAAAACTGATCACATTAGCATCCTCTTTGCTTACAATAAAAGAAACATTAGCATCCTCTTTGCTTACAATTAAAGAAAGAAATCATATTCTCATAAATTTTAAGAATAGATGTAAACGATGAGTGACTCCAATTACTTCAAATACTTTACCTTAAAAAAAACTCTCTCTTCTCTCTAGAAACTAGAGAGAGGGAGCCCGACCTCGGCTTCGGCCGCCCGATCCCGGCTTCGGCCGCCCTATCCCGACTTTGGTCGCCTCACCCCGGCTCCGACTGTCTCCGACCTCGGCTCCGGCTGCACTTGAATCGATGTTTCATCACCAACCCGCTATGTGCGTGGCATAATGAATTAAAGAGATGAAAACTTACTTGTTCAATTCCTAAAGGCTGTAAGCGGCTACACGATCCACCTTCATTCCATTCCCCTCCTTCAAAATGTTTGGGAGATTGCGTAATCTTTATCCCACCAGGTCGCATTCTGTTCTCCACTTAAGAATGTTAACACACGGCATTACCTTACTAAGTCGTATATTTCTGACGAAACAAACTTTACATGATCCAGACACCCTGATACTTCTGATCCACAAAGCCTAATGATCTATTTGACTAAATATATATGTCAAGAAATATATGGCTTACCGTGTGTTTCAAAACCAAACCAAGGCCAGCATGTGGAGAAATCGGAGGCACTATATGTCAGAAAACAAAGGGAGATTGGCCACAACTCAACCCAGATCACACACACACACTTAGACAAATCTGTCGACACTCGACAGTTTGCACAATCAAGAGAGAAAAATGATCTTAATTGAACAACCCACAACAACTGATTTGATTCATTACTAAAAGCATAACTTAAACCACTTACAAAGAAAGTAACTGTTCTCATAACTGCACACCACTAACTCCACTACCTTAGCTACACGATTCACAAATAAGAAACTGACATAGGCTAGTAACTGCAACTCGACTTCGACTACAACTAAACATACTCCTCGAAATCGACTAAGGTCCACACAGGACTTAACTAACTACTAACAGAATTGATGCTTGCTTGAGAGGTTTGGATCACCTAGGCTTCACTTCAACACTATAGCTAGGCACTCCATCTTTGAAGAACAGCACTGGTGATTTTATTTGGTCAAACTTTGCAGGAGCCCACCACTGGCAAAACCACAAAACTGAGCACTTTGATACCGAAAAGTTGCACTACAAAAAAAAAGAAATGTAGTGGCCGGCGGAAAAACCATCAGCTCCACCGCAAATAGGAAGATCTTCTTCCCGCCTCTTCCTCCTTTATGTATTTCATTACATGCATACTTATCTGTTTTGTTTGTTTTGAGTTGTAGGACTCTTGTATGCCTTGTTATCTTTGAGTACGTCGGCGGATTTATGGCATGATATTTGAGGTATTGGGTTGAACCTGGCAAACAAATTAACAATTGTGTTGTCTTACTTGATTTGTGTTTTCACTTCCGCTTCGCTCGCTATCGGGATCAATCTAGACACTTATATTTTCTTTTACGTCATTTGCTTCGTGTATTTTCCTTACTGTCATTTGCTTCTGGTTACACATGATGATTATTTCATCTACTGGTTTATCCTGTCTCTTGGCTATAGATCGCGAATTGAATTTCTTTCATGAATTCAAAAAGAAAGGAAATTAAGATTAAGATGGATTCAAAATAACAATGCATATAATTAACTAACACCAATATATGGCGGATAAAATGAAACACAACATTTATTAAAATACAAATAGCTGATAACACAAGATTATTCAAGGGAGAGCTGTTCTTCAAGACCTTGAATATCGATAGGTGGCAAGCTAGTTGAGTTCATCTGATTTGAATTTGCCTTACCACCAGCACCTCCAGCCTAACGTACAGCGAAGATGAGCTATATAATATGGACAGTGTTGGCAAGAATAAAACCAAACTTGTGGATCAATGTCCATGTAGCAGAAATCGCACCAGTAATCTTCCTCCTCGGCACCATCATGAGAAAGCATGAGCTTCATGACATGCTCATGTCCACCATGTCTATGCTTAAATTCCTTTGGCCAAAAAGGACAATATGGATCGTAGCAAGCTTCACAAATACTGCAGCCATACCAGCTGTCAAAGCCTCCCGCCCGCCAGCCACATCCCTTGCAGGTGAGAATATCAGATTGAAACCGCAGGGAAATCATATGGTCGTGGAAATCGGGGTTGAGAATAATGGTTGGAATCAGACGGCTTTTCAGATGTGTTTGGAACCGGCAAGACACACAGTCATTGGAGAACACTTGTCCTGCTTCTTTGCAAGACTTGCACGCATGCTTCTCCGGAGATCTATCAATGTGGTACACAAAGGTCGAACGTAAGGCAAGGAATGAAGAGGAGGGAGGGGTGAAGTGAGGCATCTCAGCGCAGGACTTGTGCAAAGCGAGGACGCAAAAGCAGCAACTGTAGGCTGCCTCCCCTAAAACTAGTGGCTCTTCGCAAATCCCGCAAGAGCTGGCAGCGGTCTCACTATAAAAATGATTTTCAAGGCTCTCCCAATATTTGAAGACACAAGCACCTCCAACACAAAAGTATTTGCTCCTTTCTCTTGAGGCCAAGGCAACTACTATCTTCTTTTCCATTAGATACCTCCACAATTGACGAAGCTCCACCGTTTGCGGAATTTCCTTGTTCAACTCTTCTTCATCCGCGGTGAGGAGAAACTTGATAGCATTTGCAAGACTAGGGATAATGCGACCTATCCATGAACACCAATAGTAGGGCATGTTAAGATCGTAGTGGGGATCCATCACCAGCCTTCTAACACGAGGAGGTTTTATAGGGAATTGGTTGATTAGGAGAAGATCAAAAGCTTGAGCATTATAATCCTCCTTAGCCTTCTCAATCTCCTTCCAATCGCGAGCTTCGTACCACTTTCTTCTAGATTTATTGCCCGAGAATTGCAGCTTCCATCGAAACTCGTTCTCGAACCGGCACTCCACGAACACAAGCGGACTCCCTCCGCTATAATATAGCAGCCGTTGGAGCTCATATGTGGAGCAAATACGGAGGGACTTAATGACGAGACACTTGAATCCTGAGAAGTGGAATTTCAGATGTCGCCTTGCCACCCTGCAGAGAGTGTCCAACGCAAGACGGTTGAGACGCTCAGCCTCGTCCGTAGATGGCAAGGAGTCTTCATTGTAGCCTGCTTCTTCCGAGATGGAATCGAGGAAGTCATCCATAATCAAGATGGGACATCTCGCCCATCTTCCAATACCACAAGCAACGTCTTCCGTGAGCGTAAATGGAAGCCCCATGACCACTATGATCGCTGGGTTTCCAAGGGATTCAAATGGGAACTCTGTCCCTTTATTGTCGACTTGGGTGCTCATTCTCGATCGATCAAATATTGTAATCTCTCTACCAATAGAGCAAATATGTCTGAATAGAGAGCAATCCAGACATGATGGAGAGGACAAGACAAGAATGAGAAGGAGTGGTTGAAGCGTCTTCCTCGGCCCCATCTCCCTGCATTTCACACTACCATCACCAATTGGATCTACTTGTTTTATTTAAAACGAATTTACTTAAAATTATATAACCACTCGCAATTAATTAAACACATTAAAAATATTTTGTAAAAATGCCCATAAACAAACAAGGAACTGAGAAAGTCAGGAAGCTACGCAGCTTGCTTACTGGCCTGGTCGAACCATCACATGCCCACGTGCATATGCACATGCGAAGTGGGCAATATCTCAGCTTGTGCTTCTGATTATGAAGAATAGTAGGGATGGGCCGGACCGGAAATTCCGGTCCCGGTCCGATCCGATGGACTGGAATTTTCAGAAACTTGGACAGCGGATCGGACCGGGATATATGGTCCGATCTGATGTACAAATTGAAACCTAGATCTAAAAATACAAATTGAAATTCCCTAAGAGCATGTTCAATGGTGAGCCTTGGGGCTCTAATAGTTGCCACATAGGAAAAAAATAGGGGAAAATAAAAATTTAATGTAAGGGCCAATTGTTTGGGTCTCTTATATATGAGACCCAAAAAGTAGGGCTCATAACTGCCACGTGGCAGAACTTATGTTTTATTTACTTTTAAATGATTTTCTGTTGTTTTTCATTTGTTTAAAAAAAATAAAAAATTTATTTTTGAATTTAATTTATTTTTATCTACACATAGACACCCCTCTTGCATATGTTTGTTGGAAAAAAATTCATTTGAATAATACCCATATTTTCTTTTTTAAACATTAAAAATTTATTTTTTTATGCTATGTTATTATAAATTAATTACTTAATATTTTTATATTAATAATAAAAAAAGAATTGAGTAAATAAAAAGGAAAAATAATAAAAGGTAATTTAAGGGCCCAAGACTTGGGCTCACGAATGAAGGTGAAAAATTTAAAAGTTAGAATGAGGCCCTTAAGCTGATGTGGCATAAGAAAAGTAAGTTAAGGGCCCGAGGTTAGGGCTCACCATTGCACATGCTCTAAAATCAAAATCTAGATCTGAAAATTAAAGTACAAATTGAAAAGAATTCTCTAATCCTAGATCTGAAATCGGGATGAATGTTTAAGATTTCTCCAATTCTAAAGACTAAAATCGATATTACCTTTGTATAAATATGATAATATACATAAAAATTTGAAAAAAAAAAAAAGAGGGGAGAGATGCCTATTGGCAATGGGCGGCGATGGGCGGCGAAGGGCGAGGGCAGTGCGAAGGGCGAGGGCCGATGGCTGTTACGAACAAGCGATGGACGGCGGCGAAGGGTGACGGTGGCTGGGCATGAAAGAGTGAGAGAGCGGCTTCCGACCGAGCACCGAGAGTGAATGAAAAGGCAAGGAGGCGAGCGTGAGAGAGAGAGAGGGCGGCGACTGCTGCCTGTGAGATTTCTACGGAGTAAAACAAAAAAAAAAAAAAGGAAAGAGAGAAAAGGCAAGAGGAGGCTATTCTTTTTTTTTTTTTTTTTGATAAGGTAAAAATTCAGATGCGCAACAAGCGCTATCTGGTAGCATCCTGTCGGATGAGGTCCAGAAGACCTTGATCATTTAGTAATTCAGGGTGATTGGTACTGCGTCCAAGGAAAGCAATCCTATCGACGACACAGTTGCCGTTGCGAAGTATATGAGAACAAGATACTTCCTTAAACCCTTGTAGCATTATAGTGATGTCTGACATAAGAATTTCAATTTCCCATGGACAGACCTTTCTCTGTTTAAGGTAATTGATAATGATAAGAGCATCACCTTCAACTATAATTTTGTCTAAATTAAGTTCTCTTGCTTTGATAATTCCTAAATGTAGTGCTCTAGCCTCAGCGATTAAAGGAGTTTGTTGCCCTATTTTGCACACGTTTGTGGAAATCGGCCGCCCTTCCCAATCTCTAATAATGAATCCACTCGTGCTGTCCCCTTGCACGCATGAAGAGCCATCGAAATTTAGTTTATACCATCCTTGGGGCGGTTTCTTCCATTTTATGTTTTTTCTTTTGTTTTGTCTTTGCGTAATGGTTCTTTGATTCTTGAGTGATGTTTTGGTCTTTGTCTCTCTCCAGTGGGAATTCGCAGTCAACCAATTTTTCAGAGATTGCTCAGCTCTGTGTTGCACTTCCGTAATTGATGGGGCCTTTTCGTTTCTGAAAACCACTTGGTTACGGACTAGCCAGATTGTCCACCAGTTTATTGATAAGTATTGTTTTTCTTTTTGTGACAGATTGTTTGATAAAATTGTCATGATTGGCTTAATATCTCGATGTTTACGAATAGATTCATTAATCAGCACTTTCGTTTTATTACTCAAATTCTTGAGAAGGAAACTGTACTTACATTCATAGAATATATGCACTTCATCTTCCTCATGATGATTACATAGAGGGCAAGATGCGGGGGCAGCCACACCCCGCTTTGATAGCCTTGACGCAGCCGGCAATCCATGTTGACATATTTTCCACAAAAAATTTTTGACCTTAGGAGGGATATCTTGTTTCCATATCCAAGCGTTTTCATCAATTTTGTTTGTCGTGGATCTGGTAACATAATCATACGCACTTGATGTTGTGAACCACCCATTCTTAGCTGGCTCCCAGTACAGCCTATCCTCCAAAGCCGAGTTAGGTAGGGAGATGTTCATAATTTTATTCACAATCTCTACTGGAAGGACCCTTGTTAATCTGTCCCTATTCCAATTTCCATGCTCTATGTATGTATCCATTGTTTCCTCCATATCCGATTCTTGTGGGGAGATGCAAAAAGAAGCCAGATTCTGTAGTGATCCCCATCTATCTTTCCAAAATTTGATGCTTTTCCCATTACTTACCACCCATACCAATCCATTTTTGAAACTAGGAATTAGTTTCCTTAACTGGGTCCATTGCCAAGAAGCACTACCTCGTGCTACATAAGATAGAATGTGATTTGTCTTAATATACTTATATTGAATAATTCTTACCCACATATTGTTTGGTTCAGCCAGGATTTTCCATAGTAGTTTCAATTGTAACGCTTCGTTCATGTGTTTTGATTTCCTTAAACCAACTCCACCAGCCTCCTTTGACTTGCAGATTCTGTCCCAACTAATGAGGGGTTTATGAGAGGGGGCCTTGTTCCAGAAGAATGATCTATGCATTTTGTCAAGATTCTGATGCATTTTTGGTGGAAGCATAAAACTCTGCATTGTGTAAAGGGGTTTGGATGCTAGATTTGCATTAATCAATGTTGTTCGTCCTTGTTGTGACAGGGTATCCGCTCTCCATTTAGATAATTGATTCTTTGTGCTTGTTATTATGTCTTCAAATGTTGCTTCGTTTACTTTACCATTTGTGATTGGACATCCCAAATACTTATCAAGTTTTACTTGGCTGGATATACCAAGGCAGTTTTCGATGTCCGTTATACGAGCCCTGGGGATACCAGAAGTACATTGGAAGGCCGATTTATGATAGTTTACTTTCTGACCAGATATCTGACAGTAGTGATCTATTGTATTTTTAACCTTTTCGCAAGAGGACATGTTGCCTTTGGAGAATATAATGATGTCATCTGCAAATGCCAAAAAAGGGATTTTGGGACCATTTCGTCCGAAGGGAAAGCCAATCCCACTATTAGATTCACTCGATTCTGCTGTCAATTTCCTTGCAATTACCTCAGTCCCAAGAATGAATAGGAATGGTGATTGCGGGTCACCTTGTCTGAGACCACGTGTGGGTTGGAATAATTCTGTCGGGCCATTATTGACAAGGACTGAAAAGGAGACAGTCGTTACGCATTCCATAATAAGCCTAATGAACTTTTCGTGAAAACCAAATCCTTTAAGTACCTGCTCAGTAAAAGCCCAATCCACTCGGTCATATGCTTTTTCCATATCTAATTTGATCGCTAGCCAACCATCACAACCTTTTCGATTTTTGAAGGAATGGAAAATTTCGTGGGCAATTAAGACGTTGTCCTGGATTGCCCTGTCAGACACAAAGGCCCCTTGTAAAGGGTGAATTAACTTGCTCATTACAGATTTTAGTCTTTCTGTCAAAATTTTCGAAATAATTTTATACATGGTGGAACAGAGACTTATAGGTCTATAGTCAGCTGTTTTTGTAGGGTTATTGTTCTTTGGCAGGAGTGAGATGAAAGTATGGTTTATCTGCTTAAGAATTTTCTCTGAGTGAAAAAACGCCTTCACAGCACGAGTCACATCAGTTCCGACAATATCCCAAAATTCTTTATAGAACTCGGCTGTTATACCATCTGGGCCAGGGGCTTTATTTGTTCCTAGATTGAAAACTGCCGTTTTTATTTCATTGTTTGTTGGTGGGGCAATGAGTCTTTGATTTTCCTCTATATTGATGGAAGGGATAATGTACTGCATATAATCATTTAACCGGTTGTTATTGGTTGGTGTTTTTGTGAATCTTTTGACGAAGTCATTTTTAATCTCATTTCTAACATTCTCCTCCCCTACAATTGGAGTTCCCTCCGTAGACGTGATATTCCTGATGTATTTCCTATTTCTCCTGCCAGATGCTACTCTGTGAAAATAAGTAGTGTTTGAGTCTGCAAGTTTCAGATGTTTAGACTTTGCTCGTTGGCTCCAGTATTCTTTTTGGAAGGACAAAAGTCGTTCTTTTTTTAAAATAAGCCTTTTTTGTTTAGCAGCTTCATTCACCCCCCCCCCCCCAGATTGAATGTCCAAAAGTTCATTTTCGATAGATGTTAGTTGCCTAAAGATGTTACCAAATGTTCTCTTGTTCCAATCTTTCGCTTTTTATTTAACAAGTCTTGTTTTGAACATTATTTTATACATTATTGATCCAGCGCAATGGACGCGCCATGCCTGAACCACAATATTCCGAAAATCAGGTCTGTGGAGCCACATGTTTTCCATTTTAAATGGTGATGGTTTTAAGATTACTGAAGATTTTAGTTCTATAGTTATTGGGCAATGGTCTGACGATGAGAAAGCTCCATTATGCATACAGAGCTCAGGAAAGTTATCAAGAAAACTCCCTTGGACAAGCGTTCTATCCAATGTCTCTAGAATGTTATCATCTCCTTCCTCTTTTTTCCTCCAAGTAAAACTGTTCCCAATGGTTGGAATATCAGTGAGAGCACACAAGTCCATGAGCTGGTTTAATCTGTATTTCCGAGAGGGATGGAAAGGCGCACCCCCCTCTTTCTCACTACTATGTGCTATTTCATTAAAATCCCCCATAATCATACATAGGTTTTGATCACATATTATTTTCGTCAGAAGCTGCCAGAACTGGTCTTTGTCTTTTTCTTGCGGAGGACATTAGATAAAAAGAATAATACCTTTGAAATTTTTCTCGAAATTTTGATATTCTAATCCAATGATCCTCGGCAGATGGATTAGCACTAAGAGTGTTTCATTTACCAGAGCATTCTCATTCCATAGAACACCAAGTCCCCCTGCTCTACCATTTCCCGGTGACCAAATTGCATTCGAAAAACCACTACTTTTCCAAAGAGTTTCAGTCGGGATCATTTCAGACTTTGTTTCTGCTATAGCTATTATCTTGACATGGTCGTTTATCCTCATTGCATTAAGCCCTGCCTAGAAGGTTTTTTTTCCAACGCCACGACAGTTCCAATATCTTATTTTCATAAATAACCGGAATTCTGTATATGAAGACCAAGAATTCCGTCCTCATATACCCTTTTGGTACTCGAAATACCGGTACAAAATTTGTCACAGAGTCCAATCCTAGAATTCTTGAAGAGCTGGCCAACCCAAGATGAAGATTTAAGAGTGCATATGCTAGTGTAATCGATTTTGTTAGTTAAGGGGTAGCACTTTGATCCAAGCATAACTTTCCTTTTATTGCTTCTTGTGTATAAGAGAATTGCCAGCATTTGGGCAATGCAAGAGTGTAGGATACTAGGATTAGAGTTATGACTTGATTATTCCCAATAGAGTCTATCAATATTCTAATCACATCATGCCCGAATTCAAACCTAACTAAGGTGGTTGCATTATACTCAAACTAGTAGATACTTTTGTATGCATGCAAGTTGGTTGTAATTAACAACAATGTATAATACTGACAGAAATACATAAACTTCCATTTCCATTGATAACCAATAGTCTGAAATTTACATGGAAAGACTACCCCTTGCACCATAAACTGCCAGTGCCGACTACAACATGAACCATCAACCCACAAGACGAGATAGAACAGAATACATAAGTCTGGAGATAACCTACAAAAACTATCACAATGAGCTTGGCCAGACATGATCAAAATAAAACCACCAAAAGGACTTACATACTTAGAGCATAATCTGATAGCTGGTGGTTTCACAGTTATCATGGCTTGAGGTACAACACAACCACCAGTGAGTACCTCCAATAGCCTACAGCTGGGCTTATCACACATGCTTCCCCTTCTTCTTGCTGCTACCCAGCAGACTCACGGTAGAGCAAGCAGAGTCGCCTTCCTCGATCTTAATTTTGCGTTTAGCTGATTCAGACAACGAGCTCACCGACATCTCTAGTTGTTCAAACTCACGAGCCATAGAAGGAGATGCATTGGGAGTAACAAAGTGCTCTTGCAAGGACTCAGCCAACTTACCCGGTTTGCTCAAGTCAGGCAATATGAACTCCACCAAAGGTGGCACATTGACAAGCATAGCATCAAAATCCGTCTGAGAGAAACCGGGATCAGCAAGCCCATCCTCTAGCAGCATCTCCTCCATGAACTCATCTTCATCAAAATCCAGGTCTTCATCATCAGCCACCCAAAAATAAGGACCCGGTTGCGCCTCTGCCTTTGGGACAATAATTGCATCATTTGGGATCACTGCAGCTCGAATAGGGGAAGCATTGATGGCCAACGAGGGAGAGCCAGTAGGAGCACCAGAATCCACCAGCACTGGAGCCGCCGGATTGGTCTCAGAACCACCAGAAGAAATTGCAGGGGATTTGGAAGTAGATGAATCCGAAGAAAGAGTAACATTCTTACCGAAACAAGAGAGTATATCAGACTTGGGATGACCAAAAGAGGGAGGGGGAATCACAATAGGCCTTTTGCCAGCCACTGTCGACCACCCACCCTGACCATCATCGCCAGGAGCTTCACCAGCAGGCACAGCAAACTCCACAGGTGGCTCAGCAGGGTTGAAATTAGCATTGCAGAGATGCCTCAAAGGACATACTTCAAACAGGTGGTCATCAGCCCCACAGCTACCACATCCTTGAGGAAAATCCTCAAACCAAATCGGGAACGTTTCCACAGTCCCATTCTCATCCACCACACAAACAGACCGACCTTCAATCATGGTGACATCCACCGAGACACATACCCGAGGATACCTAAAGCGAGCCCCTTTTGCATTGAAAGCAGCAATACGAATCACCTCACCCAACCTATTCTCCTGGATGATGTCTCGAAGGATATCATCATGCACATACTTGGATGGGAGACCCGGGAAACGGATCCAGAGATCAAGCTTAGTCACCGACTCCTTCCATGGATCAAACTCAAGGCACCAGGGCCTAAGAAGAATCAACTGGCCAGAAACAGGATAGGGGCGATTCTCCCAGACCAAGTTGCGGTCAGATGCAACATCAAATCTCAACTCAAACCAATTGTTGGCAATCGGTATGAGTTGATAGCCACCAGACAAGAATTTCCAGACATACCTCACCCTGTTCTGGACCTCCCTTGCTTCAAGAGGGTCACCAATGATTGTTGCAAAGAGCGACGACTGATTTAGAGCCGAGATATTTTCTTGAACCCGCCCTTGTAACGCCACAAGCCTCTCTCTGTTGATAGTCCTCCTTTTGAACTTTTTCTCCAAACGAGCCTTTCTGCTCGATTCACCGGCCTCTTTGCCAAGAGGAAGCTGCTCCTTGAAATTATAGCCTTCCGGCTGCTTGGTTTTCTCAATTACCGAGGTAGGATCATCTACCACCAGAGGGCTTTTGCCCTTGTTTGCTTCAGAAGAAGCCATGCTCAGAACACACACAAGGTAAGAGTTAGCAGAAGGAGATTGTAAGAAAGAAAAGATAGAGAAAGAAGAGGAGAAGATGTGAGGAGAAAACCCCCAATACCCACCGTTTAAATAGATGAGCACGGTAGATCTGGAGCGAAGGAGCGCCAGCAAGCACCACTCTCTTCCGTCGAGCAGGCCACACCACCCCATCCCCCAAATCGTGCAACAGTAACCAAACTTTTCTACACCCCATCGCCAGAACTCTGAGCCAATGAAAATCGGACATAAGATAGCAAGAGGAGGGATCGTACACCTCCAAATCTCCCATGGAGGGGTTCGATTAGACCAAGCCCCAACTAATCTGCACTTTTCGATCCAGGAATTGTACCATCGCGAGGATAAACTGAACGGATTAGGGATTTGAAGCCCCTTATAGGCAATCGGGGGTTTTGAGAGCACAGAAATCGCCCCACAAATGGAGCCAGCACAGAGATAATGATTGGAGGTAGCTAACCCTAGAGCGATTTGGGTAGGGTTATCCTCTAATTTCAGACGCAAATATGAAAGATCACCATCGATTATAGTACGGAGAAGCAAACTCAAGAGGAGGGATGTGAAGGGGTGTTTTCCAGAGGGTTTTCCAATGGGGGAAGGGGAGGTTTTTTTTCTGGCGCGTGAGGCGCGTACAAAATTGGCCATGGGGTTTTCTCTATTAATAAGAGGAGGCTATTCACGGAATCACGCATTCACGCCACCCCTATTTTTTTTTTCCTTAAAAAAAAAAGTCTGGTCCAATTCCGGTCCGACTCAGAAATTCCGGTCTGGTCCCGGATTTGGATCGGAAACCGGAATAAATAAATTCTTGGATCGTGGATCAGACCGTAATTTCCGATCTGGTCCCAGTCCGATTCCGGTCCGGTCCGATCCAATTTCTGCCCAGCCCTAAAGAATAGCATGTTCCCCCTCTATGTTTACCTACTGCCATGGATTATATTCCCTTTGTTTCCAATTCTTAACTATTCAATAAAGTAACGGGCACTTAAAACGCGTTTGACTTTAAAAAAAAAGAAGATTAAAACGCGTTTCAAAGTTTTAAAAATCTTCTCATCAAAAAAAAGTTTTAAAAATCTATAAAATATAAAATATGTTTTTTTTTTGGTGAACAAAATATAAAATATGTAAATATATAAAATGGAATCCCCATCCGACCATCATCACTATGATCGCTTGACTTGAAGGTGTTGGGATAAAATAGATTGTTTTTATGACCAAAATATAGGAAAAGGTGAATCTCCTACATAATTGATTAAGCTTTTGTGTTAAAATGGTAAATCCCGACCTTATAGCCAAAAACAAAATAAACCCGATACCACTCCCGTTTTCATACGACACGACCGGGTTTCTCGGAATTTGGTGGTTCGGTTTATCAACAACACTCCCTAATTACTTAATTACTCTGTAATAATTTTGATTAATTTCTGTGCAATTTCTGATATGTTGTTGTATTGGACTATAATATCCCTCTTATGAATTTTCCAAAAGAGTTTCATTTACAGGCTTATGTTCATGTCTTTAGCTTTTCTGAATCCCAATCCTCCAAGCTAATCAGGGGAGTGTAGCGTTCTGATTGAGATTTGTTCCAAAAGAAATTTTTATTTATTTGATCAATTTTTTCCGTGATTCCTTTTGGTGTAGTACGAAGTTTTGCATTAGGTAATTTGTTTTTGAACTAAGGTTGGCCTTGATAATTGTTTTTTCGGGTTATTTAGTGCTCCTTCGAAAACACAATTTTTAACTTTTCTGCTGATAATTGGAATACCAAGATATTTTTCCATGGTTTGAGATATCGGGATATGCATTTGTTTGCTCATACTTTGGTCTTTCAGATGGCTTATGTTTTTTGATACTTGGAGAGAGCTTTTGTTATAATTTATCGTTAGTCCTGAGAGGTTAATGGTTTAGGATGTTTTGAATGGCGTGGAGACATTTGTTCGAGGCTCTAGTGAATATGAGTGTGTCATCCGCAAAGGTGATGAAAGGAATCGGGGTTCCTCTTGGCGAAAGTTTGATTATAAAATTTAATACTGTATTTTTATAATAAAATATATAATCTTTCTTAACCCTAGACTATATGAACATGGAAATCTATTCATCGACTATATAGTTGATATAAGATGCATGACTTCCGTTATTTTCAAATCTTACTTAAAGCAAAAACTGATCACGTTAACCTCCTCTTTGCATATACAGTAAAAAAAAAATAGAAACCTGTTGTAATATCCCTTACCTTTCACCTTCTAGCTCCCCACCATGATGACACAAGTTATGTTTGGCCTATATATATGGCCTTATACTCTCCATGATAGGGACACAAGTAATAGAGAATTCCCCTTTCTTTGGCTCTTCTCTACTCTATTCTTACCTCTATTATAACACGTTATCAGCACGAGCTTGCTCTTACTAGGTTTCAAGATCGTAGCAATTTGAAAAATAAGTTTCGATCGATTATAATTTATTTTATTCTATTCTTCTTTATCATACTTGATCATCGATTGCTTACTTTCATATATCTTGAATCTTGGTTTAACTAACAAAGACATGATTATGCGGTGTAAAGGGTTGACCGATCATCATCTCATAATCATCCCCCATGGACGTTACAGGGGACTCCTAATCGATCTTGGCCGCCATGGACGCCACATGGGACTGGGAGGACCTCCGCAAGACGAGGACTTCCCTGCGGAGGCGATCGGGAACACCTTCCTGGCGATAGCCTCGCAGAGGAGAGTCAATCGCGCAAAGGACTAGTCAATCGACTTCGTCTTCGCGGATCTCTTCCCGAACGTGAATCAATCTAAAGATCACGATGAGTTGGGACAACGACGGCGAGCACTAGGCGATCGGCGGCACCCGGGGTGGGCATCCATTGGCGTGGCGCCCCTCCTCCGATCTCGTTGTCAGATTGGCGTCGTCGCACAACCAATCTGAACCGAAGACTTCCCCCAACAGAGGCGGTGAAAGCGGCGGAGTCGAAATCGATCTCGTTGTCGTTGCGTGCCGAATTGATGCCGTGTTGAAGTCTTCTCCTTTGCCGCTAGTTCGAAGTGACCGAGGAAGCAAAGGAATTCTGCACGCCCCGTCGACGCCTCTGCAGATCCAGGAGGAAGAAAGGTTTGTCGTAGGTATATTGATTAATTACGAAACCGATCCATAATTTCTTATAAATTGAAGCATTCGGAAGAGTTGTCGATTCCTGTCCGCGGCCGGCGTCGATCTGCAAAATCAAAGGAAGAAGAAGCGATTTGTTGCAGGTTTAAAAGAAGTAAATTACAAACCAGCCCAGGTTTCTTTGAAACCGCAAATTGACCCGTACTTTTTATATATCTACAGAAAAATGCCTAAACTTTAGGGTTGCAAATTTTGTTGTACATGAACACATCCCCGAAGATGATGTGTAGATATAAATTATATCCCCCCGAAGTGGTAAGTTTTATCTCTCGAAGTGGATATAAACTAATATCAAATCAGGAAATTGGTAAATACTTGATCGTGATCGATAAATCCCATTCCCGTAGCGATGATTAATAAATCTTATCCCTGCAGAGATGATCGAGCCGATAAATTTCATCCCCGTAGTGATGAAATTCTATTGATTATTTATGTTTGTTTAATTCATATGTATGTTATGTTATGTTATTTTTATTTAAACTATATTTGGTTTTCCTCATCTCCCGAAGTAGATGAATGAAACCATCGCATCTCCCGAAGTATATGAACGGGTACATCTCTAGAAAGAGATTAACGTTCTCATCTCCCGAAGTAGGTGAACGAACAAGCCGTATCTTTGAGATAGACCGAATAATTTCACCCCTTAAGCGATGAACCAAATATTTTCATCCCTGTAGTGATGCATGAATGATTAGCCTTTTATTTTGTTTTATTTGTATATATTATATTTTTATTCTTCATCTCTTGATCGAAGTAAATGAAGTAAATGAACAAACTCATTTTCCGAAGTAAATGAGGTAAATGAACAGACTCATCTCCCGAAGTAAATGAACGGACTCATTTCCTGAAGTAAATGAACAAACTCATTTCCTGAAGTAAATGAGACTCATTTCCCGAAGTAGTGGAATAAGACAAATCACACCCTCGTAGGGATAATCTGGTAAACGTCATCCTTGTAGTGATGATTCGTATATCCAGAGAAACAAATCAACTGGTGATAAAAAGGTCTCGAAGATCCATGTTAAATTTTTCTTGTCACTCGAAGTTGACATGAATTTTATTTACTTATTTAAGATTATTTGTTGTTGATATTCATGTTTCTTAATATGCTTTACTGTTTACTATTATCTTTTACATAGTTTTATTATTATTATTTCCCTTAATGCACCATATTGTGAGTTTTCATCAAAGCATGCATAAGATCTTGAAGACTCTAATTTCATATTCTTATAAACTCTAAAAGAGTATAAGATCTTATTTTAAACAGTTGTACTCTTGAAAAAGTACATGGAATATGAGTTATGACATATTCAGAACTATTTGTATTTGGTTAGTATAACCAATATAAATAACCACAAAACACGATCTGGTTTACAAGGCCACTTCCTGACAATCCTCTAAGCATGACCCGAAGCATGCCTTTCCTGTAGAAGGTGTAAAAGAGGTAATGGTTAAGCGCACAACCAAAGTTATTGTTGTGGCTTATAACTAGGTCATCTTTGTACGGTTAGTTTCTAATGTCCTGAAGAATATTATGAATAAAGATAAATGTAATTGGTCGTTAGTTTCATACCTGTAGTATGACACCAACAGAAGTTCTGAAAATACCCAGTTAACGACATCTAATTAAAGAAATGGATCACCATAAACAAAGTTCAATGGTTAGAATGTTTTACCATTGAAACTTATGATGTCACTAACCAGAAGTTAGTTGATGATAAAATCTTATTCTTTGTGGCATTTGGTCGCTCAAGAAAAACGATGATTTGGAAGATCATTGAAATTCACATGAATTCCCACCAAAAGGACTAGAAGATCCTAGGGCCGGAAGATCCTCAATAAGGGTGACCATACATGCACGACTTGTTCTCTTGGCAAAATAATAACAAGACCGTGTATAATAAAGAGTAAATGTAAAGTCTCTTATATCTCTTGATCGAGTTCAATGAGACAACTACGAACATAAAACATTGACATATTGACCAATGTTATTCCAATATAGATGCCTTAACACACTGGTCATATGAAAAGGTAGAGAATGTTTGAGGAGCATATAGTAGCTCACAACGACCTAGAAGAGTCATTAGTCAAATGGGCCCATGCAGTTTTGCATTTCGAATTTGACACAACAACTTCTCTCAAATTATCTCCAGAAGAGAGTATATGTTCTGAGGCCTCCTCCACAATTAACTCAAAGACCACACAGAAGTTGAATGATACATGGGGTTTGAGTCCCTAATGATATCAAATACCTTGAGCTTTATAAAGGTGATCAAATGCTCGATATTTAGGGGGAGAGGAATGAGACTATATTAAGAAAGAGATTGCATGAAAGCAACTTCTCTATATATCATTTGGGATCCGCGGATGAATGAATGTGAACCAGAAGTTCCACCCTTATGTACACCAAATGATAATTACATGGTTTAGCAGAAAACCATCAAATGCATTTACTAAGGCCAAGAGAGTGACTAAGTCACATATAGTGCACTAGCTAGCTAGCTCATTTAGAGGTTCCAGAAGTAACTCCGAAACCAACAAAAATTAAGTGATTCCCAAATACACCAGAAGTGTTGATCACTTTAAGGATTCCCCGGAAGTGGAAAGAGCTCATGAGAATATTATCAAATAATGGATGTCGACATTGAAATGATGTTAAAGAAGAAATTCGTGCAAAGATGAATTCTTTAAGCATGAATGCATGATGCTATTGGACCCGTAGTTCCAACATCGAAAAGTATAACATCATTGGTTTTAAGTGGGTGTTTATACAAAACCGCAATAAGCGAAATGAAGTCGTATAATAAATAGCAAGATAGATATTTGCATAAAAGTCTATAGTGGATGATATGAAAACGTATTCACCAGTAGTGGATATCATATTTGGTTGTCGATGAACCGACTCTAACCGTAATCGACGGGCATAATAGTTGTATACTCCAATTGATCATTAATAAAAGAATATAAGTGAAAATGATCGGTTAATTTGAAATGCTCGAAGCATCAATATGAAAGTCTTGTCATATGTACATGATTAAGCCAAAGGGTGCTTATAGTACTTAAAGTATTGTGTAAGTGGTGACATAGTGTATTGAGTCCTGAAGTACTGTACCCAATGTTGTACTCTTTTCCTTAATCTTGGTTTTTATCCCATTGGGTTTTTCCAATGTAAGGTTTTTAATGAGGCAACTTATACACTATCTATACATCAGATCCCCCCGTATCAAACAATGAAAAGCATACTAGGTCTTGAGGTACCTTATATATGTGCATTGAAAGCAGCTCATCGCCAAATACAAGGAAGTATATCCCATCGAAGTCGAGTGTGATACATGAAGGCATTTTACTTGCACACATCGAAGATAATATTCAGACTCGACCATGCAACTCATGAAGTTAGTATTATCAAGAAGTTCGAAGAGCTTATTAGAACGAGAAAGCTGCAAGAAGAATGTTGATTTCAAGGGGAGAATATGCACTCTTTTTCCCTTCGATCAGGTTTTGTCCCACTGGGTTTTCCTGACAAGGTTTTTAACGAGACAGTATCACCAAAGTGTATCGAACGACATCTGTATTCTTTTTCCCTTAGTCCTAGTTTTGTCCCATTGGGTTTTCTAGGCGAGGTTTTTAACGAGACAATTTGTAATGTAAGAGGTGTACATTCAAGGGGGAGTGTTGTAATATCGATGGGTGAATGGTTCACCTCCCTTACCTTTCACCTTCTAGCTCCCCACCATGATGACACAAGTTATGTTTGGCCTATATATATGGCCTTGTACTCTCCATGATAGGGACACAAGTAATAGAGAATTCCCCTTTCTCTGGCTCTTCTCTGCTCTATTCTTACCTATATTATAACAAAACCATGTTTTTATAAATTTTAGGGAAATTTCACGAGGTACCCTCGTGGTATAACGTTTTTCGCGGGGTGTACAACAGTTTGGACTATTTCGCGTGGTATCCCTATGTTTAAAGATCTTTTCGCAAAATACCCACTCTGTTTATTTTAACGTTCTTTCTGAATTTGCTTTCTTCTTTCTTCACGAGATGATGAACGACAAAGAGAGACGAAGATGAATGCACACGAATGCCCTAAGAGGAGAACTCGACGCGGGTGAAGCAAGGATTGGAAGAAGAAGTGACGCCGTTGAGTGTGGCTGGTGCAAAGGCGGCGACACCGACGATTGTGGCTGGTATGAAGAGATATTTTTCTGAGTTTTGCATTTTAAAATTCGGAATTTTGGTTTAATTAGGGATTTGGATTTGAGATTTTGAGGTTGGGTTTGGAGATTTATCTAGTTTAGATTTTCGATTTAGCCAGGGATTTCGATTCTGAAATCTAAGGGGTCTGGTTCCTATTTTGGGATGTTCGGAATGGGGATTTAAGAATTGAACTGAAATTAAAAAAAATTGGATTTGGGATTTCGTGATTGGATGTCAAACTTGGGGATTCATTGCATAGCACTTCTCAAGCTTTTTTGCTCAATACAAACAACATTTTTCTAATTTCTGTTAGATGTATAACATGGTTACTCAAGCAACCTATTGCAGAAAAGTTGCAACTTGCAGCAACATCTAGACAGATCAAGAGACTCAGTTATTTGTTGGACATAAATTTGAACTTGGAAGAATCTTAGAGTGAGAACCATTGTTGATGTTATTGATGAGAAAAAAATAATAATGGAAAATGAGTAGTGCTGTTGGGTCTGTTGGTAATGGTGCTGTGGGCGGGCATCAAGATTTAAAGCTAAAGGAGAAGGTTAATAAGGAGTATGTTCTCCAGTCTGTCACTAAGGAAAATGAAGAAGAGGTGGCCTCGAATGAGGAAACAAGTGCAAAATCAGGAACACATATGCCAGCAGGGAGAGCTTTGTGCACTATGAGTCTATGACAGTTAATGAAAAAGAGTTAAGACAACTGAGAGTTTTAATGTTGTGGTTGCTGTTGCAACTAAAAAGAATGGAAAAGAAGCTGAGCAGAACATATGTAGTTGTTGGCTTGTTACTCTACATTGCTTTCATTTTCAATTTTATTTTATTTTATTTTATTAGATTTCAATTTTAGTTTATGTATTATGTATTTCATATTTTGAATTTCATTAATTTTTTAGATTTTCAGTTTTTTCCATATTCTGTATTTCAATCTTTGTATTATGTTTTTTAGGTTATGTTTTTTTGTTCCTTATTCCACATGATAGATAAAATTTAAGCCTATTAGCTCAAATGGTAGAGCGACGTGCTTACGCACATTGATGTGGGTTCAAATCCCGCATAGGCTAATCTCAACTTAATGAATTTTTGTTTTTTTTTCCCTTCTTTAGTTTGCAATCCTAGCTTGAAAGCCAGAAGACGAAGAAGATTATATATTGAGAGAGCATGGAAATAAATTTTTTCCGGACCGAACATGAGTGGACCACTGCAAGATCAACTACTATGCTTGGTTTGCTAATAAAACCAACTCCTGAAAATTGCACTTAAGAGTTTTGCAAGGTTTAGTTATTAGTTCCTATATCATGAATGCGTTAGTGTGGTAAGGAATTTGATAGGAAAATCTTCCAATTCCATTTTACACCAAGAAGAAACCAAGAATATAGAGTAAATTTGAATAGTTATATAAATAAATGATTTGTAGCCTATGTGGGATTTGAACCCACATTGATGTGTACAAAAACACATTACTCTTCCATTTGAGCTAATAGACTAAAAATTTGCTCTTCCATTGCTCTTACATTTACAATGAGATATAGAGTATATGAATAAAAAACAGTGGCAGAAAGTGTCAAAAAGCTTCCCTTAGATATGTGTAGAACTGCAAAATCCTCCATAGATGGCTAGCCCAATAGGAAGCTCTTCACAGACCACAAAATATGTGCAATTCACAATATTGTGCCTGAAATACTTGGGGATGGAACTCTTAATGTTCCCTTAACCCCCTCTTTGTCACTGTCACCGATACTTTTGTGTATGTAAATCATATGTACAAAATTAGAGATGCGATGAATAGAGTATAGTGATAAAAAAAAACAAAAGCCAAAACAATGGGGCAGATGTGTTAGATTTTTGTGGGAATAGAATAGACAAGGCAGAGTAGATAATTGATAAGGCAATGGAGAAACTAGAAAGTGAAGGGGGAGAGACAAAGAATGATTTGATTATATTTGAATTTCTTGATTTTACAACTTAGCTTTACTTACTGACAAGTGACAACCTAAACTAGGTGAAGTGAAACTACTAGAGAATATAAAAGGGAACCTATAAATTGCTATCAGTTGGGGACTTGGATAAAACTGACCTTTGTCACAGATCAACAATAGTGCTTTGTTAAACTTTTTTAGCTTGTTGGGGACGTTTTTTTTACAGGAAATTTCAGAGGAAGTTGTATGGGAGCACGGAAGGTTGGCAAGAGGAAGGTGTGACCTTTGTCACAGAGGAAGGTATGATGGCCGAGTTTGGCTACACAAAGGTTGGCAAGAGTTCATTGAGAGTTGCTCCATCGAATGTGGGCATTCCTTGCTGTTCAGATATGAAGACGGATATATATTCCATGTTTTCATATTCAATGCAAGTGGTTTGAAGCTCATGTATCCTGCTAGTTCTGTTAGGAAAGGGGTTCGAAATATCACAACATGACATACCTGGCAGGCTGGCATCACCTACAGCGGATTCCAGCACCTCAAGCTCCAGTACGTCGGCTCGGTACGGCTCATCCTCCTCTCTTGTGTCGCCTCCTCCACCTCCGTGTCGCTTGGCCCTTCTTCCTTCCCCTCTTCTGTGTAGATTGATTGAATTTTCAACCTAAACCCTAAATTTCAGAAAAGGGGACAAAATTAACGAACTTACCTCGTATCAACGCCGCCTCCACCTCCGACCAGCGGCCTAGACATCTGGCCATCGTTGCCTTCACTCCCAGTTATGGGGGTTTGTTGTTCGCCCTCGTTCGCCTGAATCGCCTCCATCGTTGCACTCAGTTCGTCGTCGCCTTTTGTCGATTACATTTGCCTCCAACCGTCAGGACTCGCCGTCCCTTGAATCGTCGCCGGTCTCTCTCCATTCGCTCAGTTCGACATCCCCTTTCCTCTCAGTTCGACATCCAAGACGCCCTCTCAGTCTGACCGTCCATCGTTCTTTCTTCTTTAATCAAAACTAACGGAGAGAGTCACAACTCTGCCAAATTTAACTACAGGAGGGTGCGAGGTGAATTAGAAGTAAAGGTGAGGGGTACCACGCGAAATAGTCTAAACTATTATACACCCCGCGAAAAACGTTATATCACGAGGGTACCTCGCGAAATTTCCCTAAATTTTAAGAGTATATATAAAATATGAGAGAGACCAATTATTTCGAATTTAGTTTAAAGACAAGAGAATCTTGTTTGCTTAGAAAAAGATGAATAAATTAGATTCTCATATCTCTCACCTACTCTCACTAGTATAGATTTAACGTTTATCAGGATAAAATTATCGGGAGTTTTATAAGCTGCCTGGGGACATGGGTGTTAGTCTATTTGGGCTAATAGGTTAGGTGTGTTGAGTCGCCCATAAGCTAAGGCCCAACTGACCCCTTCTCCGTCCAACCCTACTGGCGTCGTATCTCCTCCAAGTGAGAGCGACGCTAGGTTTCCGATGTCCGGTGGTCATCTCCGGTGATCTCTTGATTGTACCAGATGCTGTTCCTCATAGGCTCTGCAACAAATAGGAAGATCTTCTTCCTCTCCTCCTTTATCTATTTTATTAGCGGAATACTTGTCTCTTTTGTTTGTTTTGACTTGTAAAACTTTTGTATGTCATGCGTTATATATCTCTGAGTTGGTGGAAGTAGGTCTTGAACCCAGTGCCGGCCCTGGACATGTGCAAGGTGGGCGATTGCACCGGGCCTCCGATTTTATGGGGCCTCAATAAAAAATACTACTACGTACTATCTATTAATATAACAAAGATGTCTGCAAAGGTTTTACTTATTTCCATTTGGCATGCTGGTAATTGGGTCCGTGAGAAGAAATGCCCCATTTGCTGCCCACCCAAGTTCGAGACTCATTAAAGGTGACCCTCCCCAATTTTTGAATTTTTTTCCAAAAAACTGTAGGCCTTTCAAATGAGGCTTTATTTCTGTATTTGGTAACATCTTCTCACAATTTTCTTGAAATATAATCTTTATTTATTCTACTCAAAACAAGTTTGTTGATAAATCTTTTTAGGTTAATTTATAGTCAAACATCTATTTTTAACTTTTTAGGTTAATTTAAGAACATCTTGCTTTTAGGCCTCGTTTGGTTAAACATGGTAATTTCACTTCCTAGGAAGTTAATTCCCATGAAATATAAACTTTCCATAAATTTTACTTTCCGGGAAGTATAAAAATATGTTTAGTTGAAAATAAATTCACATGAACTCAATTCCTATAATTTGTTTGGTTGAGCAGGGAAATCTCATAGCAATTTATTTAAAATTACTCTTATAGCCTTTATTTATTAACACACCCTTCTTATTATAAGGATAAATTGAAAATTTTCTTAATCAAAATTAAAATAAAAATGAGATTTGGGAAAAAAGGGAAGTAATTTGGAAAAAAATGGGGGAAGTAGTTCTTACCCACCCCTCGTGGTAAGATGAATTTCACCATTTTGGAGGAATTTCAATTCTCAGGAATTCTAATTCCACTGTTTTTTAGTTTTTATTTTTTGTACCAAACACATGTATTATCAATCACTTCATGTGTTTTTGTACTTCCCAGGAAGTAAATAGCTAACCAAACGAGCTCTAAGTATTGTGAAGTTAGCACTGTTAAAATGGTTGACGGTTTTAGTGTTTAATTAGTTGTTTGAATTCATTTTAAGATTAGAAAATTTTGTTAAATTTTTTTTATTGTTATAGACTGCCATACTTTTACCTAAAATTTAATTATAGTACCAATTTATTTAAATTTTGGCACAGGGCCTCCAAAATCCATTGGCCGGCCCTGCTTGAACCGAACCTTACAAACAAACGACTGTATTTTTTATTTGCGTTTTTGCTTCCATTTTCGCTCGCTACGTGTTGATCTAGACACTTCAGTTATCACTTTAATTAGCAAGGATTAAACTAACATCTTGCACTAGTTCTTTGAAATTTATTTTTTTGGTGAAAAACCGGGGGAACCCCAATCAAAATAACAAACCAGGAAAATAGTTTACACAGGGCACAGCCTAGGCCTTGACAGGCCCTGCAGATCAGCATCTAACAAAACAGAAATAGAGTCCGGAGGGTCCGTTAGAACATGGAGGCCAACCGGGAGGGAGAGAGCAAATGCGGCTATGGCGTCCGCAACCGCATTAGCTTCTCGATAGATATGTCGAAATTGGACAAGCCAATCTCTACTAATGAAGCCATGGCAAAGATTCACCAAGCTGAACAAAGGGTGGGACGCTCTAACACTCTTCGAAAGAAGGTTCAGCATCAGTTCTGAATCCGTTTCGATCAAAACTTCCTTGTAGCCGAGTTCTTTGAATTATGATAAATCCAAGAGGTAAGTCTCCTAAGCCAAGAAAAAGTCTCTAAACACCACTAAACAATGAGAAACATGGAACATAACTTTTGACTAGTGCAGTGCCCGCGCCATGGCGCGGTTTTGTTAGAAAAATCTTAATAATAAAAAATTTATTATTATATAATTAAATAAATGATTAACAAAGGTAGCATCGACTAATAAATGTACGGAGTTGATAAAGTAAAAAATATGTAAAAGCCATAAAATGAAGGTGGTTATGACACATTAGCAAAAATCGTCTTATTAAGTACAGAAATAAATAAATAAATAAAACGATTCTCTTAAATAGTTATTCGTTAATATATGGTGTAACTTTATTGAAAAATAGTTTTGAATTAATCCCATTGCTTAAAACATAAGAATTAATTTAACATATTATATAGATATACAGATATATAGATAAATTTAAATTATAATGAAATTTTATAAGAAGACAATATTATTATATAAAGTATATAAATAATAATAGATAAATTATAGTTTTGAATTAATCCCATTGCTTAAAACATTGATATATTAAAGGATATATTAATTAGTTGACTAAAATAAATTGATTATGTAATAATTTAATTTCTATAAATATCTTATTCTAAGGTTGTGACACGTGGCAAAAATGCTTCTGTTTTAATATATTATATAGATTATTATATAAAGTATATAAATAATAATAGATAAATTATAGTTTTGAATTAATCCCATTGCTTAAAACATTGATATATTAAAGGATATATTAATTAGTTGACTAAAATAAATTGATTATGTAATAATTTAATTTCTATAAATATCTTATTCTAAGGTTGTGACACGTGGCAAAAATGCTTCTGTTTTAATATATTATATAGATTGCTTAAAACATTGATACATTAAAGGATATATTAATTAGTTGACTAAAATAAATTGATTATGTAATAATTTAATTTCTATAAATATCTTATTCTAAGGTTGTGACACGTGGCAAAAATGCTTCTGTTTTAATATATTATATAGATGCTTAAAACATAAGAAGTAGTTTAACATATTATATAGATATACAGATATATAGATAAATTTAAATTATAATGAAATTTTATAAGAAGACAATATTATTATATAAAGTATATAAATAATAATAGATAAATTATAGTTTTGAATTAATCCCATTGCTTAAAACATTGATATATTAAAGGATATATTAATTAGTTGAATAAAATAAATTGATTATGTTATAATTTAATTTCTATAAATATCTTATTCTAAGGTTGTAACACGTGGCAAAAATGCTTCTGTTTTAATATATTATATAGATTGCTTAAAACATTGATATATTAAAGGATATATTAATTAGTTGACTAACATAAATTGATTATGCACTAATTTAATTTCTATAAATATCTTATTCTAAGGTTGTGACACGTGGCAAAAATGCTTCTGTTTTAATATATTATATAGATATATAGATATAGATTGCTTAAAACATTGATATATTAAAGGATATATTAATTAGTTGACTAAAATAAATTGATTATGTAATAATTTAATTTCTATAAATATCTTATTCTAAGGTTGCGACACGTGGCAAAAATGCTTCTGTTTTAATATATTACTAGTTTTACTACCCGCCCGTTGTGCAGCTTCTTTATAATTATTTTATGTATTTTTTATATTATGTTTTTTTTTTATTAAAGTGTGAAGGTTAAAATAGTTTTCTTGAAATATTTACGTAATGATAACATTATAATATATATATATATTTTTAATTTACATGTAAGTACATACGGTTCTCCCGTCTGTTGGTTTGGTCGGCCTTCGAGTTTCAGATATGTCTGAACTCAAAGTCTTATCTAATAAAAAAAAATGTAAGTACAATTACACTTATACACTATACACGTATGAGAAGCGCACCAGATGTCGTTTTTTATTATAAATTCTTCTTAATTAAAAAAATAAATAAATATTTTAAATGTATCGATATAATATAAAAATAAATAAAATTTGACTATGATTCTTAATTAAAAAATAAATATATAAATACACTTTTCCTCAAAAAGTGACAATTAATTGCTGACTTAAACACATGGATTACTATTATCAATATTTAATTTGAGATTAATTAAATGGGATCCAAGGTGGATTTGATTTTTAAATACATGAATTTTTCGAGATGGGTTGATTCAAATATACTTTTACAAATATAGAATTCATTCGTAATTCTATTCTTTGTTTTATTAATCATATGCGATATCTATTTAACAAACCAAACTTAATCGGACATACAAAATCAATTTGGTATATTTATATTTAAATATATTATATTTAATTTTATCTAAAAGGCTTAATTGACTAAATATTAGATAGTTTATTTGATCTAAAAAGATAAGTTTTCTAACTAATTAAGATATAAGGTTGAATATTTATAAAAATATGTGAGATTATTTGATTTAAAAAGATAAGTTTTTTATCTAACTATATTGACCTGTTAGTTGACGTGACTAAAAAAGATAATACTATTTTAATCGCATATCTCAATCACTTAAATTGAAGATCTTTTTAACAAAAAAAATAGATAAAATTGATTGAAATTACACGTAGATAATTGATTAGACAGTTGTATGACATGGATTAAATTGATTGGACATTCATTAATTGACGTGTCAAAAAAACCCGGTAAGAATGCACCAGAAAAAGACACGTAAGCAAATTGCACCAGAGCCCGCCACATAGGATTTCCATGCCTCTGTTGTTTTAGTATTATATATATATATATATATATATATATATATATATATATATATATATATATATATATATATATATATATAGTATAGATCATATGAGAACAAGCCTTATTGAGTAAAATGAGAACAGATCTCATCCATTGATTTAGGGAAATTGGATGGCTGAGATTAATCCGCATTTGTATTAATTGAAAAAAAAAATGAAAAAAAATACACCCCCACTTCTATAGAAGGCGCGTGTGTACACCCCCAATTCCACCCCTGGACAAAATTGATCCTTTTTAACCCTAGATAATTAGAGAAAGAGAAGGGGGTGGGAGACGATCGGGCGAGGGCTAGGCGGAGGCGGAGGGTGGACGAGCGATTGGGGCTCAAACAACGGCGGCGACGGGTCTCTTTCCGGCATTCGAAGGCGGATATGTGAGGCGCGGCAAAGGCGGACGAGTCTCCTGTCCTCAATCGACATCGCCCTTCTCCGGTAAGATTCTCTGTCTCGAAGGCAAACGGAATTCGAAGGCGATGGCGATGGAGATCCTGCTCAGGGAGGCCGGATCTGGGCGAGGTGGTGATCGACGGTGGTGAGAGGCGGCCGGATCTGGAGGGCAAAGGAGTGACGATAGTGGTAAGATTCTCTATCTCGAAGGCGAACGAAATTCGAAGGAGATGGAGATCCTGCTAAAGGAGGCCGGATCTGGGCGAGGTGGAGAGAGGCGGCCGGATCTGGAGGGCAAAGGAGTGACGGCAGTGGCTGCGTAAGAGAAGGGGTCGGGAGACGATCGGGCGAGGGCTAGGCGGAGGCGGAGGGTGGACGAGCGATTGGGTCTCAAACAACGGTGGCGACGGGTCTCTTTCCGGCATTCGAAGGCGGATATGTGAGGCACGACAAAGGCGGACGCCGGCGATGGTGCTGCGTGGTGGGTCGTGGGTGCACCGGTGGGTGGATCTGGGCAGGAGGTCGCCGGCGATGGTGCTGCAGGTGGTGGTGGCGGCTGGTTCTGGGTGCTGAGTACAGGAGGGAGGGGGCGGCCTTGATCGAGAGAGATGGTGAGGTTTAGGTCGAAATCCAGCGAGGTGAGATGGTGAGGCGACTCCCTGGTGGTGGATCTGCAGTCGGGGCGGTTTTCCGATGGTGGTGGACTTGGAGTCTAGGGTTTGTGATTAGTTGAAATCCTTTTTGTTTGCAATTGATTTAATTGCTTGATTGAAAGAGATATTCGGGGGGAAAGCCGAATTATTCATATGTATGGACCGATTTTGTGTTTCATGAAATGTGTTTTTTTATGTTGCCAGTCATATGATTTAAAAATACATCGATACTATCGAATAATCATGGGATACTATCGAATAATGATGGGATACCATTGAATAATTTTTAGTTATAACACTACAACATCATCGAATAATCAAGTTGTACCATCGAATAATCAAGTGATACGATCGAATAATCAAGTGATACCATTGAATAATTTTTAGGTAAAAATTTAGAGGCGTTTTCAGGATGATAGCCGATTTCAAAAATACAACAATACCATCGCATAATCCGTCAATATGATCGAATAATCCAGCGATACCGTCGAATAATTTAAAAACAGCTTGTACACGCGCCCCAACACAGCAAGTGAGGAAGGAAATTTGTGGGTCCCACTGATTTTTAATTAAAGAAAAAAGCCAAAATTGGCTATTAATCTCAGCCTTCCATTTCATTCAATCAACGGTCCAGATTTGTTCTCATTATACACAATAAGGGTTGTTTACCCATGAACCACCCTCTCTCTCTCTCTATATATATATATAGATGTTTTCACCGTGAAGATAGTTTCCATTTGCTTAACATATGCTTCATTAATTGATAGAGAAGATGATCGTTGATGAAACCACATTTGAAAAGTGAACCTCCTTCCGCGTCCCCGTGGGGGAGGTGATCCGTGTGTCGATTTTCAGTTGATCGGCGGTCTTACCTGAAGCCCCCCTCCTCCTATTATCTATCCTAAACGGGGGCCTCGACCTGTGCCGTCGGACCTAGTGCTCGGCTCGTTCCACTTTTCGGGCGATGATCTCACCAAATGTCGGGTCATTACTGAGTCGAGACAAACCCGCTCAGATAGGCTTGTAGAGCCCCCTATTCCCGGCCTATGCCCCTCGGAATATCCTGGGAACCGACCCCCTTCCTCCATTCCCCCTCTCATGTATTTATATTGTAAACATGCACTTCCACATGGAGGCCACACATTGCCAAATGTCAAGTGCCCTATGACATGTGGGAGGGGGGCATGGATGCCACGTGTCCTTGCATGCATGTGGGAACCGCGGATGGTTTATCGTCCGTAGACGTCTTGAGTCTCTATCTTGACTCGTACTCGCCTATGTTTTATACTGATAAGGTTCTATTTATATAGCGGGGGACCTTATTTATGATTATGTTTACTTATTTATTTCACGATATTACGACTGTCAATATTTATTTTTCGTGCATCATCAATCGTGGAGTATCTTATAGTAATATTTTTAAAGATTGCTGCGGATCACGTTTGATATATTGGAGAAGCTGATCGAAGATCCAATTAGCCGTTTGTGTTCCATATGCTTAGCCATCACAATATCAACTAAACCAATCAAATTTGTCCCATTTTGGGAAAAATATATAAGGTAGGAATTAAAAGGTGGATCACCATTTTTTTTTGATGAAAACTCATGCCAAAATCATCTGTCATAATGTCACCCAAAATAATGTCAAACAACAATGGACTAAGTTCATCTTCTGAGTAAGCAGAAAAACAAGAAATTTGTTTAGTTTTTGCAAGCACATGAGCGGCCTAATTGCCGACCCATCTCACAAAACTCCATCGGCAGATTTGGAACTGATGTGCCATCGTCTTCAGCTTGTACACCAGCCTCCCGACGACCCCTCTAAACCCCATCTGTTGAACCTGTTGGATAGCTTGGAGGCAATCAGATTCAACTACTATAGCTTGCAATCCCTTCTCCTTAGCAATCTGCATCCCCCACAACATTGCTTCCAGCTCGGCTACAAGAGGCTCCGATCCCGCTTGGATTGATTTTGCAGCAGCCCATATGACCTCCCCGGAGGACCCTCTCACGATGGTGCCAATCCCACACCCTTTGGACATCGAAACCGCTGCGTCACAATTGATCTTTGTAAACCCCTCGTCCGGTAGATGCCACCGAGCGTAGCCTCTTTCCTCTCCCTGAGTGTCATCGTTTTGCCTTCCACCAGACACTCCATCCATATGCCGTGTCGCATTCTCCATCGCTACCTGAATGATGGTGCCCGCCTCCATCTCTTCACCACTAAACACCTATTTGTTTCGAGCATGCCATACCCCGCTGATTATGTAAGCCCATAGCGTCAACTTTGTGTCATCCCTTGTTGCATTAAGCCTATCCATCTAGTGAACAACATCTCTAGTCCTCTTTCCAAGCTTTCTGATCATCGGCCATTCCTCCCACACTTGCTTTGCCCGTGGGCATTCAAGCAACACATGCATCGTGGTCTCCTCCATCCCACAGTAGCTACATCTTGGATCGATTTCTAGACCTCTTCCCCGGAGGTTGCTATTACACGGCAATATGTCTCGGCATACTCTCCAAACGAAGCTCCGAACCCGGCCTCGGAACCACCTTCATTTTCCAGACTAGTTTCTATAGTCTCCTCTCCCCATCTTCGGATGAGCACTGCCCCCTGCCACCCTCAACCTCCTTCCTAGTCATGATATTATGATAAGCAGATTTCACCGTAAAATTGCCATCTTTGGTGTAAAACCAAATTAATGAATCCTGCGCCTCTGGGTCTACGAGATGGATGTTCAGAATTAAGTCCGCATCACAAGGGAGAAATGTGGCTCTAACCATTTCTTCGTCCCAACTCCCCCTCTCCCAGTCAATGAAGTCGATTACTCTAGCCGATGAGAAGGTGGATCACCATTTTAGTCCAAATCGATCACTTGTATGTATAATTAATTAATGTGCTAAGCTAGCACCGACTAAGACTTTTGAAACTTTGTTTTCAATAATCAGGGACTGAATGCCATCGAACATAAGGCACTGAATGAAGAGGAGGGAGGGGTGAAGTGAGGCATCTCAGCGCAGGACTTGTGCAAAGCGAGGACGCAAAAGCAGCAAATGTAGGCTGCATCCCCTACAACTAGTGGCTCTTCGCAAACCCCGCAACAACTGCTGCTAATGCTATCTTCAGTAAGGCTCTCCCAGTATTTGAAGACACAGTCACACAGGCACCTCCAACACACAAGTATTTGCTCCTTTTTCTAAAGGCCGATGCAGCTGCTATCTTCCTTTCCATTAAATACCTCCGCAATTTACAAAGCTCCTCCGTTTGCGGGATTTCCTTGTTCAACTCTTCTTCGTCTGCTGTTAGGAGAAACTTGATAGCAGTTGCAAGACTAGGGGTAATGCGACCCTCCCGTGAACGCCAATTGTGGTGAATGTTGAGATCGTAGTAGGGATCCACCACCAGCCTTCTAACACGAGGAGGAGGGATATCATTATCAGGAAGGTTGAAGGAGATTAGTTGGAGAAGGAGAAGATCAAAAGCTTGAGCATTATAATCCTCCTTAGCCTTCTCAATCTCCTTCCAATCACAAGCATCGTACCACTTTCCTCTAGATCCCTCAAATAGGAAATGCTCCTTCCATCGATACTCGTTCCCGAACCGGCACTCCACCAATATGAGTGGACTCCTGGTATCATAATATGACTTCGGATTAGTCAGCGCTAGCGCTAGAAGTCGTTGGAGCTCATAAGTGGAGCAAATACGGAGGGACTTGATGACCACACACTTGAATCCCGTGAAGTAGCAGCTTGTCAGCTGTTGCCTTGCCACCATGCAGAGATTATCCATGGCATGACAGTTGAGGCGCTCAGCCTCTTCCCTTGATGGCAAGGCGTCTTCATTGTAGCCTGCTTCTTCCGACATGAAATCCAGAAAGTCATCCATAATAAAGATGCATGGGACATCTCGCCCATCTTCCAATAAGACCAGCAACGTCTTCGGTGCGCGTAAATGGATGCCCCATCACCACTATGATCGCTGGGACTCTAAGGAAATCAAATGGGAACTTCGTCTCTTTATCGTCAACTTGGGTCATCATGCTCGTTCGAACAAATATTGTAATCACTCTTTATGAAATATGAATAGAACAAGTGTTTAAAGGGGGTCGGATTTGCAGGCTAGAATCCGGTGAGAAAAGCAGATGCGCCTGCAACTTCTTGCCTGGACGCCGACAGCCCTAGGCAGTAGCGCTATCGCCTCCAAGTGCCCCGTCGAAGGAACACGGTGGCGAGCAAGCGTCACCCTGCATCAGATCAGTCAAGGAGATCTCCGTCAAGGAGCGCACGAACCCCCAATTCGAACCTCAAAAAGAACTAGAGTTTGCCTTCACGAAAAACAACCCCGAAAATCAGATCAATCCCTCAAGATCGACCACAAAGATCGACCAACTATTGTAATCACTCTTTAAAAAATAATATTTTATTATTTTTTTAAAAAAATGGGGTTGCGACTTTACCCAACTTTGACTATTTGTCAAAATACTTTCAATTTTTGGCTATTCTCCAATTTATTTTTATTTTTTTTGTGTGTTTTTTTGCCTATTTGGAAAAAAAATTCGGAAAAGCAAGAGTAAATTATTTGCACCGGACCCACACCAATGAAAACACGTTTCAGTATTTCACTAACTGACATGCAAATGCGAACGGTCGATGGCCCCCACCCCAGCCATATCAAATCAAAACAAGAAATCTCTATTTTCTCCGGTGGTGTGCCTTGTGGGCCCTCCTCTCCTCCTCCACTAATACTACTACGCTGCACTCGGTGTTTCAGTTAACGCCCCACAAAAATGGAGCCTATCTCAAACCCCCTCCCCGACGGCGACTCCGACGTTGCCCAAGACTACCGCCCCTTCCTTGTCATCTACAAAGACGGCCGCATCCACCGCTTCCTCGGCACCGACACCGTCCCCGCCTCCTCCTCCCCCGACTCCCCTGTCCTCTCCAAAGACGTCCCCATCTCCCCCGCCGTCTCCGCCCGCCTCTACCTCCCCTCCGCCCGGAATATCAAGATCTCCTCCAACAAGCTCCCCCTCCTCGTCTACTTCCATGGCGACGGCTTCGTTATCGAGTCCGCCCGGTCCCCCACCTACCACAACTACCTCAACCTTGTCGCCGCCGAGGCCTCCGCCGTCGTCGTCTCCGTCGACTACCGCCTCGCCCCCGAGCACCCCCTCCCCGCCGCCTTCGACGACTCCTGGTCCGCCGTCCTCTGGTCGGCCGCCTCCTCCGACCCCTGGCTGGCCGACCACGCCGACCTCTCCCGCGTCTTCTTCGCCGGCGACAGCGCCGGCGCCACCATCGCTCACCAGATGGCCCTCCGCTTCGCCACGCAGCCCGATCGTCCCGCCGAGATGGACCTCCTCGGCCTGGTGCTGGTCCACCCATTCTTCATGAGGGCCCGGGAGCCGGATCCCGACCCGAAGAAGGCGGCGGAGCAAGAATTCGGCCTGAGGTTCTGGAGTTTCCTGTGCCCGGGCGGCGGCGGGTTGGACCACCCGTGGATAAACCCGGCGGCGGACGGGAGGCTTGCGGCGGTGGGGGCAAGGAAGGCGCTGGTGTTTGTGGCGGAGAAGGACTCGCTGAGGGATGTTGGGGTGTGGTACGCGGAGGAGCTGCGGAGGAGCGGTTGGCCGGGGGAGGTGGAGCTGATCGAGGCTATCGGGGAGGGCCACGTCTTTCACCTTCTGCAACCGCCGAATCACAACTCCCAGCAAATGATGACCAAGCTGGTTCGGTTTATCAACAACACTCCCTAATTAATCAAATAATTAATTACTTAATTACTCGTTTTAATCTTGATTTCTGTGTAGTTAAATTTCATGTTGGACTATCATATCCCTCTTATGAATTATGATGACGAGTATTAATTCATTCGACGGCTTAATATATTCTGATCGATTGGATTCATTTAAATCAATTCTGAACTAATCTGGAATGGCTTGATGACCTTGATCCAATTTGATTTCGATAATTGACTTGATCCATTGATTTTGATCCTTTTCCGTTCTTTCCCGGAATTAAATAGTTTTACTGGAGGATATATGTTATTGAATTGAGTTTGGCTGATTTCGATTTTAGGTTGACCTAGTTTAGTACCCGCACCTTGTGCGGTTCTTTTTAAATATTAATATTAATATACTATTTATAATTGAACCTTATTTTATAACTACTACCATACATCATTAAATAATATAATATTGAAATAAATAGATCATAAAGAAGATATTATGATCGAACAGAAACATTGAATACAAAGCGATAGATCAAAATACAGTTGAAAACACTAAATATGTGTGAAGCAAAGTATAGTTTAAATAAGAAAGAAATAAAAAATCGCAAATATTATTTAGAACTGAAAAGTATAAAGCGAAATTGTGTTTTATCCTGAAGTTATGAAAGAGATAGAGAATATATATCACAATGAAATAGGGTTGTAGAAATTTTGGATAGGTGTTATCGATATTATTGATTTAGATTGTTGTAGAAGATTCATGATTTGGAAGAGATTAGTTAGTTACTTACATATCTATTGGTTCGAATTTGAAATATAAAAGAATATTTGTTGGAAATTTGATTGGGTTAGTTATGATTTAGGAGATCTTTTACTATTGAAAGAAAATTAAAAAAAATGGATTAGTTAATATATATGTAATTAAATAGTTATATGGATAATTGATTAAAAATACATTTGAAAAATAAAAATATCTTATCATCTAAATAAAAACCACTCAAAACCTATTTTTCTTTTAAAAAAAATCCCCATTTTAGTTCATACAATTGAAATCTAATTAAATACTACTAATTTTTTTTTTTTCAATTCTCTCTTATTGAATTCGGTTACATTAAGGATATCTGAGAGAAGTGGTCACATCTCTCTGAGACAAATCCATACAAAGTTGTTAAAACGAATTTAAAATATTGCAATTGATTATTTTTTCTATTCAATTAAACAAATATAACCAGTTGGAGAAAAATGAGAAGGAAAAAAAAATCGTTACAATCTAAACATTTAAAAACTTTTATTTATTTATTTATGAATAACCAACTTAAAATGCCTATATTAAAGAAGAAAGCACCACACGGATAACCAACTTAAAATGCCTATATTTGGGTCGATTATGAATTTATAATCTTTTCATGCAGATTTGTACCTATAATTTATTTTGACCAGGTGGAGATTTCTTCAATACTAACTACATGGGTATATTACCTATTGATACCTAATCTTTAATATATTTTCTAAACCATTTATTGTTTCTTTTTTTAAAAGTTTTCATAAAAAATAATTGTTCTATTTTATTTTTCTATATTCAATCTAAAGCTTTTAGTTATTAGGATATATGCAGATCATCGTTTAGTTTTTATTTAGATTTATCTGCATGCAATTATAACTTTATCACGTGAATTTGGTTTTAGTTATTTTTTTTAGCAAATATATCGGCATATCCAAACATTTAAACAATATATATATTATATATATATGCCATATTTTTTTTTATCGAATATATTTATGGTATATCCAAAGAATAAAATTTTTAATTGGATTATCAGAAATTAATTAAATTTGTAATTAATTTTCTAACTTAAAAATCATACTTTAAATTAATTTTCTAACTCAAAAAACCTATTTTAAAGATAAGCCACAACATGTCGACGAAGCTTATCATTAAACAAATCAATCGATTGAATTGTGCATATATCATTTCTTCTTATATTTTTAAGTCAATTTTGTGTTGATGAGCATCCTGGAGATGATACATAATAACAACTCTACACATTTACTCGGTGATACAACAAATAAGGTTAAATACCTCTAAATTTTGAAAGATGAAAGTATCACGTAGCAATGAGATGCACAAATTGATCTTGTAAGAGATCCGCCACAGGAACCGCCCGGAGCTCGTATGAGAGTTGTTCTGCTTCCTCTATTTTTTTGAATACAGACACTGTCATCAACAAATTTTGATTTTTATAATACCAACTAAATCATGACAATGGGATGAGTATAAATCTATTTCTCCAATAACACACAAACATGAGATCAATGGATTGAACTCAATTAAATCAAAATGAATCCACACAAACGCATAAATTAAATATTTAACTACTTTTTTTCGAACCTTTCTATTATTCTTCTCAAGGCACCTTACCTTTATCATTTGTTATTGTGGACAATCTAATCCAGCTCAGTTGAAAAAAACTTTTCATAAGAAATATCATGAGATTACTAACTCAATATATAGAGAAGAGATATAAGGCATATCTTTTATTTCGAATATTGCAAAATAGTTGGATTTGATTTTACCTGTTCCGTATCTTTTAATTGGACAATTACGGCTCATCATATGTAGATTTGGTTTTAGTTATAGGATATATACGGATCATCATCTTTTACTTATTAGTTAGATATTTAGATGTAGATTAGATATATCTTCCTGCAATTATAACTTCATCGTTCATGTGGATTTGGTTTTGGATTCGGTTTTAATTATTATCTAGATGATATTTCATTAATTTTTTTTGGTCGGTTGCAATTATATATACCTGCATGCAATTTTATCGGCATATCCAATACGGCATATCTTTGTTCATGCAATTATAGGATCTGACATATATACGGATCTTTTTATGCAATTATACGATTATAGGATATATCTACATGCAATTATAATATGGCACATATTTGTTTTGCTTTTTTAGCAAATATATCGGCATATCAAAACCTCCAAATAATATATATACGCACCATATCTTTTTTTTTAATTAGTAAATATATGGCATATCCAAACAATAATTTTCAAACTAAAAAATCCTACTTTAGATTAATATTTTAAATTAATTTTCTAACTAAAAAGTCCTACTTTAAAGGAGAAGCTATATCCAAACAATAATTTCTAACTTAAAAATCCTACTTTAAATTAATAATCTAAATTAATTTTCTAACAAAAAAGTCCTACTTTAAAGGAGAAGTCGCCACATGTCTTAGGCGACTTCTCCTTTAGTATTATAATATAGATTGGTTGTCATCGAATTTAATTAGTTTGGCTGAATCGTTAGGATTTAGGTTTGATTGGTCTTGAACTTAGTACTCTCTATTGTGGGAGATAGACGACACTGGCCGGTTCAGACACACTCCGGTTCAACAATCAGAAACCGGATTCAGAGAGCAAAACGACGTCGTCTCCTTTAGTTTTCATTTCCCGCTTCGGATTTGTAAATAAGGAGAATACGTGCTATACACGTGATCATCCTCTATAAAGAGGAATTCGTTGTACAACTAACGGAATTAAGATTCCAGAAATCAATCCAACAACCAATTTCCTCTCTCTTTCGATTTCTGTTTCTGAATTCGGTTACAATCAACATGGTATCAGAGCACTCAATCGATTCTTGATCGGATTGAAGCTCAATTTCGATTTTTCGGCGAAATTTGCTGGTGTTTTCACCTCTTTGCTTCCGCTTCATCATGGAGGAACGCCAGCTGAACGAGAATCCCTTGAATCCGCGTCAATTGGATGAGAGGATGGACTCCAACAATCCTCTGTATCTGCATCCATCTGACAATCCCGGTATGATTTTAGTTTCAAAGGTCTTTGATGGATCGAGTTTCGGAACTTGGAAACGTTCCATGTTAATCGCCTTGTCGGCGAAAAACAAAATAGGTTTCATAGATGGAACAGTTGTGCGTCCAGCTGATGGATCTCCTGAGTTGAGAGACTGGAGAAGATGTAACGATATGGTTACATCTTGGTTAATCAGTGCTTTGAACAAAGAAGTTGCTGAAAGTGTTATCCACAGCGATTCTGCGCTTGAGATTTGGAAGGATCTGGTCCAGCGATTTGAACAATCAAATCTTGTGCAACGATTTGGTGTTCGAAAGCAATTGTGTGTGATCTCGCAGGGAAGCGACGATTTTGCTACTTTCTATACCAAAATCAAGCGGCTGTGGGATCAATCCAAGGCATTGCAGATCATGCCTCATTGTTCATGTGGCGCAAGTCAAGAATTTTGCAAGTTAGGTGAAGAACAGAAGCTACTAGAGTTGTTGATGGGACTGAACGATTGCTACAGCTCCGTTCGAGGCCAAATCTTGATGATGAAGCCTGTCCCTTCCATTGCAGAGGTTTATTCCATCATCAGTCATGAAGAAAAGCAACGTAGCTTCAAGTCTTCACCTCAGTTTGGTGGAGATTCTTCTGCTATGTTCACACAAAGGCAGAAAACTGGAAATCCAAAGCCAAAATCCGAGTCTGAAGTTACAGAGCCTGGCAAGAGAGCACCATATGTGTGCACACATTGCAAAAAGACTGGTCATAAAGTCGAATTCTGCTACAAATTGATTGGATATCCAACAGATTCGACTCCAAAGGAAAAGAAGGTTGCATCTCAAGCTTCTGGTGGAGATGATGCTAAGACTTCTCCCATTCCTGGCTTTACAGTTGAGCAATGTGCACAGCTTATGCAGTTGTTGACCAAGAACAGCCCTTCTTCGTCTCCTAGTTTGGACATTGCTGGATGCTCCATGGCAGGTACCTCTATCATGCTTTCTAAGTACCATGATTACTTAGCTCTCAGTGCAAAGTTAAGTTTAGACAAAGATGATTTTTCTTGGATTGTTGACACTGGTGCAACTGACCACATGTGTTTCACCCAAACAGCCTTTATTTCTCTCAAACCTTTAGCCCAGCCTTACAAAATCACCTTACCAAATGCCTCCTTTATCACAGTCAAATTTCATGGATCTGTGAAAATTTTGCATGATATTGTTCTTGATCATGTCTTCTTTGTTCCTGAGTTTACATTTAACCTCCTTTCAATCAGTAAACTCACTGCCCAACTTGATGGCATTGTGTGTTTCTCATCTTCAAATTGCCAATTGCAGGCCCCTTCTCTGAAGAGGCCAGTGGAGCTTGGTAAGCAGCTTGGAGGGCTGTATTTGTTGAGTCACAAAATTTCAAGCAATGTTTCTGTTTTACCTTTAAATAACAGTTCATGTAAAACTTTTGCTTGTTCTTCTGATGTTTCTTTACTTTGGCATTTGAGACTTGGACATTTCCCTTTTCATAAGCTCAAATTGTTAGACTGTTGTGAATCTGTGACAGCTATGAAAGATCATGCTTGTGATGTTTGTCATAAGTCTAGACAACACAAATTGCCTTTTCCCCGAAGTACTATCAAAACATCTCACCCTTTTGACCTTGTCCACATTGATCTTTGGGGACCTTATTCTACACCCACTTATAATGGCCATAAATACTTTCTCACCATAGTTGATGACTTCACAAGGTGTACTTGGACACATTTACTTCCCAATAAATCCATGGCATTTTCTTTCATTGAAAGCTTTGTCCATATGATTCACACCCAATTTTCTGTCATTCCTAAAATCATTAGGACTGATAATGCCTTTGAGATGGGATCCAGTAACATTGCCATTCAATTCTTCTCCTCCAAAGGAATTATACACCAAACCAGTTGTGCTCATACCCCACAGCAAAATGGTGTTGTGGAAAGAAAACACAAACACCTCCTTGAGACATCTCGTGCTTTACTTTTCCAATCTGGCTTACCCATTCATTATTGGGGTGAGTGTGTTCTTATGGCCACCTTTCTGATCAACAGATTCCCATCTTCTGTCCTTCAAAACTCCACTCCCTTTGAGACATTATTTCACAGCAAACCTGATTACAACCACATCAAACCTTTTGGTTGTTTATGCTATGCTTCCACTGTTGACAAAGGAAGAGATAAATTTCAACCCCGTGCTCAGGCATGTGTTTTTCTGGGATTTCCTTTTGGAAAGAAAGCCTACAAGCTCCTCAATCTAAACACAAGAACCATTGTGATATCTAGGAATGTGGTTTTCTATGAAACTACTTTTCCTTTTCTTGATCTTTCATCACATCAATCTCATGCCCATTTCCCTATTGCTGTCACAGATCACTCAGCTTTCAATGAGTTTGAAACCCCACCTATTCAGCAACCTGTATCTCCAGTCACATTACCTCCCATTCCTGTTGCTGATCATGTTACACCACCTCCTCCTCCCCCTCTCAGAAGATCTACAAGATCTCATGTCCCTCCTCCCCACCTTTCAGATTATATTTGCACCAATACCATCACCTCTGCTTGCTTTTGTCCCAAACCCATTTGTGCTAGTGTGCTTTCCAAGGATGATCATCTTTTGCTCTCTACTTTAACTGTTTTGCATGAGCCTACATCATATGCAGAGGCTGTCAAATACCCTGCTTGGCAGGAAGCTATGAACAAGGAATTTGCAGCTCTTGATCTTAATAGGACTTGGGATCTGGTTCCCCTTCCTGCTGGCAAGAAACCTATCAGCTGTAAATGGGTATTCAAGATCAAATTGAAGTCTGATGGTAGCCTTGATCGTCACAAAGCCAGATTGGTCATCAAAGGGTGTACTCAGAAAGAAGGGATTAATTTCACAGAGACCTTTTCTCCTGTTGTCATGTGATATCTAGGAATGTGGTTTTCTATGAAACTACTTTTCCTTTTCTTGATCTTTCATCACATCAATCTCATGCCCATTTCCCTATTGCTGTCACAGATCACTCAGCTTTCAATGAGTTTGAAACCCCACCTATTCAGCAACCTGTATCTCCAGTCACATTACCTCCCATTCCTGTTGCTGATCATGTTACACCACCTCCTCCTCCCCCTCTCAGAAGATCTACAAGATCTCATGTCCCTCCTCCCCACCTTTCAGATTATATTTGCACCAATACCATCACCTCTTCTTGCTTTTGTCCCAAACCCATTTGTGCTAGTGTGCTTTCCAAGGATGATCATCTTTTGCTCTCTACTTTAACTGTTTTGCATGAGCCTACATCATATGCAGAGGCTGTCAAATACCCTGCTTGGCAGGAAGCTATGAACAAGGAATTTGCAGCTCTTGATCTTAATAGGACTTGGGATCTGGTTCCCCTTCCTGCTGGCAAGAAACCTATCAGCTGTAAATGGGTATTCAAGATCAAATTGAAGTCTGATGGTAGCCTTGATCGTCACAAAGCCAGATTGGTCATCAAAGGGTGTACTCAGAAAGAAGGGATTGATTTCACAGAGACCTTTTCTCCTATTGTCAAGATGACAACAGTCCGAGCCTTAGTCTCAGTTGCATTGAAAAAGGATTGGCCTGTATTCCAGTTGGATGTCAACAACGCATTCCTCCACGGAGATCTTCATGAGGATGTGTACATGCGTCTCCCTCTTGGATTACATGTTTCTGATTTGTAAATAAGGAGAACACGTGCTATACACGTGATCATCCTCTATAAAGAGGAATTCGTTGTACAACTAACGGAATTAAGATTCCAGAAATCAATCCAACAACCAATTTCCTCTCTCTTTCGATTTCTGTTTCTGAATTCGGTTACAATCAACATCTATTAGTGTTAAAGATTGCCGCGGATCACGTTTGATATATTGGAGAAGCTGATGATCCCAATTAGGGGCCTAATCATGCTTAGCCACACTGCAAAGCCTATCAAAAGGCAAGACGGTGGAGGCTTTCGACTTCGTCTCTCGATGGCAAGGAGTGATCGATCGTTTTAGCCAGAATGATCAAAGAGAGAGTCATCTATAAGGAAGACAGGCTTGACACAGATGCGGATGCAGAAAACAATTGTGTTTTTATCAGTTTTAATCTTAGTGATTTTCTAATCAATTATGATAAATATATGATGGCAACTGTTGAGTTTTATTTTTTTTAAGTTAAACTTTAGACAATGTGTTTTACATAATGTTATGTGTAGTGAATACTGCTGTTTTAATTGGGCTATCTACCCATTCATTAGCTAAGCCTAACACCCAAATCAAAGCCTAACACCCAAGTCAAATCCGGGTTCGAGACAACCTGGATGTACCCGGAACCCGTTTTACTCGGGACCCGAAGTGACCCATTTGACAGATCTAATTGTAATACCTGAAAAATCAAGCAACAAAGAGAAATATAATTGTCTTTTTACTAAAAATGAAACATTAAAAAATAGGGGTATAATTGTCTTTTCATATTAAATTAAGTGAGGTTTAACAAGAAAAGGGGTATGGGTGGTTAGTTGCAAACAACCTATATTTAATGGGTGGTTATTTGACAATTTTTGAATAAGGGGTGGTTATTTGCAAACAACAATGAATAGTGGGTAGTTATTTGACAATTTTTGAATAAGGGGTGGTTATTTGCAAACAACAATGAATAGTGGGTGGTTTTATGCATTTTTGCCTATTTGTTTTGAGTTGTAGAACTCTTGTAGGCCTTGTTATCTTTGATCAATCGAGTTGGTGGATTTAGGGCATGATATTTATTTGAGGTTTGGGGACGTTGGTATTGGATTGAACCTCGCAAACAAACAATTGTGTTCTCTTACTTGACTTGTGATTTCACTTCCGCTTCGCTCGCTATCGGGGTCAATCTAGACACTTATATTATCGATCACTTTGGCAAGGATTAAAACTAACATCTTGCAATAGTTCTTTGAAGAAACTTCTGTCGATCAATATATTATGACTCATGATAAAGTAGTAATTTTCTAATAAAATATGAACAATAAATCACCAACTTAACAATCTTTGGCAGTCTCCTACGCTAAGGAAAAGTATCGATAGATAAGATGATGTGAAAGGATCGATGATTGTCGATCATATCGAAAAATATGAGAATTTTAAGTCTGGTATATAATTCGTGGGTTATTCTTTCTATTAATATTATTCTTATTGACAATTGATTTTAGGGTGAAACTTTACCGATCCTATGTGCTCGATTTGAGCTGGCGCATAATGCATTTGAACATATAAATACGAAGACAGTTGCCCAAGTAGTGTTGGTATATTTGAGGAGCTGAAGATCCCAAATAGCCGTTTGAATATGCTTAGCCATCATAAATTCACAATATCAATTTTTTTTTTGATGGGAATTCACAATATCAATTAGAACAATCAAATTTGCCTCATTTTGGAAAAAATAAGGAATTAAAATGTGGATCACAATTTTAGTCCAAATCGACCACTTGTATGTATAATTATTAATTAATGTGATAGAGCATCAACTAACACCTTTGAAACTTTGATTTTAATAATCTGCAGGGACTGTCATTGATACTTTTATAAACAAAAATGAAAAATCTTAAACAAAATAATAATACCAAATTAAAAAGTAGAAGCTATATACACAAACAGTTTTAACAAATTAATATTTATTAGATGGATTCAAATTAACAATACATATATATGAAGTGGATAAAATGAAACACAAGATTAATTAAAATACAAATAGATGATAACACAAGATTATTTAGAATTTTTTTTCGAAATAGCCAAATTTCGAAAAGTTATTATCTAAACAGCCAAGTTTTGAAACTTATTACGAAATTAGCCAAAATAGGGCAAAGTCGCTGTTTGAAACAACGACTTTGCCCAAAGATTTAAAAAAAAATAAAAAATAGGTAAGTCGCTGTTTGTAACAACGACTTACCTATATTCTCTATTTTTTTTTAAAAAAAAAAATTCAATTTAATAGAAAAAGACCTGAAATAAAAAAAAAATTATGTATGTGGAGACTTCTTTTAATTTTTTTTTTAATAAAAAAGGGATGTCATCCGTACCATTCCATGGCAACTTCTTCCCGTGACCGGAAAGGCGTTCTCCATCTTTCGAAATCGAAGATTCAATCAATCACCAATCTAAGGGATGTGAAATCTAAGATCTAAATTCATCTTTCGAAGAGCGAGATTGATGTCAAAAATCATTGGAACTATCTCTCGCGATGTGAAATCAAAGGGATGTGAAATTGAGCGGCCGACCGGACTCCTCGCACCTATTGCTCGGCGAGGCGGTGCCGCTGGTGGTGGTCCAAGAGAGCGGGGTCGTCGGGCTACGCCTCGTGGCCTCCAATTCCTTCTCAGCAGGCGCAGCGACAGCCATCGATCGACGAAGCCGCATCCCCCAATCGAGAGGTGTGACGACGATAGCTTTGAGCGGCGAGGGAGGCGTGCATCTAGTAGATTCAGACGGAGCCACGGAGGAGGTGAGGAGCAGTTTGGAGCGGGCATCTGCTTCAATTTATTTATTGGGAGATCCACCGAGGCGGCGGAAGCGGTGGTGGGTGCAGGCATAGAATTCGCCGGGGCTGCTGGTTGTAATGGTGGGGATGGTGCTACTGTTGATGCCTTCGGCAGAGGAGTTGCAGAGCACTTCGTCTCCATTGAATTGATTAGCTAGGTTTAGGAAAAACAAAATAAAAAAGGAGAGTCGCTGTTACATACTCCGTATTTTTTTGAGTGAGGCTACAGACAAGATGTCGGAATGGCTATTGACAAGACCGTTACTACCAAATTCCATGACAAGTCCTTATCTACTTTCAAAAATATTTACGAAATTGTCCGAGAGCAAACCATAAACCCTATTGACATTCATATACCTATCGAATTTGTTGAACCTTAATCCCAAATACACTATAAACTCATTGAATTGTATGAAGAAAGGATTCAATCTGATTACTGAATTCTTTCGAATGATTTTCGACGACTTCAAGATGGTTTTTTATTAGCTTAGCCGTCGAAACAAAGGTCGAGAAAAAAATTTCGAGCTAATGTCGTCACCTCGTTACATATAGCCGAGCTCATGTAGTAACCTCGGCAAAATATGTTGAGGTTATACAATAAACTCGGCTAGATCTGTTGAGGTTACTTAATCAGCTCGACAAAGTTGTTACAAAATGGCAAATACCTCTATTGATGTTACATTAACGGTGTTTATGTGAACAAATATTATTGAAATCTAAATATATGCAATGAAAACAGTTATCGCATTGGTTCTACCCTTGTCCATACTCCTCAAAGTCTCAAGTCCGATTCGATTTCGGATTGTAAAATGCAGCCCATAATTTTTGTACTTATAATTTTTTTCCTTTAGCCAAAACGCAATGTTGTGTGTAGGTTGCAATACTATAGTCAATATTTTGTTGCTAATGGTAGGATAGTTGAAATTGCAATTTGCTTGCTACATGTGTTTACTTTACAAGCTTAGTGCATTGAATCGAGCTTGAAGGACATGTATACTTGTCCTTTTTTTTTCCCTCTTTCTCTGCCACCATTCCCCACATAGGTAATGCACCTGCTAAATGAGTTATGTTGTATAGTTAGTGTGTATCAATAGTGTTTGCTTGAAAGTAATTTTTGTGATTGCCTTCGGCTCTAGATTTGATTGATAGCTATGTTTCTCTGCCCTGGCCTTGGTATCCAATTGTTTCAATGCATGATTAAGTTGTTCAACTATTGTGGCATACCAAAGGGAGCTTATCTCTATTGGTAGAGTGGAGGACTTGAGTGAGCACACCAAAAAACATAGGACCTTGCCTCAAATATGGCAGATGAGATCTATTTTTGTCTTTTAGAATCTGGTTGTTCCCATATTTTCTATACATGTAAAATGTGTTCCCATATCCAAATTGGGAACTCATAGTCGATGGTGATAAACTAGGCAAATCTTTGGGTCACCAGTTCAAATTCAACAACCTGGAATCTGGATCAATGTTTTCACATGTGGCCATCGTGTGAAAACAACCTCCATGAACTCATCAACAACTTCAAGATATCATCAACAACTTCAAGATACTCTTCACCATCAAGACGAGATTCTTGCAATCCAAAATCTGTCCACAAAAGCATAACATTGTTAAATTTAGTATGCGACTTCAGCTCCGGGCTATTAGACAGAATAAGATGGAACTGATGTTTAATCAATCACAATAAGCAAATTTAATTTCCAGAAAGATTAACATAAAACCCTATGTCAGCAACATTGAATAGCGATGAGTTATAGTAAATGCACTAACAAGAGAAATATTAAAAAATCCAGAAAAAATAATATCTCACACATGATCTTTAAGATTGAGATATTTGGAAGAGGAAAAAATTAAGAAGCTTCTCATTGTTGGTTAACATCAATAAAAACAAGAGGTGCCTATTTGGAAGAGGAAACAAAGAAGTTAAATTGTCATTGTGATTGAGAAAGAGGATATTAGGAAACTAAATAGGGACCGTTGACCATAATTTGAATGGTAGCTTTAAAAGAACACAAGTACACAACAATGATGGAATCCTACTAATGCCATTGCAAACATAAAGATGTCATTATATAAAAATGGGAATATAAAGGCAATTTCACCAATAAACTTACTCTTTGTGGATTCATTCCAGCAGCAGCAACATATAGATCTAATTTTCCAATCACAATTCCAATACCATTTACTCCTAGGTCTCCAAGACCTAATATTCTACTTCCATCAGTTACCAAAATCATATCGACATGCAAAAAATACAAAAAGATGTACAGATAAAAAAACAAACAGAGCTACTGAACAAAAATGTCCATTCCTCATGAAAAGCCCACTGAAATATCATAATACACAATGTTGCTAATGGGAACTGTAGTATTAAACATCCATTATAGTTTTTGCATGTAAAATGTATATTTATTAGCTTGTGATCTCCCGACAGACTTCTCCAGCAACAAAAGGGAAAATACATGTCATATTCGAATTTTATCTGTCATTCATTTAATATAAAGAGAGGATGTTGAGTCGAGAAAAATAATGGCTCTTTAGGGCTTCTTATTTTCCTGACTCCCCATTTTTCCATCAACAGAAGAAAGGTAGAGTGCACAGACACTAAGAAATGGAAATATCGATCTTGATCATGTAACTAACGAAACAGAAAAGTAAATGACAGCTAGATGTTTTTTTTTTTTAAAAAGACATGACTTGCTAATTAATAAATAAAATTAAGGAGCCTTTTGAAGCTTAAAGGAATGAACATCCCACATATACTCGAACAAAAATACAAACTAGTAGACCCAGAAAATGGTTGTCAATGGTGCTATACCTACTCAGTTGGCAAAGTGTAGACTCAACACAAAACAACAAAATATATATCTCCAATCAAATACAAAGAACATTGCTAATGTTACCTTATAGTGGAGCCTTGCCTAGATTTGTCGAGGTTATGATGGAGCCTCGTTTGGATTTGCCGAGTTGATGGCTTATCCTCGTCTTGTTATGTCGAGGTTGTAGTGGAAGCTATGTAGCTCTTAACGAGCCTCGGCCACCAGCAATGACAGCAATCAACAACACCTAGCTCATCAACTTTAATTGAGCCTACAACATAACCTCGGCGATTATAATTGAGCCTAAGGCATCAACTCGGCAAATCTATCCGAGCCTAATGCACCACCTCGGCAAAAAGTTTCAAGCCCTAGTCCCGACAGTAGCAGCATCTCGCAGAAAAATGTCCAAAAAGCAACCTAAATCGCAACAACAAAACGAGCAATTTATTTCATTTTAGTTACAATTTTCACTCACAAATCAACTAAAACATCAGATAAATCAACAACAATCAAATAAAACACACAAACAACTACTAATTTCACCAATTTCGATTATAATTTCAAACCCTAAAACACACCATTTATCTACGAAAATCCATAAAAATTAATTCTGAATCAAACTTCTTACGTTAAACTTGATAGATCCATAGAAATCTCTCTCAAATGAACCTCTAAACTCCAACAAAAATGCTCTAGTGGTGGGTCTTTCAACTTTGTTCTTGGTGGGGATTTGGATGGAGGATGGAAGTGGGTTGTAAAATGAGAAGGACTTATGTACAATTATGTAAATTATGTGTTGTCATTAGCCATTTTGTCATCTTGCCACTAGCCCTTATGTATTTGTTTTATGGGAAATTTACAGAAAACCACCCATTATATATAACCTTTTACACTTAACCACCCACTAAAAACGAAATTACATAAAACTATCCATTAAATGGGTTTTGTTTTCAAATCACCACCCACCACATAATTCCATTAGAATTCCATTAAATATAGTATATTTTAATATTTTATACTTAAAATTTAAAGTTTAAACTTGAATATATTTAAATTATATTTATTGATGAAGGGGTAAACACTTATATTAATATATTAGGGGAAAAAGCGTGTATAAAATTTAAATTTATTTGAAGGGCGGAGGTTCTAAATGTGGAAAATATTATTTAATTTTATTTAAAAAGTCAAACAAATTTTAATAAAGATACATTTAATAAAAAAATTCTTTTAAGCCTCGAAAAATATTATTTAAACAATATTTAGATTTTTTTTTTTCATTTTTAGTATATTATAGGTGTTTACAAATATGAAAGAAAATGAGAAATTAATTAATTATTAGTATCAAAATCATTATTAAATTTAAACAATGCTAATGACTTATAAACTTATTTTTCAATTTTGATTAAAAAGAAGTCTATAAAATTTATAACCATTTTTAGGAATAAAATAGAGCAAATTTGTTCATATATACATCAAGTTTTTAAAAAATATTTTTTAAACAATTTAATCAAATATATTTTGATATGTATTTGAGATTTTAAGTTAAATATAAAACTTAAAATAATGTATTATCATATATATTTGACAAAAATCTAATAAAAATAATCAACGGGTGGTGATTTGAAAATAAAGCCTATTTAATGGGTGGTTTTCTGTAATTTTTTGTTTAACAGGTGGTTAAGTGTAAGATGCTACATTTAGCGGGTGGTTTTCTGTAAATTTCCCTTTTTTTTTATTTCAGGCCTTTTTAAAAAAAAAACAAAATTGATTAGCTAGGTTTAGGAAAAACAAACAGCGACTCTCTCACATATTTTTTATTATTATTATTTTAGGCCTTTTTCAATTAAATTGAATTTTTTTTTAAAAAAAAGAGAGAATATAGGTAAGTCGCTGTTTCAATCAGCGACTTTGCCCTATTTTGGCTAATTCCGTAATAAGTTTCAAAACTTGGCTATTTCGATAATAACTTTTCGGAATTTGGCTATTTCGAAAAAAAAATCGATTATTTAAAGGAGCTGTTCTTCACCATATTGGATATATTTCGATCGGTGGCTAGCTAGTTGAGTTCATCTTATTTGAATTTGCCTTACAACACATAGCCTAAAGTGCACCGTAAATGGGCTACATAATATGGGCAGTGTTGGCAAGAATAAAACCAAACTTGTGGATCAATGTCCTTGTAGCAGATATCGCACCAGTAGTCTTCCTCCTCCTCGGCACCATCATGGGAAAGCATGAGCTTCATAAGATGATCATGTCCACCATGTTCATGCTTAAATTCCTTTGGCCAAAAAGGACAATATGTATGGTAGTAAGTTTCGCAAATACTGCAGCCATACCTGCTGTCAAGGCCTCCCACCACCCAGCCACATCCATTGCAGGTGAGATAATCAGATTGAAACCCCAGGGAAATCATATGGTCGTGGAAGTCGGGGTTGAGAATAATGGTTGGAATCAGACGGCTTTTCAGATGTGTTTGGAACTGGCAGGACGCACATTCATCAGAGAACACATGTCCTGCTTCTTTGCAAGACTTGCACGCATGCTTCTCTGGAGATCTATCAATGTGGTCATAAAAGGTCCAAAATAAGGCATCAAATGAAGATGAGGGAGGGGTGAAGGGAGGCATCTCAGCGCTGGACTTGTGCAAAGCGAGGACGCAAAAGTAGCAACTGTAGGCTGCCTCCCCTACTACTAGTTGCTCTTCGCAAACCCCGCAACAACTACTACTACATGTACAACTGATGCTGCTGCTATCTTCAGTAAGGATGTCCCAGTATTTAAAGATGCAAGCACCTCCAAGACACAAGTATTTGCAGCTATCTTCAGTAAGGCTCTCCCAGTATTTGAAGATACAAGCACCTCCAACACACAAGTATTTGCTCCTTTCACTTGAGGCTGAGGCAGCTGCTATCTTCTTTTCCATTAGATACTGCCACAATTGACGAAGCTCCACTGTCTGCGGGATTTCCTTGTTCAACTCTTGTTTGCCTGCGGTGAGGAGAAACTTGATAGCACTTGCAAGATTAGTGGGAATGCGACCCCTCCATGAATGGCGAATGTTGAGATCGGAGTAGGGATCCACCACCAGCCTTCTAACACAACCAGGATAAAGGACACGACGAGGATGAAAAGCTTGAGCATTATAATCCTCCTTAGCCTTCTCAATCTCCTTCCAATCGTGAGCCTCGTACCACTTTCCTCTAGAACCCTCAAAGAGGAAATGCTGCTTCCATTGATACTCGTTCTCGAACCGGCACTCCACCAATATGAGCGGACTCCAGGTAAAATATGAGTTGTCAGCCAGCGCTAGCAGACTTCGGAGCTCATATGTGGAGCAAATACGGGGGGACTTGATGACCACACACTTGAATCCCGAGAATTTGGAATCCAGGAAGCCACATGCCACGCTGCAGATAGTATGGAAGGCAAGACGGTGGAGGCGCTCAGCTTCATCCCTTGATGGTAAGGAGTCGTTACCGTAGCTTGCTTCGCGAGAGATGGGATCGAGAAAGTGGTCTTTATTCAAGACGGGACATCTCGCCCATCTTCCAATAAGACCAGCAACCTCTTTCGTGCGCGTAAATGGAAGCCCCATCACCACTATGATCGCTTCTGGGTCTTCAGAGGAAACAAATGGGAACTCCGTCTCTTTATCGTTGACTTGGGTCATCATGCTCGTTCGAACAAATATTGTAATCACTCTTTATGAAATATGAATAAAACAAGTGTTTAAAGGGGGTGTGATTTGCAGGCTAGAATCCGGTGAAAAAAGGAGATGCGCCTGCGACCTCTTGCCACGCCGCCGACAACCCTAGGCAGTAGCGCCCTCGCCTCCAAGTGCCCTGTCGAAGGAACACGGTGGCGAGCAAGCGTCCCCCTGCCTCAGATCTGTCGAGGAGATCTCCGTCAAGGAGCACGAACCCCCAATTCGAACCTCAAAAAACCCATATTTTTCAGAACTAGAGTTTGCCTTCACGAAGAACAACCCCGAAAATCAGATCAATCCCTCAAGATCGACCACGAAGATCAATCGATTGAAGCTTTATTAATCACAACCGCCATCAAAGCAAGCAAGATCAAGATCGAGCCCCAACCGATTCGAATTCAAGCCACAAATCACTCTAAACAGTCGAACCCAATCTCGAAAACGATAAGGACGAAGAAATCCCAATTTTTGAGTGCAACAGGATTAACCATTCCCACCCACACAATTCCTTCTGCCTTTTGTTTCTTTTTTTTTTGGTCAATTCTGCCTTTTGTTTCTTATCTGTTATCCGAATATACAGAAGTGGGACCTTCTACTATCCTCCCTACGGATCCGAATCCCCTCCTTATCCTTACTTTCTTATCTGTTATCCGAATATACAGAAGTGGGACCTTTTGTTTCTTTTTTTTTGGTCAATTCTGCCTTGTATTGGACTATCATATCCCTCTTGTGAATTATGATCGAAGAATTGAGGAGTGTTAATTCATTCGACAGCTTAATATATATATATTTAGATTTCAGCTAAATTCAGATTAATTTAGATCAATTTCTGAACTAAGCTGGAATGGCTTGATCCAATTTGATTTGGATAATTTACTTGATCCATTGATTTTGATAAATTTCCGTCCTTTCCCGCAATCAAATTTAGTTTTATTGGAGGATATATATGTGTTATTGAATTGAGTTTGGTTGATTTCGATTTTAGGTTGAATTGGTTGTCATCGAATTTAATTAGTTTGGCTGAATCGTTAGGACTTAGGTTTGATTTGTCTTGAACTTAGTACTCTCTATTAGTGTTAAAGATTGCCGCGGATCACGTTTGATATATTGGAGAAGCTGATGATCCCAATTAGGGGCCTGATCATGCTTAGCCACACTGCAAAGCCTATCAAAAGGCAAGACGGTGGAGACGTTCAGCTTCGTCTCTCGAGGCCAAGGAGTGATCGTTTTAGCTATCACTGCGAATGATCAAAGAGAGAGTCATCTATAAGCTAGGAAGATCGACATGCTTGACACAGATGCGGATGCAGGAATTAAAAATGTAAAAAAAATCAATTGTGTTTTTATCAGTTTAATCTTATAGTGATTTTCTAATCAATTATGATAAATATATGATGGCAACTGTTGAGTTTTATTTAGGCCAAATTGCAGAAAACCGCCCTTTAAATAGGCTGTTTTGCGTGAAACCACCCCTTAAAACAAAAATTGCAGAAAACCACCCTTTAAAACTGTTTTCTTTGCAAAGTCACACCCATCACCCAATTTTTGTTAATTAAATGTTAAAGTGCATGAAAATCAATTATATCCCTTATTTTTATTATTATTTTACTTTACCCAATCGGTATTAATTAATTTTTACCTTTTAACATGTTTTTCAAAAGTAATTTTTTTAATAAAATATCATTTTTTAAATATAATTTCACACTTATTAGTAAAAACACTCTATAAAAAAATAGATATGATTGATGTTTTATATATTTTAAAAAATGTATATTACTAAAGGGTTACTCAAAGAAAATGATGTTTTATATATTTTAAAAAATGTATATTACTAAAGGGTTACTCAAAGAAAATACATTTTTTTTAAAATGATATGTTATATAGTTTTTATTATTCTAAAAATATGTTCACTATTCCACATACATTTTTAGAATAATAAAAACTATATGAAACATTATTTAAAAAAAAAAATTATTTTCTTCAAGTAGCCCTAGTATTACACAATTTTTTATATGTATAAAACATAAATTACACATCAATTTTTTATATAGTTTTTTTGGAAGTATGAAATTATTTTTTTTAAAAAAACATTTTTTTTATATTTATAGTGTTTTTTGCTTTTGAAAAATAGTTCAAAAAGTTAAATATCAACTAATATCAATTGAAATAAGTAAAATAATAATAATAGTAAGGGGTATAATTAAATTTCCACACACTTTAACATTTAATTAATAAAAATTGGGTGATGGGTGTGACTTTGCAAAGAAAACAGTTTTAAAGGGTGGTTTTCTGCAATTTTCGTTTTAAGGGGTGGTTTCACGCAAAATAACCTATTTAAAGGGTGGTTTTCTGCAATTTGGCCTTTTATTTATTAAGTTAAACTTTGAGAAATTTTGATGAAATATCACCCTTTCCTAATTTGATTAGGTGTTTAGCACCTCTTAAAATATAATTAGCCGTACTAACACCAGTTAAAAATTAATTAGCCCCTTAACACTTTCTTTTCATTCTCTCCCTCAGATCTGGAGAGGCGTCCCATGGCGATTCTCGACCTCCTTCTCTCTCAACCTCCGATGGCCTCCTTTCGGAACGTTTCATGGCGTATTGCTCGCCCTCGCCCTCTCCGTTCTTTCCTGAGACGCAAAACCTACCTCCAGCGCCTTTAATCAAACCCTAGTCGTTTTGCGTCTGCTTGTTGATTGATATTGTTCTTGTAAGTATTTTCTCCATCAATCGTTTGATGATTTGTGGTTTATTCAACCAAATGATTGTCGAATTCGGATTTTTCATGGCCAATATATGCTATGATAGGACCATTTCTTTGCGATTTCAAATGTTCAGATATCAGATCTTCTTTCTAGTTGTTGCATTAGTTCTTCGATTGTGAGAGGAAAGAGGAGAGATTACCTTTCTATTTGATTATTCACGTTTTAAATTTTAAATAGTGATCGCAATGTCCTGATGTTTGAACTTGAATCAGTAAGGATTTCGATTGTATGAATTTGAATCAGTAGTACAGTAGTGTTGTTCTATTCTTCTTATCTTTGTAGCAATCATCTGAATATTCTTTAGCTCCCATTTCGAATTTTCGATTGAAATTATTATCTATCCATCTTACAGTCTTAGTATCACCTATCGGTCTGTCTGCTATCTGGCATCACACACAGATTCATTGAGTTTTTTTAGTATATGCTTCTATTTATGGCTGTTATCTGGCATAACACACATATTCATTGAGTCTTTTTTAGTATTTGCTTCTATTTTTTTAGTATCTGCTTCTATCGGTAGTCTTAGGTTGTTTTACTGCGTTTTTTCTCTTATTTGGTGGTGTCATCTTCATGCCTCGACAGGAATTGCTCTGTGCAGCTTTTGATGCCCACCTTGTTTCACTATGAAGAAGGTAAATTCACTTCCACTGCCCGAGCGCAGCTCACTCACCCCGAAGAAGGTAAATTCCCTATTTGCTTTTGATCAATTGGTTGATTCCGCACATATATCGATTTGGAATCAATTTCAAGCAGTAATTCAGATGCATTTTGTTAATCACATGTCTGCCATTGAGTTAATTTTGGTACCAGTTTATGTTATGAGCCTGTAGTTATTGCACTTAAGTTAATGGTGCAGCACTGTCATTGCAGTCAAAGAGAGCAGTTTTGGTGGCCATATTTGAGTTCAAATGGATTCATAGAGGGTGGGATTGTTTAGTTGTAACTTAACCGGTTCTAAAACCTCTATTAACATCATAAGAAGCTAACAATTATCCAAATAGCTTGAGCTCATTTTTTGTTTTTATGTCTTAAACGTAGTTAATGGTTAGCTATTCTAATTTCTTTTGCTGTATATTCTGTAGTGTAGTTAACACTTGTATGAACTCTTCCTGCTTTGGGTTGTACCCTTTTATTTGTCTAATGTCAGATTCATAATTTTAGGATCAGGCGGCACACTATTTCAGTATTTGTTGGAAATGAAAGTGGAATGATAAATCGAATTGCGGGAGTCTTTTCCAGAAGGGGTTATAATATTGAGTCACTCGCTGCTGGGCAAAGCTAAGGGCAAAGCTCTCTTTACTATTGTCATCTCGGGAACTGAGTATGAGTTCTATGGAGTGTTCAATTGAAAAGAGGCTCAAGGCCAATGGAGATCAGCAAACTGTAATTAATAACACCGATGGTAGTCATGAGAAGCCAGCAATGACGGTGATGGATAAGGAGAAAGACAAGGATGAGGGTCTTCAACCTGCTGTCATACTTCAACTTGCTGTGTGGTGCTGTCTTATTTCCTCAACTTGCTGATCGTGGGTCTTCTTATTGCAACCGGCAATCATTTAAATTCTATGGAGTGTGAATGTATATTGGGGTGGGCTTGTTATTTGGTAAGATTATTAGCCGTATTGGGCTGGGTTTTTTTTGAGTTTGTGGTGTACTGTTATTCGATTGGGTCCGTCGTATAAAGTGGTTTTGTTTTGGAGGCTTAGTGGAATTTCGCTTCGTAGCATAGCACATATATATGTTTATATACTATTTATATAAATATATATGCCTATCTATATCTATATCTATACTTCTATACTACTATAATACTGAGGGAGGGTAAAAACAATCCTAGACGTTGAAATCTTATATGTGTTTTTATCTAAGGCTCACATCTCTCCAAGTATACATTGTCTTATTTGCCCCTCAAACATTCAATTTGAAATTATTCATTTTTTTGTTTCAGTGACCTTTTCCGTCATTTCATCTAATCTCTTCTCCCTCCTCCTGCTGCCCTCTCCCGACTCCTCTGTGCTTGCCGATTTCCATCTGAAGCTCTCTACTCTTCGTTTCCCCCAATTTTCCGGCTTCAACCCCTGAAATCTTCCTGTTTTTCCCTTCCAGTCTCACCAGAAGATGACGGTCAAGGTCAATTCCCTGGCGGAGGACACGGAACTCGAGGAGGTGAAGAAGGGGTTCGGCCTTCCGAACGGGAAGAGGCACGACAAGGAGAAGGAGGAGCGTCGTCGAGGAGGAGGAGGGAGATGATGAACGCTCGTTTCTTGCCGTTTCCACTGTTGTCGTCGTCCTCCTCACTGCTTCATCAGGTACACCTCCTGCTTACTTTCTCCTTTTCTTACCTCCCTCGTGGTCTTCACCGCCTTCCCGTCTATACATGTCATGCTTCCTCTTTCTTTCTCTCTGTTGCTTCCTCTTTCAAGCCGCCATGCTTCCTCTTTCTTTCCTCGCCGACCTATTTCATCCCTCCTTTTCCCGTCGCAACCTCGCCTCTGTGCTCGCCGGTTTTCATCTCTTTAGGAAGAAGGTTCCCATGACTGGTTCTTCCTTCCCTGCTTCTTCCGCTCCAGTTCGTTGGCGACAAGCCTGGATTTTGCACCAATTGGTGGAGAAATCAATCTCCCCTCTACTCAAACCCTCAACCTTGGCTTTAATTGCAGGTGTATTTCTGTTCTCTATATGTTGCTTATTTCAGTTAGATTCCGTGCCCTAATTTTGGATTTGGTTATGACAAGTCGCTTCAATCGCTGGGGTTTTGTCCAGTTATTTGATTTGTAATTGTTAATTTCTTGTTGTGGCGTTGCTTGCAGTTTCTTTCTATGTCTGCCGTCTGATATTTATTTTCAAGGGTTGGGAGGAGTACGAGTTTGATTGCTTTTGTGTGCTGAGATTATGAATCTATATGGATTTTAGTAGAACAGGTAACTTAGGTTAATTTTATTTTTAAACTATAGATGTTATCTTCTTCAGTGGAATTCTGAGTTGTTGGATACTTTGGTTTATAGGGTTATTGGGAGTTTCTCCAATTTGATGTATGTAAGCTTCTTGGATTTGTTTGGGATCATGATTAGCCAGGTGCTGGCATTGAATGTTTCTGGCGGCCCTTGTTGATTAACTTTTATAATGTTTGTATAATTGTGGCAGGCTTTGAGGGATCTTCTGCTGAGGATAGAAGAGAGAGGAAATATGATTTTGAAACTCTGAAGATGAGAGGAGGTCGAGAAATTGGTCGTTGAAAAACAAAGCATTGAATGCATCTTCAAAGTTGAAGCATTCTCTCAAAAAGAAGAGAAGCATAAGGAAGAGTGATGGCTGTGTTAGCTCAGTTTCCATCGAGGATGTTCGTGATGTTAAGGTAGCTTATGTGTATTTCTTTTAATTTGTAAGTATACTGGAATAGTACTTTATCACCTTTATTTGCTCCACAGATTCATTAGGTTCTGGTTTATTCCTTGTTTTTTTTCTTTTCCTACTTCCCTTCCCTACCCCCTTTCAAGAAAATTGGCAGTTTCTAGAATTTCTGCTTTATGAGGAATGTCTTCAATACCAAGGGATGATGTATCTGCCCGTCTTTCTCTATGATGTAGTGCTGGATTTTTACAGAAATAAGCACCTAAATGAGGTATTTTAAATTATTTTTTATAATCCAGTAAAGGAGGTATGTAATCTTGAATCTGCAGTGTTCATTATGCTGTGTTTTTTCTAAAGTATATATTTATTATCCCTTTATCCTTATTATTCGTGAGGTAATGAATAATCATTCTCCATTCTTATGTTGATCTTATTAGAAAGATGACATAAAAGAGCTATTGAAACCTATAAAATGAAATAATTTTAGAAGATTAGTGCCTGCGTATGAAGATATTGAAGAAGTGTACGCATGAAAGAACCGGTGAATTAAAGAATCCAACAAAACCAACAGAGAAAGCACACAATCTAAAATTACGAAAAGAAAATTAACATTTATGGCCTTCACAACTTTAAATACTATTTAGTACAAGCGTCCTACTGTCTCTAATCTTGGTTTAATGATGGACTTTCTAGAGCTAGAGATTCAAGATCCATTGGCATTTAGCAGAGGCATGATTAGTTGTTACTTTGTTGTTTGAGTTGCTCCATATAACTTCATCCATGCTAATTGTTGATGTTCAATTTTAAGGTCTCCGCGAAGCTTGCTGCTGCTGAAGAAGCTACTGCTTTATCAATGTGGACAACTGCAACCATTTGTAGAGCTATTTGCCTTGATAATGTAAGCTTCTTGCCTGTTATTTGATATTTTACTGTATTTTCCTCCCTGTAGTTGCTTTCTTCAAAGTAGATTGTTAGGCTCTGAATGCATAGCCTTTAATAAAAAAAACTTTTTTTACCATGCAAGCCTCAACTATGATCATTGTGTCAACTAGGATATAGGTGATAGGAAAACAGTCTTAAAACTGCTGAAATAAAGATGATGTTACAGCTAAAAGAGGACCTCCTTGAACCAAAGAGCAAAAAAATCAGTTAATAATGTCAGCACATAACAACAAAACCATTCTTCACCCCCAAAACAGCCCCTGAAGCAGCAGACAAGTCCCCAGGAATTTAACCCATTCGAAGCATGGGCAGAGTTTAAAATTAACGAGGAAGAAAAACAGCCCCGACAGAAAACAACTATAGAATCCTTCTGAAGCGACCAAGTTGCACCATTGTAATCATAAAAGAAGCCCCAAAATCCGAGATAATAAGGCTAGGGAATTTCTAAAGATTTTTGGCTTACTGTTTTTTTTTGCTTCCACTTTCCTGAAATGCCTATTTTGTTGTGGTTGATTGAATTATATGAATATTTGTTGTCACTCATCCAATGGTTCTTGATACTTTACTATAAGATAAAATTATGTTCCATGTGATATCATCCCACGAAATTTATGGATAAAGGAAAAGCAAACTGTTCAGCTTTAGACTTTGACTCGATCTCTCAACAGATTTTCTAACTTCTGGTTAAATAATACACCTCATAATGCATTACTTTTTCCCAATTTTTCTTCCTTCCCAATATGATCATATGAGTGTGCCATAATCATTCTCATTTCTAACGTTAATCCTTAAATTTGCTATTATGCCTTCTTAAAACCATACTATTGCTACTAGCACTCGCACCTTTGCTGACTTCTCAGATTTTTGTCTTTGGTTACTGGAGTGCTTCTGGAAAAAAGGGTGGTTATTACATGCCTGAATCTGTGTGGACAATTCGGAATGGTTGCCAAATGGTGATTACAACCCCAACGGGTTTCAAGCTCAGGCAGATGATATCAATATCATTTGCAAAGCCAAAACGCAGGTCTCTTGCTCTTTCGTTTCAATTTCCCCTTCGAATTGTTGATCTTGTGTGCACTGAGTTTCCTACTATGATGTTCGGGTTCGAGTTGTTGCTCATGTGTACTCAGTTACCTGCTGTCCTGTCATAATTAACTTATGTTTCCTTAAACTCTACATATATATAGGTTAATGGATCCTGTTCCAGCTGCAAAAAGGCTATATTATAGAGCAAATAAAGTTGTAAACCAACCAGTTGACTTCTAACAAGATAGGGCTGATTCACTTGTATGTCGCTGTTAAATTAGTCTCTGGTTACTATGTTGTCATGATGTCATCCTTTTGATTATAGATAACTAATTTTTTTTTCCAGCATTTTTTTTTACTTATGGCTATATACACAATTTGGCCCCGTGTCCTGGACTTATGCTATTCCTATTTATTATCTCCTTATTTTTATATTACACCGCTTTTGCAATACACGCTAATATCTAGAAGAATTAGCTTTCATGTATAAGCTGTAATTTTCAATAAATATTAGTATCATGAGTTACGCTTATCATTTTTTAAAAGATCATCGAATTTCCCCCAGTTCTGACCTCAGAACTTCTACCCTTTCATGTCCTTTGATGCTTCTGTGACATAAATCATGATGTAAGTTTCTCAAACCGATAATTTTCTTTTAGCAGTGGCTATAATTAGCTCCTTTTACTTGATCTGTTGTTAATTGCCTTGCTTTTTCCTTGTATTTTCAGGTTGTTGGAGATGCAAATGATCTATCCGATCAACACATGAAGCACATCGTCTCCTGGCTTCACCTCTGTCAACCCTTCTTCTTCAAGGAGCTTCACAGCGAATGTTCAACCTTAGTCTTGGTATGTTAATTCATTGAATTGAAATCATCTATAGTTGAAAGTAGAAGCTGCAAATTACCTCCAAAATTTGTGGGATGGTTGATTGTTTGTTGCTTTTCAATAAATCTTCTCAATTGAGTAGCCGACATTGTCGATTGGGAATGTCAGCCAACTAGCGGTGGATTTGCTGATTTCCTCAACAGAGCTGAGAGAATTGGCTACCTGGATGATCCCTATGTTCTTTCGTGTGTTAAAATAATGGTTATGGCCCCGTTCCTCGTGGCGAGCTAGCTTTTCCACTTGAAGGTTTTCTTTGTTCTTTTATGTTATTTTGCCTTACAGGTGCATTGTATTTATATCAGTAGGTTCTTCAAGTTAATTAGTTTTTTAAGGCGAAATCGAGTATATACCCATGGAAACTTTATTAATTGGGTATATACCCATCAAAACTTCAAAATTGTTTATATACCCATCAAATCATTTAAATATAAATGATTTAATGGGTATATACCCATGAAAACTTCAAAATTTTGTTTGATCTCGCACCAGCTAGTTCCAATATGATGGACAATTAAACAAAATATAAATAATTTAATGGGTATATAAATAATTTTGAAGTTTTGATGGGTATATACCCAATTAATAAAGTTTTCATGGGTATATACCCGATTTCGCCTTTTTTGATTGCGCTTAAGAAGCTTCCTGGAGCTAATATAGATGAATGACGAAACCAAATGAAATGGAGACATGGTTTGATTTTCCATTTCACTGTGAATTCTTGTTTCTATTTCACCCTGTACTCCAGCCTATGATTCAATCTCAAATGAAGCCACTTTTGTGCAACTGAGATCTCTTGAGATCTTTAGTTTCTGCCTTTTTTTTTAGTTTGTGATGGATGTTGATGCTTTGATCTTTTATCCTTTTTTGCATTTTTTTGTTCTTTACCTTTTTCATCCTCGATCATGATTTTCATATCCCCTTTTGATGTCAGGTTAAAATCATCGGCCTGCAGCCTTCTGATGCCAATGCAATGGCTCTATCTTTGCATCATGGTTAGAGTCATGTTGGACAATGTGGGAGGTTTTGCAGATGGTGTTGCTGTAAAAACAGTTTGAGAAGAAACTTTTCATTTGTGTAGGTAATTGATAGATGGTGTAGATAAATTGTTTTCCAACTCCATTCATTCAATTGATTGCGATCCTGAAGTTGATAATCTTTCATTGTCCAGAACACATGTACGAGGAGAAAAGGAACATATTGGAACTAGCTGGTGCGAGATCAGAGCTCCGGATCCCTGTCCATACCTTCGGCTATGGCACAGATCATGAAGCATCATTGTTGCACTCGATTTCAGAGATGTCTCAGGGTACATTCTACTTTATCGAAACCGAGGCAGCTATCCAGGACGCATTTGCACAATGCATAGGTGGCCTCCTCAGTGTTGTTGTGCAGGATCCTCACATCTATAAAAAGCCGGAAGCTATCCGACTCGTGTCTTGGGTGAGAGGCTGTGGCGACTCGATGACGCTGTTGCTGAGTGAGCATCCAATGTCGGTTTCCAGAGGTAGACAGGCAGCACAATCGCCTACAAGCTGCAGAAGCTATGGGACAAGCGAGCTGCAGCTAAGCTGCAAGGGGGCCTAGACATTGTTGTTTCTGTGCTTCAAGAGTCAAGACTGTCGTGTAAGAGGTTGGCTTCGACGGCGTCAGCAAAGGGCAAAAATCAGATGTTTATTGCATTGGATGCTGAGCTCAAAGAGATGCAGCAGAAGTTGTCGAGTAGTCACACGTACAAGGCAGCCGGAAGGGCGTACATTCTGTAAGGGATGAGCTTTCACTCAGGGCGACGGCTAGGGGCAGCTACATGGATATCTCCGACGATGGCCGGTCCTACCAAACCCAAGCAATGAGGGCAATGGTTCAACGGTCTAAATCTTCATCAATAGGTAATCCAATTGGTGAGTCACTTGGTAAACTATCGATCACTTTGTATATACTTGAAGAGTTGTCTCCACTCTTGGGTCTTTATTTGGATTTTGTTGTCTTTCTTGCTTTGTTTGGAGTTGTTGTGATTGGTTGTAGAATGTAATATAATATGTGTTTGTAATTGTGATTTGTGGGGATTGTTCAAGTAATGGTGATTGATCGTCATGCGTTTTTTGGTTTTATAGGTGAGGCCTATGAATATCAACAATTTACAGATACAATTCTACCCAAGATGAAGTCGTGCGTAGCACGGCTCCCCTACTAGTACTTAAGAAGCCGATATGGGGTAGAAAGTAGTGGGTTTGGCATCTTAACGTTGACTTTGTGGATTGTATTTTTTGGTAGACCCTTGGTATAGTCTACCTTTTTTGTTATTCTTGGACATGTATGTCACCAACTATGTATTTATCATCAATCAAGTTTAATCACATTTTACAATCTTGTGTCATCAATGAATAAAAAATGTAATAAATATGTCACCACAAGTGATTACATTAATGAAGTGTAATCACAAACATGTCATCAGTGAATAAAAGTATAATTGATGAAAAATATATAGATATACAATTGATTAAATTATAAAAAAGTGACATCAAACGATTTGATTAAAAAAATGGCATAAAAATAATTACACTAGAAAAATGGCATCAAAACACTACTTTGAAAAAATATGACATCACGGTAAAAAAAATATCAAAAAATTAATATCAAGTGTCATCAGTAGTCAGCAGTAAAAAAATGGCATCAATGGTCAACGTTGCATCACAATAAACAAAAAATGTCATCAAGATTTGAAAAAAATGGCATTAAAAAAAGTGACATCAATCCATTTTATTAGAAAAGTGACATCAAAATGAAAATAAAATGTAATAAAAAATGGCATCACAGTAAAAAAAAATATCATCAAACATTTGACAAAAAAAAATGTCATCAATAGTCAACATTAAAAAAAAATGGCATCAATGGTCAACGTGACATCACATTAAACAAAAAATGTCATCAAAGCTTGAAAAAAGTGGCATTTAAAAAGTGTCATCAAACCATTTCATTATAAAAGTGGCATTAAAGCGAAAATAAAATGTAATAAAAAAGTGGCATCAAAACGGCATCACAAAAAAAAAAAAAAATAATAATAATAAATCTGAAGGAGTTGGTCAACGTTGACCAGTCAATGGTCAAACAGTTGACCATTGACCAGTTGGGAAGGGTGCTAACCCAAACTAATTAAATTATTTTGGGTGCTAATTACCTAATAAAAGATTCAAAATATGCTAGTTACCAAAAACACCCTTAAACTTTAGACAATGTGTTTTACATAATGTTATGAGTAGTGAATATTGCTGTTTAATTGGGCTATGTACCCATTCATTAGCCTAGCCTAACACCCAATTCGAAGTCGTGTATATTTCCGATGATCTTTTGGTGGTTCCATTCCAGCCGTTGTTGTTCTTCATTAGCTCCACTGCGAATAGGAAGATCTTCTTCCTCTTCCTCCTTTATCGATCTATTTCATTACATATGCATACTTATTTGTTTTGAGTTGTACAACTCTTGTAGGCCTTGTTAATTGTTATCTTTGATCGAGTTGGTGGATTTAGAGCATCATATTTATTTGAGGTTTGGGTACGTTGGTATTGGATTGAACCTCGCAAACAAACAATTGTGTTCACATACTCGACTTGTGTTTTCACTTCCACTTCTCTCGTTTTCGGGGTCAATCTAGACACTTATATTATCACTTTGGCAAGGATTAAACCTAACATCTTGCAATAGTTCTTTGAAGAAACTTCTATCAATAGATTATGACTCATGATAAAGTATTCAACCTTAACAATCTTAGGCAGTCTCTATACACCACTAAACAATAAGATAGGTCCGATACAATTACTAATGTTTTTACCCTGAAGATAGTTACCATTTGCTTAACTTATGCTTCATTAATCGATAAGATGATGTGATGTGAAAGGATCGATCATTGTCTCATATCGAAAAATATAAGAATTTTAAGTTTAGTATATAAATCGGTGCCATTATTCTTTCTATTAATATTATTTTTATTGACAATTGATTTTATGATGAAATTTTAATGGTTGCTCGATTTGAGCTGGCGCATAATGAATTTGAACATATAATACAATATGAAGACCGTTGCCCAATTATTATAGTGTTGGTATATTGGAGAAGCTGAAGATCCCAAATTAGGGCTCTTATTCGAGTCGAACGAGCCGAGTATTACTTGTTCATATTTAGTTCATTTAGAATATGAACGAGCTCGAGCCGAGCCTAAATTTTGACTCGAGCTTAAAAATGTGCTCATATTCGGCTCGTTTAGGAAATGAGCGAGTTCGAGCCGAGCTTTTTTCGAGCTTTAGACAATTCTACTTGCTCATTATACAATAACTTTAAGAAAACTTTAGAAATATCATAAAATTCGAGCTATTCGAGTTTAATTCGAACGAGCCGAGTTTTGGAACGAGCTTAAAAATGTGGTCATACTCGGCTTGTTTAGAAAATGAACGAGTTCGAGTCGAGTTTTATACGAGCCGAACCCGAGCCGATCACGAGTAGCTTGTCTCACATAACACCCCTATCCCAACTAGCTGTTTGAATATGCTTAGTCATCACAATATCAGTTAGAACAATCAAATTTGCCTCATTTTGGAAAAAATAAGGTGGGAATTAAAAGGTGGATCACAATTTTAGTCCAAAACGATCACTTTTATGTATAATTAATGTGATTGAGCACCAACTAATGAGCACCAACTAAGGGTGTGTTTTGGATTTCAAATACATTATGTTTATAATGCAAAACAATAAGGTACGGTGGTGTTTCGTTAGCACATATTTTAAGGTGTTTAAATTAGAGTATTTTTGAATTTAACGATGTATTAATTATAATATAATTATTTTATTTTTTTATATGCGATTATTTGGTTAAATTACAGTTTGACCTTGGTTTTACAAGATTTTTATTTTCACAACCAAACGCTCGCATAAAACGAGGTAAACTAATTGCATTATAATTAAAATGCAATGGAATCCAAACACACCCTAAGACCTTTGAAACTTTGCTTTTAATAATCAGGGACAACCAACGATAATTTTTGAAACAAAAAAAAATCTTAAATAAAACAATAATATCAAATTAAAAAGTAGAAGCTATAAGATTTAGATGGATCCAAATTAACAATACATATATGAAGAGGATAAAATGAAACACAAGATTAATTAAAATACACAGAGCTAGCTGATAACACAAGATTATTTAAGGGAGCTGTTCTTCAAGATGTTGGATTGGATATCGATCGGTGGATATAGCTAGTTGAGTTCATCTTATTTGAATTTGCCTTACAACACACGGCCTAACGTGCAGTGTAAATGGGCTACATAATAGGCAGTGTTGGCAACAATAAAACCAAACCTGTGGATCAATGTCCCTGTAGCAGAGATGGCACCAGTAGTCTTCCTCCTCGGCACCATCATGGGAAAGCATGAGCTTCATGAGATGATCATGTCCACCATGTTCATGCTTAAATTCCTTTGGCCAAAAAGGACACTCTGGATGGTAGTAAGTTTCACAAATACTGCAGCCATACCAGTCCTCAAGGCCTCCAGCATAGCCACATCCCTTGCAGGTGGGATTATAATTATGAGATAGAAACCGTAGGGAAATCATATGCTCGTGGAAGTCGGGGTTGAGAATAACGGTTGGAAACAGATGGATTTTCAGATGTTTTTGGAACCGACAGGACTTACAGGAATAGACTGAATAGTCGGACACTTGTCCTGCTTCTGTGCAAGACTTGCACGCATGCTTCTCTGCAGATCCATCAATGTGCTCAAGAAAGGCCGAAACCAAGGCATAGAATGAAGAGGAGGGAGGGGTGAAGTGAGGCATCTCAGCGCAGGACTTGTGCAAAGCGAGGAAGCAAAAGTAGCAACTGTAGGCTGCCTCCCCTACTACTAGTGGCTCTTCGCAAACACCGCAACAACTACTGCTGCTGCTATCTTCAGTAAGCTGGGTCTCCCAATATTTGAATTTGAAGACACAGGCACCTCCAACACACAAGTATTTGCTCCTTTCTCTTGAGGCGGAGGCAGCTGCTGTCTTCTTTTCCATTAGATAGCTCAGCAACTGATGAAGCTCCACCGTTTGTGGGATTTCCTTGTTCAACTCTTCTTTGCCTGCGGTGAGGAGAAACTTGATAGCACTTGGAAGACTAGGGATAATGCGATCATCCCATTGAATATAGTTGGAGTGAATGTTGAGATCGTAGTAGGGATCCACCACCAGCCTTCTAACACGAGGAGGGTTATTAAGGTTGGAGATTAATTGGAGAAGAAGAAGATCAAAAGCTTGAGCATTATAATCCTCCTTAGCCTTCTCAATCTCCTTCCAATCGCCAGCTTCATACCACTTTCCTCTAGACTCCTCGCGCGGGAAATGCTCCTTCGATCGATAGTCATTCCCGAACCGGCACTCCACAAATATGAGCGGATTCCTTCTGCTATAAGATGAGTTCAGATGAGTCGACGCTAGCAGTCGTTCGAGTTCATACGTGGAGCAAATACGGGGAGACTTGATGACCACGCACTTGAACCCCGAGAATATGAAATCCCGGAAGCCACTTGCCACGCTACAGAGAGTGTCGAAGGCAAGACGGTGGAGGCGCTCAGCTTCATCCCTTGATGGTAAAGAGTCGTCACCGTAGCCTGCTTCGCCAGAGATGGAATCGAGAAAGTGGTCTTTATTCAAGATGGGGCATCTCGCCCATCTTCCAATAAGACCAGCAACCTCTTTCGTGCGCGTAAATGGAAGCCCCATCACCACTATGATCGCTGTTTCTAGAAGGTAATCAAATGGGAACTCGTCGACTTGGGTCGTCATTCTCGATAGATCAAATATTGTAATCAATCTATGTGAATAGAACAAGTGTTTAAAGGGGTGTGATTTGCAGGCTAGAATCCGGTGAGAAAAGCAGATGCGCCTGCAACCTCTTGCCACACCGCCGAAAACCCTAGGCAGTAGCGCTATCGCCTCCAAGTGCCCCGTCGAAGGAACACGGTGGCGAGCAAGCGTCGCCCTGCCTCAGATCTGTCGAGAGATCTCCGTCAAGGAGCATAAACCCCAATTCGAACCTCAAAGACCCATATTTTCCAAATCTAGGGTTTGCGTTCACGAAGAACAACAACCCCGAAAATCAGATCAATCCCTCAAGATCGATCACGAAGATCAATCGATAGAAGCTTTATTGATCACAACTGCTAAGCAAGCAAGATCGAGCCTCAACCGATTTGAATTCAAGCGACAAATCACTCAAAACAGTCGAACCCAATCTCGAAAATGACATGGACTAAGAAACCCAAAATTTCGAGCCCTGGATTTTGACTACAAGCTCGAATAGATGGAAAACAAAAAATCGAATCAACACAAGCTACAAAAGTATGCCTAAATAGAGAGCAGACATGGTGGAGAGGACAGGACTCGAACGAGGAGCGGCATTTTGGTCTTAAAAGCTACTACTATAAAAGTAGCGGTTGGTTATGCCTAAAAGTGGCAGTTGGGAGCTATAAAAGTAGTTTACACATCCGCATTAAATAAAAATTTTCTTAGTCCATCCTAGGGCTGGCCACAAAGCTAAAAAAGCTATAAAAGTAGTTTCACTTTGTAACTTACTTTACTTTATTTTTTTTATTAAATAAATTTTTTCTTATATTAAACTTATAATATAATCCATCCTAGTGATGGACACAAATTGGATCGGACCGGAACTAGGGGTGTTATTCGAATCGAACGAGCCGAGTAGTGGGCTGCTTATACTCGGCTAGTTACTGTTCAAGCTCGAGCTCGAGCTCGGCTCAAATTTTACTCGAGCTTAGAAGGGAACTCGAACTCGGCTCGCGAACTGTAGAGAAAGCTCGAACTCGAGCTCGTTTTGCTCATTTTTCTCGAGCCGAGCTCGAGCTCGTGAGCTCGTTTGGCTCGTTTGGGCTCGTTTGATTGTAACCAGGTCTGAGGGAGAATCGATAGAAAACAGAGGATGAACAAGATAGAGAGCAATAGTGGGATTGAAAGAGCAAGACTGCAAGAGCGAGATCTGATTCCTGAGACTAGATCTTCGAGCGGGAGCGAGAGCGAGATCTGAAACTAGATCTGAGAGAGAGATTGAGCGAGAGCGAGATCTGAGACCAGATTTGAGAGCGAGAGAGCAAGACTGAGCGAAATCGAGAGCGAGAGTGAGCAGTAGAGTGTGCACGAGATAGCGAGATTGAGCAGCAAAGTGAGAGAGACGCCGAGAGAGCAAGAGCGAGACGCCGAGAGTGAGCGAGATTGAACAGCAGAGCAAGACGAACAGATCGATTGAGCGAGCGAGAGAGGAGATTGTGAAAGGATTCTATTTCTGGCGGCTGGACTAAACCAGCAAAAGTAAAACCTAGGGTACGAGCAAGGGAAGAAGAAGGGAGAGGGTAAAAATAAAACCTAGGGTAAAAATATCATTACACTAAACGAGCAAAACGAGCAAGCTCGAGCTTGACTCGAGCTCGGCTCAGGCTCGTGACGAGCTCGACTTCAAGCTCGAACTCGGCTCCTTTTTAAATTCGAACAAGCTCGAGTCGAGTTTTTTCGAGCCGAATACGAGCCGATCTCGAGCTACTCGTGTTCACATAACACCCCTAACCGAAACCAAGTAGAAAATTACGGTATTGGATCGGACCGGGATTATTACGGTCTGATCCGCGGTCCAAGAAATTCCCAATTCCGATTTCAGGTTCAAACCCGGGATCAGATCGGAAGCCCAGCCCTATTCCATCCTCATTAAGTTTATTATTAAATATTGTTAATTATTATAATATTAAAAATTTACAATTATTATTATAACTGTTGGATTTTTTATTATTAAACATAATTAGTATGTTTAACAAGACTTTCCAATATTTCATTAGGAAATACTTGATGTTTTCATCCGTACATCGAACATCGTAATGCCATGTGCAGCGACACCGCGGGCATGTGCAGCGATGGAGATGAAAGCGAGGATTGTTGAATCCCGACATCGAACATCGTAATGCCATGGGTCTAGGTCTTCGTTCACGACTTCATGGCCAACCTCGAGAATTCGACTCCAAATCCGAATCGGTCAGTGCAGGTTTGAATCACTCAATCTTAATTTATTTCATGGGCTTTGAAATTTGAAACCTGTCAAATTTTTAGCCGATTCGGTCGATATCAGTTAATGATATTGATATTTGCATCATTTGTGATGCCCTTGTTGGCCGTTACTTTTGGGCAATTATCGTCTTTCTATAACTGTTTATCTATTGTTACTAACAGATCAAGCGCTAAATACTCACTAACGCTGTGATTTGTAATATATCAACATAATGCATCGTGTAATATATTGTGCATTAAGCTCTTTTGCCTGATGTATATCACATTACCACTTTCATTTATCTATGTAATTCTTTGAATAAAAAAAAATTATCTATGTAATTCCATTGAAATTTCTTCAGATCATTGCACTCATTGTTGTGTGTAATGCACGAGAAGAGTATGTGAAGGAGTTTTCTTGGAATGAGAAATAAATTCTTGCCGCAGATGTGGAACTCAGTGGGTTATGGTGTATCAATTAGCTTGGTTTTTAGGAGAGCTTGTTAGGTCTCGCGTCTTTGAAAACATTCACGTGTTGTTTAGAATATATGTTGAATTATTGGATTAATTGTGATGCAATCTTTTGAATTGTTTAACTTGATGCATATCTGATTGAGATCATGAGCTAACGAGCATGTCTAGAGGGCAGCTTGTTATTGGAGTGCGTATTAATTTATAACTAGGATGCTCAGATTAGTCTTTAGTTGACGATTATTAGTTTCTTGTGATAACAGTTTGCATACTGTTGGGGTATTGTGGTGTTAATCATGACTATGCGTGTTATTGTTCATCTCTCTATGCGTTTATTACATCTATTTGCTCATTTTTCAACTGTCCGTTTGAGTTTTATGATCGCCTTGTGCAAACGTGAATGAGCTTGAATTGAGTTGATCATATTCTTACTCTTGTTGTTTCAATAGTGAGTTTTGCCTTTTGCTTTGTTTTCGTTTGCTCCGCTTGTGCTGTACTCTTGAATAGGCGTTCATCGAGGGAATATGAGCAACAAGCATTGGCTACACTCCTGCGGAAAGCATGAGTTCAACTCTCGCAACCGCCGGGGCAAGATTCACTACTGCAAAGTGAATTGGGGAAAACAAAATCATTTGAGGCATCAAGAGCTACAAAGACACAAAAAGCAAGTCAGAGGTGTGATATTCTACCCGAAGCCAGCTTCTGACCGGGTCAAGGATGATACTACAACAGAATCGAGAATAATGAAGGCCAGCGAGAATCCTATTACTCAAGTAAGGAATTCGCGAGCTAAGTTTTCTATTCCCCTTGCTTGCGGAGAATTTCTTAATAAAGACATGATTGTTTATTAACATTCTTCTAAAAAATGTTTATTGAAAGAGGAATGTGTAGTTCCAAGCTAGATTTTTAGCATACTACTTCTCCGCAAAAATATATAGATTGTGTGCAGGGGCATACAACAACTCAAGAAAGTGAAGATTTGCCACTTATGGCCAAGCAAATGCGAGCAAAGGCAGAAGAATCGCCACTTACGGTCAATCCGAATCGCCACTTAAGGTCAATGACATCGCCACTTACTACCAATTTGAATCGCCACCTAAGGCCGACGATAGCCACTTACGGCCAATAGCCAACTACGGGTCAAGCGACTGCCATCATCGTTCACTCGACAAACTTTGCCATGTACTTTTTTCGGCTTTCTTCATCATCGAGGCATGAAGAAGAAACCCGAGGGGCAATTGAGATAGGGAAAATCCCGTCACCATAGCACAAGGGCGTTCCGGTCTTTTACCAAGCGGTATCATAATCAATAAATTCGAACATTCAATACGACGTTGACCAACATCAATGCGGAAACCGTTTCGCCTATTGAATATGATAACGGTTTCGTGCATTAATGCCTCGACCTATTTAAATACGGTAACCGTTTCTTTTATTGAATACTCGACTAGTATGAATAAGAGAAGATAGATTCATATTGGGGAGGACTGACTTGAGCGTCGGAGGGTCCTACCGGGGAGACAAGCCCCGCCCCGACCTCGTTTGTTCTTGTTTTGCAGGCTACGATTCGAGTTGAGTCGATAGTCAAGATCAGCCGCCTTCATCAACTATGATGCAGATTTTATGCATCACATGTATATCGGAGAATCTGAAGATTCCAAATAGCCGTTTGAATATGCTTAGCCATCCCAATATCAATTAGAACAATCAAATTCGCCTCATTTTGGAAAAAATAAGGCCGGAATTAAAAGGTGGGATCACAATTTTAGTCCAAATCGATCACTTGTATGTATAATTAATGTGATAAGAGTACCAACTAAGACCTTTGAAACTTTGCTTTCAATAATAGGGACTGCCAGCAATAATTTTTGAAACAAAAATGAAAAATCTTAAATAAAACAGTAATACCAAATTAAAAAGTAGAAGCTATATACACACACAAACAGTTTTAACAAATTAAGATTTATTAGATGGATTTAAATTAACAATACAAAATATAACCAATAAACTTAAATCTCATGACATCCTACATTCAATTACTTCCACGGCTAGTGACTGGTGAGGATAACGGGTTACTCATCTCACCGCCTACAAATGGTGAGATTAAGGACGCGGTCTTTAATCTAGGCTACAACAAATCACCAGGGCCAGACGGCATAACAGCAGAATTTTACAGAACCTACTGGGAAATCGTCGGTTCGGACATTACACAGGCCGTTAAAGCATTTTTTCATACCGGAAAAATTTTGAGACAAATTAACCATACTTTTATCTCATTACTGCCAAAATGTGACAATCCGCTTAAAACAACGGACTACAGACCCATTAGTCTATGTACTACAATCTACAAGGTAATTTCGAAAATACTTACTAAAAGACTAAAAAAAGTAATGGGCAAGTTAATTCACACTCTTCAAGGTGCGTTTGTGTCTGATAGGGCTATTCAAGACAATGTACTAATTGCACATGAAATTTTTCATTCTTTCAAAAATAGAAAGGGTGTGGATGGATGGTTAGCAATAAAGTTAGACATGGAAAAAGCCTACGACAGAGTAGACTGGAATTTCACTGAACAAGTCCTTAAGCAATATGGATTTCACAAGAAGTTTATAGAATTAATAATGGAGTGTGTAACTACGGTCTCATTCTCGGTTCTGGTAAACAATGGTCCGACGGAAGTCTTTTCTCCGTCTCGTAGGCTACGTCAAGGTGATCCCTTGTCGCCGTTCCTATTTCTGCTGGGGGCAGAAGTCTTGGCTAGAAAATTAGCCTTTGAGGCAAGTCAACCGGCCAATGCTGTTGGTTTCTCCTTTGGTAGAAACTGTCCGAGAATTCCCTTTTTGGCGTTCGCTGATGACATAATCATCTTTTCAAAAGGAAATCTGGCAGCATGCGCGCATGTCAAAAGGATTATCGGTGAGTACTGTCAAATCTCTGGTCAGAAAATCAACTATCATAAATCGGCTTTTCAAGTCACCAACGGCATCCCGAGATCACGCATACCGGATTTGGAAGGGTGCCTAGGCATATCCAAACAGATAAAACTGGATAAGTACCTTGGATGTCCGATTGTAAATGGTAGGGTAAACAAAACAACATTTGAAGAAATAATAACCAACACCTCAAATCAGCTCTCAAAGTGGCGAGCTAATTCTCTGTCGCAGCAAGGAAGAGCAACACTGATCAATACAAATCTATCATCCAAACCACTCTATACTATGCAAAGCTTTATGTTACCACCACAAATACATAAACAATTAGATCAAATCAATAGGTCTTTTTTCTAGAACAAAGATAGACTACACAAACCGCTTATTGGTTGGGACAGAGTATGTAGACCAAAAGCGGCGGGAGGAATGGGCATCCGGAAAACTCATGACATGAATGAGGCATTACAGTTAAAGCTATTGTGGAAAATTATGGCGGAACCTAGCAACATTTGGGTCAGAATCATTCAACACAAGTATCTGAAAACAGAACACATCCTGAATTATGAGGGAAAAGGCTCCGCCTCATGGCAATGGTCTCAGTTGCGAAAATTAATTCCAACTTTTAAGTTAGGATTAATGTGGACAATAGGTAACGGTAAGACCATAAAGTTCTGGCGAGACAGGTGGAATAATCTCCAGCCTCTCTTACAATATTGTACCCAACCAAATATTATAGACATAAATGAGACAGTGGATAAATATATGAGTAATGGGAACTGGAACATCCAAAAGCTAGGAAATGTCCTCCCAAGTAGCGTGGTGGAGCAAATATCACATATTCATATACCGTCTGTGCCTTTGGAGGACCGACTATATTGGTGGGCGGACAAGAAAGGATGGTTCTCGACTTCCAGTGCGTATAAACTAGTTACAAACAACACTGAATTGATAATGGATGACAGTAACTGGATTTGGAAGACTGATGTTGCCCCGAAAGTAAGGAATTTCTTATGGAAAGTCGCGCAAGAAGGGCTACCAACTGCGGCACTACTATCTAAACGCGGTGTTGCCATACCCCCTTATTGTCCAATATGTAACCACCATGAAGAAGACGCAGCCCATATCTTCTTGGAATGTAAATATAGTACTTTTTTTAGGAAGATTGACAAAAACATCCATAGGCTAGTAACAGATGCAATGCGTACATCAAGAAGGATTAAACCTATTATGAATATAATAGCTGAACATTTGAATGAAAAACAGAAACAAGAAATGGCCTTTAGTTGGTGGGTGGCCTGGCTCACGAGGAACCAATTGGTCTTTAGACAACAGAAACAACCATCAATTGAAAACTATAACCAAACTGTCAAAACACATATGATCAACTGGCTTAGGGCCACAAGTGAGCATGCAGAAGGAAAGCACAAAAGATATGATAAGGATATACGGATAAAAAACACAAAACGAAATAGGACAAATCAAAAGTGGAGAAAACCCCCACAGGATTTTCTGAAACTAAACTTTGATGGCTCGGCGCCAAACTTAGGTAACAGCTCAGCTGGTTTCATCCGAAATTGGGAAGGTGAGCCAATTACAGTTGGGGGGGAGACGTTTGGAAAAGAGTCGGCCCTATCCTCGGAGGCTCGGGCATTACATTTAGGTATAAAAAAGGCAATTGAGTTGCACACCGATAGACTCATAATTGAAGGAGACTCCCTAATAATTATTAATTATCTTAAACATGGGATGAAATGCCCGTGGGAAATTGAAATGATAATGTCAGAAATATCTTGCCTACTCCGTGGGTTTCGCGAAGTGAGATTTTTTCACATAGTTCGCAAAGGTAATCAGGTGGCCGATTTCATTACTAAAATGGCCCGTTATACCAGAAACCCAGATATGCTCACTAATCTAGGTCTTCTTGACCTCATCCGAAAGAATGCTATCGGATAGCGCATCAGCGAATCCGAATTCTTACCTAATCAAAAAAAAAAAAACAATACAAAATATGAAGTGGATAACATGAAACACACGATTAATTAAAATACAAATAGCTAGATAATAACACAAGATTATTCAAGGCAGTTGTTCTTCATCATATTGGAATATTGGATATATATTGATCGGCGGCTAGCTAGTTGAGTTCATCTTATTTGAATTTGCCTTACTACACATAGCCTAACGTACAGCGTAAATGGGCTGCATAATATGGGCAGTGTTGGCAAGAATAAAACCAAACCTGTGGATCAATGTCCTCGTAGCAGATATCACACCAGTAGTCTTCCTCCTTGGCACCGTCATGGGAAAGCATGAGCTTCATGAAATGCTCATGTCCACCATGTTCATGCTTAAATTCCTTTGGCCAAAAAGGACAATATGAATGGTAGTAAGTTTCACAAATACTGCAGCCATACATGCCGTCAAGGCCTCGCGCCAACATGCCACATCCCTTGCAGTAGAGAGGACCAGATGGAAACCGCAGGGAAATCATATGCTCGTGGAAGTCGGGGTTGAGAATAATGGTTGGAATCAGACGGCTTTTCATATGTGTTTGGAACTTATAGGACGCACAGTCATAGGAGAACACTTGTCCTGCTTCTGTGCAAGACTTGCACGCATGGTTCTCCGGAGATCTATTAATGTGATGACTAAAGGTCGACCATAAGGCAAGGAATGAAGAAGAGGGAGGGGTGAAGTGAGGCATCTCAGCGCAGGACTTGTGTAAAGCGAGGAAGCAAAAGTAGCAACTGTAGGCTGCCTCCCCTACTACTATTGGCTCTTCGCAAACCCCGCAACTACTGCAGCTATCTTCAGTAAGGCTCTCCCGGAATTTGAAGACACAGGCACCTCCAACACAAAAGTATTTGCTCCTTTCTCTTGAGGCGGAGGCAGCTGCTATCTTCTTTTCCATTAGATACCTCCGCAATTGACGAAGCTCCACCGTTTGCAGGATTTCCTTGTTCAACTCTTGTTCTCCTGCGGTGAGGAGAAACTTGATAGCACTTGCAAGACTAGGGGTAATGCTACCCACCCATGAACTCTTGTTGGGAATGTTGAGATCGGAGTAGGGATCCACCACCAGCCTTCTAACACGACGAGGGTAAGGGACACGAAGAGGAAGGTTGGAGATTAATTGGAGAAGGAGAAGATCAAAAGCTTGAGAATTATAGTCCTCCTTAGCCTTCTCAATCTCCTTCCAATCGCGAGCCTCATACCACTTTCCGCTAGACTCCTCGCACTGGAAATTCAGCTTCCATCGATACTCGTTCCCGAACCAGCACTCCACGAATATGAGTGGACACCATTCGCTATAATATAGCAGTCGCTGGAGCTCATATGTGCAGCAAATACTGAGGGACTTGATGACAGCACAATTGAATCCCGAGAAGAGGAAATTCAGGTGTCGCCTTGCCACCCTGCAGAGAGTTTCAAAGGCAAGATGGTTGAGACGCTCAGCCTCGTCCCTAGGTGGCAAGGAGTTTTCACTGTAGCCTGCTTCTTCCGATATGGAATCGAGAAAGTCATCCATAAACAAGATGGGACATCTCGCCCATCTTCCAATAATACTAGCAACATCTTCCGTGCGCGTAAATGGAAGCCCCATCACCACTATGATCGCTGATGGGTCATAAAGGGAAACAAATGGGAACTCCATCTCTTTATCGTCGACTTGGGTGATCATTCTCGATTGATCAAATATTGTAATCACTCTATGAAATATGAATACAACAAGGGTTTAAAGGGGGTGTGATTTGCAGGCTAGAATCCGGTGAGAAAAGGAGATGGGCCTGCAACCTCTTGCCTCGCCGCCGACAACCCTAGCCAGTAGCGCCATCGCCTCCAAGTGCCCCGTCGAAGGAACACGGTGGTGAGCAAGCGTCGCCCTGCCTCAATTCTGTCGGGGAGATCCCCGTCAAGGAGCGCGAACCCCCAGTTCGAACATCAAAAACACCATATTTTTCAGAACTAGAATTTGCGTTCACGAAGAACAACCCCGAAAATCAGAGCAAGCAAGATCGAGCCTCAACCGATTCGAATTCAAGCCACAAATCACTCAACACAGTCGAACCCAATCTCGAAAACGATAAGGACGAAGAAATCCCAATTTTTGAGTGTAACAGGAGTAACCATCCCCGCCCACACAATTCCTTCTGCCTTTTGTTTCTCTTATCCGAATATGTAGAAGTGGGATCCTACAATCCTCCCTACTCCACTCATTTTTATACATTTATTTAATCTTAAATAAATTAAAAAAATTAAATTTATATTCCTAACATCTATTTTTATATATTGATAAATTTTTTTTGAAAAATCATGTTTTAAATTTTTTTAATAATTGTATATGTTGTAACATATTGCTTTTTTAATTTTTAAAATTTGTAAAACATGATTTTTCAAAATAAAATTTTATAAATATATAAAATTAGATATTAGGAATATAAATATACTTTTAATATTTTTTAAAGATTAAATAAATGTTAATTATTTCTCTGATATAAAGAGGGAAGTAAGAAAAGTGTTGTAGGAGATCTTGGCTGGAATACATATAGTACTAGTTTTATTATTCGCCCGTTGTGCGATTTTTTAATAAATTTTATTATATAAAACAACTTTGAATTAATATAAATTAGTCCTCCATATAAAGTATATATATAATTTGCAATTGTGTTATGTTTTTAGAATGTAAGCATGTAAAAAAAGAGTGCCCCAAATTCCATTGTAAAACAGACATTTTGAGGGTAAAAGTGTAGATTATTGATTACCTGATCCATGTCATCATAGGTCAAAACACCAAAAATATGCAAGGAACTCCTGCAAAAATATAGACATCTTAAGTTCTGGTTTTGAAGTACTGCAGAAGCATAGTAATGGGCAATTTTCAAATAAACAAACAATATAGAATCCAGGTCTTAAAATTTTGCTTTGATTCCTAAATGCAACACACTTTAACAAGTTTAAGTGTCTCTGCAAATTTGGTTCATCATTTACTGTGGCAATACAAAGAAAAAAAGAAACTGACCTGATCAGCTTAAACCTGCTGAAAGTACCCCAGATGTTTCTGAATTAACAACAGCATCATAGGTCGTATTTGTTTATATTGAATATACTTTTATGAGAAAAACAACATATTGTCAATTAGTAAGGGACTGCATTTTGGTATATTATGATTATTTGTTGTAAATTTAGATGCTAAAATACTAAATAAAAGGAGAATATTGAGTGCCTTTTTAGCTAGCAGCTGATAGTAATGACTTGTTCAATATATATAGAACTGAAATGCTATAAAAAATACATAACTGAAATGATTAAAAAAAAAAAACTGAAATGCCAAAATGAAAAGAAAAATAGTTATAGAAATATTTTTTGGGAAATTAGTGATTTGCTAAAAAAATTTACAGAATGGAGTGATTATTCCTAATCATCAGAATTGTTGTCGTCTTTGATCCACTTCATCCTTTTCCAGAATTGTTGTCGTCTTTGATCCACTTCATCCTTTTCCAGGTCTATTTTGGCTCGGGAAACCAGAATTGTTGACTTGTTCAATATATATAGAACGAGATGATCTATTTTGGCTCGGGAAACCAGAATTGTTGTCGTCTTTGATCCACTTCATCCTTTTCCAGGTCTGTTTTTGATGCTCAAATTTGGATGTGTTTGATCTTTTGGTGACCTATTTCCTATGATGTCTTGTTCCAGAATGCTTTCGAGTTAGCATCGTTTCTTTGGTTCTGGGTACGTTTCATCATCCGAATTCTAGACTCGCTTTCGCATAATTGATGGATGTGTTTAGAGTATTTCGCTCTTGTGTTTACAGTGGCAGTTTGGGTACCATTCATGCTTCATGAGAGACCGCTTTTTCGTCTATTGGCGGTTGATAATCAGGTATGCCTTCAACTTTGTTACTTTTGATGAATGTACCAACATTGTTGCTAAAATGTTGCTACGAATACTTGAAAGTTTCACCATTTTTTCCCATGTTTGAGAAATCTGTCGACATGTTTTCAGATGGGAACAAACTACAAGGCAGCTAAAATTCCTCAGAGAGTAAGAGAGACACTACATGGATGGACTAAGGAAGTTAGGAAGAAAAGTAGGCAAGGTCAGTACGATGATTTTGACAACAACACGCCAAGAGTATTTCAAGTATTGATTTTGTGAGTTGTAACAGATTTGGAAAATACTCCAAAAGATATCTCTGATATATCTTATTCCACATCCAACACATTTTGTGAGTTGTAACAGATGCATTGCCTTAACTTTTCCGAATTGCATTGCCTTAGCTTGTTATGAATGACAATGCTTTAGCTTGAAAATATGGGTAAGTAGTTGAAACTTTGTTTAATGTATGTGTCGTTCAATTGTGGATTTAGTGGCTGCCTATATATCCATCCGACTGGATGGAAACTACAGGTTGAATACGGTAATATATACGAATGGATATAGCCAAGGCTCCCTGGACAATTATATATATACCCCGGATCATCCGGTATATATACCATGAAATTTATGACCAAAATGATACTACTATATACCTCGAATTTTAATTTAAATATTTGGGCTATACTTTGACATAAATAAACTCCATACACACTCAAGAGGCATATACCCCAAATTATTTCAATTTTATACCCCGGATAAAAGAAAAGAAAATTACAACCCAGATTGGATGTAATATATACCCCGGTTTTTTTTTTTTTTGGTGAGAAAAAACCCCTTTGGGGGAGAGAAGAACGCGCTGGGCATTGCGCCCACGCGCCCCCAAATACAGCTTTGACAATCATCCTCTTCAACCTCTTTGCGTCAAATTTCCCCTTAATTGATCTCCCTTGGCTTCAATCGGTCCTTCTCGTTCCCGATTTGGGGTCCCTCTCTTCCGGTTCCGAGTTGTGGACCTTCCAATTGGGCGTTTGGGACATTTTCTGCCCCATCGTCTCTGTCGTTGATCTATGGTGGTTTGCCCGCCGTTGCGGCGCTCTCCGGGCCTCGCCGTGGCTCCTCCCTCCACGGGTCGTTCCTGGTTTCGTGGTCTGAGCTCCACAACTGGTTTCGTTGGCCTGCAACCTCGTTCATCATCTTCGAGAATCTCCGATGTCCTCTCCGCCTTGGTTCTCCAATGCCCCCTTCGGGAACCTCCGATGTACCCTCCCCTCCAATATGGTTGCGGGTGCTTGTCGATCTCTCCTTCCACGGTGCCGCCGGGTGGGTGCTACGTCGCCGGTGTGGGGGCTCCGTCTTCATCGGCATCTCCGGCGGCGGTGGCGTGTTTGTGCAATCTCCTTGGCGTGCAAGGTTGCCTTATTGGCTTGCACGCCAAGGCAAAAAGTACAATTAAAAAAAAAAAAACTTTTATTTACAAAAATTCCCGAAAGGGTTTGACAAATTTCCCGAAAGGGTTGGATACCCAAAGGGTTTGACTAAATCTCGCAAGGGCTTGACTATATTCTTGTAGGTGAAATCTTGTTGGCGTTTTGTTCGAGCAGTTTGCGGCTCTGCTTCTGATGTTTCTTGGAGGGAGGTCTTCTGCTTGGTTGGGGGGCGTGGAGTCTGGAGTCGGGACTGTTTGGGTCGAGATGGTGCGCTTAGGGTGACTCCGTACCCGAGATAGAGTTTCCTTGGAGTTCGTCTGCACTACCCACAGGAGATAAAGTCCTGTTGTACCGCTGGCCCGCGGTGTCACTGTTCAGTGGTGCTTGGCTTCGTTCTTTGGCGGCTTCCTCGGCTTCTTGGGAGTTGGTCTTCTTGGGTCGTTTGGTTGTAGAGTTTTTCTTCTGCTTGTTTCATTTCGTTTTTTGTCTGTATTTCTGTATTTTAGGTTGTACGTTTGACGGTTAGCCGTCTGCCGACTTTGTCGGCCTATCGATGAGTCGGGTCTGTATGACCATCGAATTTTTACCTAATCAAAAAAAAAAAAAAACCCCGAGCTTTTTTTAGAGGAAATTTGATAGACTTTATACCCCGGATATTAGTACTAATATACCTCGGATGTTTCTTTTTCTACCACTTTCTTAGGAAATTGGTCAGGTTATATACCCCAGATTTTTAAAAAATATATCCGTGGTATAAAGTGAAACCTATATTTTAGCACACCATACCTAAAAGCCCGGAGCATTATTATGTTAGGTCCGGGGTATATGTATATAAATGCCCGGGGTATATAACATATTTTATACTATAGTGAATTGATTTTAGGATGAAGCTTTACCGGTCATGTGTGCTCGATTTGGGCTGGCGCATAATGCATTTGAACATATAATACAATATGAAGACAGTTGCCCAAGTTGTACGTGTTGGTATATTGGAGAAGCTGAAGATCCCAAATGGGCCGTTTGAATATGCTTACCCATCACAATATCAATTAGAACAATCAAACAAACAGTTTTAACAAACACTTCATATATGTATTGTTAATTTTTGAAACAAAAAAAAATCTTAATCTTAAATAAAACAATATATTCAAACAAACAGAAGCTATATACACAAACAAACAGTTTTAACAAATCAAGATTTAGATGGATTCAAATTAACAATACATTATACATAGATGAAGCGGACAAAATGAAACACAAGATTAATTAAAATATAAATAGCTAGCTGATAACACAAGATTATTTAAGGGAGCTGTTCTTCATGATATTGGATATATATCGATCGGTCGGTGGCTAGCTAGTTGAGTTCTAACGTACAGTGTAAATGAGCTGCATAATATGGGCAGTGTTGGCAAGAATAAAACCAAACCTGTGGATCAATGTCCTTGTAGCAGATATCGCACCAGTAGTCTTTCTCCTCGGCACCCTCATGGGAAAGCATGAGCTTCATGAGATGCTCATGTCCACCATGTTTATGCTTAAATTCCTTTGGCCAAAAAGGACAACGTGGATGGTAGTAAGTTTCACAAATACTGCACCCATACGTGTTGTCATAGCAACTCGCCAGCCTGCCACATCCCTTGCAGGTGAAATCATCATCAGATTGACACCGCAGGGAAATCATATGGTCGTGGAAGTCAGGGTTGAGAATAACGGTTGGAATCAGACGACTTTTCAGATGTGTTTGGAACTGGCAGGATGCACATTCATTGGGGAACCCTTGTCCTGCTTCTGTACAAGACTTGCACGCATGCTTCTCTAGAGAGCTACCAATTTCGTACTCAAAGGCCAAACAAAAGGCATGGAGTGAAGAGGAGGGAGGGGGGAAGTGAGGCATCTCAGCGCAGGACTTGTGCAAAGCGAGGAAGCAAAAGTAGCAACTGTAGGCTGCCTCCCCTACAACCAGTGGCTCTTCGCAAACCCCGCAACAACTTCTTTTGCTATCTTCAGTAAGGGTGTCCCAGTATTTGAAGATACAAGCACCTCCAACACACAAGTATTTGCTCCTTTGTGTTGAGGCCGACGCAGCTGCTATCTTCTTTTCCATTAGATACCTCCGCAATTGACGAAGCTCCACCATTTGCGGGATTTCCTTGTTCAACTCTTCTTCTCCTGCGGTGAGGAGAAACTTGATAGCACTTGCAACACTAGGGGTAATGCGACCGCTCACTGAATTCCAATACAAGCGAATGTTGAGATGGTAGTAGGGATCCACCACCAGCCTTCTAACATGAGGAGGAGGAGGGTTACGGTAACTAGGAAGAGGCTGCGGAAGGTTGGAGATTAGTTGGAGAAGGAGAAGATCAAATGCTTGAGCATTATAATCCTCCTTAGCCTTCTCAATCTCCTTCCAATCGCCAGCCTCGTACTAGTTTCCTCTATAGCACTCATCGAGGAAATGCTGCTTCCATTGATATTCGTTCCCGAACCGGCACTCCACCAATATGAGCGGCATCCTACTTCTACAATAATATGACTTCAGACCAATCCGCGTTGGAGCAGTCAGCTCCAGCAGTCGTTGGAGCTCATAAGTGGAGCAAATACGGGGGGACTTGATGACCACACCCTTGAATCCCGTGAAGTAGCAGCTATTCAGCTGTTGCCTTGCCACCATCCAGAGATTATCCATGGCACGACAGTTGAGGCGCTCAGCCTCTTCTCTTGATTGCAAGGCGTCTTCATTGTAGCCTGCTTCTTTCGACATGAAATCGAGAAAGTTATCCATAATAAAGATGGGACATCTCGCCCATCTTGCAATAAGACCAGCAACCTCTTCCGTCCGCGTAAATGGAAGCCCCATCACCACTATGATCGCTGGGACTTCAAGGGAATCAAATGGGAACTCCGTCTCTTTATCGTCGACTTGGCTCCTCATTCTCGATCTCTCGATCAAATAGTGTTTAAAAGGGGGTGTGATTTGGAGGCTAGCGGTAGTGATGAGTAGTTACATCCTGCAATATGTATATAATGGTTTTCAACCCCAAATTGAATCTGCTTTCCTTCCAATGTCTACCTTCTTCTTCTTCTTTTTCTTTTGTGTTTGTGAAGTTGCCCAGCTGTGTTTTATATATGTAGCTTACTAGCTTTAAAGGCACCTATAGAATATGTTACACAAAATTATTAATAATGCTCTAAATTTACAATTAAAAAAATTTCACAAATTATATTTATGTTTCAAATAATTGTTATTATATGTTTATATAAAAAATTCTTCAAACTACATGTTTTATATATATATATATATATATATATATATATATATATATATATATATATATATATATATATATATATATATATATTTTTAAATATTGTAAAACAATTGATTTTTCATTTATATATATAGAAATGTAGAATATAATTTTTTTCCACTAAATTTTTTTATTGTAACTTTATAATCTCAATAATTCAACTTAACATGTATCTAATATAGGTGGGATTGAAAATATTTATTACTTTTTCGATCATTGTAGTATATTTTAATTATTTTCCATAGTTATAAATCTTCTATTATTATATATATAATAAAGGAAAAGTCGTCTGGCCTTGAGACACATGTCGGTTTCTCCTTAATCGTAGTCGTATAAACCAATCATAAAATTTTAAAATAATCAATATATGGATAAGATAAAATTTTATTTTAACTCTATTTAATCAATATATCTATATATGGATAAGATAAAATTTGACCCAATTTCATTAGATATAGATATTAGTCGTATGAACCAACCACAAAATTATGAAATAATCAATATATGCATAAGATAAAATTGTATTCTACCTCTATTTAATCAATATTTCTATATATATGCATAAGATAAAATTTGATCCAATTTGATTAGATATGTATATATATATATATATATATATATATATATATATATATATATATATATATAAATATATATATATATATATATATTCTATCAACTAATTTTAAATTACTATTATATAAGATAAGATTTTACCTATTATTACATGGATAAAATCATATTCTAACTCTATTTAATCAATATATCTATATATGCACAAGATAGAATTTGACTCAATTTGATTATATATGGATATATTTTTAGAAGATATTAATTAATTTTAAATACTATTATATAAGATAAGATTTTACCTATTTTCTCTATATATGAACATATTTTTAGAAGATAATAGCTTTATCAATATATTACATGGTCATACTAATTAAATAACTTTTATCAATATGAAGAAAATAAAAGGTTTTGGGTAAATTGAAATAATACTTAGCCGTGTAAAGCGTTTCATATGTTGTCAATTATTTTTACCAAATTTTGTTAAATCTATATACATATACTAAAACTGATGCATTGGTGCCTGCGTGGCGGTTCGTGAGTGAATCTGCTTACGTGGCGGCGCGTGAGTGCGTCTCGCAAAACTTTCTCATGTCAAAAAGTAAATCTAATAAAAATAATTTGTATAATTGTATAATTAGATAGTTCTAATCTATATAATTGGATAGACAAAATATCTTATAATAGAGTAAATAGTATACAAGGAAAAAACTTTATCAGTATAATTAAACGTAGCAGTAATAATAATAATAATAAGAAATCTCCCACCGAAAAAACTTGTCATATACAATTACTGTATGCACGTATATACAAATTATAGTATGTTTACCCCATTACCATATATAAAAATTTTATTATGTTCATCTTAATCTATCCAATTGATAGAGGTGCCAACCAAATAAAATGTCTATCCAAAAAGGTCGCCGTAATAAATGTATAATATATATTTAATAAAAAAAGAGTATTGCAATACTTTTAAAAATCAATTATCTATGAGGCTCCCCAAAAACTTGTCGATGAGGCTTGTGTCAAAAATTTCCAAATCTCATACGAAGACGGTGTTCTAACCGCAAGTGTGATAGCGCCTAGAGTGTCCGCATTTGAAAGGCTCGAGATGGCTTCAAGTGAAACTCCTAAATCTTCGGTGTTTAAAAGGCTTGATCTAGCCTCTACAAGCGACGCACCGAAATCTTCCGTATTTGAAAGACTCGGTCTAGCCTCAACAAATGAAGCATCCAAATCGTCAGTGTTTCAAAGGCTTGATATGGCCTTGGCAAGTGAAGAATCCAAACCTTCGGTGTTTCAAAGGCTTAATATAGCCTCGACAAGTGGAGAATCTAAAGCTCCGATGTTTGAAAGGCTCGGAAAAGTTGATGAGCCTAAAATCAAGAAGGTCCAAATGAAAAGGACCAAAAGCAAGAGCTCTGGAAGAGGCAGTCAAAAGTTATCGTCCACAAGCTCAACCAAATCAAGGACACCTAAAGCCAAGTAAGGGTGTCAAAATGATCAAGTAGTCTCCAAGGCGGAAAAACAAATAGTTCTGCCTAGAACTACGTGCAAACTTGATCTCCAACAAGGAGTACGTAGGAAATTTGGCATAAAAAAATATATATGTGTCAAATTCAGTCGCACAAAAAAAAAAGAAAAAAAAAGAAAAAGATTTTCGGGTTCGCATATGATAGTCAGATTATTCGGGAAACCCTTCCTAGAAGGTGGGCCCGAGTGATTTGAATGATGCGGTAAAAAAAAAAAAAAAAAAAAAAAAAAAAAAAAAAGAGAAAACAAAATCCCGGTATGCAAATGATAGTCGAGTTTTGGGAAACCCTTCCTAGAAGGTGTGCTCAAGTAACTCGAGTGACGCATATGAAAAAAAAAAAAAAGGACTTGAAATTAGTCCGAAAATCAAACAACCCGGAAGCTTACGTGAAAAAGGGTTCACAAAGAACTACGAGCGGCTTGATCCCTCACAAAGGGGGTACGTAGGCAGTCTAGCTAATCAAAGTGCTAGGTGCAGCCACAAAAACAAACAAAACACCTTCTTTTCCCAACAAGAAGAAAAAGAAGTCAAATCCTCTGCTTATGTAGTCAAATGAGCATTGTCTCAGCTGCGAGGAGAAAAATCAAATATAGTCCGAAGACTTGCACATTTTGTGCCTATATTGAAAACGAGGCAAAACAAAAGAGAGCAGAAGAAAGAAATTGTCTTTCAAAGACATTCTCATACAGAGAAACATACAAAAGGCCTCTGCCTAAATTTTCCGACTTTGATCATCACGTCCAAATGTGGTAGTCAATTCAAGTCTCTCAAATCAAATCTTTCTTCCAAGGAACCATAAACCAAAAAGGTCTCAAAACTTATCCAAGTTTTCTTCTTGCTCAAAGTTAAAAAGGCCTAAGCCTCTCAAAACCCTCCCAAACAAAAATTGACCTACATCATCTATATATGTCCGGTCATTCAAAGCCCCCAAAGCTCAAAGGAAAAAAGCCACCAAATACCTTGGCTTCAAATGGTATGGGTATAAATTTCAAAATCATCTCATATAAAATTTTGATAACAAAGCTTCAACCACAAAGGTTACAAAAGCTAAGATCACGACACCAAGTCGTCGAAACCAAATTTAGTCTAAGACCGAAAATCAAAATGAAATCGGTCCAAAGACAAAAGCTCAAACCTATGACATCAAGTCATCAAAATCAAATTCTTGTCCTCACAAGAAAACCATCAAATCCAAATTCAAGCTTAAGGTCGAAAATCTCCGACCAAAAGCCAAAAACCAAAAAAAAAAAAAAAAAAACTCAAATCGGCCAAACCTCAAACCAAAATTGACTCAAAGCCAAAAATCCAACCGGTTTGAAAGCCCAAAAGTCAAACTGGTTGAAGAAGCCACAAAGGCAAAAATCAAGTTTGGAGGAGGAAATTTTTTCCGACTCTCATGTACCCATACCAGATTACCTCTCATTGGTCCTAAGTAAATTCTATGAAGAATTGCTTTTCAAATGTGATCAATTTTCACCGAAACGGTATATAAAAGTTCCAATTTTCTTCGGACAACAAATCAAACAAAAAGCTTTCTTAAGCTAAGTCCGCTTGAAACAAGCATGGTGCATAAATAGCACAATAACGAACTTTGAACGCGTTCGATATCTCACACGCACAAAGTTCGGGGGGCAACTGTTTGAGGGTAAAATTTCATGAATTTTTTTTTTTCTCTTAAGATTCATGATTTCAAATCATCATATTCATTATATATCAAAAAAATAGAATGTGATGAATTTCCTTTAAACTAAAGACAGGATTTACAAATCCAAATAGGAGCCTTAAAAAAGAGTCTCATTACAAGCCCACTTCAGATAGGCCCAATTTATATCAAAACTGATGCTCTTCTTTGGCAGTTGAAGACAAAAAGAAAAAATAACACAAGGAAAAAAAAAAGAAAAAAAGCAGTTATGCTGCTAAACTGCTGAACGTGGAGGTTATTCAAAGTAACCTCCTCATCTCTCCTTTAAAAGGCTACTACTGCAAAGGGTCCGGTTAGGCTTCTTTCTGCTTTTGGCCTGTTCAACTGCAAAGTGAAAGAAAGCAGTTTTCTCCTTCCTCATTTTCCCCTTCCTTCTGGCCGGCTCTCTCTGCTGCCCAACATCACCAAAGCAAGTGAAAGCAGTAGATACACCTGCAAACATCCACAAACAAAAATTCAGCAGTCATAGAAGAAGCAAAAGGTAGTTTTAATGGCTTCCCAAAACCCCCCTTGCAAAGCTTTCATGCTTTACGCAAGTGGTAAAGGTTTTGGGGCCACCGAACTACCTCCAAATCCTGTCAAAATGCTACTGAATTGGTCTCTCGAAACCCCCCTTGCAAAGCTTTCATGCTTTACGCAAGTGGCCTGGTTTCGGAGTCACCAAACCGCCTAAACATAGGCGAAATGCTGCCAAAATTCCATCGGAATTCATAAACAAGGAAAATGTCGAATTCCATAAAAACAAACTGAATATGGGACAAGTTCTGTTTTGTAAAACAACACAGACACAGCAACTGGAAAGCACTAAAATTGTGGACAAAAATGGTGCTTCCTGCTGCCTCAACCCAAACCAAAACAAGTTGCAAAGTAAGCTAATGCAATCCAGATTAGCAGCAGATGAGGGGAGATGAATTTTCCAAGGGCTCAATGGCACACAAATTGATCCTGGACATGGAAAATCAGATTCTCCATGTCAAAATCCACAGGAATCAAGTCTATCTCAGAGGGATTCCAGGGAAAGCATAAAAGAAAAATGCAAAAAACAAATTTGGAGTTCATGGGAGAAATTGAGACAAATCAAAGTCAGCATATGTTTGAGACCATGATTCAGAGGAAACAAAGGCAAAGTTGAGCTTTACTTACCGAGCTCGGACGCCAAAGCTCAGGACGCCTCTGGCATTGTATGGTCGCAACGGAGGATTCAAGTGAGTCCTTGCTGCGTGGTTTCGCTCAAGGTCGGGACACTCTGGGCCTCTAATTAGCCTCCCTTGTAGCCTCCTTCAACTGTCCTAAACCCAAAAATTCCCAAATTATAAGCTATCAAAATCAACCCTAATTTTCCCGAAACCCAAATCAACAAACACAACCCTAATTTTCGTTTTCCGAAGCCTAAATCGGATCAAATGAAAGGGGGCTTGAGAGAGTTAAGCAAATGAAGGTCTCAACTCTCAAGTGGGATGAAATCAATCCAGCAATTAGAGAGCAGAATGGGAGGGACAGAGGGTAGAACGAGATCACACATACCTGAAAAGGGGCTGTTCTATGGCTCTGTCACAGAGGCGTTGTATGCCGCGAGTCATCTTGTGCGGACAGACTACCGTGATCGGCTCGACGGTCCCCAAAATCTCCTAGCTGCAATCGGGTCCCAACTCACAAGCTTAGCCATGCTCTCCGCCTTTGAGTTGTTCGAATTACAGATCCCGTCACAAAGAAATTACCCATGAAACCCCCTTGAATTTGGCGTTTACGGGCGTGTGGTCGTCAGTCAATTTGGAGATCTCTCTTTGAGGCGTGGCTATGGCGGTGTACTGATGAAAAAAGCGAACTCAATTGCTGAGCAAAAGCAACAGCACGGGGCAACATTATTGCTGCAAAATCACACAAGTAAATTAAATGGGCTTAAACAATTACAAAATGAAAAATGATTGGACCCGGCCCATGGAGAATGATTGCAGCCAACAATTTACATACATATAATACACCCGTATATGCTTTTTAGCATATTTGAGAAATTTGCTTAATTGCAAAACATACCCACTAAAACATGAGAATTATAATCGGCACATGTTAAGAATTCAAGTCTATAAATTTTGACTTATAAAATTCTTGGCCGGTTAATTCTAGTGGGTCAATCTCAAGTCGACTCTTAAACAAAGATGGAGTCAAAACCTCAAATCGAGTTCCACCAAATATAAACTCGGTTAACGGTAAGAACTACGCAAGATTTGATCCCGTCCAAACGGGTACGTAGGTAGCTCGACATAAAGCAAAAAGCTCGTCGGGTTCAATCGTCAAATAAAAATTAAATCGGTTAGTTTAGAACTACGTAAAGACTTGACACCGTAAAATCGGTTACGTAGGTAGCCCGATATCAAATCTCAAAAATATATCGGGTACAGTCGTCAACCTCTAAATTCCCTTTAAATGAATACGAGGTTAAAATCAAACAAATTCAAATTGTCCATTCCGACTCGATATAAAGCTTCTGCTCGTCGAGTTCGATCACCACTCTCAAATGATCTCATGATCAAATCCAAATACAAAATTTATTTTTGTTCCGAACTACGATGACTTGATTCCACCAAACAAGTGGATACGTAGGAAACTCGGTGTAAACCAAATTCTCACCGAGTCCAGTCACATCCAAATTTTCAAATCAAATCTCCTCAAATTTATTTATCGACTCTAAGTCGTCTCAAATACCAAAGTTTTATCAAATCCAAAGTGTCTCCTCCGACTCGATACAAAGCTTCCGCTCGTCGAGTTCGGTCACGACCAAAACTTCAAAAGCCCAAATATCAAATTTGTCATTTTCAGAACTACGTAAAGACTTGACGCCGGAAAAAACGGCTACGTAGGTAACCCGATATTAAATCTCAAGAATATGTCGGGTACAGTCGCTGACCTCTAAATTCACCTTAAAAATGAAAATGGGGTTAAAATTAAATTTAAATTAAACAAACATGATTTTCCGTGTAAGTGATAGCCGTTGAGTTGGGAAACCCTTCCGAGAAGGTGTGCTCAATTTATTCGGGTGATACACGAGAAAATCGCATGCATATGATAGTGTGATTTATGTTAGGGTTACCCTTCCGAGAAGGCGGGTCCTAATACGATCCAATGATGCATGAAAATCTTTAAGATGTTAAAACACACCAACTCTAAACCACTCTGAACTACATAAGGCTTGATTCTCTTCCAAGAGATACGTAGGCAACCCGTTAAAATTCGGGTGCAGCCCAAATCACCAAAACCACTTAAATCTTGGTATCGATACGACTTCGAATCAAGAGGATAACCAAAAGGGGTCAAACTCAAATATTAAAAATCAAATAAAATGTGTTGTATAATTATTTGCGCATTTTTGTTCAACAATCCCCAAAAAATAATTATCTATAATATACTCCATAAATCCATTATTTTCAAATTATAACATTTAATTTTATAAACCCATCAAAATTCAATTTAAATGTTTCCAGTCATGTATAATGAAACCAATAGAGCTGCCTTTATTTGAAAAAATAAACCAATCAAAATTCAATTTAAATGTTTCTAGAGGTGGTTTTTTTCATGTCTTCTGTATTTGCTCAAGAGACATTTTCTCATGCCTATTTGTTCGTCTGCGTACGCTACGTTTTGTGTGTTTCTGAGAAAAATCTGAAGGTGATCAAATTCTTCCAAACCAGCCAGAACACCAGCTCGGATTGATGAACCTAGTGCAGCAATGGATCTGCACTTTCCGGAAGTGAAGAAAGGGAACAAAAGGAATTGAGAATTTTCTGTTGTATTGATTAGGAAGTTAGTGAGTTGTTACAACTGCACCTATGCCACTATATATACAGCTATCTAAAGGGTTAGCTCTAGCAAGCTACAAATATCCTAACAAACTAACTAACTAACACCCTTCTGCAATAGAAGAGCTTGGAGAAAATGGAAGCTTATGCATCTTGGACAAACAGCAAGTATCACATTCAAGGGAGGCTGTAGAAACAACTTTCCCAAGGCCACAATGTTTCAGCTTAGACATAGAAGCATGACCTAGTCTAGCATGTATGAGGCTTATTGATTTGTTAGAAACAACATTTGAAGTAAAGGAGGAAACAAACACAGATGAGTTCTCAAGGCGCTTGAAGCCTACACTTGTTGTAGGATAACAACTGAAGCTTGAAAACCTGTAGAGCCCAGCAGACCTGTGTCCCACAGCTATGCTTTCATTAGTTGAAGTGGCCTGCAAAACACATAGACGTTTGTGGAAAATGAAGACAAATCCATCCTCATCAAGCAGTTTGGAAACTGAGAGAAGATTGTGCTGAAATTGAGGCATGAACAGCACATCCTTTAGCACAATCTTAGAGTTTAGCTGTACATTCCCTGAGTGCCTCACAACTTGTGTAATGCCATTAGGGAATCCCACTACAGTCGGTTTGGCAAGGTCATGAAACTCAATGAACATGTTCTTTTCAAACACGATATGGTCTGTAGCACCTGAATCAATGATCCGGGTTACCGGTAAAGACCTCTTCAAGGAGGCACAATTCAGAGTCACATGAGAAGCTAAGTGATCTGTTGTACCTGCAAAATTCACGAAGCTCTGTTGTTCAGATTCAGAGCCACTCCCATCAGCAATCCCTTTTCCTTTCATAACACGCAGAACTTCAGCAACAACAGCATTAACCAAGTGAGATTCATCCTTTGATCCCAAATTTCCAGCAAGCCTAGTATCTCCATTAGCAGATGGAGCTTCATCACTTATCTCCTGAACATTTCCAGCAAATTTGGACTCGGACTTCACCTTAGGACCTGTGTACCACTCTGGAAACCCCACCAGTTTGAAGCAAGTTTCCTTAAAATGTCCTTTCTCTTTGCAATAGTTGCAAAACCTATCTGTCTTAGCCTTCTTGAAGTCCCTAGAATCCTTCCTAGGATCCGGATTACGTCCCTGACCAGAATTCGAGCCAGATGAATTTCCAAAGCCAGAGGTGGAGCCTGCATTGCTTCCACCATATCCCTTGCTGCCTTGATTGTTCGAGAATGACCTTCCTGCAACGAGTATGTCATGAGATTGACCACCACTGGTGATCCCTTTCTGTCTCTCGGCTTGTAAAGTCAGGTGAAATGCTCGATTAACGGAAGGTAAGGTATCCATAGCCAGGATACTGTCACGGATGTGATCGAAGGCATCCGTGAGTCCCATTAAGAACTGCATTAGCTGATTCACAGCCTCTCTATCCACCAGCTGCTTGAGAATTCCACATGAACAAGCTTTCAGACCACCACACTTGCATACAGGAATGCTTTCCAGTTCCAATAATTCATCCCAAGCTTTCTTGAGCCTTCCATAGTATTCAGAAACCGACGAATTGTCCTGCTGCATCTCGCTGATGCGTCGCTTAATCTGATACACGAGAGGTGCATTAGATTCCGCAAACCTCTCCTGGATCTCATCCCAAAGTTCCTTCGCGGACAGGACGTGCATAAATCCCTCAGCAATTTCTGGCTTCATCGAATTGATGAGCCAACTCATCACCATATAGTCGCATCTCAGCCACTGATCATACTTGTCATCTATCTCTAGAGGTTTAGGACAACCTCCATTGATGAATCCAAGTTTCACCTTGGCACCAAGAGCCATACGAACTCCCCTCTTCCAGCTATGAAAGTTCAATCCATTGAACTGTGACGCGAGCAGCTGCATCCCAGGGTGGTCAGAGTTCGACAGGAAAAGAGGATCTGCATGATTAGCGCCAAAAATTCGACGACTAGTGTCGTTGTCATTCGGAATCTCAGATCTAACATTCTCAGGAATTTCAGTTTGATTCTCAGCCATGGAATCAACAAACACACAGCAAATAAGCCAGATCACAGCAGACAGACCAGATCGCAACAACAAACAGCTCAGATCGCAACTACGAATCTGAGATCGAAAAATGAATAACGCAAGGCACGAATCTAAAAGAATCTAACCTCTTCCAGCTAGATTAGACTGGCTCTGATACCATGAGAAGAATCTAAAGGTGATCAAATTCTTCCAAACCAGCTAGAACACCAGCTCGGATTGATGAACCTGGTGCAGCAATGGATCTGCACTTTCTGGAAGTGAAGAAAGGGAACAAAAGGAATTGAGAATTTTCTATTGTATTGATTATGAAGTTAGTGAGTTGTTACAATTGCACCTATGCCACTATATATACAGCTATCTAAAGGGTTAGCTCTAGCAAGCTACAAATATCCTAACAAACTAACTAACACCCTTACAAGTGTGCAAGAGCACCCGGTTGTATGCCCCAATAGTTTCTTTTCGGTTTTATAAAACTTTTGGTAATTTGAAAACACCCTTTTGATAATTCGATATAGTTGAGGTCCTTGAGGAAATGATATGTACACTCCAACCCTTTCGTCTGCTCTGAGTGGGGTAAACAAAATGCGGGGTGTATCAATTTCACCAGATAGACTTATGTTCAGATTGTTCTAACATTTGTATTCATTCCACGGCTACAAAACAAGACAAATAAACACAATCTAGTAGCAAAAAAAAAACGAGTTTAGGGCCTTAAATGTTATCCAAAAGAGTTACAAATAAATCATTCCAGGTATCAGTAAGCCCAGGTAAGCACCAATGCATGCAGTCATCATGCGTCTTCCCCCCTGCTCCTGCCGGATGAGCGTCCGCTCTCAACTCGCTCATCTTCGTTATATTTAAAACGTGGAAACTTGAGCTTTCGAGGGCCGCTTGTAAATGATCGTTCACCAGGCGTACCTCTACATTGGTTCCATTGCGCTCTACAGAGAACAGTTCCTCAACCTGCATCATTCCACAGGAATACCAATGCTACTCAGAATGATTGTGAATCATCATATGATCCAAACTTTGAGTATGAATTGATAGGCCCATATATCATACTCCTACCGTCCTACGTAAATGACAATTTGTACAATACTATATCTTGCATCTCAGCTTTGCAAATTTTAGACAGAGAATTCAGAAACTATATGTACTCTTATATTCCCTTAACAGATTCAGAAGAGTAATAACATGTGGTGAATTTTGCTTGTTCATGACCATAAGTGTTGCGAATTCCTATTACCTTTTGGTACTTTGCATTTGTAAGAAACAAATGTTATTATTTACAGTTCAACAAACGTTATGATTCTGCCAGCAAGCCTCTTTACTAATGTAGGAAAAGGAAAAGGATGACGACCTTGAAATGTTCACATCAATAATTTGCAAATATGTCGATTCCTCAATAATTATTTCAAACCACGGTGGCGAGGTTAGTTATATTCAGCTTCGGCGGACGAGAGAGACACTCTGTTGTTTCTTCGACTTCCAAGAAATCAGATTTGGACCAAGGAGGATGACAAACCCACTAATCGAACGCCGGGTATGCGGGCAAGTAGCCCAGTCGGCATCACAATAAGCTTGCAATGTGAGTGAGGATGCAGAGCTGAGCAACAACCCCTGTTGTCGAGTCCCCTTCAAATATTTAAGAACATGATAGGCTGCTTCCAAGTGTGGATATCTAGGTCTCTGCAAGTATTGACTAAGCAATTGCACAGAATAAGCAATGTCGGGGCGAGTATTTACCAAGAAATTGAGCTTGCCAATGAGACGACGGTAGAGCAAGGGGTCGGGATGCTCAATCCCCTTATCCGGAGCTAGACGAAGATCTAGAGGCAACGGACTAGCCACAGGGCCACCACATGGAAATTCATCCAGAATTTCACCAATGAATTTGCGCTGACTCATGATCAACCCTTGAGCAGTGGATATAAACTCAATGCCCAAAAAATAATGCAACACCCCGAGATCTTTAATGCGAAACTGATCATCTAGAAATTTCTTGAGGGAATCCATCTCAGCCAAATCATCTCCAGTAAGGAGAATATCGTCCACATACACAACAACAAACACTGTGGAGCCTGGAGATTTCTTGGAGAATAAAGAGTGATCGTCAGGAGACTGAACATAGCCTTTGGACTTGAGAGCAATGGAAAGTTTTGAATACCACTGACGAGAGGCTTGTTTCAAGCCATAAAGAGACTTATGGAGGCGACAAACCAATGAGGGATCACTGAGTGTCAAACCGGGAGGAGGCTTCATGTATACTTCCTCGTCTAAATCGCTATGTAAGAAGGCGTTGTTTACATCTAACTGAAACATATGCCAGTTCTTCTGCAGCCCAACTGAAATCAAAGCTCTCAAGGTGGTCATCTTGACAACAGGGGAAAAGGTCTCCGTATAGTCAACACCTTCTTTTTGCGTAAATCCCCTCACAACAAGTCGGTCTTTGAAGCGCTCCACTGTGCCATCAGACTTTCTTTTGATCTTATAAACCCATTTGCAACTGATGGCTCGTTTACCTCGGGGCAGAGGAACTAAGCTCCAAGTGTGGTTGAGATCAAGAGCTTCAAATTCAGCTCTCATGGCATTTTTCCAATCTTCTGATTGACTGGCTTGAGTGTAAGAAAATGGTTCTGTGTCTTGGAAGGGGGTTGAATCAGTGGGGACAGCAGGTGTTGGAAAAGACAAAGTGGAGGTGAGGGTGTGGTTGCACAAATGTGTGGCTCTAGCATGGCACACATAGTCGGAGAGGTGGGAGGGAGGATGATGGGTTCTAGCTGACCTTCTTAAAGAAGGAGTAGGTTCTGACATGGAAGATGATGAAAGGGAATGAGTTTGATGGTCCTGGACAAACTGGGATTGGGAATCCTGAACGGGTTGAGACAAAAATAAATCATCTGTGTAAGCAAAATCTGGGTGTGAGATGGGAAAAGGAGTGGTAGTCTTATCAAAAGAGGAAAGGAGATGAGAGTGTTGTGGTTGGAAAGGAAATATTGTTTCATGGAAAATAATAACTCGAGAGGTGAGTGTCTTTCTGGTGGAGATGTTATAGACCTTGTAGGCCTTCTTCCCAAAAGGGTAACCCAAGAAAACACAAGGTGCAGCTCGAGCTTGGAATTTATCTCTTCCTTGCTGTAGAGTAGAGACAAAACACAAGCAGCCAAAACTTTTAAGATGGTCATAGGTGGGCAGGCAACCATATAGAGCTTCATATGGAGTTTTGTCCTTGAGCAAAGGAGTAGGAAACCTATTGATTAAGTAGGCTGCAGTAAGAACACTTTCACCCCAGAATCTGAGAGGAAGATTGGAGTGAAACAGCAAGGCTCTAGCTACCTCAAGGAGGTGTCGATGCTTCCTTTCGACAACTCCGTTTTGTCGTGGAGTTGCAGTGCAAGAGGTCTGATGTTGAATACCTCTATTCAACATGTATTCAGAGGTTTCTTTTCTCTTTCCAAGCTCTAGAGCATTGTCAGACCTTATAGCCTGCACTTTCTTGCCAAACTGTTTCACAGCCATGGCGATGAAACCTTTCAAAATCGAGAAGGCATTACTCTTAGTAGACAACAAGTGCACCCAAACTGATCTCGTGCAATCATCAACTACCGTTAAAAAATATCGATAACCATCATGAGTTACTGCTCGATATGGACCCTAGACATCAATATGAATCAATTGAAAAGCATTCAAAGACTTAATGAAACTGTCTGGAAAAGGCAACCTCGGCTGCCTTGCCTTGGCACAAACAACACATGATTCTAAAGTAGTTCTATCAGCTGAATTCAAATGCATGAACGGAAGTGTCTTAAGTTTGTAATAAGGCAAATGACCCAATCTATGATGTCATAACGAGGTATCCACCCCACAAGCATACTTGATCGAATCAATTTCTGAAAAAGAACCTGGATCACAGTGAGATCTTGCATTTTTGGTGGCTGCACTAAGTAAATAGAGCTCCTTGTGTGATTTACCAAGCTCCATTACCTCCTTCATAAAAGGATCCTGCAAAAGATAGCATCTCGACAGTGGGAATAAGACTGAACACTCTTGATCAACTTTCCCACTGACAACAAATTACATTTGAAAGGGGGCACATATAACACATCTTGCAGAATCAGACCATCTAACACTTGCACTCTCCCGGATATATATATATATATATATATATATATATATATATAGAGAGAGAGAGAGAGAGAGAGAGGATGGATCAAATATTTACAACTCTTAATGTGTTTTGTGTTAACAAATATTGACCGTTGATTGAATCAAAATGAAAGGCTACGATTAATCCTTAATTTTTATGATTTTTTTTAATTAAAAACGTGGGCCCCACCTGGAAATCCACTCAACTTTCATGAGACTAGGCGTGTGCAGCACTCTCCTATGTAACTGGTGAAATCCAGAATTGGAGAAAATGGGGGAACCACGTTGATTTTTTTTTTAATTTTTCTTGTTTTGGTTCTAAAATTTACCAATTTCCTTTTGTAAAAAAAATATTTTTCTTAAACAAATCAAGATTGATCAATGTTATTGTTACGTGAGATCTGTGTAAATAATTGACGGTTAATTTCATCCAAGATGACGGTGAAACCACCACAGAATCATCAAGATACCAAAGATGCATCTAGTTCTCACAAATATTCATCAAGTAGTCATCACATATTTATCAAGATGTAACAAATATTCATTAAGTATTTATCAAAGATTCATACACATCCAGTAAATATTCATCTCAATTTTCAAATTTGTCGAATATTTCACACAATATTTACGAATATTTATGAATGTTAGTGATTGCTCTCTTCTAGATACAAGGCCCGTTCCCCCGTTGACTTGTTTGAAAATGCTTTGTTCCCTACATCGATGCTTGTGTTTCTCCTTCGTCTAGCCATCATCTTCCTCCCTGATAGACACATGAATGAGAATGAAAAATCCACGAGTGCGAATTTGTCGAATTATATACACTCAAGTATTCATCAAAGGTTCGGAATAGTAACAACAACTCCTCTACACCATTAATTAAGGATTCATCAACATGTCACAAATATTAATCTAATAGTTTCAAGTATTCATGCATCCATATCTCAAAATTTGTCCTCAACTAATCATCAAGTATTAATCTCATATTCATCAGGTTTTACAAAAGATTCATACACATGCCTTAAATATTCATTCCCATTTCCAATACATTCATACCTTCAGGATTCATCTAGTTCTAAAAAATGTTCATCAGCTTTTGTCAAATATTCGTCCAATCTTCCTATAGATCTTATGATTATTATCAAGATTTCTTAAACGATTCACTTATATCTCAAAGGTATTTAACAATTATTCATAAAAGATTCACATCTTCAACGCATACGAATCAACGCATACGAATCAACCATACTTTATAACCTTCTTAAAAGTCAACAATTGTTCACCATTCGACTAAAGCAAACAAATTTCAACTACATTCATCACAATCAACAATGTATTCATCTAATTTCATCACATATTCATCCAATTTTATAAAAGATTCTTACTTATGCAGTATGTTCATCTAGTTCTCACACATATGCACCGTCTTTTGTCAAATATTCATCTAGTTATTTCATATGCAGTTTTATAACTCCAAACCCCATTCGACTCAATCCAAAAAATTTCAACTATATTCATCAGAATAACCAATTCATTCATCAAGTTTCATCTTCAATCAACCGATAGGGAGCGGGATTTAACACAAATTCACAAAAACCCTATCCGACCTACACGGTACTAAAATCAATCGATGTTCAATCGAAACACACAACACCCAACGATTTTGAACTACAGACAGATTCAGCAAGGAGTAATTAACAAAGGACCGGAACTTACCCATCTCGAGGTTGATTTTGATTATTTGAACACCTTCGGACGATTCTGCATCAAATCGCTGAACACAGAGGCGGTGGCTCCCCCTTCGTGCGCCGGAAGAGATGTGGTGGCGGCGAGATCTGGTGGCGCGCCTCCTTCCACTTCAGGTGCCGGCGATATCTGGGGTTGCTCGGAGTTGCAGTTCCGACGGTTTCAGAGAGATGTTGCGAGGTGGGTTTCGTTCGCAGGGTCTCGAGGATCTCGATATTAAAGATACTCTTTGTGTTTTATCCAAAAAAAAATCAGATCTTTTGGGTGGGATTGCACGCGCCTGGGAGGAGGAAATTGGGTGGGTTTTTAATTTTCCAAATTAAAAAATGTAATTTCGGGAATGAATCTAGGCCCTCCATTTCTAATGATCCAATGGCTTATAATTGTTAACACTTAACACCATAAGAGCTATAAACACAAGACCTAACCTCTATATATATATATATATATATATATATAGATGTTTCTCCCGTTGGCAAAGTGATCCTTAGTGGATATGCTAGTTGTTGTTTGTTGATAAACAAAGAAATGTCACTACTCATATGACAACTAGCCCCGCTATCAATTATTCATATGACAACTAGCCCCGCTATCAATTATCCATGTAACATTATTCAGAGTACCTCTATACTTTGTGGATGGATCATTACCTGCAAATCCTGCAAAATCGTCACGCTGGACTCCCTTCCCCTGATCTGAAGTTGCAAGCAACGACAACAACTGTGTGACCTGCTCAGAAGTGAGATCTACTATATTCGAAGAAGCTCCTGTCGCTGGTGCCTTAGTATCCACAGATCCCGCAAATCTGTCACCAGCAACTTTCTTTTTCTCCTTGTTCTTGTTCTGCAAGTGAGAAGGAAATCCGATCAAATGATAGCATCTATCTATCATATGATTTGTTTTCTTGCAGTTTGTACAAAACAAACTTTTCTTCTCTCATGTTCCTTTTGAAGAGGTCTGAACATTGACATGCATTGATGCAGAATCAGCCAAAATAGAGCTCGGTAAATGCACTTCTCTCTGTTTTTCTTCCTGACTCAAGAGATAATATGCATAATCAACATCAGGAAGAGGCTTCATCATCAAAAGTGTACCTCTTGCAGCTGTGTAAGTTTCGTTTAACCCCATGAGGAACTCTAGCAGCTTTTGCTCCTCGATGTAACCAGCGAATTGTTTTGCTCCTCCGCAACTACAAGTCGGAAAGCTTCGCAAACTCGCCAATTCATCCCACATAGACTTCTTCTTATTATAATATGACGCAATTGAATCAGAACCCTGTACCAATGAGATCGACTCCCTCTGTACTGCATACAACTGAGCTCCACTCGCTTGGCCATATCTTGATTGCAATTGACGCCAAATCTCTGCCGCAGTGTCTGTATATATCACGCTGCTGCGAATCTCCGGGCTAATACTTGTAATTAACCAAGAAATTACCATATCATTACAACGTTCCCAATTTCTATACTTCTGATCGGTTTTGCTAGGAGCTTGGATTGCACCGTTCACGAAACCAATTTTTTTCTTCGCCGATAGGGCGATTTTCATAGATCTGTGCCACTCACCGTAATTGCGGCCGTCGAACGCTGGCGAAACAAGGACAAGACCGGGGTGGTCACTAGGATGTAAGTAATAGGGATCGGTTGTGTCAATCGGCAAAGCCAATCTCTCCCGTTGCTCCACCATGATAGCAGATGGAAGAAATCAAGACGAAAATTGGCTTAAGCTACGAAAACGAAAATGAAATTGTGTCTGACAGGGTGAACCTGCTCTGATACCATGAAAATCTAATCGAGCACTGAGATGAACCAACTAGCTAGAAGCATTCATAGTCGTTTAGGGGGCATATATGCAGCGCGTACATCATCACATTTAGTAATCTTTTTAAAGATTGTCGCGGATCACGTTTGATATATTGGAGAAGCTGATGATCCCAATTAGCCGCGCTTGATTATGCTTACCATCACGATATCAATTAGATCAATCAAATTTGTCTCATTGTGGAAAAAATAAGGTATGAATTAAAGGTGGATCACAATTTCAGCCGACCTTTAAAACTTTGCTTTTAACAAACAGGGACTGCCATTGATACTTTAATTTAGAGAAAAACAAGAAAGTATATTTTTATCTTTAAATAAACAATAATACCAAATTAAAAAGTAGAAGCTATATATACAAAGGGTTTAACAAATTAAGATTTAGATGGATTCAAATTAACAATACATAAAATACAAATATAGCTGGTAATACAAGATTATTAAAGGGAGCTGCTCTTCATGATATTGGATATCGATCGGTGGGTAGCTAGTTGAATACATCGATCTGATTTGAACTTGGCTTACCACCTCCCGGCTATATATAACGTACAGTGTAAATGGGCTGCATAATATGGGCAGTGTTGGCAAGAATAAAACCAAACCTGTGGATCAATATCCCTGTAGCAGAAATCGCACCAGTAGTCTTCCTCCTCCTCGGCACCATCATGGGAAAGCATGAGCTTCATGAGATGCTCATGTCCACCATGTTCATGCTTAAATTCCTTTGGCCAAAAAACACAATGTGGATCGTAGTAAGTTTCACAAATACTGCAGCCATACCTGATGTCAGGCCCGGCATTTGGCACATAGCCACATCCCTTGCAGGCGAGGGTAGTAGATGGAAACTGCAGGGAAATCATATGGTCGTGGAAGTCGGGGTTGAGAATAATGGTTGGAATCTGACGCCTTTTCAGATGTGTTTGGAACCGGCAGGACAAACAGTCATAGGAGAACACTTGTCCTGCTTCTGTACAAGACTTGCAAGCATGCTTCTTTGGAGATCTATAAATGTAGTTATTAAAGGTCGACCATAAGACCATCAATGAAGAGGAGGGAGGGGTGAAGAGAGGCATCTCAGCGCAGGACTTGTGCAAAGCGAGGATGCAAAAGTAGCAACTGTAGGCTGCATCTCCTACAACTAGTGTCTCTTCGCAAACCCCGCAACAACTGCTGCTATCTTCTACAGTAAGGGTCTCCCAGTATTTGAAGACACAGGCACCTCCAACACACAAGTATTTTCTCCTTTCTCTTGAGGCGGAGGCGGCTGCTATCTTCTTCTCCATTAGATACCTCCGCAATTGACGAAACTCCACCGTTTGCGGAATTTCCTTGTTCAACTCTTGTTCGCCAGTGGTGAGGAGAAACTTGATAGCACTTGCAAGACTAGGGGTCATGTGACCTTGCCGATAGTTGAGACTGTTGAGATCGTAGTAGGGATCCACCACCAGCCTTCTAACACGAGGAGGGATATCATCATCAGGAAGGTTGGAGATTAGTTGGGGAAGGAGAAGATCAAAAGCTTGAGCATTATAATCCTCATCAGCTTTCTCAATCCATATCCAATCGTGAGCCTCATACCACTTTCCTCTAGAGCCCTCATAGAGGAAATTCTCCTTCCATTGATACTCGTTACCCAACCGGCACTCCAAGAATATGAGCGCACTCCTTCTGCTATAATAATATGTTTTCAGATGAGTCAGCGCTAGCAGTCGTTGGAGCTCATATGTGGAGCAATTACGGTTGGGGGACTTGATGACCACACACTTGAATCCCGACGAGTTGAAATCCAAGAAGCCCGTTGCCACGCAGCAGAGAGTATCGAAGGCAAGACGGTGGAGGCGCTCAGCTTCATCCCTTGTTGGTAAGGAGTCGTCACTGTAGCCTGCTTCGTCAGAGATGGAATCGAGAAAGTCGTCTTTATTCAATACGGGACATCTCGCCCATCTTCCAATAACACCAGCAACGTCTTCGGTGCGCGTAAATGGAAGCCCCATCACCACTATGATCGCTGGGCCTCTAACAGAATCAATTGGGATCTCGTCGACTTGGGTCATCATTCTCGCTAGATCAAATATTGTAATCACTCTCTATGAAATATGAATAGAACAAGTGTTTAAAGGGGGTACGGTGTGATTTGCAGGCTAGAATCCGGTGAGAAAAGAAGATGCGCCTGCAACCTCTTGCCACGCCGCCGACAACCCTAGGGCCCTAGGCAGTAGCGGCATCGCCTCCAAGAGCCCCGTCGAAAGAACACGGTGGCGAGCAAGCGTCGCCCTGCCTCAGACCTGTCGAGGAGATCTCCGTCAAGGACAACAACCCGAAAATCAGATTACTTGCATTTGAAAGATTTGAAAGACTTCACCTTCACTACATTTGAAAGATTTTACATATTTTATTAATTTTTTTAGTAAATTACTTGCATTAATTTTTTAATGTAGATGACAGTGGTGCATCGCCTGTACACGTTGTTGAGTATTAAATAAATGGAAGTTGCGATTAAATTGGAAACCAATTCAAGTATTCAACTGAGGAAGGGTCGATGGACTCATGCCAAGTCGTTGACTTCATAATTTGGAATTCCCAAAATCAGATGGATCGGAGGAGGAGGATGATACACATTCCATGTGTAAAATTTTGTAAAATTTATCCACTACTTTTAAAATTGTAAAAATTAACCCTAAAATTTTTCTTTAAAACTCTATTATATCCATATTATAAGGAATAAACCTTAAAAATTTCAATAATCACTAATGATATCCTAAATTTTAAATAGTGAACCCTAGAAAAATAAATTTTCAAAAAAAAAATTTGATGTATACATACACTTGGTGTATGTGTAGCCTTTTCCTGGATCGGAGGATTGAGTGTCACACACACACGTACTAGACACCACCTTCCCCGGCCCCTCTCCCTGCGCAGTAACCAATTGGATCTACTTGTTTTTATTTAAAATGAATTTGCTAAAAATTAGGTAACAACTCGCAATAATTAAACACAATAAAAAATATTTTGAAAAAATATATGCCCATAAACAAACAAGGATTTGAGAAAGCTACGCAGCTTGCTTACTGCCGATGCCCGTGCTCAAACTTAACCCAAAAGGGAAAGCTTTGCCCGTGCCCAAACTTGTACACTTTTTCTTAAATGATCTCCATAATTTAAGTCGTTTAATTTTTTTACATGTTAAAAATTCTATAAAATATCAAATATATAAATTCTTATGGAATGTCTTCCGTGCGCGTAAATGGAAGCCCCGTCATCAATACGGTCGCTGGGAGTTGAAGGGAATCAAATGGGAACTCCGTCTCTTTATCGTCGACTTGAGTTATCATTCTTGATCGATCAAATATTGTAATATATATCTCTCTCTATCACTCCATGACTATAACAAGCTAGTGTTTAAAAGGGGGTGTGATAACTGATATGTATGAGTAATTACACCCTGCAATATGGTGACCTACTGGTTTTTGTGAAAACAAGCTAAAGATCAGCTGCAATAAGCTGAAATAAAAGTGCAAAAGTATGGAAAATCACCAAGAACATTCAATGTTATTCATAAGAGTGCAGACGGCAGCAAAAGGCAAATGTAAGAGCCATGATAGGCGACAGCAATCCCAAAACCCTACAAATCTTGGTAGTGAGTGCATTGCTATTTATATGGGTGCAAAGAAAGGTCATGTGACTAGCACATGGTCCTAGCTAGATATGGACAAAATCCCTTATTGCACAAAAGGACAAGAAAGCATAACTAAGGACATTTAGCTAGGAAATGAAGTCTTAATGGAAATGAAATAACATTGATCATCAAGGATCATAACCATGAAGCAACCATAGAACATAATCTTCATACCCCCCCCCCCCCCCCCCCCTCAAGTTGGGCATGATGGGAGACCAATCAGACCCAACTTGGATGAGAGAAAATGATGCTGCTTTTCACCAAGTGGTTTAGTAAGAAGGTTAGCTAACTGAACTCCCAGTTCTAACATGTTGTGGAAGAAGAAATCCCTCCTGTAACTTCTCACGAACATAATGACAATCAATCTTGAGGTGCTTAGTCCTTTCATGGAACACTAGATTCTCAACTATTTGTATTGCAGATTTGCTATCACAGAATAGAGGTATAGGTAGTTGAACACACATTCTCAGCTTTTGCAAAACACCTTCAACCCACACCAGTTCCCTTGCTAAGGTTGACATGCTTCTGTACTCTGCTTCAGCAGAAGATTTTGAGACAGTAACTTGCTTCTTGGTCTTCCATGAGACCAATGATCTTCCAAGAAAAACACAATACCCAGTGAGAGACTTTGGACTGAATTGGCAAGCACTCCAATCAGCATCACAATAGGCAGACAGCACCATAGAAGAGTCTCTTGGATAATAAAGGCATATGGACACAGTTCCTCTCAAGTACTTGACAACATGAAGTGCAGCATCATAATGTGGTTGCCTAGGCTCCACCATAAATTGACTCAGGTGTTGTACATCATAAGATATATCTGGTCTAGACAAATTGAGGAACAACAATCTGCCTACCAATCTTCTATATTTCTCAGGATCTTGCATTATCTGTCCATTATCAGTGGACAACTTTAAACCTCTAGGAAGAGGAAAAGATGCTGCTTTGCATTCCATCATCTGGCAATCATCCAGAATATCAAGGATGTACTTTCTTTGATGTAGCATTGTTCCATTTTAATCATGCATAATTTCGAGACCAGGGAAGTATCTTGCAATGCCAAGATCCTTTATGGTGAAGGCTCTGTGCAGGGCTGCTTTAGTCTCATTTATCACCTTGATATCATCACCAGTAATCAATAGATCATCCACATACACTAAGGCAACAACAATGCCATTTTGAACCTGCTTAATGAATAATGAGTAATCTTCAATGGATTGCTCATATCCCAGGCTCTCTAAGAACTTACACAGCTCTGTGTTCCATTGCCTGGATGCCTGCTTTAGACCATAAATGGACTTCCTCAAAAGAGTAATAACATGTGGTGAATTTTGCACTTGCTCATGACCATAAGTGTTGCGAATTCCTACAACCTTTTGGTACTTTGCATTTGTAAGAAACAAATGTTATGATTTACAGTTCAACAAACGCTATGATTCTGCGAGCAAGCCCCTTTACTAATGTAGGAAAAGGAAAAGGATGACGACCTTGAAATGTTCACATCAATAATTTGCAAATATGTCGATTCCTAAATAATTATTTCAAACCTTACGTCAAAAAAAAAAAAAAAAAAATTATTTCAAACCACGGTGGCGAGGTTAGTTATATTCAAGGATATACTTAATTCAAATTTCAAGGGTGAGAAAATAGTGATGCCATGAATTAAAGAGATGAAAACTTACTTGTTCAATTCCTAAAGGTTGTAAGCGACTACAAGATCCACCTTCATTCCATTCACCTCCTTCAAAATGTCTGGGAGATTGCGTGCGGAAAATCTTTATCCCACCAGGTCGCATTCTGTTCTCCACATAAGAAGTCTAAAAGATGCACATGTTAACATGCAAGACTAAGTTGTCTATTTCTGACGAAACAAACTTTACATGTTCAAGACACCCTGATACTTCTGATCCGCAAAGCCTAATGATCTATTTGACTAAATATGTCAAGAAATATATGGCTTACCATGCGTTTCAAAACCAAATCAAGGCCAACATGTGGAGATATTGGAGGCATTATAGGCACTCCATCTTTGAAGAACAGCATTGGTGATTTTATTGGGTAAAACTTTGCAGGAGCCCACCACCTGGCAAAACCAGAAAACTGAGCACTTTGAGCACAATGCAACCATGATAGGAAGAAAAGGACTGCAGATCACTAGAAAATATGTTAATTGTCAACCCATTTCCATGGGGAAAAAGAAATGTTACAGGAACAAGGGAGTTAGGAGTAAGACTAAATGCAATGCATCATGGATCATGCAAAAAGACAATGACAAGATTATGCTTCAAAGCTGAGGGGACAAGATATGAAAAACACAACTTTGGAGAGAAAAACAATGTTTAGCAATTAACACTTGTAGCCTTAATAAGCATCGTTAATAAGGGGACCTAAAAATACGATAAGAATGCAACAGCAGAGCTAAAATAAAGCTAGCAAGTGATCTCAACTGAATATGGAAACACATTACCAGTGCCCAGTATTGAAAATAACAATATCATGGAAGGCAGGTGCATCTGCCCATGTACTGTCAGGAACATCAACATCAACTCTATAGCCTTCTTTGTATCCAAGAGTTTCTAGAACGCCACCTTTAGGATTTGCTAACCACCTACATAAAGGAAAACAGTGTATCTTCGATCAAAACTTTAAAAAAATAAATAAAGGCAGGTCCAAACTGAAAATCAGATGCAAAAACAAAATAAATTTGTGAAATTTACAGGCCATGCTGATTATTTGGAAGTGGGAAATAAACTATGCTATACCCTAGATTCATGAACTGTTGAAGTTGGAAGGTTGCTAGTTGATACATAACTTGACAATTGCATGCTGACACGATCCATATACATTTCAGGAACAAAGTAGTGGGAGAGTTCCAAGACTAATTAATGCATAAACACCTCCATAGCTCCAGCTATGAATGACCTCTTGTCCAACTATGGATAACAAGGTGAGAAAGCATATAGAATTTAATTTCCTTGAAACGTTGATACTGAAAAGTTGAAACAAAGAAAATCTTCATGATTACAGATTGGTAATATACACAATGGATAATATGCTTACCTACCATATCTTGCTAACAAATTTGTTCGATGATAAGCAATGGTAAGGTTATACTCAAGAAAGGTGAAGCCACGATCAGCCTTGGCAGGACGCCACTTCTTAATGTCATTCGACTTTTGCTTTAAAGTGCAAAAGATCGAGTGAAACAAACATATTGCGGTTCAGTGAATCACCAACAAACCCTGCACGGTACAAAAATATAAGATCCTTATAGAACATTTATTATGAACTTTTTCCTTGAAAAAAAAACATGTAATCTCAAATATCATGTACTATAATAGTAGCGAATGTTGAGATCGGAGTAGGGATCCACCACCAGCCTTCGAACACGAGGAGGGTTATTAAGGTTGGAGATTAATTGGAGAAGGAGAAGATCAAAAGCTTGAGCATTATAATCCTCCTTAGCCTTCTCAATCTCCTTCCATTCGCGAGCCTCGTACCACATCAATCAAGGATAAACAAGGGGTAATGGACAACACTATCTCTTTACAATATAGTGGAATAGAGTGTGTTTGTATGATGATAGTGGAATAGAGTGTGTTTGTATGATGAAGGCTTTGCGTGGAGGCTTGGATAGACTAATGTGGATGGAGCTTGAATGGTGTGGGATGTGATCCCAAGTGGGAGTGAAACCATGGGATAAATCCACAAAGAGATTAAGCTTGAGTATCTATTTATAGACATCATGCTGGGGTAGGAAGGGATGGATAAGGCTTGGGAAGATTCTAGAGAAAATGGAATGATAAGGCTTCGAAAAGCGTCAAGAACCTTTCAAGAAGCATTGAGAAACTAGTAGAACACTTTCTTCTAGATCTTTCTTTTGTCCAATAGAAGTCGAGCCCAATCAATCAATTCCAAATGAAATCAAGCCCAATCAAAATTAACCAAGCCCGAGATTTGAATGCAAATCCAAGTTTGATCCAATTTGATTTGGATAATTTGTCACCTTTTCCCTTAATCGAATTTAGTTTTGGTTGAATTCGACTTAAGTTAGCTTGATATTGTTACCGAATTTAGTTTGGCTGATCGAATTGGACTGGACGGGATTTAGGTTGATTGGTCCCAAATTTGTCACGTTTGATATATTGATGAGAAAACCAAACCTAACGTGCAGCGTCTTGGATAAAATGAAACACAAGATTAATTAAAATACAAATAGCTAATAACACAGGATTATTTAAGGGAGCTGTTCTTCATCATATTGGATATATATCGATCGGTGGCTAGGTAGTTGAGTTCATCTTATTTGAATTTGCCTTGGAACTCATAGCCTAACGTGCAGCGTAAATGGGCTGCATAATATGGGCAGTTGTGGCAAGAATAAAACCAAACCTGTGGATCAATGTCGTTGTAGCAGATATCGCACCAGTAGTCTTCCTCCTCGGCACCATCATGGGAAAGCATGAGCTTCATGAGATGCTCATGTCCACCATGTTCATGCTTAAATTCTTTTGGCCAAAAAGGACAATATGGATGATAGTAAGTTTCACAAATACTGCACCCATATTTCCTGTCAAGGTATCCCACCCTCCAGCCACATCCCTTACAGGTGAGATCATCATATTGAAACCGGAGGGAAATCATATGCTCGTGGAAGTCGGGGTTGAGAATAATGATTGGAATCAGACGGCTTTTCAAATGTGTTTGGAACCGGCAAGACGCACATTGCTTGGAGAACACTTGTCCTGCTTCTGTGCAAGACTTGCACGCATGCTTCTCTGGAGATCTATCAATGTGGTGGTAAAAGGTCGACCGTAAGGCATCAAATGAAGAGGAGGGAGGGGTGAAGTGAGGCATCTCAGCACAGGACTTGTGCAAAGCGAGGACGCAAAAGTAGCAATTGTAGGCTGCCTCCCCTACAACTAGTGGCTCTTCGCAAACCCCGCAACAACTACTACGGCTGCTATCTTCAGTAAGGCTCTCCGAGTATTTGAAGACACAGGCACCTCCAACACAAAAGTATTTGCTCCTTTCTCTTGAGGCGGAGGCGGCTGCTATCTTCTTTTCCATTAGATACCTCCGCAATTGATGAAGCTCCACCGTTTGCGGGATTTCCTTGTTCAACTCTTGTTCGCCTGCGGTGAGGAGAAACTTGATAGCACTTGCAAGACTAGGGATAATGCGACCCTCCCATGATCTCCAATAGTAGGGAATATTGAGATCGGAGTAGGGATCCACCACCAACCTTCTAACACGAGGAGGTTTATCGAGGTTGGAGATTAATTGGAGAAGGAGAAGATCAAAAGCTTGAGCATTGTAATCCTCCTTAGCCTTCTCAATCTCCTTCCAATCGCGAGCCTCGTACCACTTTTCTCTAGAGACATTACGGAGGAAAACCTGCTTCCATTGATACTCGTTCCAGAACCGGCACTCCACCAATATGAGCGGAATCCTTCTTCTATAATAATATGACTTGGGAGCAGCAAGCGCTAGGAGTTGTTGGAGCTCATAAGTGGAGCAAATACTGGGGGACTTGATGACCACACACTTGAAGTCCGAGAATTTGAAATCCAGGAAGCCACTTGCCACGCTGCAGAGAGTATAGAAGGCAAGACGGTGGAGGCGCTCAGCTTCATCCCTGGATGGTAAGGAGTCATCACAGTAGCCTGCTTCGCCAGAGATGGAATCAAGAAAGTGGTCTTTATTCAAGACGGGACATCTCGCCCATCTTCCAATAACACCAGCAACTTGTTTCGTGCGCGTAAATGGAAGCCCCATCACCACTATGATCGCTGGGCCTCTAAGAGAATCAGATGGGAACTCGTCGACTTGGGTCGTCATTCTCGATAGATCAAATATTGTAATCACTCTTTATGAAATATGAATAGAACAAGTATTTAAAGGGGGTGTGATTTGCAGGCTAGAATCCGGTGAGAAAAGCAGATGCGCCTGCAACCTCTTGCCTCACCGCCGACAACCCTAGGCAGCAGCGCCATCGCCTCCAAATGCCCTGTTGAAGGAACACGGTGGCGAGCAAGCGCCGCCCTGCCTCAGATCTGTCGAGGAGATCGATCTCCGTCAAGGACAACCCCCCGAAAATCAGATTACTTGCATTTGAAAGATTTGAAAGACTTCACTTTCACTACATTTGAAAGATTTTATATATTTTATTAATTTTTTTAGTAAATTACTTGCATTAATTTTTTAATGATGACAGTGGTGTATCGCCTTTAAAATTCAATTGAACGTTGTTGAGTACTACGTATTAAATAAAGGTTAAATTGGGTAACTATCCTTTTTTCAATTTTTGTTTTAGTAAATATACCTTTGAAGATTTTGTTTTATTAATGACAGATTTGCCCTTTGATTGTAACAATAAATATCCAAATCCTTAATTAATTCATATTCCATTGACGCTTCTTCTATTAATTAACACTCCTCTTTCAAGAAAGTTTCGTAGACGCATCTCCCTTCAAGCACTGGTATTGCTTGTGAAGATATTGAAGGTTGGTTTTGTGTTATTTATTCAAGTGATTGTTAATATGACTTCTACCGGTTACTATAATTTGAAAACTCGTCAAATTTGTCTTTAACGAATCGGTTATGAGGTCAACCAAGGTTGATGAATTGCTTGTGATTTATGTCATGATTCATAATTAGATGCAACGCTTCCTTCAACTAGGATTTTTTTTATGATTTCATTTAAGAACAGATTCACAATAATCGCTTATTGTGATTTGATGAAGTGCTTATTTGGTTACAATAATTTTAGCCTACAATAATCGTTATCTATGACTACAATAATTGTAGGTTACAATAATTGCTACCTATTGTTACAATAATCGATTCATTTAGGCGATTTCTTGTAACTCAACTCCACAATTCAATTACGGATATAGTAATAGGTACAAGACTCCGCTCATTACAGTAATTCACTCAGTACACAAAATCTTATATTACATGAGTTTGATTACGCAAGGTTGATTGATGATTAACAATACAGGAACGTGGTTACAATCTTGTATTACATGAACGCTATTGTAATATAAGAATAATTTTGTATTAGAGGAATGTTATTGTAACACAAGAATGAGATTGTATTACATGATTTTGTAACAAGAACACTATTCTATTACATAAATAATATTGTAATACAATAATGATATTGCCTTACAAGAATCGACCCCATACATGAATTAGAGTTTGTAAAATACAACTGTCAATAAACAATTCTAACCAAATAATTTGAAGATTCAAGAGTAACTAATTAAAACCCTAATCAATTCCACGTTGAGAAAAATATCTTCATCTACCAAATCTTTCAATGATTTAATCGTTTACTTTTTAAAAGGATAGAATTTGTTTTTTAAAAAAAAAATTGTTTTTACTTTTTAAAATGATAAAATTTGATTGTAAGGGTATAAAAGTAATCTCCATCTAAAAAATAGTACAATTACCTAAAAGAAAACTCAAGGAGTATAGTTAGTAAAAAAAAACTTTAAAAAGGGTATACTCTATCCAATTTTCTCTTAAATAAATGGAAGTTGCGATTAAATTGGAAACCAGTTCAAGTATTCAAGTATTCAAATGACAGTGGTGTATCGCCAAGTCGTTGACTTCATAATTTGGAATTCCCAAAATCAAACGGATCGGAGGATTTGAGTGTCACACTCACACGTACTAGACAGACACCACCTTCCCCGGAACCCGGCCTCTCCCTGCGCAGTAACCAATTGGGGATCTATCTACTTGTTTTTATTTAAAATGAATTTACTAAAAATTAATAGGTAACCACTCGCAATAATTAAACACAATAATAAATATTTTGAAAAAATGCCCATAAACAAACAAGGATTTGAGGAAAGCTACGCAGCTTGCTTACTACCCAGTACGTGCTTGCTTACTGCCCAGTACGTGATCAGTTGTCACCGATGCCCGTGCACATGCACATACACATGCGCACCTCAAAAGTCAAAAGGGAAAGCTTTCAACCCCAAATATATATGGTGAACTACTGGTTTAAAAGGGTGTCACTAGTACAAAACTAAGATTTTATTGCATAACTATTTATGCCGGATGTTCAATTTGCGCAATAAAAACCTTAAAATGATTTAATTTTAATCTCCTAAATACTGAAATATACATATATGCCGGATATTACCATTTATGTCCGGCATAAATGACAACGAAATATTAAAAGATCTTAATTATTTATGCCGGGCCTGTCAAATTTTTTATCCGGCATAAATAATATGGGAATCCGGCATAAAAAGCGAATAAAATTACCTAAACATTATTTATACCAGATATAAATATCCGGCATAAATAAGCATTTTATTTCCGGCATAAGAAATTTTAATAATTTTGGAAAGGTGTTCTGAGTTCTCTCCCAAACCAAACCCTCGACCCTCTCGAAACACAGCGCGCTCCTCAACTTCGCTCCTCTCCAGTCGGCGGCACTCCACTCCAGTCGGCGGCCATCAGCGTCTGTGGCGGCCCTCCACTCCTCGTCGGCGGGGGTCTTCACTGTGGCAATCTTCGTCGGGATCTTGTTGGCCGATCCTCTTCGCAGGCCCTAATCGAATTCGCTCAGCCTCCTCTTCGCCGGCCCTAATGGAATTCGCTCAGCCTCGCCTTCACTCAGCCTCCTCTTCGCTCAGCCTCGCCGTCGTTGCTTCTGCTCCTCTTCGCTCAGATTTCGCTCCACCTCTTCGCTCAGCCTCCTCTGGTCCTCTTCGCTCAGATTTCGCTCCACCCTAATTCGCCGTCGTTGCTTCTGCTCAGCCTCGCCGTCGTTGCTTCTGCTCAGCCTCGCCGTCGTTGCTTCTGCTCAACCCTAGCTGTCACCGTTGCTCCTGCTCGGCCTCTCCTCTTGAACGTTCTCTCAAGTAAGTGAACCTTTATCTTGTGTTGTCTAAACCCATGTTGAATTAAGCTAGTTTAAATTGCAAATTAGTATATTTAGGGGTTGTTAGTAGAACGTGAGTTCAGATGAGGAAGAGAGAAACAAAGTGTCAATTGATTCAACCATAGGTTTGCAATGGGTGTAGATGAGTCAAAATTGCAGTGCTCTCTCTTAAATAAGTCTCAATTGGGGTTTTAAATTCAAGCTCAACCTTCTGTTTTGGATGAGGAAGAGATAAATGCAATTTGTTTTATTTTTCCCTAAGGTTGAGCTTGAATAAAACACAAGCTTGAGCTTGAATAAAACAAATTGACAGAACCTTAGGGAAAAATAAAACAAACTGCATTTATTTCTTTTGATTCAACCTTAGGTAAAATCAAGCTCAAGCTTTAATTGGGGTTTTAAATTGACAGTAGAAATAAATGTACATTTCCTAATGCATATTCGAAGTAAGGTACTGGAACATGGTTAACTCTAAGATTGGAATGTTTATGAGCATATATGCATAGATATATGGAGACAATCTTTATGTTGGTACATGTTATAACTGTGAGTCTATCTTCAGCATATCCTTACTATAACTTTTCCATTTCCTGGGAAGATGTTAGATATAGTTAGAAGGGTTATGAATATTCTGATGCAGGTCAAGGTCTATGATTATTTTGGAAACTCTTCGTAGTCTGAACTTCAATCTAAGCTAAAAGCTGATTTTTTTTATAACAAAAATCTCAATTCTGATAGAACTATAGATCAATGACCTTGCCACGCTGGACGAGTACCGGAAACTTCTAATAGAACTAGGGATCAGTACCCCAGGGAAATTAATAAACATATGTTGGAAGTATAACAAATAACTAAAATAATTCTAGCGATGGCATTTAAACTCCATAATACTATTAAAAACAAAACTAATGGAAGGTAATAATTAAATCCCTTGAATACTTAAGTTACAATAAAGGATGCATCTTACTCTTTGTAGCTGGTAAACGATAGATTTTGCTTGGTATTCTACTAGATAACGTAATTAGGATAGGTAATGAATTAGTGATCCTCAATAGATCACGATGCTTTGATCCCTTGAATACTTAAGTTCCCATCAATGCTTTGAATTATTCAATTTCCGCCCATAGTCATCAGATCCTTAATGGTTCTTAAAATGACTATAATCTCTTGTCATAATTGGACCCTTAACAATTACTAATTTACAAGATGGGGGGAATTTCTCAAGTATTAAAAGCAAATGAATTTCTATGTCAATGTCAAGGTGTTAGTTTGAAGATGATGAAACCAATTGAAATCTTATTACTTTTTATTCTTCTGTGTGTCTTAGCAGTTTTGTTCCTTTTGCAAAAGTTATCTTCATTCTTAATAGTTTGGATAATGTTTATTCTTTATTGCAGTGAATTTTAGCTATGTTTTATTTTCATCAAAGCTTGGTATCATAATTCTAATCACCCTATGGTAGGTTCGAGTTGTCTCTCCTGATAAAGATTTCTTTCAGATTTTATCCCCGTCCCTTCGTCTTCTAAGAATTGCACCCCGTGGACATGAGTAAGTATTGCATGTAGATATTTATGAGTACTTGTTAGATCTGCTTTCTCTTCATCTATGTCATGGACTTTCATTCTATGTTTCTGGTTTACTTTACTTCCCCAGCCGAGCATGTGTTGTGGACTTGGACAAGACATGACAATGATATGCAGACAAGATACATTAGATCCTTTTTGTAGCCAATGAAAACATGATTAGGATATTAGTGGCAAGTAAAAGTTTATCATGCAACTAATTGCTACAAGTTACCAACAGGTTTTGTCATCTTTGGTACTGCCATGTACAAAAGGGCATATATATTGAATTATTTTTTAAGTGGGGCAAAAGTTTCCTTGTATTTTTGGGAATGAAATTCTTGTTAATTTTGTAAGCACTTTACTGAGTTAGAACTGTATGTTGCAATCCCTCAAGCTCAAGGTGACCATGAATGGTTTTTGAAATATGGGTTGAAGAAACCCTCTACCTTGCACATCCTTAATTTTGAAAGTTGGTCTCTCGATTGAAATAAAGGAATAAAGGAATGTAATAAGCTCAAGCTATTAGCTTTCGTAACAATGCCTTTCTGATTTTTATTTTAGGTGAGCCACAAGTTGTCTCCAATTCATGTGCTCATCGAGAGATGACTTTCATTTGGTGAGCTCGAGCATCTATCAAGATATGTACCCAGATGTGGCCATGCACTTACTTTCGTTTTACTTTATCAGGGATAACTTTTGTTTTAGCGTATTTACATTTTAGTTTTAAGGTTGATATATCATATGATGTACCCCGAATGTGATGTTGGTGGGTCAACTTAAACAATGGATTTGTAGTGGTTGTTGCTATGGTTTGGATGATATTTATGTATGGTTTGGATGATATTTATGTATGTTTTTGATGACATTTAACAGAGGGTTTATATTGATATTTTAAAAGTGCTCTTGCAAAATGACATTAAACTATATATCCCGGAAAACCGTCTGTTATAAAAGGTCATATTATATACCGGCCAGAATTTTATTTTTTTAAAATATTAGTATTTATGCCGGACCTGGCTATTTTAAACCCGACATAAATAGTTTGAGGTTTTTTTTAATAAAAAGATCAACTTCATTTATGCCGGATATTGCTATTATTTATGCCGGATATTTCTATTATTTATGCCGGATATTGCTGTTATTTATGCCGGGCGTGTGGTATTTAGATCCAGCATAAATAACTGTGTGTAAAAAAAAACACACAATTATTTATGTCGGGCGTGTCATTTGAATATCCGGCATAAATAAAACGCCCCTGTTTTTATTACATTGACCTATACCCCGGAGATACCTTTTCGAATATCCGGCATAAATAGCCCAAATATCCGGCATAAAATCTAGTTTTTGTACTAGTGTGTGTGATATGGATGAGTAATTACTACAGTAATTACATCCTGCAATTTGGTGAACTACTAGTTTTCAACCCCAAATTGAATCAATCAAGATATATCCTTTACATTTTGACCAAAAAAAGGATCCTCTACGTCCGACCTTACTCCACTCATTTTTTTGACATTTATTTAATCTTAAAAAAAATTATACTTATATTCCTAATATCTATTTTTATATATTTATAAAATTGTAGTTTAAAATATCAGGTTTAAAATTTTTAATAATTATATTTTATAAAAGATTACCTTTTTAATTTTTAAAAATTAAAAACATGATTTTTGAAAATAAAATTTTATACATATATAATAACAAATATTAGAAATATAAATATAATTTTTTATATTTTAAAAAATTAAATTAATATTAAAATAAATTAGTGGAGAGGGAGTGGTGTGTTGTACTGGATCTTGTTTGAAACTGAATATGCTTTCCTTCCAAGTTCCAACGAACGTCTACCTCCTTTTTTTTCTTCAAAAAATTTGCAAAATAGGCACTTTTTTTGAACGAATTTGCAAAATGTCCGCGTTTTCGGACAATTTAGTGAAATGTCCACAATAAAACCTTAATTCAATGTGAAATATCTCGCTCTAACCTCCCCCTCTCTCTCTCTCCGTCTCCATCACTCTCCTCCCCTCCAACTGCTCCGGTTCGAAACGGAACTCTGGGATGCGCTCCGGCTTCGTCGAAGTTTCAGATCTACATCCATGGTTGTGTGCCTCGCCACCGGAAGACGAGGTCGAGCAGCCAGATGGATCGAGGATCGCGAGACAGCTCTGAATCTGAGATCTCCGACCATCTTCCTCCCCTGAGCTCAATTGCTATAGGTTTTCGCATCAGATCTATCCACTGTCAATTTCACAGATTTAGTTTTTTATTCCCCAATTTGACAAATTAGGGTTTTTATTCCTTTTGCCATTGAAGAGCCGCCATGGACGGAGGAGGAGCGAACTCGGAGGTCGAGCGAGCAGCCGGAGGCAGAGAGCGCGCGAGCGAGCGAGCGAGCGAGGGAGTGAGGTTGAGTGGCCGGAGCGAGACCGGAGCCGAGGCCAAAGCGAGCGAGCGAGCGCGGATCTAGTGCTCAGATCCGGATCTGGTCGACCTCGCTCCGGAGGCGGTGGCAGAGGCGGAGAGCGAGCGAGGGAGCGAGATCCGGAGCGAGGTCGAGCGAGCGGAGCGAGGTCGAGTGGCTGGAGCGAGGGATCGACGGAGTCCTCGGGCGTTGTGTGCCTGTGTTCATCGACTTTCACAAGGTTGAAGATAAAATTTTGGTTAAATTACAAAAATGACCCCATAAATATGGGAATTACAAAACATATCTATATATTATTAAAAAAAGAAAAAATTTGCCAAACAGACACTTTTTTGGGACAAATTGGTTAAATGTCCACCATTTTGGACAAATTAGCAAAATGTTCGCTATATATACTAATTCAATTAGATCCCAATACATATTAAAACAAACAGATCCCCAATTCTCTCCCGGTCTCTCGACTCTCTCGATATCTCCGGCTACCTCGATCTCTCCGGCCGCTTCCTCAAGCTCGCTCGCCAGTTCTCTCCAGTTCATCTTTCTCGTTTGGCAGCCATCGAACACATTCCGGCAGCCATGGCAGCATCTTTTGCTTCGACGTCGCCGTCAAGACCCGATGGCGGTCGCAACATATAATTATATTTGCACATCGTACCCTTATATTTGCACGACAAAATAAAAAAACTAGACTTGGTTAATATTCGCACAACTTACGTATATATTTGCACAATGTACTCTTATATTTGCACGACAAAATTGACAAGTATAACAATTCATTTTATACCCCGAGTACAAAAAAAAGTAACAACATTTTATAGCAAGTGTTAATGAGCAGCGATGTACATCATGCTCAAACCAGTTGAACCAACCGGGGATTATGTTTCCTAGCTACTAGCATAATTCTTAGAAACAAAACCAAGTTAATTTCCCTAGTGCTGACATCGTTTTTATGCGTATTTTTAGTGCTGACATCGTTTTTATACATATTTTTTAGTGCTGACATCATTTTTATGCGTATGCACAAATTTTCTCATATTATAATTGCACAACATAAACTTAAATTTGCACAACAGATTATTATATTTGTGCATGCGGCGCAAAGTTGCACAACACAATATTTGCACAACAGATTGTTATATGTGAACAACATAAAGTTATATTTGCGCAACAAAAAGTATTGAAATGAAAAAAAGCGAAAAAAATATTACATTTGCACAAAAAATGTTATATTTGCACAACTTACGGTTATATTTGCACATCATATTCTTATATTTGCACGAAAAAATGTAGAAATAATAATAAAAATCCTAGACTTGGGTCATATTTGCACAACGTACTCTTATATTCACACACCGTATTCTTATATTTGCACGACAAAATGTAAAAAAAACAATAAAAAAAACTAGACTAGGGTCATATTTGCACAACTTACTGTTATATTTGCACAACGTACTCTTATATTTACACGACAAAATGTTAAAAAAATAAATAAATAAAACTAGACTTGTGTCATATTTTGCACAACTTACGGTTATATTTGCACAACGTACTCTTATATTTGCACGACAAAATGTAGAAATAATAATAAAAATCCTAGACTTGGGTCATATTTGCACAACGTACTCTTATATCAGCACTGTAACACCCCGTCCCACATCGGATATCATAAGGATGTTGGGAGTGGTTTATAAGTGATTCAAGCCCTACCCATGTTACAAGAGCTCTTCCTTTTCAGGCTCCAAGTGAGGACAACGGACCTGAGAGGGCTAGGTGGCATTGGCTGGCGCCTCGTAAGACCCCGGGTCTTACAGATGGTATCAGAGCCGACTCCGGGCTCGGAGGTGCGCCGACAGTATGATCGGGTACGCTCCTCCCGGTGGGCAATCCCTTGGGCCTGACGGGGTCGTCAGTGCTTTAAGTGGGGGAGATTGTAACACCCCGTCCCACATCGGATATCATAAGGATGTTGGGAGTGGTTTATAAGTGATTCAAGCCCTACCCATGTTACAAGAGCTCTTCCTTTTCAGGCTCCAAGTGAGGACAACGGACCTGAGAGGGCTAGGTGGCATTGGCTGGCGCCTCGTAAGACCCCGGGTCTTACAAGCACAACGTACTCTTATATTTTGATAGCATGCATTTAGGTAGGCATATTAGGATGCATTTATCATGATTTAGATGTATATAATGCATGGTTTAGGCTAGAATTGCATTTATACTTGTTTTGTTGGTAGAGTCGGAATCTACACGCTTTTATGGATTATTTCAGGTATATGTGGATCCGACGAGGAATGAGGAAGCTCATGGATGAAGGAAGAGTGAAGAGGAGGAGGAAAAGTGAAGAGCTCGGGAGCGGAATCGAAGTTAGAGAGCCTAAGTGAATAACAAGTCAGCAGAAGTTGTCGCCAGACATGCTGAACTTGTTTCGCACTTTCTGGAGGCCTCGGTTGTCCGATTGACTATTATGACCATGCGTTGGAAAGATCTTTTCGAGATCTACAACTTTCGTGTTGACATCGAGACCAGATTCGAAACAGAGAAATCGCTGTGAACAGTAAAGCCGCCCCGCGGCCAAGCTAGCCGCCCCGCGGCCCGAAGCTCTGACGAAGGATTTCGCTGATCGCCGGCCGCCCCGCGGCCTGTGGTGGCTGCCCCGCGGCCTATGCAGAAACGCCGAATCTGCCGAATGGACGTTTTATCTCTTTAATTAGGTTTTGAGAATTATTATTTGGCCGACTCTTTTGAGGCTATTTAAGGACTATTAGGGTTATTTTCTTAGACATCTAACTCATCATCTAATTCATTACTTTATTCACTTGGAGACTATCAATTGAGAGAACCCTAGAGAAGAGCCTCCATGGCCATGGAGTGCTAAACTCTTTCGTTTCATCTATGGGTTGAAGCTTTGGTTTGATAAAGTTGTGAGATTTCTATTCTTGTTCTATTCCTATTGATTCGTATTGATTCTTTTGCGAATATTGTTGATTTCTTCTAGTCCGTACAACTAGTTGAGATTATTGCTAGGATTTTGTAGATTCCTCGTAGCGAACCTTAATCCATAGTAGCAATCATGCCTTTTTAGGACTCGTAGGACTAAACTGGTGTGTAGAGAATCAATTATATGTTAAATGCTGACTCGTAGCTTGGTGTTGCATATATCCTGGTTAATCCTTAATCTTAATGCTACTATTAGGTTAAATCTTGACCGTGTTAAGGTTATCTAATTAGTAAGGGTTACTAGGACTCGTAGGACTAGTAATTTACACAAGATCAGGACAGGAACAATAATAGGACGAAAAGAGAACTTGAAGAAGAATCAAGGATCAACTAGTCAAACTAAAGTGGATATTTGTAGATGAAACTAGTCCTTTAATTGTTATCTCCATTATTTGTTTATAGTTTATTTTGTTTTCTTTCTTATTTTCATAACACCAAAACCCCCCTTTCTATTAATTGGTAAATAGACTTAACTTAGGAATAACTTGATTCTCTGTGGGATCGACTCGTGCTTACCACACTACATTAGTTAGTAAGTTCGAATTTATTTTGATACGGTTTAGGCGACTAAAAACCGCTCATCAAATTGGCGCCGTTGCCGGGGAATCAAAGTTTATTTCTTTGTTTTGTGTGTTTATCAATTTTGTATATATCTAATTTGTTGTGAACCTATCTTACGGTTCATAACACCCTTGCTACTAACTTTTTAGATGTTGAGGTTATTGCAGTTTGAAGGTGAAAACTTTCACCAATATCTTACCAGATTGCAGAGATATGTTGACATTCGTGATTCACGGGGTTATCAAGACAGCATCCGAGATATGATTGTTTGCATAATTGACGGGATGACTGCTGAGACACGGACGCTTGCTGAGCACATGAGTAATGGAGGCCTAGCACGATTAGGTTTGTCGGGGATGTGGGATTTTTTTTGTTACATGGGTTACCATGTTGCACAGGAAGAATCTTTCACTTCGATATCTCCACCAATGGAGGACTCTGTCATATATCCGGATGATGAAATCCAAGCCCTTACTCAAGCGATAAAGGAGAATGGTCAAGCGATACAGGAGAATGGTGAGAGGATCAAAAACTTGGGGGAACAATTGAGCCAACTTATTCAAACATCGAGCGAGATAATAGCAGATCGGATGGCCGCCCCTCAAGTTGATAAAGAAAGCAAAACCATTCCACCATCCCTTGAGACATTGAAGGATGCAAGAATGGAAGATCCTGTCGAAGTCATTGTTCTTAATTCATTCCATCCTAGTTGGTTTCATAAGGAGGAGGAATTGTTCGTAGACAACGATAGTTTCTTTGACGATGGAGAAGAGGGTCTAGTGCTTCCTGACATGGAATCTCATGAGTCGACGCATGAGGTTTCATGTGTTGTGTCTCCTACTCCATCTGATGCATTCATTCTCAGCCCCCCCGTTGATGAACCATGTCTAGAGTCACCTGCTGAGGCTCAAGAGGTAATAAAGATATACTTTTGCAATTTGGAAGGTAATAGTGATTATGTTGATCCTTTTAATTGCTATTTTGAGAAACCACTAGTGGAACTGAACTGGTGGTATTATATTCCTCCATCAGAGAGTCATGCTCAACTCTTTGATAAATTGAAAAGGTATTTAAGTGTTATATTATATAGTTTCAATTTATTATTGGGGTATGATGTCCTGTTTAAGATGTGTGCACAGGATTATGATAGGTTGTTGAGGGCCTTGACGATGTCTGATAGGTAAGGAATTAAGATTGAGAATAAGTCATGCCGATGACATAAAACAAAGGCGCTGCTTGGGAGGCAACCCAAGGTAAGTAGTTTTAGATTTCTTTTTCTTAAACTTCATTGAATTAGTTTGGTTTGGGCATTTTTCGTGGGGCACTAACACTGCAGGTTGAAAGCTGAAAAGGGAAAAGGCCGCCCCGCGGCTTGTACGGGCCGCCCCGCGGCCAGGTCTTGTCTCCGGCCGCCCCGCGGCCTAGCATGGCCGCCCCGCGGCCTCTGACGGGACTGACAGTTTCCTCTCCTCACCTCCCCTCCCAGACCTACCAACCCTACAATTAGCATGTCAGCTTTCTCTCTTTCCTTCAGATTTTGATCTTTTGTTGTTTTTAATTTATATTCATTGAGGACAATGAAAGATTTAAGTGTGGGGGAGGGATTGCATTGCATATAGATATATTTTGCATGTCATGTTTATTTATGTTTTCATATTTATTTTTACTCATATATTGCATTTGTTAAAAAAAAAATCCAAAAATATCATGCATTGCATACACTTTAGGTCTTATTTTCCCATCTAGGCTACTTGTCCTCTATATTTATCTTATCATGTGCCCCATGACTTGCTTGAAGTGTTTGAAACTTTGAATTGTTTTATAGACTTTTTGGGAACATGATTGATGAGAAAATTGAGCATGTATAGTCTTTGGAATTTAAGTGGTATTGAAGTTCTAACAAATTGACCTTGTGAGTTGTTTTGGCCTTATTGGGACTACACATATATGTCCTCTAGTTTTTTTGTGTGTGAATACTCTCCTTGATTACTTCCTCTTTAAATTGCGTTTAGATATCTCTATTGAGGCTGCATTTATATGATTTTTGCATGTAACCTTAAAGTGATTGAGGCATGATTTTCTTTTAGCCATAATATACACTATCCACCCGTACAGATTATCCTTTGCTTGAAGCCAATTTGAGCCTTATAAGCCTATTTTGTTAGCTCCACAAAATCTTCCTAGCCAATGATTAGCCTGACCCATCCGGGAATTAGGAGAAGAATTGGTGAATATCATGATGTATTGATGGAGTTGCTTTGAGTTGAGAAATTATGTTGGGTGATTCATTTGTACTTCATAGAGATGGTTTTTATGTGCTTATTACTTGGGACCTAAGGAGGATAAAATTCACTTAGGGGTAAAAGTCAAGAAAATAAAAAGAAAGAAAAGGAAAAAATCATTATCAAAAGAAAAAAAAAATGAATGAGTTTGCGTGGTTATTTAAGAAGTATGCTTGCATTGTATTGTGAAGGAGTGCATGTTATTGGAATGGTATATGAAGTGTTTTGGTGTTGGTGTTTTTCTGGTTGTTTACTAACCCTTTTTCCCGGATTTTTAGCACCACATAACCTAAATAATTTCCATACCCTATGTTCCTACCATGACCCCATTACAACCCATACAAAGACCTCATGATTTTGGTTACATGTGAAATCACTAGCGGTGGAGATTTAGACCACTAGCGCAATTTTGTCGTAGCTAAGTTTTCAAGGATTGAGTTTGAGCGTGAATGTTTAACCCTAAACACATGAGCGAGAGTGAAAACACATTTTCCTGGTGAGGTTGAATGAATATGCTTGCTTTATTCCTTGGATTGCACCTATACATGCTATGATGTTAATTGTCAATCTTTATTTCCCTATTTTGAGCTTTTAAGTGTTTTACCAAAGTTATTACATGGATTGCTTGTCTGTGGGGTGTTGATTTGATTTTGGTTTTAATTGCTTGAGGACAAGCAAAGGCTTAAGTGTGGGGGAATTTGATAGCATGCATTTAGGTAGGCATATTAGGATGCATTTATCATGATTTAGATGTATATAATGCATGGTTTAGGCTAGAATTGCATTTATACTTGTTTTGTTGGTAGAGTCGGAATCTACACGCTTTTATGGATTATTTCAGGTATATGTGGATCCGACGAGGAATGAGGAAGCTCATGGATGAAGGAAGAGTGAAGAGGAGGAGGAAAAGTGAAGAGCTCGGGAGCGGAATCGAAGTTAGAGAGCCTAAGTGAATAACAAGTCAGCAGAAGTTGTCGCCAGACATGCTGAACTTGTTTCGCACTTTCTGGAGGCCTCGGTTGTCCGATTGACTATTATGACCATGCGTTGGAAAGATCTTTTCGAGATCTACAACTTTCGTGTTGACATCGAGACCAGATTCGAAACAGAGAAATCGCTGTGAACAGTAAAGCCGCCCCGCGGCCCGAAGCTCTGACGAAGGATTTCGCTGATCGCCGGCCGCCCCGCGGCCTGTGGTGGCTGCCCCGCGGCCTATGCAGAAACGCCGAATCTGCCGAATGGACGTTTTATCTCTTTAATTAGGTTTTGAGAATTATTATTTGGCCGACTCTTTTGAGGCTATTTAAGGACTATTAGGGTTATTTTCTTAGACATCTAACTCATCATCTAATTCATTACTTTATTCACTTGGAGACTATCAATTGAGAGAACCCTAGAGAAGAGCCTCCATGGCCATGGAGTGCTAAACTCTTTCGTTTCATCTATGGGTTGAAGCTTTGGTTTGATAAAGTTGTGAGATTTCTATTCTTGTTCTATTCCTATTGATTCGTATTGATTCTTTTGCGAATATTGTTGATTTCTTCTAGTCCGTACAACTAGTTGAGATTATTGCTAGGATTTTGTAGATTCCTCGTAGCGAACCTTAATCCATAGTAGCAATCATGCCTTTTTAGGACTCGTAGGACTAAACTGGTGTGTAGAGAATCAATTATATGTTAAATGCTGACTCGTAGCTTGGTGTTGCATATATCCTGGTTAATCCTTAATCTTAATGCTACTATTAGGTTAAATCTTGACCGTGTTAAGGTTATCTAATTAGTAAGGGTTACTAGGACTCGTAGGACTAGTAATTTACACAAGATCAGGACAGGAACAATAATAGGACGAAAAGAGAACTTGAAGAAGAATCAAGGATCAACTAGTCAAACTAAAGTGGATATTTGTAGATGAAACTAGTCCTTTAATTGTTATCTCCATTATTTGTTTATAGTTTATTTTGTTTTCTTTCTTATTTTCATAACACCAAAACCCCCCTTTCTATTAATTGGTAAATAGACTTAACTTAGGAATAACTTGATTCTCTGTGGGATCGACTCGTGCTTACCACACTACATTAGTTAGTAAGTTCGAATTTATTTTGATACGGTTTAGGCGACTAAAAACCGCTCATCATATTTGCATGACAAAATGTAAAAAAAAAAAACTAGACTAGGGTCATATTTGCACAACATACTCTTATATTTGCACGACAAAATGTTAAAATAAATAAATAATAAATAAATAAATAAAACTAGACTTGTGTCATATTTGCACAACTTACGGTTATATTTGCACAACATACTCTTATATTTTCACGATAAAATGTTAAAAAAAAACTAGACTTGGGTCATATTTGCACAACATACGGTTATATTTGCTCACCATTATCTTATTTTTGCTCAACAATAGATTATTTTTGCACAACAATTAAGACTTGAGAAATTGTGTTCAACATGATCTTATTTTTTCTCAATATTATTTTATAGTTGCTCAATAGATTATTGCACATAATGGACTTATTTTTTCTCATCAATATACTATAATTGCACAACATGGGGAATTGATGGAAATTTGCTCAACATGATCTTATTTTTGCTCAACACTAGATTAATTTTGCACAACAATTGAGACTTGTGAAATTGTGCTCAACATGATCTTATTTTTTCTCAATATTATTTTATAGTTGCTCAATAGATTATTGCACAACATGGTCTTATTTTTGCTCATCAATAGACTATAATTGCACAACATGGGGGATTGGTGGAAATTTGCTCAACATGATCTTATTTTTGCTTAACAATAGATTATTTTTGCACAACTATTGAGACTTGTGAATTTATAGTCAACATTATCTTATTTTATCTCAATATAATTTTATACTTTATCAATAAACTGTAAGCGATTCAGAATAAATCGTCGAACACATTGTTCGGAGGAGATCTAGCTCCGGCCCCCACCTCGCTCGCTCGTGCCGCCGCCTCCCTCGACCTCGCTCGGACCGCCGCCTCGCTTGACCTCGCTCGGACGCGCCATTACATATCTGAATCGGATGAGGAGTGACGGCGGAATCCGACTTCAGATCTGGACTCGCTCCCTCGAGCCACTTTAGATCTGGAGGAAGACGATCGGAGGAAGACCAACACACCGCAATCCTCGATCGGAGGAACGATCGCAGTTGAAGAGACAGCGGAGGAACGATCCGGAATCTCGCCGAATGAGGAATCTCGCCGGATCTGTCAAATTCGCACCGGATCTCGTCGAATCTCGCCGGATGAGGAAGAGAGACGCCGCACTGTCTGGCTTCGCCGCCATAGATCGAGACCTCCAATCCGGCACAATCTCATATCTGTCGAAGAAGGAACTGGAATTCGAACGATGACGATTGCTCCCGATTTGGTCTCGAGAAATCTGGAAAGAGAGGAGAGAAGTCGAGAAATCTGGAAAGAGAGGGGAAACGCGTAGGAGGAGCGCATAGGAAGGGTTAATATAGCGATTAATTCACTAATTTCTCCCAAAATGTGGACATTTTACAAATTATGCCCTATTTCGTGGCTATTTTGCAAATTGGCCCTATTCTTTTGTGTGCGTGAAGCTGTCCAACACATCCAACTGTGTCTCTAATACATGTAGGTTGATTTGGGTTTTTATTTTTTCTCAGTTCATTTGTGTTATTGTATTGTTTGTTTGTATTTTTTCTCAGTTGATTTATGTTATTGTATTATTTGTATTGACGGCTTTTCGTCTGTTGATTTGGTCGGCTATCGAGTTTGAAATTTTTACCTAATAAAAAAATTGTAGCTTTGATTCACAAATTATATTTATGTTTCAAATAATTTTTATTATATAGTTGTTATATAAAAAATTCCTGAAATTACATGTTTTATATTTTTGATATAAAATTATATTGTAAAATAATTGATTTTTTGATAAAATTCTATGGATATATTAAAATTTTAGCCTACATGTAAATTAAATGCTTAAATTCTTATTTGGCATCCAATCTTCGTAGCGTTTTGCAAAGTTATTTTTATTAATAGTTGCGAAAAGCTTTTCTACACTTTTCAACTCTTTGATTGCTTATGAAATTTAGGTTCTGTCTTGCACAGCTGCATGTGTTTAATTGTCTATTTGTCTATATCTGTTGTTTCTGTGTTTAATCTTAAAGGGAGTGGTAATTTGTTAAATCAAATTATGGATAAATGTTTGCAACGGTTAAGTACTTTTAAGTTTTGTTTTGTTATGATATTATTTTTGTATTATTATATTGGAAACGGATAAACATTAGTAATTCTAATTCTTTTGTAAACTCTTACTAAAGGGTCTTGAAGATCTTCAATAACACATCAGTTTTTCCTCTCTTTTCTCCATACTTCTTTCTCTTATGATTCTAATCTCTATTCTCTTTCCGATTACTTCGATTTTTTGTAGGAAAATTAGATGCGCAGCGGAATTGTAGAAAACTATTTTCTAACATCTAATTCGGGATCTCATGCATGAATTGATACGAACAATATAGAGGGGAAAAGTCGTACCTTTCTTGTGCGGAACCTTGATTCGAAATCACCTTTGGATAAAAGAGCCTCAAGGACGACTCCATGATCGAAGGATTGCAACTCACACCCTACGGCCGGTTAGGGAGGCTAGCGATTTGTGGTGGGAGAAGTTTTGGAGACACGTACAATCCAATATTTTTGTTAAGACTTATTCTCAATAAGTCTCCTTATATATTGTAGAAACTAGGTCAACTTATTCCTAATAAGTCACCTTTATCTTTTATCTTCTATCCACAAACTATATCAACAATAATAACGTATTATTATTATTAATCAATTATCCAATTCCTAATACTCTTTGTGTGTGACCTTATAGGACCCGAATAAAATAGCAATAGATTAAATCTAATTTAATCTATAAATTATAGTTGGCTTCTAGCAAAGCACTATAATTACCTAAATTATTCAGATTATAAATCTCTATTTTAATCCTATTTTATCATTAGTATTTTACACATCAATTAAAGGACACTAATTCCTTCAATCTCCCACTTGTCCTTAAGTGGATGTGCGTTTTCAATTCCTTTGTCACTTAATGTTCAATTTGACGATATGATAGCATCTCATGTTATCCATATCAATTCAAAATATTTCTCGATCCCGAGCTTGAGCTGTCAAATAAACAAATGATTACTTAATAATCCAATTGAGCATGTCCATGCATTTTACAGTTCTTACTCTTCGAGTGGCTAGAACACTATTCCTACTCAGATATCCAAATATCCAGAATAGGAGGACTTCTCCAATCTTGCGTGACTATAGCTCCCACTTAAATTTTAGCAACCCCAATCACTGCCTTTTACGGATCAGCGGTTGACAGTGTCAAAAGCTACTAGTCATTAAGTGAGAGGGATATCATACTCATGTCTGAGGAACCTACTAATAATATATTAACATTGGATTCTTCAATTTATTTGAAAAATCTTAAGGCAGGTATGTCCAACAAGTATCCACCATACTTGTCTATACAATTGATTAGACATCTCCATGTCCCTATAGCCCGTGAAACTTAGCGCCATCAATCAACTTGTATAATAGTCTATATTAAATCATTTATGTCCCATTTAATGATTCAGACTACGACAAAACATAATTCATAATATCAGTTCACTTAACAGGGTTTCAACCACCACGACGTTCGCAGCGATCCTATTTGATAATCATAAATTATTCGGACATTTTATTCAATTCTAAACCATAATTGAATAATAGTGAAATTTTATTTCAAACAAACATGATGCAAATATATTTCAACAATCTTGATCAATATCTAATGCTTTAAACATATAAATCAAATCCATTCACCAATGGACTTGATTCCCTTAGCTCTAGTGTGACTATCATGCTTGGGCTTGGGAAGAGGTTTAGTCAACGGATCTGCAATGTTGGCATCCGTGTGTATCTTGCATAGTCTATCGTCACCTCTTTGGACATAGTCTCATATGACGTGATACTTCCTGAGCACGTGCCTGGATTTGGAATTGGAGCTTGGTTCTTTGGATTGAGCAATGGCACCATTGTTGTCACAATAAATGTCAATTGCTTCAACTGCTTTGGGAACCACACCAAGCTCGGCTAAAAACTTCCTTGTCCAGACAGCTTCCTTGGCAACATCCACTGCAGCGATGTACTCAGCCTCTGTTGTAGAATCAGCTACTGTGTCTTGCTTTGAGCTCTTCCAGCTCACAGCTACCCCATTGAGAATAAAAACGTATTCAGATTGGGATCGGAAGTCATCTCTATCTGTTTGGAAGCTGGCATAGTGTATCCTTGAACGATCAACTCATCATGTCCTCCGTACACCAAGAAATCATCCTTAGTTCTTCTCAAGTACTTGAGGATGTTCTTGGCTGCAATCCAGTGTGCTTCACCTGGACTCGATTGGTATCTGCTGCACACACTTAAGGCGAATGCAACGTCTGAGCGAGTACATATCATGGCATACATAATGGATCCTATTGCTGATGCATAAGGGATCCGACTCATTCTATCCAGCTTAGCAGGTGTTACTGGACACTGCTTCTTGCTTAGATATAGACCATGTTGCATGGGCAAAAATCCCTTTTTGGAATCTTTCATTTTGAACCTGTCTAGAACCTTATCTATATAAGTTCCCTGACTTAGTCCAATGAGTCTCTTGGATCTATCCCTATAGATCTTGATGCCTAAAATGTACTATGCCTCTCCAAGGTCTTTCATTGAGAAATGCTTCTTGAGCCAGTCTTTTACAGACTCAAGCATTTGAATGTCATTCTCAATGAGTAGTATGTCATCCACATACAAAAACAAGAAATACAACTTTGCTCCCACTAAACTTTTTGTAAACACAAGGTTCTTCTTCACATCTGATGAATTCAAACTGTTTGATCACTTCATCAAATCGAAGGTTCCAACTCCTTGATGCTTGCTTAAGTCCATAAATGGATTTCTTAAGTTTGCATACCTTCCTAGGATTTTGTGGATCCTCAAAACCTTCAGGTTGTGTCATGTACATATCCTCTTCTAAGTATCCATTTAGAAACGCGGTCTTGACATCCATTTGCCAGATCTCATAATCATAATGAGCTGCAATTTCTAGGAGTATCCGGATGGATCTAATCATAACGACTGGTGAGAAAGTTTCATCATAGTCAATACCATGAATCTGTTTAAACCCTTTCGCAACCAATCTTGATTTGAATAGATTTACCTTTCCATTCTTGTCTGTTTTGAGTTTATAAACCCATTTGCACCAAATGGGTACTATCCCATCCGGTGGATCTATCAAGTCCCATACTTGATTCTCAGACATAGAATCCATTTCAGATACCATGGCATCATGCCACTTCTTGGAGTCTGGACTCATCAAAGCTTGCTTATATGTAGTAGGTTCATCGCTTTCTAACAACAGAACGTCTAGACTCGCATTCAATATGAATTCAACAAATCTATTAGGTAGCGATCTTGCCCTTTCTGATCTACACGTGGGTTGAGCAACTGGAGGTTCCACCACGACATTTTGTGGGTTGTTGGGAATGGGGTCTTACACCTCCAATTCTGCCTCCTCCATTGTATGAGTTTGAGTTCCATCTTCTTCTGAAATTAGGTCCTCAAAGCTCACAGCCTCATTCATGGAGTGATCCATGTCTTCTTGTTGCTCGATTTGTTGCTTCTGTTGAACCTCTTTGAGATCAACATTTCTCCCACTTGACTTTTTGGAAACAAACTCCTTTTCCAACAAGACACTATCCCTAGCAACAAACACTTTGTGCTTGGTGGGATTGTAGGAAGTAGTACCCTTTAGTTTCCTTAGGGTACCCTACAAAGAAGCACTTATCCGATTTGGGTGCGAGCTTATCTGCTAGTAAACATTTTACATATGCTTCGCATCCCCAAACTTTGAGAAAAGACAAACTTGGAACTCTTCCAGTCCATAACTCATATGGTGTCTTTTCTACAGCCTTAGATGGAGTCCTGTTTAGTGTGAACATGCATTGCGGTTGTGAGAGCATACCCCCAGAAAGATATTGGAAGATTAGCAAAACTCATCATTGATCGAACCATGTCCAACAGGGTCCTGTTCCTCCTTTCAGATACACCGTTCATTTGGGGTGTTCCGGGTGGAGTTCGTTGTGATAATATCCCACAACTCTTCAAATGATGATCAAATTCTTGACTCAAATATTCACCACCACGATCAGATCGAAGTGCCTTAATTTTCTTGCCAAGTTGGTTTTCAACTTCATTCTGAAATTCTTTCAACTTTTCAAATGATTCAGACTTATGCTTTATTAAGTAGATGTAGCCATATCTACTTAAGTCATCAGTAAAAGTTATGAAGTATCTATACCCACCTCTAGCTTCTGTACTCATAGGTCCACATACATCAGTATGTATTAATGCCAAGAGCTCAGTTGCCCTTTCACTTACCCCAGTAAAAGGTGACCTTGTCATTTTTCCCATTAGACATGACTCACATGTGTCAAATGATTCACAATCAATTGATGTCAAAAGTCCATCTTTATGGAGCTTCTTCATGCGATTTAAGCCTATGTGATACAATCGACAATGCCATAGGTAGGTGTTATCACTTGCGTCTGATTTTTGCCTTTTGGTACTTACGTTATAAATGTCGGATGTTTGATCCAAAATGTAGAGTCCATTACTCAACACAAAATCGGCATAAAAAATGTTATCTTTGAAAATAGACAAGCGTTGATCTTTGCAAGAATAATTGTAGCCTTCTAAATCCAAAACAGAAGCTGCAATAAGGTTTCTAGTAATAGACGGAACAAAATAACAATTATTAAGTTCTAAAACTAAACCAGAAGGTAAAGGTAGACTATAATCTCCAACAACAAGTGCAGCAGCCTTTGCTCTAGTTCCAGTTCGAAGATCTACCTCTCCCTTGTCCAAGCTTCTACGCCTTTTTAGCCCCTGCACATTCGTAATAATGTGACAACCTGCACAACCTGAGTCGAATACCCAGCTAGAAGTATTGGCCGATAGGACTTCTATAACATGCGTAAATGAATTGGAACTCACAGTTCCATTCTTCTTATCCTCCAGATACTTTGGGCAATTTCTCTTCCAGTGACCCTTGGTATGGCAGTAGAAACAATCATGGTCAGCAACTACTTTAGCTTTCTCAGAAGTGTTCTTGGGTTGGGTAACCGGTTTACCCTTCCCTTTTGCATTCTTCTGCTGTCCGGATGCCCCTTTCTTGAACCCTTTTCCCTTTTGGACCATCAAGATCTCCTTCTTGTTGCCCATAGTTAGATTTTACTCAGCGGTCTTAAGCATCCCATGCAACTCTTCAAGCGTTTTTACAACTCCGTTCATATTGAAGTTTAGCTTGAACTGAGTAAATCCATCGTGCAGAGAATGAAGTATGATGTCTGTAGCCAACTTAACTCTTGGCTATAGGGTTGGCCAAGTCTCTCCATGTTTTCAAAATGACCAATCATTTCAAAGACATGAGGACCAACTGGCTTGCCTTTCTCAAGTTTGCAATCAAGTATTGCCTTATGAGTCTCATACCTCTCCATCCTCGCTTGTTCCTGAAACATAACTTTCAAGGTGCGAATGATGGTGCAAGCATCCATCTTTTCGAACCTCTTTTGAAGGCTCGACTCCATAGAAGTCAGCATAAGGCATGTGACAATCACTGACTTATCTCTGATTTGTTTTTCCTGATCCTTCCCAGCTTGAGTAGAGGCATCAGTCAATTTTGGGATTGGGGTGTCAAGTACACTCTCTTTTCCTTCAGACCTGAGAACAATTCTCAGATTTCTTTCCCAATCGAGGAAATTATTTCCGTTCAACTTATTCTTCTCAAGAATTGAACGCAATTTGATGATGGTTGGGTTATCGTTTCTGTTCATGATATCTACAATATAGAACATGCAAAATATGAATCATGTTTGTCATGCAAAAAGCTTAAAATTTAAACATGCTTTAAATGTAAATAAGTTAATGCCATTTTATCCATAAAATAAATTTCCCTTTGAATAAAATGATTCCAAGATCCTATTACAGATAAGACATTAGCGTACTTTGGCACTACCCTAACTCTTATGTGACAAGGTAAGTAACTTTTACTAGTTATAACATTTATAACTCTTGGTTGATAGATCACATCTTATATAAATCTATCCCATGCCTCAAAATCCAAAACTTTGTCTTTTAGTCTTTTGTTGAGTAGAACCAATTCAATGCTATAAATCCCTTATATAGATTTACCTGTAATATCCCAAGGTCAAAGCATGGACATCTTGCTTTGGCAAAACCTATCCATCAAATTCCAAGGGCCTCATAGGTTATGAATTGGAAAGGCATACTCTCAATTTTCTTTTAAGGGAACTAGGTTTGTCATGCAAGTCTAATTATCAAGTGAACAAACAACATAATCAAACATGCAAGCATAAACCAAACACATGCACAAAATAAATTGTGATCCTAGTATGGCCCCTAATGAAAAGAAAACCGAAAGGATAAATCTTAAAGGTTCTTCTTGCTCCTTGGATCCTCATCCTTGATTCTCCTTTTGGATCTCCATCCTAGAATCTCCTTTTGGATCTCCATCCTTGAAACTTGTAGCATCTTCTTTTGTACAATGTATAAATAAATTTACTTTCGAAAAATTAAATTACAAAAATACATAACGATACGCAGATCGTGTACAAAAATACATAACGATACGCAAATCGTATTTATATGCTACTTGGGCCATACTAGTCACCGCATGCAATAATATCAAATATTAAATAAATATTAATCAAAATTAATATACTATCAAAATATTAATCATATTAATATAAATAAAAATAGAATATTAATCATATTTTTAAACTATTTAACTCAAATCAATTAAATTATCTAATAAAATAATTAATTTAATATTCTTGATATTTAATTCAAAATTAGCAATCATATAGATGGAATAAAATTTATGGTAACTTTTACCTTGTATAATTGGATAGAATATTGTATTAGGGATAAGATACCTACCATAACTAATTAAGGTAATTTAAGATTTTACACTAAAACCCTAATAACCTTATCTAACCCAAAGCCGCCGATCCAAATTATTTTATTTTACTTTCAAAACCATAAAGAAAAAATAATAATAATTGGATTCCGTCTTCGTAGAACTATAATCAAGTGATCCAATCACGTGTACATTGATTCTATAGATTTACTTTCGAAACCAGAGGTCCACGTACGTGAACTAATTTCAAGTGAGTAAATCCACACAGTATCCAATAAATAATTTCAAGTGATCCAAAGTGGCGGTTATGTGAACTAATTTCACACAGTATCCAATCAATAAAAATTATAATTTTAATTATACTACGTACAAATTATTCCATCTATCGACTATATTGCTAAATTGAATCAAAACTACCCAGAAAATCAATTGATTATATCAATTTATGCAAGAGGCTCTGATACCACTGTAGGAAAATTAGATGCGCAGCGGAATTGTAGAAAACTATTTTCTAACATCTCATTCGGGATCTCATGCATGAATTGATACGAACAATATAAAGGGGAAAAGTCGTACCTTTCTTGTGCGGAACCTTGATTCGAAATCACCTTTGGAGAAAAGAGCTAGCCTCAAGCGCAACTCCATGATCGAAGGATTGCAACTCACACCCTATGGCCGGTTAGGGAGGCTAGCGATTTGTGGTGGGAGAAGTTTTAGAGACACGTACAATCTAATATTTTTGTTAAGACTTATTCTCAATAAGTCTCCTTATATATTGTAGAAACTAGGTCAACTTATTCCTAATAAGTCACCTTTATCTTTTATCTTTTATCCACAAACTATATCAACAATAATAACGTATTATTATTATTAATCAATTATCCAATTCCTAATACTCTTTGTCGTGACCTTATAGGACCCGAATAAAATAGCAATAGATTAAATCTAATTTAATCTATAAATTATAGGTGACTTCTAGTAAAGCACTATAATTATCTAAATTATTCATATTATAAATCTCCATTTTAATCCTATTTTATCATTAGTATTTTACATATCAATTAAAGGACACCAATTCCTTCAATTTTTTTTTTCTAATCTTATTTCAGGATAATGGGTTGACACATAAAGAACTTGTGGGGAGTACAAAGATCCTCGATTCAAATCCGGATTGCAGCTCTTTATTTCCCAAATTAAAGGAAAATGGGTTGACATGGTGGGGTGATTGTGGGTTAATTGGGCAAGTTTCGAACATGGTCTTTTAGTTTATTTGGGCTAATAGGTGTGTTGGGCCGCCCATAAGCTAAGGCCCAACTGGCCCTTCTCCGTCCAACCCTACCGGCGTCGTATTTCCTCCAAGTGAGAGCGACGCTAGCTAGGTTTCCGATGTCCGGTGGTCATCTCCGGTGATCTCTTGATGGTTCCAGATGCTGTTCTTCATAGGCTCTGCAACAAATAGGAAGACCTTCTTCCTCTTCCTCCTTTATCTATTTCATTAGCGGAATACTTGCCTCTTTTGTTTGTTTTGAGTTGTAAAACTTTTGTATGTCATGCGTTATCTCTTGAACCGAACCTTGCAAACAAACGACTGTATTCTCTTACTTTGATTGGCGTGTTTGCTTCCATTTTCGCTCGCTACGTGTCGATCTAGATTCTAGACACTTCAGTTATCACTTTAATTAATTAGCAAGGATTAAACTAATTAAAATCTAAACACCACTAAACAATGAGAAAGATTTACGTCAAAAAAAAAAAACAATGAGAAAGATGGAACATAATTTCTGATGTTTACACCGTGAAGATAGTTTCCATTTGCTTAACATATGCTTCATTAATTGATAGATAAGATGATCGTGGAGTATCTTATTATAGTAATATTTTTAAAGATTGCTGCGGATCACGTTTGATATATTGGAGAAGCTGATCGAAGATCCCAATTAGCCGCTTCATTATGCTTAGACATCACAATATCGACCTAGGGGCGTTCACGAAGAACAACAACCCCGAAAATCATATCAATCCCTCAAGTTCCGAGTGTAACAGGATTAACCATCCCTCATCCGAATATATAGAATCTTCCCTACTCCACTAATTTTGTTTACATTTATTTAATCTTAAAAAAATTACCAAAATCTATATCTATATCTATATAAACTCTTAATTTAGAAGAGTTTATAATGATGTGTCAAGCTTAGAGGAATTTTAGGAGTTTTGACCAATCATTTTTTTTGCCATTTTTTTATTTTCATTAATTCTAATTTTTTTCTTCTTTTTCCTTTAATTCTCTTTTTGATTTAATTTTACTAACTATCTATATAAACTCTTAATTTAGAAGATTTTATAATGATGTGTCAAGCTTAGGAGAATTTTAGGGGTCTTGACCAATCATTTTTTTTGCAATTTTTTTTTATTTTCTTTAATTCTAATTTTTTTCTTCTTTTTCCTTTAATTCTCTTTTTGATTTAATTTTACTAACTATCTATATAAACTCTTAATTTAGAAGAGTTTATAATGATGTGTCAAGCTTAGGGGAATTTTAGGGGTCTTGACCAATCATTTTTTTTGCAATTTTTTTTTATTTTCTTTAATTCTAATTTTTTTCTTCTTTTTCCTTTAATTCTCTTTTTGATTTAATTTTACTAACTATTGGGCTTAATTTAAAACATTGATCTTAGCCTAAATTATAATTTTAGTAGTTTTTTTTAAAAAAAACAATGGGATTAATTCAAAACATAAAATTAATAATAAGAGAACATAAAATTAATATTAGTAATCTATATATATATAGGGGTGCGCTCCGGTGAAAACCAAAATTGCGGTAAAAACCCGTGAGGACCGACTTTTTTAGCCCGATTCACTTGCTTTATAGCCCGGTTATGACTAGAACTGATCTATAAAGTCACAAATTTTAGCTCGGTTCTGAATAAAACCGAGCTATAAAGTCACTATGTAATTTTAAAATATGAGTTTTTTGGCACGATTTTTAGGATTGACCGAACTATAAAGTCATGTGTTGTTTTAAAATTGGAGTTTTTAGCACGGTTTTTAGGTTGAACCGAGTTGTAAAGTTACCGTGTGATTGAGGTTTTTTAGCATAGGTTTCAAATAAACCAAGTTATAAAGTAGTCCTCGCGGTTTTTACCACAATTTGAGGTATATATATATACTACTTTAATCGTTTTCTTAACCCATGAGTTTAATTCAAAATATTTAATTATCTGAACTTTTACAATTATGTTATTATATTAATTTAATATTTTACTTATAAAAAATCGCGCCATGGCGCGGGGATCATACTAGTTATATTTATATTCCTAACATCTATTTTTATATATTGCTAATTCTTTTTTTGAAAAATCATGTTTTAAATTTTTTTATAATTGTATGTTGTAAAATATTACTTTTCTAATTTTTAAAATTTGCAAAATATGATTTTTCAAAATAAAATTTTATAAGTATATAAAATTAGATATTAGGAATATTAATATACTTTTAATATTTTTTTAAGATTAAATAAATGTTAATTATTTCTGTGATATAAGGAGGGAAGTAAGAAAAGCGTTGTAGGAGATCGATCTTGGCTGGAATACATATAGTACTAGTTTTATTACAGTACTAGTTTTATTACTCGCCCATTGTGCGATTTTTTAATAAATTTTATTATATAAAACAACTTTGAATTAATATAAATTAGTCCTCCATATAAAGTAAATATATAATTTTCAATTGTGTTATGTTTTTAGAATTTAAGCATGTAAAAAAAGAGTGCCTCAAATTCCATTGTAAAACAGACATTTTAAGTTCTGGTTTTGAAGTACTGCAGAAGCATAGTAATGGGCAATTTTCAAATAAACAAACAATATAGAATCCAGGTCTTAAAATTTTGCGTTGATTCCTAAATGCAACACACTTTAACAAGTTTAAGTGTCTCTGCAAATTTGGTTCATCATTTACTGTGGGAATACAAAGAAAAAAAGAAACTGACCTGATCAGCTTAAACCTGCTGAAAGTACCCCAGATGTTTCTGAATTAACAACAGCATCATAGGTATTTGTTTATATTGAATATACTTTTATGAGAAAAACAACTTATTGTCAACTAGTAAGGGACTACATTTTGGTATATTATGATTATTTGTTGTAAATTTAGATGCTAAAATACGAAATAAAAGGAGAATATTGAGTGCCCTTTTAGCTAGCAGCTGATAGCATGCAATGTCTTGTTCCATATATATAGAACTGAAATGCTAAAAAAAATACATAACTGAAATGATTAAAAAAAAACAAACTGAAATGCTAAAATGAAAAGAAAAGTAGTTATAGAAATATTTTTTTTGAAAATTAGTAATTTGCTAAAAAAATTTCAGAATGGAGTGAGTATTCCTAATCATTTACTGAAAGTATACTATTGCTGATGTATGTCTATAGTAAGTAGTAACTTGAGTTTGTTAATTTGCAGCTACTTCTCATGGTGGGCACAAAGCTGCAACATGTTATAGCAATCTTGACTATGGAGAGCACTGGAATATCCAGGTTCTCCACATGAACAACGCTGAAGCCACGAGATGATCTATTCTGCCTCGGGAAACCAGAATTGTTGTTGTCTTTGATCCACTTCATCCTTTTCCAGGTCTGTTTTTGACGCTCAAATTTGGATGTGTTTGATCTTTTGGTGACCTATTTCCTATGCTGTCTTGTTCCATAATGCTTTCGAGTTAGCATCGTTTCTTTGGTTCTGGGTACATTTCATCATCCGAATTCTAGACTCGCTTTCGCATAATTTATTGATGGATGTGTTTAGAGTATTTCGCTCTTGTGTTTACAGTGGCAGTTTGGGTACCATTCATGCTTCATGAGAGACCACTTTTTCGTCTATTGGCGGTTGAAAATCAGGTATGCCTTGAACTTTGTTGCTTTTGATGAATGTTTGGAGTTTATATCTGGAGATTTAGGAATTTGACCTTGTGTTGTCCACTTTTGCCGGTTCTAATAATATGGATAAATCTTTGAAATTTTTTTACATAACCCTTCACAGTTAAATTTAATTTATTTAAAGTTTCGTAAAGCTCGTTTTATTATTACTTAATTTTTAGCCTAAATCTCGCACACCTCTATATTACAGACTGACTTCGCCACTGGGTATATAATATATTTTCTACTAGTAAATTGATTTTAGGATGAAACTTTACCGGTCATATGTGCTCGATTTGGGCTGGCGCATAATGCATTTGAACATATAATACAATACGAAGACAGTTGCCCAAATAGTACGTGTTGGTATATTGGAGAAGCTGAAGATCCCAAATAGCCGTTTGAATATGCTTAGCCATCACAATATCAATCAGAACATTCAAATTTGCCTCATTTTTTGGAAAAAATAAGGTCGGAATTAAAAGGTGGATCACAATTTCAGTCCAAATCGAACACCTTGTATGTATAATTAATGTGCTAAAGCACCAACTAAGCTAAGACCTTTTGAAACTTTGCTTTTAATACTAATCAGGACTGCCATCAATACTTTTTTTTTTTTAAAAAAAAAAAAGAAAAATCTTAAATAAAACAATAATACCAAATTAAAAAGTAGAAGCTATATACACAAACTAAGATTTAGATGGATTCAAATTAACAAAATATATATATATATATATATATGAAGACTGAAGTGGATAAATAAAATGAAACACAAGATTAATTAAATTAAAATACAAATAGCTGACAACACAAGATTATTCAAGGGAGGTGTTTTTCATGATATTGGTGGCTAGCTAGTTGAGTTCATCTTATTTGAATTTGCCTTATTCCACAAAGCCTAATGTGCACCATAAATGAGTTGCATAATATGGGCAGTGTTGGCAAGAATAAAACCAAACCTCTGGATCATTGTCCTTGTAGCAGATATCGCACCAGTAGTCTTCCTCCTCATCACCATCATGGGAAAGCATGAGCTTCATGAGATGATCATGTCCACCATGTTCATGCTTAAGTTCCTTTGGCCAAAAAGGACAAAATGAATCGTAGTAAGTTTCACAAATATTGCAGCCATACATGCTGTCAAGGCCTCCCGCCAACAAGCCACATCCCTTGCAGTTGAGAAGACCAGATTGAAACCGCAGGGAAATCATATGATCGTGGAAGTCGGGGTTGAGAATAATGGTTGGAATCAGACGGCTTTTCAGATGTGTTTGGAACTTACAGGACTCACATCCATATGAGAACACTTGTCCTGCTTCTGTACAAGACTTGCATGCATGCTTCTTTGGAGATCTATCAATGTGGTTCTCAAAGATCGAACATAAGGCATAGAATGAAGAGGAGGGAGGGGTGAAGTGAGGCATCTCAGCGCAGGACTTGTGCAAAGCGAGGAAGCAAAAGTAGCAACTGTAGGCTGCCTCCCCTACAACTAGTGGCTCTTCACAAACCCCGCAACAACTACAACTGCTGCTAATGCTATCTTCAGTAAGGGTCTCCCAGTATTTGAAGACACAGGCACCTCCAACACAAAAGTATTTGCTCCTTTCACTTGAGGCGGAGGCGGCTGCTATCTTCTTTTCCATTAGATACCTCCGCAATTGACGAAGCTCCACCGTTTGCAGGATGTCCTTGTTCAACTCTTGTTCGGCTGCGGTGAGGAGAAACTTGATAGCACTGGCAAGACTAGGGGTAATGTGCCCCATCCATGAACTCCAATAGTAGCGAATGTTGAGATCGGAGTAGGGATCCACCACCAACCTTCTAACACGAGGAGGGTCACGGAAACGAGGAAGGTTGGAGAATAGTTGGAGAAGGAGAAGATCAAAAGCTTGAGCATTATAATCCTCCTTAGCCTTCTCAATCTCCTTCCAATCGCGAGCCTCGTACCACTTTCCTCTAGAGCCCTCATGTAGGAAATGCTGCTTCCATTGATACTCGTTCCCGAACCGGCACTCCACCAATATGAGTGGACTCCTGCTGCTATAATAATATGGCCTATATGAATCAGTCAGCTCCAGCAGTCGTTGGAGCTCATATGTGGAGAAAATACGGGGGGACTTGATGACCACACACTTGAATCCCGTGAAGGAGCTTTTCAGCTGTTGCCTTGCCACAATGCAGAGATGATCAATGGCATGAGAGTTGAGGCGCTCAGCCTCTTCCCTTGATGGCAAGGCGTCTTCATTGTAGCCTGCTTCTTCCGACATGAAATCCAGAAAGTCATCCATCATCAGGACGGGACATCTCGCCCATCTTCCAATAAGACCAGCAACGCCTTCCGTGTGCGTAAATGGAAGCCCCATCACCACTATGATCGCTGGGACTTGAAGGGAATCAAATGGGAACTCCGTCTCTTTATCGTCGACTTGGCTCCTCATTCTCGATCTCGATCTCGATCAAATAGTGTTTAAAAGGGGGTGTGATTTGGAGGCTAGCGGTAGTGATGAGTAGTTACATCCTGCAATGTACGTGGTGAACATCCTGCAATATATGGTGAACATATATGTATATAATGGTTTTCAACCCCAAATTGAATCTGCTTTCCTTCCAATGTCTACCTTCTTCTTCTTCTTCTTCTTCTTCTTCTTTCTTCTTTTTCTTTTTCTTTTTTCTTTTGTGTTTGTGAAGTTGTCGGCTTTAAAGGCACCTATAGAATATGTTACACAAAATTATTAATAATGCTCTAAATTTACAATTAAAGAAAATCACAAATTATATTTGTGTTTGAAATCATTGTTATTATATGTTTGGCAAAAATGCATAAAACCACCCACTATTCATTGTTGTTTGCAAATAACCACCCCTTATTCAAAAATTGTCAAATAACCACCTATTAAATATAGGTTGTTTGCAACTAACCACCCATGCCCCTTTTCTTGTTAAACCACATTTAATTTAATATGAAAAGGCAATTATACCCCTATTCTTTAATGTTTCATTTTTAGTAAAAAGACAATTATACTTCTATTTGTTGCTTGATTTTTCAGGTATTACAATTAGACCTGTCAAAACACAACCCGACCCGGTGACCCGACCCGACCGACCCAAAAAATTTCCGACCCGAACCCGGAAATTTTGACCCGAAATATTTTTTCGACCCGAACCCGAAAAACCTGAAATTTTCCGGGTAATCTAGGTTTCGACCCGGTGACCCGATTGACCCGGTAATTTTGACCCGGTTGATTTATAATTATATATAATTAATTTTTTATATATATAATTAAAACTTATCACAAAATTACCAAATCATGATTTTTTTTATTTAAAAAGGAAAAAATTGACAAACCCGAAATCGACCCGAAACCCGGTCAAACCCGATCAAACCCGAGTTCGAGTCAACCCGAAAAACCCGAAACCCGTTTTACCCAAGACTCGTTTTACCCGAAACCCGAAGTGACCCGACCCGAACCCGACCCGAATGACCCGTTTGACAGGTCTAATTACAATTAGACCTATCAAATGGGTCATTCGGGTCGGGTCAATTCGGGTCCCGAGTAAAACGGGTTCCGGGTACATCCAGATTGTCTCGAACCCCGGGTTTGACCGAGTTTCGGGTCATTTTGGGTTGATTATGGGTTTGTCATTAAATAAATTTTTCATAAATTTTTAAGCTGGGTTTCGGGACATTTGATTTACCCGATTACTCGGAAATCATTTTTAATAAATTAAAAAATGAAAGATCAAATGTTTTTAAATAAAAAAATTTCCGACCCAAAATTAATCATATATTATTAAAAAAATTTAAAAATAAAAAAATTGATATTTTATATATTATTACATTTTATTAAAAATTACGTGAAATAATAAAAATCAAATGTTTTTAATAAGATGTAATAATATATAAAATATCAATTTTTAAAAAAATTGTTTAAAATTTTGATATTTATATATTATTACATTTAATTAAAAATTATGCGAAATAATAAAAATAAAATATTTTAGATCAGATATAGTATATAATTACAAGCACTATGATTTATGAACAACGTCTTTAATTGTAGAATTATAAAATTATCCAAAATTATCAAATCATGATTTTGTTAATTTAAAAAAGAAAAAATTGACAAACCCAAAATCGACCCAAAATAACCCGAAACTCGGTCAAACCCGGGTTCGAGACAACATGAGATCAGTCATCTCAAACTTACTCATCATAGCACACTTGAATTCCATGAGCATCTCTGTTGCAGGACTGAAATAGATTATATCATCCACATACAAGCACACCACAATGAACTTGTCTTTGCTTTCCTTCTTCACATACATTGTTGGCTCATTTTCACTTCTTGAAAACCCATTTTCTAAGAAAAATGAATCAATCTTGATGTACCAAGCTCTTGGAGCTTGCTTCAACCCATAGAGAGCCTTGTACATCTTGAACACTTTGTGCTCTTCTCCTTCTTTCACAAAACCCTGAGGTTGATCTACATATACTTCCTCCCAGAGGCGGAACTACTTGGGGGCCAGGGATGACCCTGGCCCCCACAAGCTTTTTTTTTTGTAATATATGGGTAAATATATATGTAGTACTATTTATTAAGGGTGAGCACGGGACGGGACGGGACGGGATTGAGCCGGGACGGGACTCGTCCCGCGAAATTTTTACGGGACGGGATCGGGACGGGATTGACACTTTTTTTCCGGGACGGGATGGTGTCTGGATGGGACGGGATCGGGACGGGACGGGCTTTGTCCCGCAAATAAAAATAATAAAATATTATATAAATTTGCAAAATGAAAAATACTTTCATAATTCATTAATTTGTATAATATGTTGAATACGGTATTCTTCTCAACTATATTTTCAATATTATTATTATTATTATTATTATTATTATTATTATTATTATTATACTATTATTAATTCATACAATGATTGTATAATTAATTATAATGTTTAACATATTTGCCTACATTATCTTACTAGATCAGGACGGAAAGGGATTGAGACGAGATTCGCCAGATATTGTCTCATTATCGATTGATAGTTGGGAAAAATACCGTATTTAGCTATTTGCCTCTTGTAGCTCTAAATGGGTATAATAATAATAATAATAATAATAATAATAATAATAATAATAATAATAATTATTATTATTATTATTATTATTATTATTATTATTATTATTATTATTATTATTATTACTTATTTTTATTGTTATTATTATAAAATAAGTATACTTTACAAGAATAATAATAATAAATAATTATACTTTACAAGAAATAATAATATTATTATTACTTATTTTTATTGTTATTATTATAAAATAATTATACTTTACAAGAAAAAAAATATAATATGATATTATAATAATAATAATTTTATTATAAAGTAATATTATTATTAAATTATATTATAATATTATACAATAATAATATTATTATTATAATCAATTATTATTATAAATTGAAAATTATTATTATAATTATAAATAATATTTGCTCAAATAATAATAATCTTATTATTATAAACAAATATTATTATTATTATAAATGGAAGATTATGATTATAATTATAATTATAATATTTGCTCAAAATAATAATACTAATAATATATTATTATTATTCTATAATATTATAATAATATTATTATAAAAATTATAAAAATTATTATTATTATTATTATTATATGCGGGACGGGACGGGATTTGCGGGATCCCACCGGGATCGTCCCACGTTTCGTCCCGCATAATTTTTGCGGGACGGGATTCACTATTTTGTCCTAAATCCCACCGGGATCGGGACGGGATCGGGACGGGACCGGGACGGGATCGGGATTTGCGGGATTTGTGCCCACCCCTACTATTTATATAGGTAATTATATATGATATTAATAATGAAAGAGTAAAATAATAAATAATTTAATTGTTAAAGGATAACCACTTTAATTTAGAGATTAGAGATTCAAGTCTTTATACTTCTAGTTTGGACAAATTTTTGTATCAATGATTTTTTTTAAATTAAACATTTAAACTAATATTTTATAGTTTTTTCAATGCTTTTTTATTATAAACAAAAATCATTTTTCAAGAAATTTTTAGTATACATTCAATTTTTGTTTTTACCATTTTTTTAAATAAATTAAACATTTAAACTATAATTTTATTTTTTTTTTTTCAAAAATTTTGAAACACTTTTATTTATGATAAAAAAAAGTCAATATTTTTTTTAGTATGTTCCCTTTTTTTTATTTTTCATAAAGAAATTGCATATTTACACAATAAATTTATTGCCTTTTTAATATTTTTAAAAATTTTGTGCTTGATAAACAAAAAAATATAATGTAAAATTTCGGCCCCCTCATCACCGGGAGTCAAGTTCCGCCACTGCTTCCTCCAGTAGCTTTCCATTCAGAAAAGTTGATTTCACATCAAGCTGATAGACTGGCAACCTCCACTGTGCAGCAAGTGCTAGCACAACTCTCACAGTCTCAAGCCTTGCAACTGGTGAAAATGTTTCTTCATAGTCAATTCCTTCCTTCTGAGCATAACCCTTTGTCACAAGCCTTGCCTTGTACTTCTGAACCACCCCATCTGTGTTGTACTTGGTCCTGAAGACCCACTTCAACCCAATTGATTTCTTTCCCTGAGGCAGTTCCACCGGTTCCCATGTTTCATTCTTCACAATGCATCTCATCTCCTCCTTCATAGCAGATTGTCATTTCTCATTATCTTTTTCTTCATCAAAGCTCTCAAGATCACTTGCAATCAAAGCAAAACCACACCTCACACTCCTATCATACACATCAGTAAGTGATCTAAACTTCCTGGGAGGTGATTCACCCGAAGAGCCTGAGGATGGAGACCCTGCACTGCTTGATGAACTCCTCGGAGTTAAAGGAGTTGAAGAAGAATTTGAGTTCAACTCATTGATATCAGCCTCATCATCTGCATCCATTTCTTCAGAAGAACTCTTTACTATGATAATTTCCTTTGTCACAACACCACACTTCTCCTTCGTCCAATCCCACTCCTTTTCCTCATCAAACACAACATTCCTACTTATGATTGTCCTCCCTCTCACTGGATCAAACAACTTGTATGCTTTAGATTGACTAGCATACCCAATGAAAATACACTTCTCTGCCTTGTCATCCAGTTTTGATCTCAAGTTGATCATTGCATAGGCAATACAACCAAAAACTCTCAAGTGCTGCACTGAGGGTTTCTTTTCTCTCCACACCTCAAAAGGTGTCTTGTCTAGCACAGCTCGAGTGGGAGATCTATTCAACACATACACTGCAGTGGTTACTGCTTCACACCAGAACTTCTTTGGAACATTTCTTGCTTTTAGCATGCTCCTGGCCATCTCCACCACTATTCTATTTTTCCTCTCAGCAACTCCATTTTTCTCTGGAGTGTAGGGAGATGTAAGCTCTCTTCTGATCCCATGCTCTTCACAAAATGAGACAAATTCATTTGAAATGAACTCTCCTCCCCTATCTGTTCTTAGAGCTTTTATCACTTTGCCTGACTGCTTCTCAACTAGTGTCTTGAACTTGATAAACTCTCCAAATGCTTTTGATTTATATCTCAAAAAGAATACCCAACTCATCCTACTGAAATCATCAGTGATGAGAAGAAAATATTTGCTTCCACCCATGGATTCTGTCTGCATATATAGGTCCACACAAATCTGCATGGAGCAACTCCAAGCAGTCACCAGCTCTCCAGGCTTCTCTATTTGTGAATGACCCTTTGCTTTGCTTTCCATACACACATCCTTCACACAAATCAAGTTCTCCTATCTTAGGCAAACCTTGCACCATTGTCCCAGTGCTCAACATCTTCAAACTTTGCAAATTCAGATGTCCATACCTGAGATGCCATAACCTGGTTGCATCCTCCTCCTTTGCAGTCATTGCTTTGCTTGTATTAATAGACAAATCACAAGGGAGCATCCTGTTCTTTGTCATAGGAACCATAGTCACAAGATGACCAGTCCTCTTCTCTCTAATCTTGCACTGATCGATCTTCATCAAAGAGTAAGGAATAGCCACTCCCTTGTAGTTGTCCTACACTCAACAGATTATGGGCCAACTCTGGAACATATTGCACATCAATCACAAGCTTTACTCCACCTTGTGCACTTTTGATAGTCACAACACCTCTTCCTTCACACTGTAGTACCTTGTTGTCACCTAACCCGACTCTTCCCTCCTTGGATTCATCAAGTTCAGTGAACATACTTCTCACACTTGTCATGTGATTTGAACACCCACTATCAAGATACCAAGTATCATTATGCTTTGTTTGGCAACTAGTTTTTTAAGGGATAGGAAGGGGTGGGAATCTGAGAAAGAGAAAGGAAGGGAAGAGAAGGGGAATGATTTCACTTTCCCATCAAATTCCACCCTTTTGATGGAGTGTGAAATCCCATCCAATTGAGCGGTTATTGAGCAGTTATTTTAATTTGAGATTTCTTCCCTTCCCCTTAATTATCCAGCCAAACACCAAGTTTATTTTCCAATCACTTCCCTTCCTAAAAATCACCTCAAATCCCACCATCCAAACGGGGTGTTAGTGTTCTCAGACGCCAGTGTAAAAGCCATGAACAGTCTATCTCCTCTTTCACTGCTCTCAGAGTAGTTGACATTCTTCTGTTCCTGCTCTTGCTTTTCCCAACAAAAAGCTTCCTTGTGTCCATACTTCTTACAATAATAACACTAAATATTGCTTCTGTTTGATCTGTTTTCATTTCTCTGACCTTTACCTGATTCTCTCCAGTGATCCTTGTCTTGATCACCCCCATTTCCTCTTCCTAAGCCACCTTGTGAGCCTCTACCAAAACCTCTACCACCACGACCTCTGGAGCCACCTCTTCCTCTGTGACCTCCTCTATAGCCACCTCTGCCCGATGGATTATCTTGCTTGGTCTTGAAAGGTTCCTCTTTCACTTGAAAAACCTTCTCTTCCTTCTGCTCACTGTTTCTGCTCATTCTCTCTTCATGTGCTTGAAGAGAACTTGTGAGTTCTTCAAACTTGTACACAGACAAGTCTTTTGACTCCTCTATTGCTGCTACCACATGATCAAACTTCTTTGGAAGGCTTCTCAGCACCTTGCTCACCACTGTCTCAGTGCTTAGCTTCTCACCATATGCTCTCATATGGTTGACAATCCCTAAAACCCTTGTCAAATACACCTGCACAGACTCCTTGTCTTGCATTGTAAAGGTTTCAAAATCCCTTCTCAGTGATTGCAGCTTAACTGTGATCACTTTCTTATCCCCCAAATACTCTTGCTTCAGCACTTCCCAAGCTTCATGTGATGTTGTTGCAGCAGCAATCCTTGGAAAGATCTCACCTTCCAAGGCATTTTGTATCATAAACACAGCTTTTGAGTCTTTCTTTCTCTTCTCTCTAGCTCATTTGTTGATTCGGTTCTCCCACAACTGTATCCTCTGACCCTTGATCAACAAAATTCCACACTTCCTGAGACTTGAAGAGAGTTGTCATCTTCAAGCTCCAGAAGTGGTAATTGACCCCCTTGAACATTGGCAACTGAGGATTCCCACTGCCATTTCCTGAGTTCTGCATTTTGACTAGAACTTCACTCAAATGTGTTTCCCGTGTGTATAACTCTCACAATCACTCAAACCCAGAACTGAAACCCGATCACAAACCTTAGTTTGCTCTGATACCAATTGTTGCAACTCGAATTGGGGATCAATGGACTGCTGATGCACACTCAAAGACACCAGACAGACACACTCGAGAGAGAGAGAGAGAGAGAGAGAGAGAGAGAGAGAGAGAGAGAGAGAGAGAGAGAGAGAGAGAGAGCTAAAACTATTTCTCCATTAACCACAACCAACTGCCTTACAAAATCTACTAAAAACATTGTCACTAATGCTAAGAAACTACTCGGGTAACTGCACCCCACTAAGCCACTAACTTGGCTAAGAAAACGTGCTTAAAACACAAACCACAATTGCCATTAACTCGACTTCGAGTACAGCTCTGTTTGCTAACTCGATATCGACTACAGTAACAGAAAACAGAATTTTAAACTTTGTTCTAGAGTTCATAGGTACAATGTGAAGTACATTCAACAAAAAAAATTCGTCAAACTACATGTTATATATATATATATATTTTAAATATATTGTAAAATAATTGCTTTTTCATTTATATAGAAATGTAGAATATAATTTTCTTTCATCATTTTTTTTATTGTAACTTTATAATATCAATAATTCAACTTAACACGTAATAGGTTGCCTTTTTTTTAGAGTCGCTTGCCTTTTTTGTAGGGAATTTAAAAAAAAATTAATTAGTTTAGCATTTTTTAATTAGATTATTAGGATCGCTTATTTTTTTTGTAGGGAATCTTTCCCAATTTAGAGTCTTATTCTATACCCTAATAGAAAAACCGTTTTTAAAAATAGTTTAAATCTATTTATATACTTTATATACAAGATGCCAGACTCTAGTTAATAGTTATCTTCAAATCTATATCTATATTATCTATATCTATATCTATATTCTATATTATACTTTAAATGAGAAGCAATTTTGCCACGTGTCCTCTCCATGTTCAAAGTTATTTTTGGAAATATTATTTACATAGTATAATTTATTATATGGAAACTATATTTTCTAATTTTTTTTTTTGTGGAAAATTTTCTAAGATTAATTACCCAATATTATTTGATGTTACATTTTTAACCAATGAGATTAATTCAAAGTTTTTGTCTTTCACTATTTATTATTTATTTTTCTCTTCAACCCAATTGTATTTTTTCGATTATTTTTAACACATTTACTAATCAATGAGTTTAATTCAAAATATTGAATTAAATTTAATGTCTATGATTAATCTATATCTAAAAATTATTTATAAAAAAACTGCGTCATGCCACGAGGATCGTACTAGTCTTATTTAAAGAGAAAACTAATTAATCACATTAACATCCTCTTTGCTTACCATAAAAGAAAGAAATCATATTCTCATAAATTTTAAGAGTATAAATAAATTAAAAGATGAGTTACTCCAATTACTTTTCTTTTTTTTGATGACGAGGAACTCACCTTTGGTAGCAAACTCCGGGCACGGGACCCAGCTGACAAGAGCCACGCACCAAGTAAACCGGCTTGCGCCGACCGGCTCGACCCACTGGTAAAGACATACAACAATTTTGTTTGCTTACAAAAAGGGAAAGAAATTAGATTCTCATATCTCTCACTTACATGTATTAGTTCAGCTGCTTGCCTTAATTTTTGTAAAACCCTCTTTGTCTGGTGGCTTGCGGGGGCTGTTCGACATTTGGCTGTTATGCTGAACCCCATAAATTATACATATGTGCACTCACTTTGCTGTATCTCATTACATTTTGCTTCTGCGCTCACATTTGTTTGGGTTAGCATAATTAGAAAACCTCCCCGTTGGCAAGTAAGTGCCATTATTCAATCACTTTGCTTCTTATGGCTCATACTGATTTTTTGGGGGATTTTTAGCCAATGGCCTAGTCACATTCTTCCTTACAAAAATAAAATATTCATAGAACTTACCCATATGTACAAAAGAACGTATATTCTTCACTTGTTCATCGAAATTAAAAATTGTATTGCAAATAAGGTGATTGCTAAATTCCCTTGGTTGGGACCGCCTCGTCCTTATTCAAACCGTGTTGTTGGTGAACATCCTTGGTGTAGGTATTGTATGGGTATGTGTCTAGACACTTTTATTGCATTTGATGTGCATATATCTTACTATGTTTGCTTAAAAAAAGGGCTCGCTAAAAGTAACTTCATACTAATTCATAAAAAATTCTTCGATTTAAGGACTCAGAAATCTCGTCCTTTTATCATCAAAGGTTTTTTATGAAGATTTGTTTCTGGAATTGTCGAGGGATAGGAAAACGTACGTTCTGGACGGAAATTGACTCAATGTGTAAAAACGAACTCATTCAAATCATAGCGCTCGCAGAAACCAAATCGGAAAATATTCCCGATGACAAGCTGTGGAGAAATATCGGATTTGATGAAGGGGTTTGGTCGTCGTCTATTGGGAGATCCGGTGGTATTGGGGTCCTATGGAAATCTCACCAGCTAATAAATTTTACTATTTCCATTGCTATCCACGCACCTCGTATCATCGGACTTAGATTGGATAGTCTGCATGCTGGGTTTCCGGTTTTGGTCCTTTTCGTCTATGCACCACCAACTCCAAATGATAAAGATGCATTCTGGGAAACGCTAAAAACAATTGTAAATGACTCCTCTATACCGTGTATTGTGCTTGGGGATCTAAATGAGATTCTTTGCAGTACTGACAAGCTCGGCGGGGCATCTACTCGGGCATCCAGGTTCTCTCGACTTATTTCTTTCAAAAGCGAATGCTCACTTATTGATCTCCCCACCTTTGGAAATCCGTTCACTTGGAGGAAAAATCCGGAGGAAAATTTCAATATTCGTGAAAAGCTTGATCGGGTGCTTGTCCACCAACAGGTCATTACATCCTTCCCTAATATGATAACCTATAACGGTGCATTCTCCTCTTCGGATCACTGCCCTATTTCTTTCTCCCTTGAAGTTAATTCTAGCTTCAAAGCCCCGCCTTTCAAATTTGAGAATGCCTGGCTACTTCGGAAAGATTTTCGTAACATAGTAAAGCAGTCATGGCGAGCGTCTTGCCCTGGCTCGGCCATGTTTCAATTAATGTTCAAACAGAAAATACTGAAAAAAAAGGCAAAAGATTGGAATAAAACAAGTTTCGGCAATATATTCCGTCAGCTAAAAGAGGTGGATACGGAGCTCCTGCGTATTCAGTCTGCAGGACCCGGTGTAAACTACCAAACATACCACAGCAAGGAAAAACGACTTATCATTAAGAGAGAAAAGCTCCTACTATTTCAAAAATCGTTCTGGAGCCAAAGGGCTAAAACAAAACACCTCAAACTCTCGGATTCCAACACAGCGTACTTTCATCGGGTGGCTTCGGGTCGAAGACATAGAAAACAAATTCGGAACATAACCTCCTCTTCTGGTACGGTGATTATGGGTGAAGAAAATGTTAAGAATGAAATAAAAAGGGATTTTGAGACAAGGTTCAAGAAAGAACCAATTGATGACATGCTCCTTACTGAAATGTTGGACTTAATACAACCTTCCATCTCGTCAGAGGAAAATAACTTTCTCATAGCACTCCCGTCTAACTCGGAGATTAAAACGGCGGTTTTTAATCTCGGGAAAAACAAATCTCCGGGGCCGGATGGATTCACATCTGAATTCTACACAAAATATTGGGATATCGTCGGAAAATCTGTTATCTGTGCAGTCAAAGGGTTTTTCCACTCCGGAAAAATGCTCAGACAAATTAATCATACTTTTATCTCTCTTCTCCCAAAAACGAATAACCCCACGGCCACTAGTCACTACCGCCCCATTAGTTTGTGTTCCAATATCTACAAAATAATTTCCAAAATTCTGACAGATAGAATGAAAAAAGTTGTTGGTAAACTCATTCATCCGCTGCAGGGCGCCTTTGTGTCTGATAGGGCTATACAAGACAATGTCCTAATAGCCCATGAAATCTTCCACTCCTACAAAAGTCGTAGGGGCCGGGAAGGATGGCTAGCAATAAAATTAGATATGGAAAAAGCATACGACAGGGTCGACTGGCATTTTCTTAAAAGCATGCTCCAAAAGTTTGGATTTCATGATACATTTATATCTTGGGTTATGGAATGTATAACGTCTGTTTCATTCTCGGTACTGGTCAATAACGGCCCTACTGAGTTATTTCTTCCGTCAAGGGGAATTCGTCAGGGCGATCCTTTATCTCCTTTCCTATTTATTTTAGGTGCTGAGATTCTGGCTCGGAAATTGGCTGATGAAGCTAGCCTTGAAAGAACTCACATTGGTTTTCCGATTGGACACAACGGGCCTCGGGTTCCGTTCCTTTCTTTCGCCGACGATATCATCATATTCTCAAAAGGAAGCGTGGATGCAGGGAGAAAAGTGAAAATGATAGTTGATTCATACTGTAAAGTATCAGGCCAGAAGGTCAATTACCACAAATCTAGCTTCCAAGCAACCAAGGGTATTCCGAATCATAGGATCCTGGAGTTGTGTAACTGCCTCAACATTACAAACGAATATTCAATAGAAAAATATCTAGGCTGTCCAATTATTAATGGAAGAGTCACCAACAACACATTTGAAGATATCATCTGTAAATCCAAACAACAATTGACTAAGTGGAGGGCTAATGCTCTCTCCCAACAAGGACGCGCCACCCTAATAAACTCCAACCTTTCTGCTAAGCCATTGCATGTGATGCAGAATTTTATGCTTCCCGCTTCTTTGCATAAAGAACTAGACCAAATAAACCGATCTTTCTTTTGGAATAAGGACCTCCAGTACAGGCCTCTGATTAGCTGGGATAGGATCTACAAACCGAAGCAATTTGGGGGACTGGGAATTCGTAAATCTAGTGATATGAATGTTTCTCTCCAGATGAAGCTTCTGTGGAAAATTCTGGCCGAGCCTAGCAATATCTGGGTGTCCGTGATCAGACATAAGTACCTGCGCTCCACTAGTATTTTCGATTACAAAAGATCCGGGGCTAGCTCCTGGCAATGGTCCAAGCTGTCCGACTTAATTGACACTTTTAAAACGGGCCTGATTTGGTCGGTAGGAAATGGATGCACTATAAAGTTCTGGACAGATAACTGGATCACAACCTCCTCCTTACTGGCTAGAGTTGATTGCCCTCAAATTTTCAATCCGGATGAGACCGTCAGTGACTATATTTTGGGAGGTAAGTGGTGGAGTGAAAAACTTTATGGGGCTTTGCCTACTAATATAGTACAAGAGATTTTAGACATCCCTCTTCCTTCTTCGAATTTGCAAGACCGTCTATACTGGTGGCCGGATAGGGAGGGATGGTTTACTACTGCCAGTGCTTACAAATTGATAACAGCTCATTCCTTACCATCTCCTGATTGTAATGCCTGGATTTGGAAGATTAATATCCCTCCGAAAGTTAAGAATTTCCTATGGAAGATTGCGCAAAACGGCCTGCCAACTGCTTCCAGGCTAGCGTGTAGGGGTTCGGCAGTTCCGCCCACTTGCTCCCTGTGTAATTCGGCACCCGAGGATGAGGTCCATTTATTTTTGGAATGTTACTTCATCAAAACAATATACAAACTTCCAACCCAAGACCGATCAATTATTGCTAGTCTAATTGCCCAGTCTCGGGATTTCAGATCCATTCTCTCTGCACTTGGGAAGAGTCTACAACCTGCGGTCCTGTCTAACCTCGCCTTCAGTTGGTGGACGACTTGGTACATCAGGAATCAACACTTGTTTCAACATACCGCTATTCCGCGAAAAGATTCGGTCCTAAGACTGATTAAATCTCACATAGATAACTGGAACAAAACTTTCGCAGCCGAGACGGAATTCGAGGAGGTTATATGCCCCCATCGGGGGATATCTTCAAAAAAGAACAACAAACAAAAAAAGATTCAATGGCGCAAGCCTCCAAGGGGCACATTCAAACTTAATTTCGATGGTTCCTCTCTTTCTAATGGCGACAGTACTTCCGGTGTCATTATTAGGGATTGGGAAGGTCGGCCAGTCTCCATTCACCATCAGCAACTTGGTAAACAGAATCCGCTTACAGCAGAGGCTCTTGCCCTCAAAATGGGGGTCCATCAAGTATTACGACTCAATTTAGATAGGATCCAAATTGAAGGTGATTGCAAGATAATCATGGATCATTTAAAAGGAAAATCTAAATGCCCTTGGGAGATAGAACTAATCCTTTCTGACGTTCAAGTCTTGCTATCGACTGTGAGAGAAGTAATGTTCTCTCACGTTCCTCGTATGGGCAATAGAGTGGCGGATAAGGTTGCACACCTTTGCCGCTCTGCCCGAGGAGTCGATATCGAAAATGACCCAGGTCTCCTTGACCTCATCCGTAAGGATGCTGCCGGGTAGGGCCAGCCCACCCGAATTCTTTCCTAATCAAAAAAAAAAAAAAAAAAAAAAAATTCTCCACAAATCCAAGATTATAATGTGGTTTTGTACAAAACCACATTATAGCAAATAAAGCCATAGATTAAAAAAAAAAAAGTATCTATAGTTTCCTCCACAAATCCAAGATTATAAAAGTTAATATTTTTATAATATAACATTTAATCTTTCTTAACCCTGGACTATACGAACATAAAAATCTATTCATCGACTATATATATAAGATGCATGACTCCGTCATTTTAATTCAAATCTTACTTGAAACAAAAACTAATCACGTTAACCTCCTCTTTGCATACAATAAAAAAAAATAGAAACCATGTTCGTATATAAATTTTAAGAGTATATATAAAAGATGAGTGACACCAATTCTTTCAAATTTAGTTTAAAGGCATAAAAGAATCTTTTTTGCTTAGAAAAAGATAAATAAATTAGATTATCATATCTCACTTACTCTTAATAAACAGAGCCATAAGATCCCCAAAAATAATTATCTAGAATATACTCCATAAATCCATTATTTTCAAATTATAACATTTAATTTTTTTATAATATAATACTTAATCTTTCTAATCCTAGCCTATATATATGTACATGGAAATCTATCTATTGACTTTATATATATAAAATGTCTGACACCAGGTATCTTCAAATCTATATCTATATCTATATAATATCTTAAATTAGAATATTTTTTGATGATCAACCCCTCATTCATTTAAGATTTTAAGGTTTTACAACTAATCACAATTTTCTTTTTTTTTTTTCTTTTTCTCTTAATCTCTTTCATACATTTATATTTTTTCCCTTTTATTTTTTACCCATTTACTAACTATCTATATCTATATAATGTCTTAATTTAGAATACTTTTTAATGATGTGTCAATAACTACTTAATTTTAGATTTTTTAACTAATTGCAATTTTTCCTTATTATACTAGTTTTACTTATATAAAGCAAAAACTGATCACATTAGCATCCTCCTTGCTTACAATAAAAGAAAGAAATCATATTCTCATAAATTTTAAGAATATATGTAAACGATGAGTGACTCCAATTACTTCAAATACTTTACCTTAAAAGTCATACATGAATCTTGTTTGCTTACAAAAAGAGAAAGAAATTAGATTCTCCTATCTCTCATTTACTCTTAATAAAATTTTACAGCACACAAAGTCATTAGAAGGCATACAAATGGTATATATGGTCTGTAGAAGTCAAAGTAAGGTTATCTTTAGTAAAGAAAAGGTACATGTGTCGGGCACCAAAATTATTGAATTATACCTGAAATTATATATATAATTAATATAATGTAGTTTAGAATTCGGGTAGAATAAATCTACCGATGACATCCTTATGGATGAGGTTGCACAGACCCGAATTGTTGACAATGTTAAGGCTCGTGGAGCAACAAAAGTGTGCAACTTCTCTCACACTTGATATGAGGAGTTTAATTAATACTCCGTATCAGACATGATTAACTCTATTTCCCGGGGCATTTTGTTTTCGCCTTCAGATGGTTTATTATGATTAATGAGTGTTCCTCAATCTTTATTTGAAAGAATAAACCCATCAAAATTCAATTTAAATGTTTCCAAAGGCGGTATTTTCCATTTCTTCTGTATCCGCATTGTCTTGCATGGCCTACCCGTCAAAATTCAATATTCTTCTACTCCCTCCTGAGTGCTCAAGAGATATGTTCTCATGCATGTTTGTTCGTCTGCATGCGCTACGTTTTGTGCGTTTCTATTCGGTTTTATAAACCTTTTGGTAATTTGGAAACACCCTTTCGATATAGTTGAGTTCGATATGTACACTCCAACCCTTTCGTCTGCTCTGAGTGGGGTAAACAAAATGTGGAGTGTTCAGATTGTTCTAACATTTGTATTCATTCCACAGCTGCAAAACAAGGCAAATGAACACAATCTAGTAACAAAAAAATAAAGAGTTTAGGGCCTTAAATGTTATCCAAAAGAGCTACAAATAAATCATTCCAGGTATCAGTAAGGCCAGGTAAGCACCAATGCATGCAGTCGTCATGCTTCTTCCCACCTGCTCCTGCCGGATGAGCATCCGCTCTCAACTCGCTCATCTTCGTTATATCTAAAACGTGGAAACTTGAGCTTTTGAGGGCCTCTTGTAAATGCCCGTTCACCAGGCGTACCTCTACATTGGTTCCATTGCGCTCTAGAGAGAACAGTTCCCCAGCCTGCATCGTTCCACAGGAATACCAATGCTACTCAGAATGACTGTGAATCATCATATGATCCAAACTTCGAGTATGAATTGATAGGCCCATATATCATACTCCTACCGTCCTATGTAAATGACAATTTGTAGAATACTATCTTGCATCTCAGCTTTGCCAATTCTAGCCAGAGAGAATTCAGAAAATTATATGTACTCTTATATTCCCTCATGGATCCAGAAGAGTAATAACATGTGGTGAATTTTGCTTGCTCATGACCATAACTGTTACGAATTCCTACAACCTTTTGGTACTTTGCATTTGTAAGAAACAAATGTTATTATTTACAGTTCAACAAACGTTGCGATTCTGCCAGCAAGCCCCCTTGGCCCTTAATAATATAGGAAAAGGAAAAGGATGAAGACCTTGAAATGTTCACATCAATCAAGGATAAACTTAATTCAAATTTCAAGTGTGAGAAAATAGTGATGCCATGAATTATTAAAGAGATGAAAACTTACTTGTTCAATTCCTAAAGGCTGTAAGCGGCTACAAGATCCACCTTCATTCCATTCACCCCCTTCAAAATGTCTGGGAGATTGCGTGCGTAAAATCTTTATCCCACCAGGCCGCATTCTGTTCTCCACATAAGAACTCTAAAAGAGGCATATGTTAACACAGGGCATTACCTTGTTCTTAAGGCAAGATTAAGTTGTTTATTTCTGACAAAATAAACTTTACATGATCCAGACAACCTGATAATATATTTGACTAAACATGTCAACAAATATATGGCTTACCATGCGTTTCAAAACCAAATCAAGCCCAACATGTGGAGAAATCGGAGGCACTATAGGCACTCCATCTTTGAAGAACAGCATTGGTGATTTTATTGGGTCAAACTTTGCAGGAGCCCACCACCTGGCAAAACCAGAAAACTGAGCACTTTGAACACAATGCAACCATGATAGGAAGAAAAGGAAATAAAGCTCCATTTTCTGCACACCCCACACCTTCCCCATCGACCTCACCCCCACAAACAAACAAATAAAAAATCTATCAACCCATTCACATGGGGAAAAAGAAATCTTACAGGAACAAAGGAGTTAGGAGTTAGGACTAAATGCAATGGATCATGGATCATACAAAAAGCAAAAGCTAAGGGGACAAGATATGAAAAACACAACTTTGAAGAGAAAAACAATGTTTAGCAATTAACACTTGTAGCCTTAATAAGCATCATTAATAAGGGAATCTAAAAATACGATAAGAATGCAGCAGCAGAGCTAAAATAAAGCTAGCAAGTGATCTCAATTGAATATGGAAACACATTACCAGTGCCCGGTATTGAAAACAATAATATCATGGAAGCCAGGTGCATCTGCCCATGTACTGTCAGGAACATCAACATCAACTCTATAGCCTTCTTTGTATCCAAGAGTTTCTAGAACGCCGCCTTTAGGATTTGCTAACCACCTGCATAAAGGAAAACAGTGTATCTTCAGTCAAAACTTTAAAAAAAAAAAAAAGGCAGGTCCAAACTTTAAATCAAATGCAAAAACAAAATAAATTTGTGAAATTTCCAGACCATGCTGATTATTTGGAAGTGGGAAATGATCTAAACTATGCTATACCCTAGATTCATGAACTATGGAACTTGGAAGGTTGCTAGTTGCTACATAGCTTGACAATTGCATGCTGACGTGATCCATATACATTTCAGGAACAAAGTAGTGGGAGAGTTCCAAGACTAGTTAATGCATAAACACCTCCATAGCTCCAGCTAATGAATGACCTCTTGTCCAACTACAGATAACAAGGTGAGAAAGCATATAGAATCTAATTTCCTTGAAATGTTCATACCAAAAAGTTGAAACAAAGAAAATCTTCATGATTACAGATTGGTAATACACAATTATACGCAATGGATAATATGCTTACCTACCATATCTTGCTAACAAATTTGTTCGATGATAAGCAATGGTAAGATTATACTGAAGAAAGGTGAAGCCACGATCAGCCTTGGCAGGACGCCACTTCTTAATGTCATTCGACTTTTGCTTTAAAGTGCAAAAGAGTGAAACAAACATATTGCGGTTCAGTGAATCACCAACAAACCCTGCACTGTACAAAAATATAAGATCGCTTATAGAACATTTATTATGAACTTTTTCCTTGTGAGGAAAAAAACATGTAATCTCAAATATCATGTATCCCAGTATAATTAGCGTTGTAATTATTTTTTATGAGAGAGTATTCACACTCTCAAATACACATAAGAGCATAACAGCTTTGCAAGTTAGGAAGCAATGGAAGAAAAATCGGTAGGTCAACATATTCACGAGGGAGATATGAGAATGCTAACACAAAAGAATGCTTATTGCATAAGCAATAGAAGCGTAACTCCAGAAGATAGAAATGAGTGGTCACGAGACTCACACAACATTGCAACATTTGCTATTTCATGTGTTTCCCATCACCAAATAAGAATGTTGTTTTCCTTTCCTTGATGCTAACACAAAACAAAGCCTTAATGCCCTTTTTGTACCTCGAGAGAGCAGCAAAGAATGTTGATTTCACTAGATAAACAAAACAATCACTTGTTATGCACAAGATAAGCTCACTTATTCACCCTGAAATATTTAAACATTCCAAAATATGCAAACAGCAAACTATTACATAAATTCATTTTCCCGTTCCAAGTTGATCTCGTTACGGGTTGGTTTGTAGTAATAGGCCATATGATGAAAACAGGTCAAATTAGTAGGATTGTATGATCCTACTACAATCCTATTGTGATCACTAGCATTAAAAACATCTTATTGTGACCTGACCAATGAGCTATGTTAATGATTCGAATTGTTTGATGAATTAGGTCACGAATTGTAGGATCATATGATTTAGATCACTTCTCAAGATAAGAACCTAAAAAAAATAGATTGACTGAACACTCTAAATGATAACTAGCTCATGAGCTCATTGCATTTCAGTTATACACCTTTCCGGAGATCAGGCAACTCACTTGCTTATAGGCAAATGAGAATGATATTGATGCATTTAAAGTTCACTATTCCAATGAAGTTTCTCTACTCAGTACAAATTGTTAAATGCTCACACAAAAGCCATTGGCCTAACATCGCTTCTAGCTTTTCTAACAGAGTTCCAAAGGAAAACAAATTGTGACTTGTGAGAACAAATCAAACATTTGGTGCATGATAGCATCAACAGCAAACTATATATACAGCCAGGTAGAAATCCCATAGTGCCTGAAATTATACTCATAATTGATAGCTAGGACGCATGAGAAACTGGTATATTGGCTCATCAATAACTTGTGGGTTATGATCTTCACAGATTTTCCAGCTATAGAACTACTAACCTTGCAACATTTCATGCAATGCAGCCACAGTAACAACTAGACCAAAGGCCATAACTCTTCTATAACGTAAGGCATTCATATAAAGCTAAAAATCACTGAACCAACCGATAACAGGAAATTCATCAATAAATGAGATTTGAAAGGAGGAAGGAAAGAGAGCAGACCTATGCTGGTATCCCGGTGCCGTTCAAGAAACCGAACGGGATCAAAAACAGGGAGATCACACTCCTTAGGCTTCCATCTCCACTTGCTAATCTCCAGCGCATTGGCCTTGTTATTCAATATACAATTCCATCCCTTGAATATCTCCTTACAAGTGTGATCGTAGCGCTTCCCAGACGCGTGTTCAGGATCGTAAACCCACTCACCATCGGCGAAATCGCATGGGCGCTTTAGCCCCTCCGACTGCCCGAATTCTAGGGTTTGGGGCGGAGAGAGAGCGGCGGAGGTAGGAGATGACTGAAAGAGAGAGAAGGCGAAGAGGAGGAGGACGACGGAGAAGCAGAGGAGGGAGAGGAAGAGGAAGGAGGTGAGAGAAAGAGTGGGGACGGTGGAGGATTGCTTCTCTCTCAAAGCCATGCGCAAATCGGAACCAATCGATCGATCAGTGAATCAGCTGCAACGAAAATTCGGGGAAAAAAGAGGAAGAGACGAGTTGCGAGATCTCCAGGTGCGAATGTCGAAAGCAATTTTCTCCGCCGGCGTTCTCTCCGATGGGTTTGCGGGAGTACGACGAGATTTGCGGATGCTTGGCGGAGTTCGTCGGATTCGCCGGAGATCTAATTCGATTGGGTATTTGTCGAGGCACTGGGCACGGCACCGGTTGTCGGTGCTAGCTGATATCGGCAAGTGGACACCAAAACCGCCCGGTCCGCCCCCAACCCGATTTGTTTTTTTTTTTTTGGAACCGAAAAGGATTCGATGTCGAGAGGCCGAAAAGATCAACAAATAACAAACCATTATAAAAAACAACGAGAAAACTAGATGCAAGACAAAGACAAATACATCGACAAAAAACTAAAGAGTGAAGGACAATATTAGCATAGGCAAACAAAGTTGGCACCGGGACAATGTGCATCAAATCTTCTGACAATTGGTAGAGGCAACGCATGATATCCCTAGGGAACAAAAGTAGATGGGGACCTCAGATGATGCGGGACCATCTTCTACACCGTCATCTACACCTTCGGACGCACCGATCATACTCGGAGACGAACCGATGACTCGAGCCCGTGCCAAGAAGCTTCAACGCGACTCATTTCTTTTTGTGAGTCACTCCTTGTTCTCGAGCGCGGTTCAACTCCCGGAGCCACCCGTGAAGGAATACATGTGCATTCGAACCCAGGTTGCCGGAAACCACCCGCAAGTCGCCTGAATCCAGCAGCCATGTGCGCGGGCGTGTGGAAGGTCGCGCGGGCGTGTGGCTAGACTGCGCGGGCGTGTGGCCATTGGCGCGCGGGCGTGGCCTTTGCCACCGTTGGCCGCCGAAGCCAGTTTCATTTGCCGAGTTTGATTCCTTATAATTGTTAACTTAGAAACTTAAATTATTTTATTACGTTATGTATTCTAAGAGATTTAGGATTATTTTATTAAGTTGAGTATTTTTATTATTTTAATTATTATTTTCGGCCAAATAGCCTTGTTAGGGTTATATTAGATCGGCCGACCCTTGTAGAACATTCACGTCTTCCATTATTCAGAAATACGGTGCTTTGTGTGAAACACAACTGTGAGAAAGTCAATCGATTCGAAGCGTTGCTCATCGATTGCACAATTGGTTATAGATCTAACTTGGTTTGCTTTGAGTTCGTCAACCTCGCGAGAGCTTGGTGATCCAGGTAATCACAAGTCCCCTCCTTGTGCCTCCAAGTTGTCCGCTTGGTTGTGTAAGGTTGTAGAGGCGGGCTTTATAGTCGTTGGTATTTGGTTCCTACCCTCTTAGGAGGCATGGGTCTTTGCCTCGTTCTATTTTAGTTTGAATCAGTCCTTATCGGTCGAGTCTTTATTGTTTCTTTGTTTCGAGTCTTGCTGCGTTTTGTTCTTGTTCTTGAGTCTTTGCTTCCGTTCTTGTCTTTGAGTCTTGATTGTCGAAGATTGGGCCATGACTTATCCCGTATCATCAGATTTTGACTCGAACGTCAACGAGTCGTCAAATCCCGATTATATCCCCGACCTCTCGCATGTCGACAAAAGACAGGACCACAAGGCTCAATTCAACACCCAAGAATTCAATCGATATAAATGACTATGATTAAATAAAATATATTTAGTTTCACTTGGTGTTTTGCATATTTGTTAGCCATATACAATTTTTTTTCCTTCTTTTGATTTTGCTTTTAGGGTTAAGAGCAGAGAGTCTGTTGTCCCCAAACTAACCTAAACGGATTCAGACGCAAGGATTAAAATTGTTTTTTTTTTTTCCTTCTCTTTTTTCCTTTTTTTTTTTCAAAACGCAAACATTTAGGGTGTGTATGGTATCGGTATAAGTCGGTTAAAAAGTGTGAAATTATTAGCTGTTAAAAAAATAAACGGGTTTAAATGGTGTATGGGAACAACAAATAAGCTTTAGTCAGTTAAAAAAAGGGTTTATAAATAAGCTGCAGATTGAAGCTTATTTTGAGGTTTATATTCCATAATTACTATTTTACCCCTTCTCTTTTATCTTATTTGGTTTGAAAGTACCACAACACCCCTAATAAAAACCAAATAAACTCCACTTTTTACAAATAAACTGTTTTTCGCCCCATACGGAGTTTATATTTTTTCATAAATTTTTAACTACTTTTACCAACAGTTTATAAATTTTTACCCTGTTTATAATTTTAGTCAGTTTATTAACCCCGTTCCATACGAACCCTTATTTTTGGATGTTGATGAGGGTTTCGAAGAGACTTCCGAAGTGGTGGCCACCACAAAGATAACCCCTACTGTCACCGGTTAATTATCGGTAAAAATGGAGTATCGATGCTAAGCCAAAATATATTAAAATTTTGAAAAGTGGCCAAGTATAGTAATTTCGATACTACTCGTGGCATCAATACTTGGATGGATGATTATAAATGATGTGTGAGAGTATTTCGTTGTTCATTTTTAAGCGTTGATTATACATCCAATTTCCAGATCTATGTCATTTTGTTATGTTCGTTGATGTTATGTTTCATGATATATCTTAATGCACTTGCGGTGGTGAACCACTCATTAATATCTGTTCTCCACTATAATCGATTAATCTCGTTTCGGTTACATGGAGTAAAGGTGTTTTCAATTTTCTTAACAACTGAGAGGGGCAACATTCGAGTCCGTACATCAATTTTCGGTTTTATAATTTTTAGTTATTTTCATCTATCTAAATTTTTTTTGCAGTTGTCGTCTTTCAATCGATTCTCCGTCTTAACATTGAAAGTTAAGATTATTTTGTTCCATTGTTTTACGGTTGTCGTCCTCCATAGTTAGGGTTATTTTCTGCAACATTGAAAGTTAAGATTATTTTCCGTAACTAAACTGAAAGTTGGGCTATTCCCCGAATTTAACTTCTTGTTGAAGGGTCAAACAGGAAATGTACACACGTACATTCGAGCAGCCCAGTTTCCGTCCATCTGAAAATCGTGGACGCCCTTTCAATTTCTACGCCGTGTGATCGGAGAGAGAGAGAGCGCGCGAGAGAGAGATGACGGTAATGGCGGGGGTAGGTTACGCACTGATAGCACTGGGCCCATCCCTCTCGCTCTTCGTCTCCGTCATCGCCAAGAAACCGTTCTTGGTCCTCACTGTTCTCTCCAGGTATTCCCTTTTTCTTCGAATCCTCTTCTACAATTTTCGCAAACCTTTACTTGTTACGACTCGAGATACAATTCTGCTTAGCTTTCAGGTTTTAGTTTTCACAATTTGCAAGGTTTTTTGCTCAATTTACTTTCTCAATTTATTCTGGTTTATGTTTTCCCCTCTGTCGTTTGATTTTTCAATGTAATCTAGTTGGATGCTATGCCCAAAAAGAAAAATATAGCTGCTACTTATAATTGGGATCAATGCATTTTGGAATCAGGTGTAATTGATGTTCTACTCAAGAAGATTTGATTGGTCAAAGGGGCCAAGTGCTTAAATGAAACCCTAGTTCGTGATTGTGAATTGTTGGCCTTGCCTGCTTATTTTCTTCTTCTTTAATGATTACAATTGTGGATGTGCGATTGTTATTTAGTTCTATGTTGGTGTGATAGTAAAAGGAGATGGAAAGTTGTGATGATTAATGTAAAGAAATAGGAGGTTGAAGTGTGAAGAGAAAGGGAAATGAAGATAAAGATAATTTATTTGGTGAGATTGGCAGGAAAAAATTGCTAACTGGGACCTGCTTGGTTAAGCTGGAGCTACGAAAGAAATTCCTTCTAATGTATTTTAGATTGGTTTCCGTCTCTCTAGACTGATTTTCTTTTTCTAGTTTTCACCTGTCAGCTATTTTACTGCATTTGTAGGGATATTTCATTGGAGCCGATTGCGATTTCCCATGTAGCAAACGTGCATGTTCTTCATTACATCCATCCCACTCGTTATCTTCTGAGTAGTTAACAGAATTTTGTCTTTATCCGAATTCCTGTTGATGGCATCTTCTTAATCCCTCTCTTGACCTGTAATGTTGTGCTTCGTGTACAGTACCCTTCTGTGGCTGGTAAGTTTGATTATCCTATCAGGAGTCTGGAGAGCTTTTCTACCTTTGAAGACAACAGCCGGGTGGCCATATGCGATTCTTGTGTTCTCTTCTGTTTGTTTCCAAGAAGGGCTTCGCATTCTTTTCTGGAGGATTTATAAGTGAGTACTACTTTAATACTTTCTTTGTAATTAGCCGTAGAATGATGCCGTGCTGCATCTGTTCACCTGATCCCCTTTACTCCCAGTCCCTCTTTACTCTGTTGCATGTATTGCAGCCCTCCTTGAGGCACATAATTGAACTAATGCACTCTACAAGTAGTGAATCAGTAACACCTAACTGTAGCATACTGAAGAAAGGAAATACCAATATAATACAGATTATATCAGTGTTCTAAAAGGTTGAGGCACAACTTCATGATAAATTGTTTCAAAGGCATGCCTGATAAGTCAAGGCTTTAGGTTTCATTTCCTGTACGTGTTAATATACCATCGTATATTTTCTAACTGGACCATGTCCGCGAACAGCTGTGCATAATACAGATTAGATAACCTTGGTGTGATTATATTATCCATTCTCGCTTAATTGCTTGCATAAAAGAGTGTCAGGAGGACGATGATTATGTTGCAATCAAAAGATAGAAAATAATCGACATTTAGGCAAATAACATCTCATATCCCGTCTTTAAGTTACGGGGGTTGCGATATGGGTCGGGAAAAAACCCTTTGCAGATATATTAGAAGGGGTAGGCTAAACTCGTGAGATTTGCATTTTGCAGTAATATGATACTTCTAAAATTTATCATTTTGTCCAGTTAGCAGGGTGTGAGTTTGGATTGGGTGTAAATATGTTAAAACCTCTTAGTTTATTTTTCTTGTATCTGCATTCTACATTACAAATTTTTATATTTATATAAGGGCAGACTAATTGGATTAATGGATATCTCTTGACTCCTTTATTATTAGTATTACTATTATTTTAATTCCTTGGGATCAACCTTGATAGAAATACATTCTTCTTTATTTCTTATAGGAGGTTGGAAGATTTGTTGGATGCATTTGCTGATAGGGTGTCAAAGCCACGTCTATTTTTGACTGATAAGATGCAAATTGCTCTTGGTAGGATTTACTCCCCTTAACTTTTCTATTTACTGCTTATGGGTAATGTTGTTTGCTTATAAGGGTTGAGAGCTTAACTTTTAGGATCCTATTTCATGCAAGAGGGTACTTCTATCATCCATGGATGGCTTGTGTTAGTAAGTGAATATAAATGCTGAGACCTGAGAGCACTACAGTAGTTAATGCACGAGGTAGTTGAAAAGAACAGAACATGGATATGACATTGCAAGTATCAATGGCCATCTATGTTTTAAGGTTGGATATCTGTGTTTTAAGGTTCATGCACGAGGTAGTTGAAAAGAAATGAACATGGATATGATACTGCAAGTATCAATGGTCATCTATGTTTTTAAGGTTGGATATCTTAGATGTAGGATGAAAACTTACATTTCGCAATTCATAAGTGGTGTGCTTAGAAGAGAGTATCTTCATATGGGAACATTGGCGGGCCTACAAGTCTACAACATGATAGGGAATATGTCTATGAATTTTATCTTTTGGTTCATATTCCTTTTCAATATTTTCAGCAGTGGAATTTTGGTTTCTTCAACATCTTATTCTTATAATAATATTGTGCCATATCAATGAAGCATTTAGCATGATAGTAGGATCATAGCATCAAATCAATCCTAAACACAAGTTTCAGTCAAGAATCAGTCTCATTTAAGAGAAGCGTAGATAAAAGCTTTTAAGTAATTAGTATTGATGATTTAAAATGAATAATTAAACAAGAAGACAAGAAGTGTCAAATTAGAATGCTAATTTATTATAAACTTGATGCCTTGTTAAATATTAAGCTTATGTAAAGCTTTCCCATCCAGGTAAGCCAACTGAAACGGACCTTGAACCAAAAAGCTATTGATTTTATTTCCTACTAACATCACTGACAAGGCAATATTTTGACAAATACCAACTTTGCAAGGGGTATGCAGAAACATGACTTGGAGCTTGTTCCCACTTCATTCAATTTCAGCATTATGGTTATGATTTTAATACCATAAAAAACAGCACAAAAGCTACATTGAAACTGAAAGTTGCATCTGGCGCTATAGCAAGTGATGCACTTTGGTGAAATACCAATCCTTTAATCAATTCCATTTAGGGAGCTGGACTCAGAAAGTGGATGCTCTTTTTAGCATTGTCCGTTACTTTACTAGCAATAAGCTCCTACTCTGTTCTACTGACAGCAGTAGCGAGATATTTTTTCAAAGGTTTTATTTTCAAAGATGCTCTTCATCCTATTTTTGGTGTCCTAATGGTGCAAAATGTCTATTGAATAGTCATTTCCGTGCTTTTTGGTTCAACATCCTTTCAGCCATTAATGATCATCTTTATCTATCACATGTTAATATAATAAGTAAATGATGGTGATTAGTGCTGATTAAGACAGTATTATTCTCAATTCATATCTGATATTTGTTTCTGGACATTATTTATCTCTTCCAACGATTTTGCAGCTGGTGGATTAGGTCATGGAGTGGCTCATGCTGTGTTCTTTTGTCTTAGTCTCTTAACACCTGCTTTTGGTTCCGCAACTTACTATGCTGAAAAATGCTCACAGATTCCTTTTTTTCTCATCTCTGGTGAGTTAAAACTTTCTGATGTTTTATTTTAATTTTCAAACAATGTTGCCTCCAGTTTCTGCACTTTTTTATTTTCTGTAGTTCCTGGCCTTGAATGCTATGCTTCAGTTTCTTCCCATTGACATTATTTTATCCTGCTAGTGCAGCAATATTGGCTCTTGCGTTTGTGACAATTCATACTTTCTCCATGGTTATCGCCTTCAATGGATATGCAGAAGAAAACAAAGTTGATCAATATTTTGTTCCCATAGCCCACATGGTTGCAGGAATGTTGGTATGTCCATCAAGTTTGTTAAGTCATCATTTGATATGCATTGCTTTCCATATTACAATATGCAATATACTAATATAGTCATTCAGAAAAGCACACTTTTGATTTAGTATCTTGTGGTTTCCAAAAAGAAATAGAAAAGAAAAGGCTGTATCTTTGTTTGTCAGTTTAGAAAGTCAACTGGAAAGAGCTGCTTTAGTTGCAAGATTTAAAAACCTTGCGATCTGAGTTCTGAAATTAACCTTGTTTACTCAAAAGCTTATGTACATTATGCCGTACGGCAAATAGGAGAATTTTTGTAATCATTGATTGCCTCTCATGCTTAGAGTCAGGCCACAAAAGAATCAAAACATGAAAATTCTACTTTTGCCCTTGTGTGACGTTTCTATGATTATGATGTCATTATATCAATGCAAGTTGAAACCTGTTCTCACTAAACTAGTGCTGTCTTGGTCAGACGCTCATCAATTTAACATCCGGTGGATGTGTCGTTGCGATTCCTCTGCTCTACTTTGTAGCAGCCTTGACATTGATGCACTGTGGTAAGATGGTATATAGAAGGCTTGTACATGATCAAGTTGCGCATGGCATTGTACAGTAGCTGTACTTCCTGGTGCTCTTTTCCCTTGCGGTCATGTGCCCAAGTAGTAAATGTCTTTGGTCAGAAGCCACAACTTCTCTTTCACTGGCCGAGGAAGCATGACATATGCACTATGCACAAACACAAAGGAATGCCTGCAGCCCGCCATTGCTGAAATGTGATGACACTATCTGTTTATTTCTATCTTCTTCCATAGAAAGTTGTCTGTATCTCAGTTCCTTAGAATTGAACTTATCCTGCACATAGGGTGATCAGTGATAATATGACTGGATTTTCTTAATGTAGACTGCGTAGAAACAAATGCAGCTCGTGTTGAGAAATCGCACGGGGGAGACCTATTAATGAAGAGGATTTTGAACCCTGGTTGCAAATGCTTGAATTACGCCAAGGTTGTTGTGGAACGGAGACCAGGTAAGCAAAGAGCATCCAAATCTCTATTGGTTTTAAAAGTATACTTGGTAGTTTTACCCATGCTTCTTGCCCTGTATTTCGACTAGGCCGTTCTCTTGACCCTTCCGAAACCTCATTCGTCTCATTGGCATGAGGAGCGGAGGCAGCCATTCAAGTCCCCTTGCACATCAACTGCTTGCACTCCGGCAAGCAGTTGATGGTGGGCATGGGTCTAAGCGTGCCTTTGCCTCACCTGGACAATTATCACAGAATTCGTATATGAATTCTTCGAACACAATCATATATGCCATGCCATACCATACTATCGTTCTTGTCAGCTGAAATTTGAATTTCTCAGTCCAGTTGGGATGCTGTCTTCCCTTCTTTTAGGGAGCTGTTTTCAGGCAGTGCGAGACATACCTCTAAGGTGGCGTTTGGTACAATATTAGGGAAAGAGAAATAGAAAGGAAATGAATTTAGTGTACTTTTCTTCATAAAGTTTGGTTTCATTCCTCTCGTATGGACATGGAGGTAACAAAATTGAGGACATTATTTTCTCCCATCCTCTCCTAGACTCACAAAAACTTAGGGCTGGAAATCACCCGTGGGTGACCGACTCACCCGACCCACCCGACCCGATTATACGGGTGAAAACCCGAAAAAAACCGGGTGATGGATGGGTGATGGGTGGGTGAAACGGGTGATGGGTCGGGTGATGGGTGATATGTTTTTCACCCATTACCCGACCCATCACCCGACCCGTTTAACCACCCGCTAACCCACCCGATTATTTTTAAAAAAATCTCAGTTTATAAAAAATATAGTCTAACATAACTACATATTTTTCATTTTTCTAATTCTAGCTTATCTATTCTCTAATTGTTTTTGTGCAAAAAAATCTAAAAGAATATAAAGTTATTTTATTTAACCCCTCATTACATCTTTTTAAAAAAATTATTTTATTTGTTTTGCATATACTACTAGAATGTTAGCAATTTCGCTCATTTCAACGACTTAGCATTTAGTGTGTTAAAACATGATTTACCAAATTGTTTTTTTTTTAACTACGAGTTTAGCAACGGACTAAAATTCATCTCATTTGATTTGATATTAAACTTTTAATGCCAACTTTGTAAGATGAGAATAATGATATAATGTATGAATAAATCGTTTATACAATTAATAAGATTTTCACGTTGACGTGGTTTGTGAAATTATCCAATATGATCGATTTCTAAGTATGTCTTATGACTCTTTTTCTTTTAATTTACTTCACCCGATTACCCACCCGATTCACCCGACGGATCGGGTGATGGGTGAAATATTAGATGGACGGGTGATGGGTCGGGTGAAATTTTTTTGTGACGGGTCGGGTGAAAAAATGGCTCCACCCATCCATCACCCGACCCATTTCCACCCCTACAAAAACTGCAGTTGGACAAAAAAATGTAGCTTGCATTTTATTTTATTTTTTGACATCGATGATAATCCACCAAAGATGGGTAAACCCTGGGCACGTGGTCGATCAGCCAGAGTTATATATCAGATAAATCGGTTTTCGTCAATTAGTTCAATTCAATAGTAAGAAACAATATGAATCTTCAAGAGAAGGTAGGGATCGAATCTGGTACCTCTGGGCCATCCTAACAGGGGCTTGTAGCTTTGCATTTCCCCTCGGATTTTTGCTACCACATAAACGGTTCAAGATTCTCTACACAATTTATACAATTAAAAAAAAAATAGATTTTGACAAACAAAGTTGCTAACAGTCAAACAAAATCAAAATTTCATGTAATAGGATATTTTAGTAAACAAACAACAAATTCTTTTTTTGCCTCCTTTTCCATTTTCTCTCTGCAAGAATACCCCACACCAATTTTTCATGTTTCATAATATTTTTTTTTTTTGCTTTTCCATTTTGCATTTATTAGATACTTCTTCATGGCAGAAAACATCAAACTGGAGCACTGACAAACTGATCTTTGGCAATCCTCATGAACCATCTATTCCTCCAAAATGGAGAAACTCTCTGTGTGAAACTCCATGTCAAGACCCTCATGCCCATCAAATTCATGAAGGCCTAAGACTGTCTCTACTGCGACTCCTTCAAAGTCGTTCTCCAGTATAACATCCATCTTTCCAGCTCCATTTCTGACAAACTTTCTTGCTACTGATCTCCCAGTTCTCGAATTCATTGCTTTGGCCCTTCTAGCATTGCCCTTCTTTCCGTACCCACGTTTGAACCCGATGATCTTGGATGCACTCAACCCCGAAACAGCAGCAAGGCTTTTATTGAAGGTCAGTCTTTGATCATGGATTCTTACTCTGATTGAAGTTGGGCTTCCAAAGATGTGGTTTCCATCTCTTCGAAGCGTGCCCTTGCGTGCAGCATAAGGCCAGAACAGTGGATGATCAGCGTCGATTTGATCAGAGAGTATCTCTACAGGCAGTTCATCTTGGAAGGAAACATCAGTGTTGGAAGAGAAAAAGATTTGGTTTTTTCTGTTCTTGTAAGAAGGGCTTGGAAAGTTGGACTTTAAATCCTCCTCCCAATCTGTTTCTACATCAGAATCCTCCTCATTGAGATCGATTAGAGAGACCCACAAACCTGCATTGTCGAGATCCATGGATGATGAAGCCGAATGGCTCAGGCTATTGGTGGTTGTTGAGTACTTGTTGGAGTATTCATCAGAAGAATCACCACCACTGCAATGCCACCAATTGAACTCATCGACACCGGCCAGAGACATTGCTTGAAGCCTTTTAGCTGACATGACCAGATTGGCCTTCCCAAACTTGTGCTTCTTGCCGAGTTTCGAAGCTGATAGCATCATTTTCATTGAGTTCCTAGATGATCTGTTGAGCTTGGTGTTCCTACTAGCAATAATTATCCTCCGACTTCCATGCTTGAACCCGATAATCTTGGATGCACTTGAGCCTGATGCAACCACAAATCTCCTGTTCCACCACTCAGACTGGCCTTTTCTTCTACCTTCATTCCTGGATAGAGCAGCAATACCTTTATGAGGTGATTCACAGAGTAAATCCGAACTGTAACTCCATTCGAACTTGTCATCGAAGGGCCACATTAGCGGTCCATCAAAGTCCATGTCATCCAAATCTAAAGACCCGGACAGGAGTTCGGAGGATAGCTCATTGTGGACTGATCTCATGGAAGAGGAAACATCAACATCAACATCAGAAGATTGCACATCAGAGCCCTTTTTGGTCTCATAAGTGGGGCTGGGAAAATCGGATTCGAGATTTTCGGAATCCAAGTCAACATTGGAAATCCACTTACAATCTTCTCCATCAAGATTGATCAAAGAAACCCACAGATCAGTCCTGTCCAAATCCCAAAATGAAGAAGACGAGTCGCTGCATCTGCTAAGAGCAGTCGAAGAGCTCTCATGGTTGCTGGAGCAATCAAGGCAAGCACTTCCAAGTGGATCCAGCAACCAAGTTTCGTCTTCCGGAAGTACTTCCTCAAGAGTCAAGCAAGCTTCCTTGATAGGATTAGCATAAGAACCATCAAAGGAAATGATTCCTCTATAACTTGAAAGCAAAGAAACCAACCGGTCATCAATCGAATAATCGCGAGGACTCATGAACTTAAAATCACCACCTTTGTAAAGAGGAGACAGACTCTCTGAAGACAACCAAAAAGATTCCTGCTGGCTTGGGCTTGCCTTGCCGAAAAGCCAAACGAAACCCTCATCATCCTCTTCTTGTTTCGACATGGGAGAGTCCCTTTCGTACTTCTTTCGGCTTTTGCAGATTGGACCCATCTCCTTGATTCGAGTTCTCATTGCGCCAAAGCCATCAGCACCCCTTTTAGGCCCAGAAGAACACTTATTCTCTTGGGGACCAGCCATAGTTTTACTCTTCTTGATCACTTTTTTCCTGTCATCTAAAATCCAATAAAACAGTAACCTCAGATGAATGAGTATAGCAACTTATATTAAGAATAGATGATCTGGGTAATAAAAAAATTGCAAAATATTAGATGGGTAATGGTGAAATTGTGAGAATGTGGTTTTTGAAATCAGAGGGAAAATGGGTAATGGCCTTTGGCCCCAAAAGGAGGAGGAAGAGGGGGAGCTGCAAATGTGAAAGGGGCCTATTTATATTGGAATTCAGAAACCCTATAATTGACATTTTATGTTAATTTATTAGTCAGTGCAAGAAGTGATCAAAGTTTGATTAGATTAAATTAAAGTAATTGCTAAGTCAATTATAAGTTGAGGGAAAGCAACAAATCATATATGATATTAGTGGAATCACTTTGGAGAAAGGAGGCAAAGACTCATGATCAAGTCAAGAAAGTGATCTCAAACTTTATTCCTTTCTTCTTTTTTTAATCTCAATCTGTAACATGTTAAAAATTGAGGATTGATGATAAATTATTAGGAATAATAAGATTGAGGTCATAGAAGGAAAAAGATCAGTCTAAATGCAAGAAGTAATTGAGAACGAATAAATCCAAATCTTATTTGGAAGATAACCAGTAGAGGTTCAAAGATCCAATCTGATTTGGGGAAAAAGTGAATGTGATTTCATTAAAGAAAATTGCGAGTCGCATTCGATCATCCGATTCAGAAAAATACATTCATAGTTCGTCTCACAATAGAAACAAAAATTAGTGGTAGCCTACTTCGTATCAAATAAGGAAAATAAGGGGTAAAATCTAAAGGATTTTTTATGCAAAACTTAAAATATGATTCAAAACTTCAAATGCCTTTCAATTAGTGTGCTTGTTATGTAAATATAAAATCAAAAGATTAGGACCGGAGGAGAGATTATCCAAATTAAAACACCTGTAACCAAAGCTGAAAATATTAAATTTGAGAATTTTAATGCAAAGCCAAAAAGATTTTGAATATATGAATAAGCTGAAATGAAACAAACTTAAGTGAAAAATAGATCAAATTTACCAGCTAGCAAAGTGGTATTTTTGTTACTTCAAAACATTAGTTTTAATTTAATTTATAGTGCTTGACTCCTAATAAATAATATTGGCTCAGTTAATGGGAAATATTGTAAAATGATAATAGTCAAACCAATTGAATATTTAATTGGTTCAATGAGAATGGAATTTTAATTAGGATGTTTTTCCATACCATCTATAGGATTTCCCGGTGTATCATTGACCAACGGTCCTCTGTCATGATGTTTAGCTTCGTCCGTATACTACATCCCAAACTTGTTACATTTAGGTCTGGCTAGTTTCGTCTTTGTAGAGTGCGTCTCCGCTTGTAATTTTGCACCTCTTATGTTTTATGTTGTATGATTTCACAGTCTTCTGTCTGCTAATTTGTTGACCATCGAGATTCAGATATGTCTTTCATTTCTTCCAAAGTGACAATTACTTTTAGATTCCATCAAAATAACCCTTTCATAGACCTGACAAACGCGGGTCAGTCCGTTCGACCTGGCCCGCCTGCCCGCTATTTTGTACGGGCATGTACACGGAGCGAAGCCCAAGCGAGTCGATAAGCCCGGCCCACGTCCGCAACGGGTACGGAATTGGGAAGACTAATATACCTATTACGGGCCGCTAGACCCGTAACGGGTATCCGCTATTTTTTAAATTTATTAAAATACAAAAAAAATATTCAGGACCAACGGGTCTACCCTTTCAGCCAAAATTGCCCTTGTTTTGTAAGCACAAATTACAAAAAAAAATTACCCAATACTTAAATGTCCTAACAATCACTTCAAGATCACCCTACAAAGAAATAGGCGGGACTAACGGCCAACAGATTTTCAAAATCCTTGAAAGGGAAAAAAAGAAAGAAAAGAGAAAACCCAACTAATTTTCCAAAGACTTGAAGCCGTACATATGAAGGTGTCTAAAATTAGGTCACAAATCCAACTCACGTTCACCTCTCTCTCTTTCCTTTTACCCACTCCTCCCTCCTCTCTTTTCCTAACCCCCCATCCCCACTGAAAAATCCGCCAAAAAGGGCCCGAATTTTTCAGCTGAGATGGGGGCCTGCATTTCATCCCAATCGAATGCAGCTGCTCGTCTCAAGAACAGGCGCCGCGGTGGCCACCGCCGCCGCAACTCCTGCGCCAGCACCGTCCCCAGCATCGGCGGCGGCGGTAGCTACCACAACCACCACCATCATTACCCGCCATCGCAGGTAATGTAATAAAGGGGTTAAAGTTCTCTCTTACAGACAGATCGATTATCGAGTCTTTTGTCAACCCACCTCGCCTCCTGACCCCTTACAGGTGATCCGGGAGCCCGCGGATGGGTGCATCCGCGAAAAGTACACGTTCGGAAGGGAGCTTGGGAGAGGGGAGTTCGGGGTGACGTACGAGGTGACGTGCATCAAGACCGGCGAGAGCTTCGCCTGCAAGGCGATATCGAAGGGGAAGCTCCGGACCGAGGCCGATTTCGAGGATGTTAGGAGGGAGGTTGACATCATGCGCCATTTGCCCAAGCATCCCAACATCGTCGAGTACAAGGAGGCGTATGAGGATGAGGAGGCAGTCTACCTTGTCATGGAGCTCTGCCAAGGCGGCGAGCTCTTCGACCGCATCGTCGCCAAGGGCCACTACACCGAGAGGGCGGCCGCCAAGGTTGTCGGCACCATCCTTAAGGTTGTTCAGGTAATCAAATATTGCTCATAGGGTTTGGAATTTTGGGTCAAATATAAAGACCAAATATACAATTTACAGCCAAATGGTTCAGCTGGCTGGAAAGGACTTGCAGGTAGTATCCAAAGTTTCTTTACCAGAATCAAGACCAAATATACAATTTACACCAAAATTACATCTTTTTCATAGACATATATATATGTATCTTATAATCACTAATGGTGTGCCCTAATCGATTGAAGGTATGCCATGAACATGGGGTGATACATCGAGATCTAAAGCCGGAAAACTTCCTCTTTGCGAACAAAGACGAGAACTCGCCTCTAAAAGCTATTGATTTCGGTCTATCCACATTCTTTGAGGAAGGTAAGTAGATGGTTAATGTTCAAGATTGCTCGTTGTTCTTCAATCGATCGTTGTGTAATCGACATTCTTTGATGCTCTATAATAGGTCAACAGTTTGGCGACATTGTCGGGAGCCCATATTACATGGCGCCGGAAGTCCTAAGAAGGAACTATGGATCAAAGGTTGATGTATGGAGCGCCGGAATCATCCTATACATCTTGTTGTGTGGGGTTCCTCCTTTTTGGGCAGGTTCGTGTCGAATACTCGAATGTCTAGTACATGTAATCTTGTCTTGAATGGGAATTTAGGGTTTCGTTTTCGATTCTCCAATCTCAGAGACCGAAGAAGGGATCGCTCGTGCAATAGTGAAAGGCGAGATAGACTTCGAGAGGGATCCATGGCCAAAGGTTTCAGATGAGGCAAAGGATCTCGTTAGGAATATGCTCGATCAAAATCCTTACAGTCGATTAACTCTCGAAGAAGTCCTTGGTATGAGCAATTTATAGCACCTTGTAGCTTACGTTTCACTATACAAAGTATCAAAAAATCTTGCTAACTTGTCGTGTTTTCATAGAGCATACATGGTTGCAGAATGCAAGCAAGGCTCCGGATGTTCCGTTGGGACCAAACGTGATGTCGAGGATCAAGCAATTCTCGTTGATGAACAAGTTCAAGAAGAAAGTACTTCGAGTAAGATCGTCTATCAAGTCTTTGAGCTAGCTAGATCAAGCCAATGTGGTTGTTTTCTTACGATTGTCGATGACTCGATTGCTTCATTACAGATTGTAGCGGACCACTTGCCAGACGAGGAAGTCGAAACCATCAAGGAGTTGTTTCACTCGATGGATACGGACAAGAATGGGAGGCTCACATTCGTCGAACTCAAGCAAGGGTTTCTCAAGTTAGGGCAACCTCTTGCAGATTCGGAGATCCAAATGATGATCGACGCGGTGAGTTTTGCATCGAGTAACACCTAATGCAATCTCACAAGCATGAAGTTTTGTTTGATTTTATGTTTTTATCTTCGTGTGGAAGGCGGATGCTGACGGAAATGGAACCCTCGAGTGCGACGAGTTCTTGACGATCTTGATCCACATAAAGAGGATGGGGAGTGATGAGAACCTCCTCCATGCCTTTTCGTGCTTCGACAAGAACAAGAGCGGATTCATCGAGTTCGACGAGTTGCGAGAGGCACTCTTCGAGGATGACTCCGGCCCCCTTACCGAACAAGTGATCTACGACATCATTTTCGATATCGACTTGGATAAGGTAACCCCTTGTATTCCATGAAACATACAATGAGCAACTAAAGATCGACTCGTTCGGCTCAAATAATAGCCTTGCTAATTTTATGATCTTATGGTGTTGTTTTGGGCAGGATGGACGAATAAGTTACGACGAATTCAAGGCGATGATGAGTAGCGGAATCGACTGGAAAATGGCGTCTAGGCAGTACTCGAAAGCGATGCTCAATGTGTTGAGGGTAAAAATGTTCAAAGACAAATCAATTCAATTGAAAGATTGAACTCTTGAGATTGAGGCAAATTTTTTTTGGGAGATTAATGTGAATATTTATTCAACTAGTTTGTTCTTTCTATACATATGTTACCTTTCTCGATTTTTGAAAGGGTAGATCTAATGGATATTATCCTATCAAATATCAATATCGATCATATAACTCGACACTGGTTTTTTTCCCTTCGATTTTATGAATTAATATGGGTGACAAATTGACAATAATAAGCTTCCCACTTATAAACTTCATTTATATGTATACAATAAAAATACAAATTAATTTGTATGGGTGAAAATCCCAAATATATTTTGACAAAAGATTGCAAAAAGAAAAACAAAACCAAATATATTTTACAACGGTCAACACTAAGATTATCAAGTTAGGTTTAGACTGTTTAGTAGATAAGTAGAATGTGTATAGATAGACCTGTTCACGAGTCATGGATTATCGATGATCCGTCGGGTCAACATGTATTGTTGAGATGTGAATGAGACCAAAAGTATCCCACATCGGAAAATTGAACATATCAAGCTTTAGTATATGAGTCGGTGAGCTACTCCTTCTATTGTCAATTAGTTTTAGAATTGAACTTCACTCGGCTTGTGTGGGTCCGAGTCGGACTTTGATGTTTGGTTGAAATCGAATCTTGAAAAGCTTACAAGCCCAACTCGGATTACCTTTACAAAATTCTTGAAAGATTTATAAATAAACTTTTGGACCGCTTCTTTAAAATAGAAAAAATAAAAATATATAATTGTTTAAATTAATTTATAAATAAATTTTTGGACCGCTTCTTTAAAATAGAAAAAATAAAAATATATAATTGTTTAAATTAATTTTCTCTAAAAATTTTGAAGAAACATTTAATTTGTAAAATGTTGCATATTCTGAAAGACCCTCTATTTTTCTTGTTGGTTCAATATTTTGGAAAACGAGATAGAAAATTTGTAAGAAAAAAAATAATTTAAAATTCTTCAAAAAATTCCTAAAATAGAGAAACTTTTGTATCCAAATGATCACTAAGAAAGTTAGAACCTCTCTTTTTCTTTTTCTTTTTTAGAACAAGCTTAACTCTCTTCTTAAATCAAAATAAAAATTTTAAAAAAATTGACCCGAAACATTTAGAGATTAAATGCTAACCTTAACTCGAACACAAAATTGTCCGTTCTCATTTACAATGATGCTTTAAGTTGAACTACGAATAGAATATTGTCAACCCTAATTACGTTACTTTATCAAAATAAAATAAAATTTAATGTAATGAAAAAAATTAATTCTTATAGCTATTCCCATTTCCAAAATAACAAGTATATAGTTCAATCAAATCCCTATATTATAATATATTATATTATAAAATGAATGATTCCAATCACATCACAAAAAAAAAATGTGACATATATAATACCATCAATGGTTTATAAGAAATTTTTTGCCAAACTTTTTTTGGATAAATTTGTGAAATGTCCACCTTTTTGGACAAATTAGTAAAATGTTCGCTATATAAACTTAATTGAATGTGAGATCTCTCGCTCTAACCTCCCCCCTCTCTCTCGCCGTCTCCATCGCTCTCCTCCCTCCCTCCAACTGCTCCAGTTCCAATCCTCCTCCGCCTCATCCCGCCATCCACCTGCCGCTGCCGCGCTCCCCTGTCCGTGGCTCCGGTATCCAAGAGGAAGCCGGTCGCTCACCTCCGCTTGCTCAGATCTCCGCTCGCTCAGATCTCCTTTCTCGCTCAGATCTCGGCTCTCCTCTTCGGATCTCTCTCGCTCGCTCACCTCTCTTGCTCGCCTCTCCTCCTTAGATCGCTCGCTCACATCTCTCTCGCTCACATCTCTGATGATCGTCGACGGTGCACCGCCTCCCATTCCTGGTGATTCTCAATTTGTCCTCCAATTCTCTCTGTTGCGATCCAATTTCGTCCGGAGCGAGCGATCGAGGGAGAGGCCGGAGCGAGTGCATCCTCTGAGATCCGAGATCTCCTCGGTGGATCCAAGATCTCTTAGGGGCTGCGTTCAAGCATCGAGGAGGGATGGACGACTAACCGCCAATGTAAGTCCTCTAATTGAATGTATATTCTGTAGTTATTTTAAATTTCATAGATCTGTTTTGAGCTTGACTACATAATAACTTCGCAGTGTCAGAAATGTTGCGAAGATCAATTGTTTGATGGAGGGACTAAAAAATTGCTGGTTGCTTTTCCTTCTGCAAATTCGCGATTTCAGATCTCAGAGGTTCAGTTTCTTTTGCAAATTCGCGAGTTCAGATCTCAGTGTTTGATGGAGGGACTAAATCCGCGAGTTCAGATCTCAGTGTTTAATGGAGCAAGTGCAACTTTTTCCTGCTTATTTGGAGGGCTTGATCTCGTCTGGTATGAATATTTAACAACACATTAATTTGTTGCTAGTTGATTTTGATGCACATATACTAGTTGATTATAGACTTCGTCTACCTTGAAAAGTTTGTTATAGGATTGCAACCTTTTCCTGGTTATTTGGAGGGCTTGATCTTGTCCATTTTACTATAAATTATGCCTCTCCATTTCTTGGTAGTGTAATTTTAATGTGTGCTGGCTTGTTGGTTGTTGTTGTTGTTGTTTAACCTGTCAACTTAAGGGACCATTACAATGGAGCTTTGATTTTCAGTGCATCACTGAACTTCATTTTTACCAAATGCTATTATAGGTTTTTATTTTAACCTTCTAAACTTGTCCGTGTTTAGGTATCAAGAGCCATTGGAGACATATACTTGAAGTACCCTGAATTTAGCAAACTTTACAAGCAATTTGGTTCATCTGTTCCCTTGAAGAGAGATGTAATAACCGCAGAGCCTTCAGTTTCAGTGCGAAAATTAGAGACAGACGACCTATTCTTGATCCTCGCATCAGATGACCTTTGGGAGAATTTAAGTGATCAAGCAGCCGCTGAAATTGTATACCGAAGCCCAAGGGTCGTAAGATTTTTCACCCTCAACATATGCTACGTACCTTTTCCATCAAGTATGTCAGAGATGCTAACAACTTTATTTACATTTACGTGAACAGGGAATCGCAAAGCGATTGGCAAGAGCAGCTATAGAAGAAGCAGCCAAGAAAAGAGGATTGACGTACGACGACCTTTCCCTACTAGACAAGGGCCTAAGACGCCATATTCACGATGATATTACTGTCATAGTGATATACTTTGACAATCCGAATAGCCTAAAACGTTGAGCCAATGATAATAGTCCTCTGCTAAGCCACACGATCACACCAGCAGATATCGTTTCCTGCAACGGTGAGTTAGATTGTACACAGGAAACTTCACCCTACTACCGAGTAGTTGTCGCGAGTTTATTTTTTCCCTTTTAAATTGTTATATAGTAAGAATATACAAGGAGGGACAAATACTTGATAGCAAATACATTTGATGAGAACGAGATTGTCATTTTGTACAGAGTTAGTAAACATGTATGTAAGTGTATGAAAACCATTCATGGATTTACTGGGTTCAATTACTGGTGGGAAGAGCTGCAGTGAGGCTTCTTTGTTAATTATGATGGCAAGTCGAAGAGATATAAATCTCATATAGGCTAGATGTGAATTGATTAAGTACTTTCTAAGTTCTTATAGATATTGATCCAATCTAATGTTGATTTGGTAGATGAGAGTTCTACTTTAGCGTTGGAGGTTTTGAACCAAAGCCTATTAGCTCAAAATGGTAGAGCAATGTGCCTACTGCCTACGCACAATAATGCGGGTTCAAATCCCGCATAGGCGATCTATGTGGTATCTCTTGTTATGTTTCTCTTCGTGAATATGAGTATAAGGTTCAAAAAATAACATTTTAAAGTGCAGTTGTGCATCTTTAAAGTGCAGTTGTGCAACTGCACTTTTTTAAAAGTGCTGACGTGAAAAAAAAAAAGATTTTTAAAAAAGTGCTGACACAAAGCTCCTTTCACCTCCAGTAGCTTACATTTCAAATGCCATGAACAATGTTGATTCTACCTACCAGTAGCCAATCATATAAGCTTATACAAAGCTCTTGGTACTGCTGTATTAGTTTTAGATTTTGGTTCAATAGTCTTTTCGCCTAGCCGTTTTTTTAGCTTTTGCTTAGCAGATTACTTGCTATCCGGATCCCCAGTTTTGTGTATCGAATTGGAGCCTTTTGTGCTTTTTTTGGCATGACAAGAGATGTGATTGTCGGAAGTCAGAATGATTACTAGCTCAAATTTCAGAAATTAAGGTTGTGTCAGCATCTTTTCTATTTTGTTAATTAGAGAAAACAACGAGTGTCAGCGATGTTCGCAATTTTAGTGCTGACAGAGTTATAAAGAATCAAATTGATCAATACATGAAAGATTAATATCTCAAATTTCATAAATTAAGGGTTGTGTCACCAATAATATTTTGTTAACATATTATTGGTGTGTGTCAACATCTTTTCTAGTTGGATAATTATGCAATTGTAAAATAAAGATGTGCAATTGTAATAGTTGTGCATTTGTAAAATAAATTTGCTCAACATGCTCTTATTTTTGCTCAACAATAGATTATATTTACACAACTATTGAGACTTGTGAAATTGTGCTCAACATGATCTTATTTTTTCTCAATATTATTTTATAGTTGCTCAATAGATTATTGCTCAACATGGTATTATTTTTGCTCATCAATAGACTATAATTTCACAACATGGGGGATTGGTGGAAATTTGCTCAACATGATCTTATTTTTGCTCAACAATAGATTATATTTGCACAACAATTGAGTATTGTGAAATTGTGCTCAACATGATCTTATTTTTTCTCAATATTATTTTATATATAGTTGCTCAATAGATTATTGCACAACATGGTCTTATTTTTGCTCATCAATAGACTATGATTGCACAACATGGGAGATTGGTGGAAATTTGCTCAACGTGATCTTATTTTTGCTCAACAATAGATTATATTTGCACAACAATTGAGACTTGTGAAATTGTGCTCAACATGATCTTATTTTTTTCTCAATATTATTTTATACTTGCTCAATAGATTATTGCACACCATGGTCTTATTTTGCTCATTAATAAGAAATTAAAAAAACTATCTATATTTTGCTCAATAAGAAATTAAAAAAGTGGAATTTTAGTTTGAATGTGCAATTTTCGACCTTAACTGTGCAATTTTAATTTGAAAAAGTGCTATATGAATGTGCAATTTTAATTTAGAACTTATATTTGTGCAACTGTAAGGTGAAAATTTGCACAACATGGTCTTATTTTTGCTCATCAATAAGACTATAATTGCACAACATGGGGGATTGGTGGAAGATACTAACAGGGCCTTTACTATAAATGGTACCTAATTAACCAACATATAACATTATTATAACATTTCGATTGCACATAAAGAATATAATCATGTGAAATCAAATTTAGTGATAGAGCATTTAGTGCAGTGCTCACGTGCCATTACATCTACAAAAATTAGTGCAAATAAAGAGTATTAAGAGCAATTACATCTACAGAAATTAGTGCAAACAAAGGGTATTAGGAGCAATTTTGCCCAACCCAAGTACGGAGTATATGACAATCATTGAAAAGACAGTATCTCATAGAATTACAAGACAAAACAAAGAGATTTAATTAAGAGCAATTACATCTATAGAAACTAGTGCAAACAAAGAGTATTATGGGCAATTTTGCCCAACTCAAGTACAGAGTATATAACAATCATTGAAAAGACAGTATCTCATGGGATTACAAGACAAAACAAAGAGTATTAAGAGCAATTACATGAAATTAGTGCAAACAAAGAGTATTAGGAGCAATTTTTCCCAACCCAAGTACGGAGTATATAACAATCATTGAAAAGACAGTATCTCATGGAATTACAATACAAAACAGAGTATTGAGAGCAATTACATCTACAGAATTTAGTGCAAACAAAGAGTATTAAGAGCAATTACATCTACAGAAATTAGTACAAACAAAGAGTTATTGGGAGCAATTTTTCCCAATCCAAGTACGGAGTATATAACAATCATTGAAAAGACAATACAATATCTCATGGGATTACAAGACAAAAAGTAAGTACAATATATTCAAAAGACATGATTCGAATATCAAGCAAAAAACATACGGAGTATTGTACTGTATTACTTTTGAACAATGTGCAACCACATACTCACCTCTACAGAAGAAATCAACTCCAAAGGCTTCGATTTAGATTGTTGATTCATATCAGTAGCTGTAGGAACCTGATTTTGGAAGATACTAACAGGGCCTGCACCAGAGGCAACCTTTGACGCCGCTGCCATGCGATCTTTGACGCCGCCGCATCCTTTGCCGTCGCCAGAGGCAATCTTTGACGCCGCTGCCCGTGCGATCTTGGCCGAGGATGTGGCCTCTTCAGTCCAACACTCCTCTGAGCCTGACTCCTCTCTCCCGTCTCTGCAGCATCTGCCATCGCCGTCGACAGAGGCAATCTTTGACGCCGCTGCCAATGCGATCTTGGCGGCCTCTTCAGTCAAACACTCCTTTGGGTCCGCCTCCTCTCTCGCGTCTCCGCCGCCGAAGATTGCCGGTGCCTGTGTGATCTTGGCCGACGATGCAGCCTCTTCAGTCCAACATTCCTTTGAGTCCGCCTCCTCTCTCGCGTCTCCGCCGCCGAAAATTGTCGCTGCCTGTGCGATCTTGGCCGACGATGGGGCCTCTTCAGTCCAACAATCCTTTGAGTCTGACTCCTCTCTCGCGTCTCCGCCGCCGAAGATTGTCGGTGCCTGTGCGATCTTGGCCGACGATACAGCCTCTTCAGTCCAACACTCCTTTGAGTCCGACTCCTCTCTCCCGTCTCCGCCGTCGCCGACCACGGCGTCGGGAGGAGTGGAGCGGCGCTTCACCGTATCTTGCAAAGAGTACAAAGCATCTTCTTCGTCCTGTAACACCCTCGTCTCACATCGGATATCATAAGGATGTACGGAGTGATTTATAAGTGATTCAAGCCCTACCTATGTCACAAGAGCTCTTCCTTTTCAGGCTCCAAGTGAGGACAACAGACCTGAGAGGGCTTGGTGGCATGGGTTGGCACCTCTTAAGACCCCGGATCTTACAGATGGTATCAGAGCCGACTCCGGGCTAGGAGGTGCGCTGACAGTATGATCGGGTACGCTCCTCCCGGAGGGCAGTCCCTTGGGCCTAACGGGATCGTCAGTGCTTTAAGTGGCGGAGATTGTAACACCCTCGTCCCACATCGGATATCATAAGGATGTACGGAGTAATTTATAAGTGATTCAAGCCCTACCTATGTCACAAGAGCTCTTCCTTTTCAGGCTCCAAGTGAGGACAACGAACCTGAGAGGGCTTGGTGGCATGGATTGGCGCCTCTTAATACCTCGGGTCTTACACATCCGCCATGGAAGCACTCTCTCTCGATTCTTGGAGATTTGGAGGAAATTGTTCGATTCTTAGAGATTTGGAGGAAATCGATACTTGAAGCTCTCGGTTCTTGGAGCGCGACGATGGAATGGAAGATTTAGAGGAAATTGGCGCGGCTTGTCCCTCTTTTTGAAGGTCGCTTGCTAAACTGTCCTTGAAACAACTTTGACTAAATGACTTTTTATCATATTTTTTTTGTGGCAACTTTTTATCAAAATTGGATTTGATCTTTTAGACGTGTTTTTTTTAAGCTATAATATATTTATTACTTATATAGCTTAAGACCATCCACAATGGTTGAGTGTGCAAATGTGTACATTTGCACAAGGTGTGCAAAAATGCACACCACTTTTTGTGGTTTTACTCCAATGGTTCATTGTGGGTTTTTTGCACACTCTCCTTTAATTACCTAACTAACTTATGTATATCTTTATATTTTAATTATAATAATTATTTTTAAAAAAATAAATAATAATATTTTTTATATTTTTTTATTACGAATATTTTGATGTAAAAATAATAATTTTTGAGCACTATTTGAAAATTTTGAATTTTCAATGGTGCCTAAAAAATTTAAATACAATACTTGTCTTTATCTTAAATTTTAATTTACCACCTAAAAGTAATTAAATGTTTTGAAAATGGTCTAAGTTGAAATTGTGTCCACAAAATTATATTTTCAATGCTTTTGTCTATTTCTTAAAGGTAAATTGGCCATAGAAAATGAGTCAAATGTGTTGAGAAGATACTACATTTAAATGATGTTCACTAAATACTATTCTCAAGGCAAATGTCTTGTTCCCAACTACAAATACACTTTAGACAAGGAATTAAATATATAATAGTCTAAGTTCCAATAGTGTTATTATCTTCATCTCTATTATAAATACCATAGCATAACCTCAAGATTAAAATCACTAAGCTTTTTCCTCTCTTCTCTTCTTCTCCCTCCACTTTACAACAATGAGTTCTAACATGGAGCTTTCCGATTACATGGAAGCTCACATGCATCGAATGAGTGCACTCATGATGAGTGAACATCAAAGAAGAGAGGAAGAGGATCAATCCATCAATGGCGGTCCTCAAAATAAGCGTAAATACATAAATAGAGAGAGAGATGAAGGGCATCTTAGGTTGATGAAGGATTACTTTAATCCTAACCCAACCTATGATTCTCTAATGTTTCGAAGGCGCTATCGCATGCAACCAAGCTTGTTCAACCGCATCATGAATGATGTAATACCACATGATTCATACTTTCAACTCACAAGAGATGCGGCAAAGAGGACTTCATTGTCACCTCATCAAAAGCTAACAAGTGCCCTACGCATGTTGGCCAACGGTTGTTCGGCAGACTCCATGGATGAGTACTGTCGGATGGGGGAGACCACGTCGCTAGAGTGCTTGCGAAGATTTTGTAAGGCGATACTAAACATCTATGGCCGTTGGTACCTCCGACAACCAAACCAAACAGATCTTAAAAGGTTGTTGGACAAGGCCAACAAGAGGGGCTTTCCAGGAATGATCGGATCCATAGATTGCATGCACTGGCAGTGGAAGAATTGTCCTACTGCTCATGCCGGTCAATACACCGGGTTCAAAGGAAAACCGACTATCGTCCTTGAGGCTGTGGCGTCGTATGACACTTGGATTTGGCATGCTTTTTTTGGCACTTCCGGATCCAACAACGATCTTAACACCCTAGGATGCTCCCCGGTATTTGATAATGTTGTCAATGGAGAAGCTCCTATCGTCAAATTCAAGGTAAATAGTCGCAATTATAACCAATGTTATTATTTAGCTGATGGAATTTACCCTTCATGGGCCACGTTTGTCAAAACTATTAGCAGTCCAGATACTCCAGAGAAAGCTCTATTTTCTCAATTGCAAGAGGCATATCGCAAAGATGTCGAAAGAGCTTTTGGGATACTACAAGCTAGATGGGCTATTGTACGTGGTCCAGCTAGAATTTGGGATACCCAAACTCTAGGCGAAATAATGCTTGCATGTATTGTTCTTCACAACATGATCGTTGAAGACGAGTACGTGGAAGATGAACATGGTGAGGTTGCAAGTGTAGTGGTTGACTATGAAATAAGCCCACATGCGTCTTTTGAGGTTGGTCGGGATAGACCAACATTAGAAGAATATATGCGTAATCACAATCGTATTCGTGACACAAATATCCATCATTCCATTAGAAATGACCTTGTCGAACATATTTGGACGCGTTTTGGATCACACACCCAAACCTATTAGTATGTTTTTATGTCTAGTGCGCCATTGTTTTTTGCTTTGTTTCATTAATGTAGTCCCAAAATTATTGCATGTTTTTATCCATCTTTGAAATTTGTAGTGTTCTCAATTTTGTATGCCTTTTTTTTTTTTTTATTGCTCGCGTTTTTCCTTTGTTTTCTTTATTGTTCTCATTTTTCTATGTTGCGAATCAATAACAATAACAAAAATTGCATATAATTATATTAAACCAAGTTGCGAATCAATAAAAGTACATAACAATACCCAAAATTACCAAGCATAAAAATATAAATTATATGGAGATCTAAAACCCATCATCGACATCATTAGAGTGAGGGATGTAGCCATCGATTCCATCATCGTCACCGAAATAAGAGCTTGAAGAGTTTGGAAAATAGCTTGAATTCTCTTGATTGTCGTTTCTCCTCTTTTCCATGATAATAGCTTGTTCGTTTCTAAAGTATTGTTGTTTACTTGGAGACAATTTCGAGAGATCCATTGTAAGGATCATATCATTATGCTTTCTAATTTCCAAATCAATTGCTCTTTGATCCCCCACTCTTCTCTTTTGGGCCTCACTTGCCATAATTTCACCTTGCTTGATCAATTGAGCCATATTATCGTCAAAGGCCTTCCTCCTATCATCCTCCGCTTGCTTCATCCTTTTATAAGCCTTTTGTTTGTCGCGTCCCATTGGTCTTTTGACGATGGTAGGACTTTGGCTCATGGTCTCCGTGGGTGAACTAGAAGCAACACCACCAATAATAATAGGACTTTCCATTTGAGTAGAGGGTGCCCCAAAAGTCCTATTTATGGGATTCTCGAATCGATTTGGCGTATTAGAACTACTACCACCAACATGAATGGGACTTTCGAAAAAGTTAAGCCATTTGGGGCATTTTCCAAGGAGATTCCAAGCATGATCGAATTTGAACGCCTTGCCTTTGTTATCGTTGATGAATATAGTTCGTGCATGAAGGTCCTACGACACATGAAAATAAAATCAATATTCCAACAAGTGCAAATATAAATAATTGAACAATTAATTATTTACTTACAACATCACTTTGATTACCACCACTAGCGGGAGATACATTGGCTTTGGTAAGACTTTGTCGAAATAGAGAACACTCTTGGTTAATTACTCTCCAACGCCCATGACATGAATCTTTGCTTCGATTGAATGATTGGAGATATTCTTCACATTTCTTTTGAATCCTTGCCCAAAATGAATCCAACGATTGATTTGTGCCGATCGCCCCATCTTGTGAGATTGAAATCCATGCTTGGCATAAGATTATATCTTCTTGCGCACTCCATTTGAGACCTCTAGAACTCATGATTATCAAATTTTAAAGATACAAGAAGAGTGGAAGAGATGCCAAGATGTATAATGTGATATGAAAGTATATGAGCTGGTGTATTTATTTTAAAAAATCCGACCGTTAACTTTTTTTAAAAATTTGTAGATCAGTAAATGAAACCATTTTAACCGTTGGATTTAAATTTCAGCCGTTGGATTAAAGTTTTTACCGTTGGATGAGTGGTTGAAATGTAATTGGATTTAATTTATTTAAGAAAATAAAATTTAAAAAGCAATTAAAAAAAAGCAACGTCTCTCTCTGATGTCCCACCTTACTTTTTAGTTGCTTTTCAGCCTTTTCTTCATTCCCAATTACTACACTTTTTAACCCCACTCTCTCTTTTTTGTGGGTGAAGTACACCTATGCAAAATTAACCCCCCTCCACGGCGCGTAACAAGCACACATTACTTTTTCAGTTTTTTTTTCCACTACTCCGAAATTGGGAAAAGATTTTACACAGGGGGGGATTTTGTGTTCATATTTGCACATTGTGTGTCTAAATGTATACATTTGAACACCCATAAAACAACCATTGGAGTCCAAAAGTGTGCAAAAAATATACATTTGCACATTTGCACACCACCATTGTGGGTGGTCTAAGTTAATGTTTACCAATTCTTAACAATACTATATTTTTTTAAACAATAAAAAAAAAATCAATACTACCTTCGTTAAAAAGTTCAAGCCTTCTCATTTTTTAGAATTTTTTTAAGTCAAAATTATATAAAATATTAGTTTTTTAATATTAATTTCATACTTATTCCTCATAACTATGATGTTATAAAAAAAATAACAAAAATTTGATATTTATATAGTTTTAGCATCTTAAAAAGATGCTAAAAATTTAAATGACTTTTTTTTAATGGAGGGAGTACAAAATTATATTTAATTATACTATATGCCTGATAATATTAACACCCGTTATCAAGTAATCAGATACTTAAGTTGTTTTAAATATTTTAGGGGAAATGCTATGATTTTTGTTGGTTTCGTATATAATCGGATTTGAGTTATTTCGGGTGTCGGCTATAATTGGGTTTCGGATATGTTCGGGTCGGGCAATTTCAGGTTTCGAGTTGATTTCAGATCGGTTCATTCGAATATAACCGAGTTCGAGTTATTATTGGGTTCGGATTGCTTTCAGGTTCGGGCTTAAGTGCTTAACTCGGATCGGGTCGGTCAGTCTCGGATCCAAACTTTTTTTTTTTCCAATTATTCAGGTGTCGGTCGAGTTTGGGTTAGATCAGTCGGATCGGTTTTCTCGGGTCGGGTATTGCCAGCATACCGTGAGACTCTGTTGGACCACAAGGATGAGATCCCTAAGGACGGGATCGTTGATGTTTGTCGTGTGAAGAAGGAAAGATATCCGATCAACTACCTAGTTGACTTCTCAAAAGACATGAGTGATATGAACCTAATAGGAGCGTCTCTAAAGACAAAGACAGTCAAAGATGGGGATTTCAATCTCCCGTGGAGGGTGCCAAAGTTCGAGAATGTTGTTGATGATCGTAATTCGTAAGACATTCACCTTTGAAAGTGACATGAGTCAAACCAAGATGATATCAGTGTCTTTGCAAACACCGTGGTAAAGGGATAAAGCTTCGGCAACCACCACCGAAGTTGAACCATACCTCGAACCACCAATTGCTAAAAGCCTGCAGAAGAGTCACTTGGTTCTAGCTTGGAGGCATCGAAATTTATTTTGCTGAATCCAACAAGAGGTTTACACCACCTAATATTTCTCGTTTTTAATTATTTGGCGAGTTTTGGGATTTGCTTGGGTTCCAATCGTCAGCATCATGCCATCATGTTTAGATTTTTTTAATTTCTAATTTTTGTAGTTGGTGTTTGGTATGTTGCTCCATTTTTGCTATGTCTGGTGTAGTTGGGTTCCAATCGCACAACGCACATTTTAGAGGGACATCAATACCTTTATACGTAAATCACCTTTATTGGTAGTCCGTCGAGTATGAGTTTCCGAATGAAATTCTTTATTTTCGAATATGTGTCCATTTTCCATATCTAGGCGAAGTCATTTTGATGTTCGCAATTTGCTTGTATCCAAAAGATCAAGTGCTATGACCAGAGCCAAGCCCCGATTGCCTCTCCTGCAGAACCTGGATCTCGTCTTGTTCAAACTGGTGATTCTATGTCTGACCCTCAGTTATATCGTAGCATTGTTGGTGCACTCCAGTACGTTACTATTACCCGCCCTGAGATCTCGTATGTTGTTAATCGAGTTTGTCAGTTCATGTATAATCCCACGGAGATTCATTGCGCTGCTGTGTAACGGCCGATTCTCCGCTATCTAAAAGGTAGCCTGTCTGTCGAGGCCTTCACATTCAGCCCCTCTCTGATCGTCGGTTAGTTGCATTCTCTGACGCCGGATGGGCTTCTGACCCTGATGGTTGCCGATCTCAGCATGGTTTTGCTATATATTTTGGTGGAAATCTTAAGAAACAAAAGGTTGTTGCACGGTCTAGTACGGAGGCAGAATATAGAGCCATTCCTTTTACAACTGCTGAGTTAATTTGGTTGCAACAACTTCTCCATGAAATGGCGGTGACAGTTTCTCAGTCTCCGATTTTGCTCTGTGATAATCTGAGCGCTACCTTTCAATCCGCTAATCTTGTCTTTCATCAGCGATCCAACGCGAACAAGTCTCTAATGGTGACCTAGTTGTTCGCCATTTTCGGTCTCTTGATCAGATTGAAGACATTTTTACTAAGGCAGTTGGTACCCATCAGTTTAAGACCTTAAGTGCCAAGGTGCAAGTTCGTCCCCGACCTTGAGCTTGCGGGGGCATGTTGAAATATATTATTTATTGTTAATATTTGTAATTATCCTTTACCTTTGTTTGTTTAGATTATATCTTATTGTTATTCAGAGATAAATCAGCTCAGGACTGATTTTGTTACTGTAAGGTTATTTAAACCATGACAATGAATATACAGAATCATCTTCTTCCCACAAATCCTTGAGTTTACATTTTTCAGATAAAAGTAGAAAAAAATCCATATATGGATCTAGGACAATTGATAACGGCAAATTGGGCAAGCGTAATTCTTTCTAAGCCACTGGCAAAGACAAACCTGGTGGAACCTATGGGAGCAGGGCATGGCAAGAGTGCTCCTCAGCGTCTCCATCTCGACCAGGCAGATTGCGCAGCAGCACACACCGGGATCGAAGCCCTCCTCCTCATCCTCCTCCTCCCTCTTCCTATACAACTCCCGGATGGAGGCATTGGTGGCGGGCCAGGGCCTAGGGCACAATTCTTGGGGCGCGTGGATGACGATATCGACCATGTGTTCGATTGAGAATTCGAGTGGGGGGCGGCTGGGGCACCGGTGTTCAGCGTTGGTGCTCTTGAGGAAGTCCACGAAGGTCTCTTCGACCTCCCGGAAACAGGGGCGGATCTACGGGGTGACTGAAGCCCCCCCCCTAAAAAAAAGTTTATATATTTTTATATATCTATTATACTTGTAATATATATAAATAAAGTAGCCTAGATTCACAATGTAAAAATTGGCTTAGCGGTAAGGAGATAGGGTAAGGCGGGAGAGTTTTTAAACCGAGTATTTGAACCCAGGTTCGATTCCTTAACTAACCTTTTTTTTAATATTGCCCTCTGTTTTTTTTGTTAGATATTTTTTTTTGTGTTACCCAGACAGACAGATATGAGCGAAACCACCGCCCGAGTCCGGAGTTCTCGAGCCACCACACCACCCGCCGCCGCCAGGTCCACCTCTGGCCGACCCTGGCACCGGTACACCACCGTCCCCAGCCCCTCTGCAGTCCCGAACAGCCCCTGCGCGCAGTCTTCTCTTCACTGTTCTTCTCCTTCGATTTAGATTGGTTAGTTTTCTTCATCATTCTTTTAATTTGATTGCTTTAAGTTCAATTGATTGAGTTGAGAATCAATTTAGATTATACTTTGTTGATTTGAGAATAAATTTGGGGAAATTTCGATTAGGGTTTGAGATTTGTAAAAAATAAATTTTGTGAAATTAGGGTTTGAATTTAAGAATCAATTTTGTAAAAATTTTATTAGACTATGTAAATATATACGGTGTTGATTGAGAGTTTATAAGGACCTATGATATTTGTTCAATTCAAAGGATAAAATAAAACCTTATTTGTTCAATAGAGTTTGCGGTTGTGCTTGATAATATATTAGTATTAAACTATTAATATATTAATGGGCTTTTGTAGGAATATATAATATGGATATGTCGATTACTTGAGGCATTGCATTTTCGGTTGCTAAAAATGCCAGCACAATGAAGTAAAGCAAGGCTTTGTTGTTAAATATCCAACATAAAGTCATTGTTACCTTGTTGCTTTTAACAAACAAGGTATGTGCCTTTTCTTTTTTGATTTCCTTTTTTCTTTTTAAAGAATGCAGTTGAAGGGTTTTAAAAGTGTTGATCAGATTTATATAGATAGTTTTTTAATAGTCAACTTCGAGATTTTGATGACAAATAGACTCATGGCTGCTTTAGGGGTTTGAATTGGCTGCCGTTGTGATTTCTTTGGAAAAAAAAGCCCCCCCTTACCAAAATTCCTGGATCCGCCACTTCCCGGAAACAGCCTTCCGAGACATTGGAGTAGCAGGAGCTTAGCTTGGCGATCAATTCTCTTTTGTAGTGGTCATAGTAGTAGCAAACCTCATCGTCGTTGTCTTTGTCGGCTCCGAGCTCAAGGCAGTGGATTATAAAGGGATCCCCACTGGCTACTTCGCCCGTCATGAAACCGCAGATCGGTGGCACGGGCCCGGTATAACTCACTGAGAACTGGCCATAAAGGTGGCAGATTGTGTACTCCACCGACTCCGTCGTCGAGTACTTGTACTCGTGATAATAGTAGGCCTTGTTCATCTCCATACCACCTAATGATTATTTGATCTATTAGTAGCACGATTGGGATTGACAAAAATTGAGGGCTTTCAAGGAGTCCTTGGTATGAGCAACTTATAGTACCTTATAGCTTACGTTTCACTATACAAAGTATCGAAAAATCTTGCTAACTTGTCGTGTTTTCGTAGAGCATACATGGTTGCAGAATGCAAGAAAGGCCCCGGATGTTCCATTGGGTCCAAACGTGATGTCGAGGATCAAGCAATTCTCGTTGATGAGCAAGTTCAAGAAGAAAGTAGTTCGAGTAAGATCGATGATATATCAAGCTCTAAACTCTTCGTCTTTGAGCTAGCTAGATCGAGCCAATGTGGTTGTTTTCTTACGATTGTCGATGACTTGATTGCTTCATTACAGATTGTAGCGGACCACTTGCCAGACGAGGAAGTCGAAACCATCAAGGAGTTGTTTCACTCGATGGATACGGACAAGAATGGGAGGCTCACGTTCGTCGAACTCAAGCAAGGGTTTCTCAAGTTAGGACAACCTCTTGCAGATTCGGAGATCCAAATGATGATCGATGCGGTGAGTTTTGGCCGGGTTCGAAACAACCTGGATGTACCCGGAATCGACCCGTTATATCCGGGGTAAGATTGAGATATCTTGACCCGTGATCCGACAGATCGACTCCGTCGGATCCGATCTGTGGACAGGTATAGATGGTTGGTTGAAATCGAATCTTGAAAAGCTTCCATTCTTCATTGATGAATTTGAGGTTCTTCCTAGTTCCTAGTATGTTTAAGAAGCTGCCCCTAACATGCCCAAAAAATATGCTAATGGACTTTGTCCATCAGCCTATGGGCTTGGGTGAATAGAGTCAGGCCCAACTCAGGATTACCCTTACAAAATTCTTGAAAGAATTATAAATAAACTTTTGGACCGCTTTTTTAAAATAGAAAAAATATATAAAATATAATTCTTTAAATTAATTTTTCTCTACAAAAATTTGGAGAAACATTTAGTTTTGTAAAATGTTGCATAAACCCTCTATTTTTCTTGTTGGTTCAATATTTTGGAAAACGAGATAGAAATTTTATAAGATAAAAAAAAAAAAAAAATTCTCCAAAAAATCCTAAAATAGAGATTTGTTGGAGGTGCTGTTACGAAAATGATCACTAGGAAAGTTAGAACCTCTCTTTTTCTTTTTCTTTTTTAGAACAAAGAAACTCTCTTCTTAAATCAAAATAATTTTAAAATAAAAAATAAAAATTGACCCAAATCATTAAGGGGCCGTTTGGTTGAAAGGTCAAAAAGGAAAGGAAACGATTACCCTTCGGAAGAGGGAATGGAAAGTAAAAGTATTAATCCCCAAATTTGTTTGGTTGATCAAATAAAATGAATCATTCTTTTCTCTAGATATGCAATTTATAAATAAATTTACTTGCAGATTACCAAATTCTCATCAAAACAGCTCCATTTGCTGAACTTTCTCTCATCTGAACTCTCCACACTCACCTATGGTTTCTCTTTCTTCTCAAAGCAACTTCAATTTATGCAGTACTGATTTCTATTCACCGTTCCTTCACTAATCATCGATCTGTAATTCCTTCACTAATTGGGAAACCCTAAGGTTCAATTTTTTTTTTAATCCGAGAAATTGCTACTGATATGTAATTCATAGAGCTAACTTGTTAATGGTGGACATCTATTGTGGGGTACTGAGCGACAATGAGGCGTTGATCGAATCAGATATGAGAGGACCTCACCGGAAGCAAGGTAGCGACGGATGGAGATCCAGAGTTTCAGTTTCGATCAGATGCGAGAGGACCTCACCGGAGGCGAGGTAGCAACGGATAGAGATCTGGAATTTTAGGCTCGATCTGATACGAGAGGACCTCACCGGAGGTGAGGATGTGACAGATGGAGATTCGGAGTTTCAAACTCGATCGAATTCGTGAGGACCTCACCAGAGTTGAGGATATGTCGAATGAAGAGCTAGTGTTTTACGCTCGTTCCGACTTCCGACGGCGTGGAGGCAGAGATTAAGCGCGGGAAGATGGAGAGTGGTCGAGGGTAGGCGATGAATAAATGACAGGGAACAATTAAAATTTTAGGGGTAAACAGATTGGATTAATCGTTTACCGATGAAAACACAAACATTCCTTTGAGGAGAGCAAACAAACAAGGCGTAGGAGAGGTAAGTAATGGGATTCCTTTCCCGGGGCTTTTTTTTAGAAAACAAACACGGCTTTAATCTCTAATGCTAACCTTAACTCGAACATAAAATTGTCAGTTCTCATTTACAATGATGCTTTAAGTTGAACTACAAATAGAATATTGTCGAACCTAATTACATTACTTTAGCAAAATAAAATTTAATTTAATTTAATGAAAGAAAATTAATTCTTATAGCTATTCCTATTTCCCAAATAACAAGTATATAGTTCACTCAAATCCCTATATTATATTATATTATAAAATGAATAATTCCAATCACATCACATAAAAATGTGACATATATAGTAGCATCAATTGTTATAATGGGATAATCTCATGAGTATAGTCGCCTTAGTCGGTGCATATTCGTTTATATTTTCTGTAGCATAAATATATATATAATATATAAAATTTATTTTATATATACAATGAATCATGAAACAACACCCCTCCCTCCATTTCGGTTGATGTAGTATTTTAATTAATTCGTGATATTGGGTTCGTATGGGACGGGGTTAATAAACTGGCTAAAATTATAAACAAGGTAAAATTTATAAACAGATGGTAAAAGTAGTTAAAATTCTAAACTGCAATATAAGCTGCGTATGGGGCACAAGTGTTTTAATTTTGATATATGAATTTAGTAGTTGTGAAAAGGGTGTTTTGATTATTTTAGCTTAATAATTTGGGATAACCTTTGATAAATTTTACAACACTGAGCAATCCTACAATTACACGTACAATTTGGGATAACCTTTGATAAATTTAGTTGTTGGGCATGGGTTGTTACCTAACTATTATAGCTCATAAATTATATGAACTCATATTGTGAAATATATTATTGTGGTAATATATTTCACAATATGAGGATTAATTGAGTATATGAGTTAGCACTAATAAATCAGGGGGTGTTTAATAAGAAATGAGAATGGAAAAGAAATATGACAGTACAATAGTTTCCCAATAGATCACAATAGGCACTTCAGATCCATACAAGTAAAATCTCACACCAAGTATATGCTTTCAGATCAGACAATACAACCACACTTAACTTGCTTAGATTCAAGAGAGATAGACACTGATATGAACAATAGTTTCAACTCCATCGGTAGTGTGCTGATCCACTTGGGGAAGAGCCTCAATGCTGGCATATCCCTTTGCATTCTGGTACTTTCCAGTGCCACCGATGATGGCGACATAGGACAGCGGAGAGGCCGGCCTGTGGACCCCGAAGAAGCTGAGTGTGCTATCCCCATCATGCTCCCCATGGAAGCAAGAAGTCCAGGCCATGGTGTGGCTCTGGCCGTCGAGGGAGCTGGCTAAGTAGAACCCTTGGACGCTCCCTATGACTGTTGATCCGATTTGTGCAGTAACAACAATTACTACAAAAATGAAATCAACAATTTCTAATTCAATCCAATTTCAACAAGTATGAAATCAACAATTTTGCAATAGATGGAACATATCAAAAGAAGCCAAACTGAAATCCCGTAGTCATCAATTTCTAATTCAATCCAACACACAAATTTTCGCACAAATTAACACCCTATTTCTCACACATTCGAAATTAATGGATCAAGGTGAGTGACATACGTACCTTAGTGGTCTTCGTTCTTCGTAGCCCTCTCAGCCGACTCGGAAGAACGCCGGAGCAACCCTTAATTTGTCTCCTGGCGCCGATCGTCGTCTCCTGCCGCAGATGGAAGATAGATGGAAGATGGGAGATTGATGGAAGATAGATGGAAGATGAGGGGGAGTTACATACCTATAACCCTAAGCGCCTGCGCCGATCGTCGTCGTCCAGTTGAATCCGAGCAACCAGTGCGCCACAGATCGGAGATGCCGCCGCTCCTCTGCTCCCTTTCTCGCACTGGAGATGTATCCCGATAACCCTAACTAAGCGCTTGTGATTTTGGTAAAAGCTGGGCGGGTTGTGAATTTGGTAAAATAATAGGGGTAAATTTGTAATTATGACAATAAAAGCTCCCAAATAAGCTGCCTGATCCGGCTTTTTTTTAAACCACTTTTTTTAACCAGTTTTTGACTTAATTTGTTACCCATACAACAATTAAACCGTGTTATTATTTTAACAGGTAAAAAGTTAAAAATTTTAACTGCTATTTTTGTTTGCCATACACACCCATTGTATTTTTTGTGCGACATTATTTAGCATACGGTTTAAAACGGTATAATGTGGCGCGCTACCTGTATGAGGGATCCTAAACTCTATGGTAGAGTTTTTTCCCAAACTCCACCCAAACTCTACCTCGTAGAGAGAGGGCAAGCCCGCTTGATCAGAGGGTTGTAGAACCTTCCAAGGAGAAAGAGAAGCAAAATAACAACTCTCCTCTCCACGAGGAAGAAACAGAGGACCACATGGCCCCTAAACGACGTCGTTAATAAGGCCCCACCTGTTTCGGCTCAACAAAGCAATTCAATGGCTGCTTTCACGCATTTAAAATCAGCATGTTGCATATATCCTTCCAGGAATTCAGGATGTGGCTCCTCCACTCTTAAGTCTCATCTCATCTAATTTCTAATTTCTTGCGTCTACATATTAAATTTATTGTATTAATTATTATAAAATAAATAAATGGAAGGTTTTCATTAACAAAGTTGTTACCGTTTCTATCATTTTTTTTTTATATTTTTTTCATAACTGAGACAACAGCACGCCTCTAGCTAGTTTCATCTTGATTTGATATGATTAAAAGATAGATTTTCTAACTCACAAATCATTCTAGAATTTGAAGAATGAGATCTAACGCAACACAACAGATTTTTCAATTGTACTTGCAACTTGGTTAAAAATGGATTTATACTTGAAATTTCAAACACTCTACCGAATTTTTTTTTTTTTTTTTTTTTTTTTTACAGTAGGCAAAAGATTGGATGTACTACCGACATCCATGATCATCTCGCAAGATGATGTTCTGAAACTCACAACAACAGGCACTCAAAATAAAATTACAATTGAACTGAGATTTAGCAATAAAATCAGCTGCACCATTTGCCTCTCTATAGCAATGCTGAAAAGTGATGCTCTCAAAATCTCTTCTTAATGAATGGATCTCTTGAACTATTTGAATGACCTCCCATGGAATATTGTTTGCATGATTGATGGCGTCGATGATAATAGCACAATCACTCTCAACTATCAATCTTCGGATCCCCATCTCTGTTGCCAGTCTTATACCTGTATATACAGCAAATGCTTCTGCCAGAATGACAGAACCCATCCTAACGTTACATTTATGTATCCGAATAACTTGACCGTCATTATTCCTCACAACACAACCAACCTGTGGTTGAGTATTACTTTTTACCGAAGCATCTACATTGATTTTAACTACATCTATTGGAGGACATTTCCACATCATTTTATCAGGAGGCCTAACACGTTTAGGTAATTTCGATTTAACCTGACCTTTATTCCAACAAGAGATATTATCAATAGCTTGAGTTAACACAGAGATCAAACCTGTATCAGAAGTATTGCGAAAAATAATTCTATTTCTGAGCTCCCAAATTGAATGCCATAAATGACATAAATCTGTAAAATCTAGATTAAGAGCCCTAGTATTTAGAATATTCTCTTGAACATCACTTGTTAAATGTGGTATAATGAGACATTTTTTCAACTTAACACCCAGATTTTGAATAAGGGATTTTGTAATTCGACAATTAAACAATAAATGATTTGTATCTTCTATATCAGAATTACAAAGAGAACAAGTACTAGGAACTCTGTTTATATATCTATTTAATCGGGCAGTCGTGGGCAAGATATCCAAAAAAATTTTCCAAATAAAATTTTTAATATTCGGAGGGATATTAAGTTTCCAAATCCAATTTGCTGGAGTTTTCTTCATATTCCTAGTTTTATAAAGCGAGGATGTGGATTTAACAGAAAATTTTCCATTATTATTGTAAATCCAAATTAATTTGTCTGGGATATCAGTTACAGGAATATGGATATTAGTAATCGTTTGAACAATATGAGAAGGAAAGATAGAATTTAACTTATCAATATCCCAAGATTTGGTATTTGTAAATAAGTTGCAAACTTTTAAATTAGGATCACGATCATTCCGAAACCTATGTAGATATTGCGCATCTACCCAAATGTCAGACCATACATTTATGGTTTTCCCATTACCAACTAACCAGAGCAATCCTTTAGAGAAAAGATCCCTAATATTAAGAAGCCTACCAAATTGCCAAGAAGTTTTGAATCTACCTCTTTCCATAAGAGATTCTGTCGAAAGATATTTATCTGTGATTACCTTTGACCAAATATTAGCGGGATCAGCCATGATTCTCCACAGAAGTTTCATTTGCATGCCAATATTAATTTGCTCAGCCGATTTAAAACCTAACCCACCATCTATTTTAGGAGTGCACAGATGTCCCCAGCTAATTAGAGGATGATAGTTATCGGATTGAATTTTATTCCAAAAGAAATTTTTGTTGATCTGATCAATTTTTTCTAGGACTCCTTTTGTAAGAAGAAAAGATTGCATTAAATAATTTGTTTTAGAATTTAAATTTGCCTGAATTAGTACCGATCTACCAGCTTGAGATAGAGCGTTAGATTTCCACTTGGACAACTGCTTTTTAAGGCTATTAATCGCCTCATCAAACAAGACATTACAAACCCTCCCACTAATAAGTGGAATACCTAGATATTTTTCCATTGACTTCGTAACCGGGATATTTAGCTGTTGAGCAAGGGACTGGGCTTTGCTGATAGAAATATTTTTAGAAACTTGTAAAGAACTTTTGTTATAATTTATAGTTAATCCAGACATGTTGGAGAAAGTATTCAAAAGATTTCTAATCGTATGAAGACTTAAGTCATCAGCTCGTCCAAAAATTAGAGTGTCATCTGCAAAGGAAAGGAATGGAATAGGATCACTATTATTTGTAAGTTTGATTCCAACCAAAGGGTCACATTCCAATAATTCCTGTTGCAACATTCTCCCTAATAGTTCCATAACCAATACAAAAATATATGGTGCAAGAGGATCTCCTTGTCGAATTCCCCTATAAGTATGAAATGTACGGCCCGGCAAATTATTAACTAAAACTGAAAAGCTAGTTTTAGTTAGGCAGGTCATAACCCAATCAATCCATCTAGAATCGAAATCAAATTTATCTAGAATAATGCGAATAAAACTCCAACTTATTTTGTCATAGGCTTTCTCCATATCGAGCTTTAACGCCATCCACCCAGCTTTACCTTTTTTGTTATGAAAAGAGTGGAACACCTCATGAGCTATTAGTATGTTATCTTGAATATTTCTACCTTGTACAAAAGCTCCTTGAAAAGGATTAATAATACGTGGTAATATAGGCTTCAAACGGTTAGCCAAAAGTTTCGAAATAACCTTATAAATAGTATTGCACAGGCTAATCGGACGGTAGTGGTTAATATTACTAGGCGTATCAATTTTAGGAATAAGTGCAATGAAAGTTGAATTTACTTCATTGAGTAGCACACCAGAATGAAAAAAAGATTTAACAGCTTTGCAAACTAATTTACCGACAATATCCCAGTATTTTTTATAGAACTCTGGTGGGAAACCATCAGGACCTGGAGATTTGTCATCTGTCATTGAAAATAGGGTATTCTTAATTTCTTCATCTGAAACAAGTTGTGTCAAAATTATGTTTTCAGATTCAGTAATGGTTTGATCAATTAAATTTAGGAAATATGGATTACTTTACTACTAATCGGTGCGTTATTGGAAATAAATCTTTCAGCCAATTCAGTCGTAATTTCATCTCTAATTTGATCCTCATCCTCAATCAATAAACCATGTTTATTTGTAAAATTACGAGTGACATTTTTTGAATTTCTTATTTTAGAAATGGATTGGTAGTATTTGGTATTTCTGTCTCCAAACCTTAGAAAATTTGATTTTGCTCGTTGTTTCCAAAAAGTATTATTGAAGTCCATGAGAGCTTCACGCTTACTTAGCAATCTATTACGCTTAATGTTTATTGTATTATTTGAAATCCCACCAATTTGTTGTGTTTGTAGTAACAGAAGCTGATCTTCAATCTCTTTTATCTGTCGGAAATTATTATTTGGGTGAGACTTACACCAGATCTTTGTATTTTTTTTAAGAAGTTTCTGTTTCTGTAACAGTGTAAACATAAACGACCCATGAAGCTTATTCTTCCAAGTTGATTTAACTAATCTATTATAGTTATCATTACTAACCCAAGACATTTCAAACTTAAACGGAGAACCAGCCCTAATTTTTGCGCTTCCTATTGACATAGACATTAAAGAGTGATCAGAAGTTGTAAAAGGATGATTGTGTACTGATAAATTAGGGAACTGAGTTAAGATATCTGTATGAGCCATTACTCTATCTAATCGTTCATAGATACTATCAATAGGATTTTGACTTTTCCTCCACGTAATTGAACTACCTGTATAAGAGATCGTATGGACATCTAATTCTTCCCCAATCTGTTGTATTCGCAGAAATCTATTAGCCTGCGGAAGTACACCACCAATTTTGTCAGAGCTTGTTTCAATTTCATTGAAATCTCCCATTAACAAACATGGGAGAGATTGGCTGTGAATGACAATGAATAACTCATTCCAGAATCTATTTTTTTCAATTTGATTAGAAGGAGCATAAATAAAAGTAAGAATAAAACTAAAATTATCAATTTTAACCAGGTAAATAATATACTTATCTGATGCAGATATTGTTTGAAAAGATTGTATAAATTTAGATGTATTTAGTGAAATCCAGAAACCACCTTTTGTTCCACTTGAGGCAATATGATGAGCATCATTAAAACCTGCTTGCTTATAGAAGGATTGAGTTGGTGGCTCAATTGACTTAGTTTCGGCAAGGACTAACATATCCAATTTATTTCGTTTCTGAATATAAGCTAAATCCTGCCACAGGTTAGATTTTCTCACACCTCTGATATTCCAATATGCGATGTTTATCATTTAAAATAATATTTCTCCAAACCCGCTTTGTGAGCATTACTAAGACATACAATAACCATGGGTGATAACTTTGAGTAACCGTAAATATAGTAAATAATAGTTTGATTATTTATATTATAAATTGCATAGTTAATAAACCAAATATGGAATAGTGTTATGGAATAAAATTTATATTTTTGGGCATGATCACTAACGTTAAAATTATTTGTGACCCATCCATGCCAATTGTTAAACACGAATCTATTCTGAGAATCACTTTGGAATAATGAATTAACTAATCTATAGCCCATTTGTACCGGCCAGAGAATTAAGAAATCACCATGCCATACATTTAATATAGCTGTAATATCGGCCCACATCTTAGGCCCATTATATTTTGGGATAATGTAAAATCTGTAAACTGATCTATATCCCCCAAATATCGCACCAGAATTTTGAAAAACGCAGCTGTTCGGATTTTGACTGAATACCCCCAACCGTTTCTTAAGATGGAAATCAACATATATGAATATAAACAGGAGGGGTGCTAACCCATCACACTTGCTGTTAAGCACCTTGATGTTAAACACCTTAATATTGAAATTAACCACAACTGTTTTACACCTATTGAGCCGATTAAGACAGCAGCAAACATATACTCCCAGGAATACAAAACCACAGTACCCATGACAATCAAAATCTGTTAAGCATATCAAGAGGGATGTTAATCCAGAGAGATTGCTGTTAAGCATTGTCGAATCAGATTTTAGATACCATTTGTGAGGAATAATGTAAGAGGAACCTGCTGAAAGTATAATACATAAACAAACAGCATCCAGACATACAAACACAGACAACACAAAACCCTTAAACAAAGGATCTAACACAGCCGACAGAGGCAAATCCCTATGAACCACAAAACTAGGGACAGCCTCCCGCACACCTGTACACGAAACATTCAAGGCAAAACACAAAACCCTTACCAAAGTACAACAAGCCAAGCCAGAAAAAGCCACAATCCTAGCGCTATTACAGTACAAAAATTCGAGGGGGAGACGAGAAAAAACCTTGGAAAACCAAACAACCCTCATTAAGAGTTTAACTATCATAAAACGATTAAGGAGACAGCTTCTGCTTCTAGTTAATATGATCACAAGAGACGACCTCATAGAGGTCCACAATCTCCTTACCCTTGTAATGGCTCCTCTGCTCGGTACGATCTTGATCTTGAACGGATATATGAACCCATAGCTGTTGGGATATTCAGAATCCCTCCAAATCCGCTTCCAGAGACACAAAAAGGGTGCTAACCCAGAGATAATGCTGTTAAGCTGTATAGAATCAATTGGAAGCCAACCTTTTTGAGTACCCATGGTTTTAGATGCAATCTGAACCGATATAAGATAGGAATTCAGCAAAGCACAACAGCCATAGTAACTTAAACAAAAAAGAAGCACCATATAACACACAAAGCCCTTAAGCAGAGCACCTAGCCAACCCGCCAAAGAGCCATCTCTATGAACAACAAAAACATGGATGCCCTTTAGAACACCTGGCCAATCAAACACCAAGCACACAGCCCCTACATCACTGACCCAAACCGATGTACAGAACACCACAAACCTAACCTTATTACAATACCAAAATTTGCGGGGAACTCGGGCTTTAACCCTAGAAAACCAAATCACCCTCTTTAAAAGAGAAACTGTCATAGAACACAGTAGAAAGTGATAAAAATTTAAGAGAGTCATCAGAACAAAATCAATAAGAACACAGATGGCAAAAACAAAGTTAAATTGAGGTAGGAACAGGCAAGAACGGACTGGATGTAAATATATCGAATTCAAATCAACATTTGAACAGGCGGCGATCAGCCGAACAAAATCAATAATAGCTGTTAAGCCTTGTGAATTATACATCGCCATCAGATCAAACAGCGGGTAGCTGATAGTCTTTGGATTCAAACATATGGAAATATTGTTTCCCTGGCTGTTAAGCCCCAATTTAAAACTGATACAATTACCTTTGAGAGTCCAACACAAGAAACTGCTATCCTCCGAAGAGGAAAAGCAATAACCAAAGAAATCAGCGATCAGCGGAGCAGAAATCAGCGACCAGCAGAAGGAAAGAGATGAATGAAAGAGAGGAAGGCGAGCCCAGGCGGCGGAAGGCCGCACAGAGCTACCGGGAAAATTCGGGAGAAAGACTGTCGGCTAGGTTTAGATGGGAGTGTATAGTCTTGTTGCGTTAGGATGTACAAGAATCTTCAAAACACTCTACCGAATTGATTCTCTAATTTTACTAGGTTTTAATTTGGTAGGTTCGATTGTTCCTTGTAATACCCTTTATTAATACTCCATCCGTTAATTAAAATATAATAGTATTATTTTAAAATTTTACACATTTTTTTAAGAAAACAATTGAAAGTAAACCTATAGAATAAAATTAATTACAACTATGATATCTCTCTAATCATATCACTACAAGGATAATTTTGAAAAATAGACACAAAATTATACTCCCTCCGTCCAAAAATACATGGCATTTTAGGTTCATGTACGCTAATTAAGGAACCTATTTTGCATCTTAAATCTCATCATTATTATTAAATGTTAAAATAGTAATTGAAAGTTCAAGGGTTTTCTTTAATTTTTCCAAGAGTTTTAATTACTTTTAACAAGTAAAAAGGTAAAAAATTTAGAGGTAATAATTACCTATACATCTAAAAGACTATGTATTTTTGACAAAGTTTCAAGGTCTAAAAGGCCATGTATTCTTGGACGGAGGGAGTATGAAGCAATATCTTTTTTTAAACAAGATTTTCTCCTTTAAAAAAATAACATGTTTTTTTAACCAATAGAGTATTTTAAAAGGTTTGAAGCTTGGTCGATCGATCACAAATGAGAAAACAAAATTTGAATGTTCATCTATAGCCATTAACAATAAAGAGAGGATAATATTGTTTGTATTTTTTTATTATTATTATTGATGATGATCATCTGCAAATAGTTACAGCCGCTTGGAATTGGAACTATATACAATGTTGCCAAAATCATTAAATTTGGAATGGACAATCAAAATTAAAGAGGTTGAAAACTAGTTGCAGATGCCCTTTGTTTGCATATATATTTGCCAAGATATAGAGCACATGTAATATATATGATGCCTTATCTCATAATCTAAAATGTTGTACGTTGTCGTCACTTGCCACATGATTTGCTTGCTTAACTTCATCCATTCCAACCCTCCTATACCTTTCCCTTATCATCTCTTTTTCTTTTTCTTTTTTAAGGAAGAAAAGTAATTTGATATATCAAACATTCGATCATGTACATAAAATCTGTCTAGGCATTTTTTTTCTTCATTAGGGTTATGACGGTAAGAGTTGGGACTGACTAGGGTTGAGGTGGTACGTGTGTACGGGGTGACTCTGTGATCAGAAATGAGCTTTCTGGAAATTCGTCTTCACTACGTACCCCTAGAGATTTTTTAATGTATCGCTGACCAACGGTGTTGTCTCATGATGGTGCTTGACTTTGTCCGTAATATGCACCTATTATATATTTTGTTGACTGTTTTTTACGGTTTTTCATCTGTCGATTTGTCGGTCATCAAGATTTAGATTTATTTAATCTTGAATTCTTACTGAATAAAATAAAATAAAAATTCGATCATGTAAAAAAACAGTAGCTAGATTACCTAATTATCATGCTAAAAAAACACCAAATAATTAGTCCGGATTCGGTGTTATATGTGCTCGATTAATTCATTGATATAGGTTTTACGTTTCATTTTGCTTATTTCTGTATTTCTGTATTTTAGGTTTTACGTTTGACGGTTCGTCTTCTGCCTACTTTGTCGGCCTTTCGAAGAGTCAGGCCTGTCTGACCTTCGAATTTTTACCTAATCAAAAAAAAAAAAAAAAAAAAATTCATTGATATAGTGTTATACTGTTATTTGACATTGCAAAATGCAAAGTATGGATGGAACTTTTATGAATGGATTACATGACACTTTTTCATAAGGAAAAATAATATGGGCCCAAAAAAAATATGATCAACGTAACGTCAATATTGGCTAGTCAAACGAAAGGAATCACAAGAGTGGTACATATGCGTAGTTCCTAATTTTATTTAAGGAGAGTTTTATCCTTCCAGGTAAATTCTTTATGTAAACAAAACAACTTTTTTCAGCTAATCAAAAAAACTTTTTTCGCCACAACAATTTTGAAGCCATTAAAAAATGGTTTGAAATATCCTACGAACTGAAGAGGATTGCCAGTCAAAGGGGAAAAAATGAAAAAAGAACTAAGATTATAGATACATGAATTTCATGATTAAAACATCTATTTTTTTAGAGTTCTTGCATCTTGAGATCTGTTCCAGTGACTAAGTGGCTTAGATGGCTAACATGCAAGCTGATAAAGTAGTTGGTTTGGTCGAGATCGAAGGTGGTGACCGGAGTTAACCAAAACAACTTATTTATACTTCCTACGTTTTTAAAGATAGGTCGTTAAACTTTTATTATGTTTTTTAATAGGTTAAAGAATTTATAAAATTTTAAAATGATGTTATAAAATAATACTACCTTCGTGCAAAATAGTAAACGCCCTTATATTATACATATTAACACAATATGTATAATACTATGTAAAAAAATTTAATAAAATATTAATATTTCATGGAGTTTTTAGCTCATTAAAAAACGTGTCAAATAGTAAACGCCCTTGTATATATTTTGCAATGGAGGTAGTAATATTTTAATATTTTATATATTTTTTAGATTTCTAAAAGCAAAGTCAAATGTCTTATAAGTATAAGGAAAAGATTCGTAATATTAATCACATTTAGTATTTTACTATTTTGAGAGGTGACAAAATCAACTAGTTTTTAGATTTTTAATGAACAAATTTTAATTATGACAGTGTATTACACTAGATTTTTTTATAAATTTTATTATTTTTTAATTCTCATTAATTATTCTTTATAATTATAACCAATCAAAAATAGTTTAAAAAGTAAAAAAGACTTCAAAATTTTAAAACGTTATATATTTTTTGGATAACAAAATATACTATCTCCTAAAATAACCTATAGGCTATAGACAATAGACACATTGTACAACAAAAGTTGTTGAGCTAAAGAATTTTATAGTGACCAATCACAAGTTAGTGTAGTGGTTATGGGGCTACATCCCATGCCTCGAGGTTCGAAGTTCGAATTCCCGTGGAAACATGGGGACGCTTGTAAGTGGGAGGGTCAACCCCTTAATGGGGCTACAGTAACCCGATTCAGATGTAGAGTGGGCTAAGTCCACTTGAACTGAACTGGAAATGATCTAAAAAAAAAAAAAGAATTTTATAGTGGATCGCCGACGGCGACAATATATCCGTTGATATAAATTATGCGTAATGACAACATAACATTTTATTGAGCCGCTAAATGTTACTCCGCCGTTAAATTGGAGGCGCATATGGTGCACCACTCAACGGACGGCCGTGATTACAACCAACTAATTTTATATTGTGCTACTCCCATTTACTCCGTATATTTTAATACATTTTTAAAAAATTATATTTTTTGGGAATTAGTTAGAATGTATTTGTATCTATCCATTATTATATACAAGTCGGCTGAGACACGTGGCGGCTACTCTTAAAAAGTAATCGTATGAATCAATCACATTTTTTGAATTTTTTAAAAAGAAAAAATTAATATATGTATAAGATAAATTTAAAAAAAGCTTAAGAAAATTGGACAAAATATCTCTAATTTATACCATTTATTCAAAAGAAACCTACAATATATCTATCTATATCTAACTAACTATCTATATCTAACTTTGAAAAGAAAAGCATGTTTAATTATTTGTCATCACCACCATAATTAAAAGGATTTCAACCAATTAATTTTTTTTATTTTCTAATCAATTGGTTTAATTTAAAATATTAAATTAGTATATAATTTATTCCTTAATATATTATACAGTTTCTAATAATTGGTTCAAATCAAAACATTAAATCAAACATATTTTATTTCATTTGATAGTAATTCGGAGTATGATTTTATTTATAAAAATACACGCGTCATGGTGCGAGAATTGTACTAGCCAGTTCTATTTCACCAATGACATAAAGGAGATATAGCTCTCTCAACTCTCAAGTACTGATTGACAACAACCAAATGACTACTTAGTGATCGAATAATTTGTCACGCATCTAATTAATTAGGTTCAAATTAAAGCAACACAATGCTAGATCGATATATATAACCAATGATTGATATATATAATGTATAATGTTGCATCCAGTTATTGATCAAAACGAACAATACAATTCAAGAGTAACTAAGCAAATTCAAGATCTCGATCGATCAAGAAACAAAAAAAAAAAAAAAAAAAAACCCGACATGGCTTGATATACACGAATCAGTTACTTGAGGAAGAAGCTTCCATGACAGGCATCTCGAATCGGCAAAGAGGACACACATGACTCTTCCTCAGCCACTCGACAACGCACTCTTTGTGATAAACATGCGCGCACGGCATTCTTGCCATCCCTCCGTCCAAATTCTCGAAACAAATCGCGCACGAATCATCGCGATAGTCGTCCAACTCCGCAGCTCCGACCATCTCTAGGGCTTGAATAGATTCTTCAGTAGCACGCTTAACCCTAAGCGCAGTCTCCAGGGACAAGCTAACGGAAACGTTGAGCACGCGGGTCGACAAGGAGAAATGGTTTATCTCCGCAGTGCCTATAACGAGTGTTGATATCTCATTAATGAAGCCATCAACGCAATCTTGGGGCAACCCTAAGGTGGAGAACCAATCATTCAGGATTTCGGGGACGAGATCGTTGAACGAATCACCGGGCTGCAGCTTTTGGTGGTATGGACAGAAGTTGAATTGCCGTCCGTCAGGGAGGTCGAGTACGAGAGGTGCAGTAGCCGATTGCCCTAACGACTTCGAAGTAATCGAGTCTCCGAACCGAGATGGTGTAGGGGCCTAGGACTATCTCACATGGGACACTTTGGACGTAGAAGAAAGGACATTGACTAAGTGGTTGTGGTTGCTCCATCTCTATATTGCTGATTTGCTGATTGCTATCGATCGATCAAATTAGAGTAATTGATGAATGGGTTTTTTGGGTGTAGAGAAATTGAGGGTCTAATGATATATTTATAGATACCAAGGCTCAGGTTGATTGCAACAAAAACAAACCCTATTTTATCAGTATATATATCGAATTACACCTTTCAAAAATATATTTACTTTTCCCCAAAGAAACAAGTAGTATAAGGATTGTTTTTATTATGAGAATATTTTATTTCTTAATATAAAAAGACACGGTTTTAAGATAGATATAGATTTGTTCAGATTTGATTTTTTAAAAAAAAATTCTTTTAAAATTATTTTTAGGGTTAATTTATTTTACTTGTGGAATAGTTTCCAAAATAAGTATTTAATGGTTGTTTTTATTACGAGAATATTTTATTTCTGAATATAAAAAAACACGGTTTTAACTTTGAAGATAGATATGGACTTGTTAATTTAGATTTGATTTTTTAAAAATTATTTTTAGCGTTTATTTATTTTAATTATGGAATAGTTTCCAAAATAATTAATGTTGCTATAAAGAAATATGTAAATTACAAAATCCCATAAAATATTATCTAGAATCTAGAATTGTATACATACATACATATATATATATATATATATATATATATATATATATATATATATATATATTGAGAGAGAGGTTTCAGAGTGCATACTCCTTGTAGTGTACCTTGTGCACAATTATGAACCGTTAATAGATAAAAGATGAAGGGCTAGAATTAAAAGAGATTTTCTTTTGCTTTTTTAATTTAAATGTGGGACCCGCCTGCTAAAAATTACTCACCCTCCCCTTATCTTGCGTGACCCCCACTCCCATTCACTCTCTCTTTTTTTTTTTTTTTGGTCGATCTTCTTTTTTCAAAATTAATTATTCCCCCACCCAACTCTTTTTTTTTGTAAGCTTCTTTTTTAACCCGATTTCATTCGTTTTTAAAAGTTGTCAATTTAACCGAATAATATTTTACGTGTAATTGAATAATGTTATTTTTATCTTTTTTTTTATCCCGGTTAGATGAAAATTTACCGATTCAACTGAATAACTTATCTTTTTTTCATCAAGTTTAGATGAAAATTTACCGTTTCCACTGAATAATTTATCACACGCTACCGAATAAATTTTTTTTTCCATCAATTTCAGATAAAATAATCCACAATTTCCTAAATAATACTAACGATTTATATGAATAATGCTTTATATTTCACCGAATAATGTTTGAAATTTCACCGAATAATACTCGTGCGATTGAGGGTTTTATTATTGTTTGACAAATCAAAGACTCAATTACTGACGAATAATAAATTAGATTTTACCGAATAATTTACAATTCATGACCACTAGTGATCGAAATTCGACACATACGTTTGAATAATTGACGAATAATAAATCAAATTATCATCTCAAAAATCACACACTAAATTCAATACATACGTCTTAATAATTATTCGTTTTTCCCCCGAATAATAAAAAATCAAATCAAATGATATGTTTTAGAAATTAAAGATTACAAGGAACATCAACCATCACCGCCTTGGCTTCTGAGAATCAAAGTGGCGAGCCCCCCTGGAGGCTACAAACGGAAATATGAGGCTGGAGTAGCAAAGTCCTAAAAATAATAATCAATAAATGGAATCAATGTGGAGCGTCCTAAAAATAATAATCGACAAATCGACAATAAATTGAAGGGCCCTTTCTTCCAAATTGCTCAGCCTTGAATTCGATATCTGGTATGTTCGAATTTTCCTGTTGATTGCCCCAAACCGAAAGCTCTAACCAAAGGCAAAATTCAGAGGAGTTCAATATCAGTCTCCCCTTCGCAAAGAATTCATTTTTTTCTTCTGAAAAAGCACTGGATCAGACAAACCTGAACAAAAGCCTTCGTTGCCGCCTATTCCGCCGTACAGGAACGTTCGCCGACTGTCACCACCACCGCCCAGAATCTGCCGCCATCACCCCTTCTGGCGTTCATGGCTGCTCGACTTCGAATTGAAGGAGATGGAGAATGAACGGCGAAGTCGAAGCCATGGATCCCTAGACGGAGAAGAAATAGGAGAAGCCATAGGAATCCCGGTTTCCGAGTCGTCCGCCCCGCCAGCCTTACCTTCATCGTCCTCCATCGCCACCACCGCACAGGAATCGCCGCACAGGAACATTCGGACGATTTCTTCGGCTCCACAGATCCGTCGATGAAGAAGAAGAAGTTTAGGATTAGGTTTTTATTTCCCAAAATCACACGCGCTACTCTTGCTCTTGGGGTTGAAATCTTTTGGGATCCACAATTTATTAATTAAAAATTAGCAAAAAAAAAAATTTAATCTCAACCCTTCATTCCATCTCAATCAAAGGCCCACAATTGTGCACAAAGTACACCCTAAGGGGTATGCACAAGTTACCCACTCTCTCTCTCTCTCTCTCTCTCTCTCTCTCTCTATATATATATATATAGAGAGAGAGAGAGAGAGAGAGAGGGTGGTTCATGGGTGAACAGCCCTTATTGTGTAAAATGAGAACACATCTGGACCGTTGATTGAATGAAATGGAAGGCTGAGATTAATAGGCAATTTTGACTTTTTTTAAATTAAAAAACAGTGGGACCCACGTCGTTTTTTTGCCCACTTGCTGAATGGGGGCGTGTGTGATACACTCTCTTGAAATTATTCGATGTTATATCTGGATTATTCGATCGTATCGACGGATTATGTGATCGTATCGACGGATTATGCGATCGTATCCACTTGCCACATGATGGGTGGTTATTTTTTTTCTTCGAATTATTCGATAATATTACTGGATTATTCGATCGTATTAATGGATTATACAATAGTATCGATGGATTATTCTGATCGGCTAGCAACCTGAAAACGCCATAAACTATTCGATGGTATCCCTTGATTATTCGATGGTATCCCTTGATTATTCGATTATATCCCTTGATTATTCAATGGTTCCGTTACTTTATGTCATTGTAACAAATAACTAAAAATTATGCAATGATATCACTGGATTATTCGATTATATCACATGATTATTCGATGGTATCGATACATTCGATATGTCCTAAACAAACTGGAATGCAAAAACAAGATATCAACAAAATTGATACATCCCTCCAATTTAATTAAGCACAAAAAACCCAGTTTGTTTAGGACATGACTGAGGAATAATCAAACAGAGCAAAACCTAATCTGTAAAATCAAGAACAGATTACAGGCAACCTTCAACCTATTATCGTCGCCCTCGCCTCCTTCAAATCCAGGCTTCGCAATTCGAGAGCATCCACAAACTCTAACCACCTAATACCAAATGAATCTATTCACACTAGAACACCAATAAATGTCGAAACTTACTTATGAAATTACAATCCAATCCGTCGGCCTCCGATACGTCCTTCAAATTGTCGCCGCTCAAGTCGAAGAATGGAGGTCGACGACCAGGAGGCGCCGCCGAGCCGGACAGGCCGTATATTTGCACAATTGAGCGCTCCGAGCAGACGGTGTCGCCCTTGGAGGTCGGCGGTTCAACAGATCTGAAGGTCGCCGCATCAGCGTCATCGCCCGGTTCAGATCTGAAGGGGCCGCACTCCCTTGGCCTTCGCCTGCCGGAAAGACGAAGCCGTCGCCGGAGTCCCAAGCGTACGGTTGAACTTGGTTTTGTGGAATGGCTTATCGCTCCTTCAACGGCGACAAATCCCGGCGATGCTTGCTTCGGTGGTGTAGATGACTGGTGGTGGGTGGTGGTCGGAATCCGCCTTCGAGTGGCGGAGTCCCAACCCTGGTCGGTTGCGGTTTCGCCTGCGCCTGACTGCACCTCCTCCTCTCTCTCTTTCCTCTTTGCAGAAAAAGGATGAAAGGTGGTAGGGTTTGGATGTGCGGTAACACGCGCCTATACATAGGAGTTGTGTAGGGTTTTTTCCATTTTCATTTTTAATTAATTAATATTACGGAATAATCTAAGCCATCCAATTTCTCTAAATCAATGGCCTAGATGTGTTCTCATTTTACTCAATAAGGCTTGTTCTCATATGATCTATACTATATATATATATATATATATATATATATATATATATAATACTAATACGAGATTATTTTTGCACATTTTTTTTTTTTTGATTAGGTAAGAATTCGGGTAAAAAGAATTACCCGAGGGCCGAGGGCATCCTATTCCTGACGGATGAGGTCACGAAGACCAATATTGTTGTATATGTCTGATCCTCGGGCATAGTGGCAAACGTGTGCAACCTTATCTGCCACTCTATTGCCCATTCGGAGAATATGGGAGAAAGAGACTTCTCTCATGTACGACATTTGCATTTTGATATCCGAGATTATTAATTCTATTTCCCATTGACATTTACTCTTATTGTTCAGATAATTGATAATAATTAAAGAATCCCCTTCTATAGTAATGCTAGAAATCTGTAATTTAATAGCTTCGGTTATCCCAAGTTGTAATGCCAAAGCCTCGGCCATAAGTGGAGAATGTTTACCGATTGATTTATTCCCCATTCTAATAGGTTGGCCTTCTCAATCTCGGATAATATAGCCAATAGAGCTGTCTTTGTTTGGAATTGCAGATCCATCAAAATTTAGTTTGTAAGAGCCTTTGGGGGGTTTTTTCCATTTAGCGATTTTTGTTTTACTATGACGTTTTCGAATGTAATTCTTAGAATCTAAAGCTTTATTTTCAAGAGTGACATCTTCCTCAAACATGCTTGCTCTTTTCAAACCCTCTATGTGATTCCTAGTCATATGTTCGAACGAAGCTGGTGAAGGCGACGGGACATTATTGAAGGTTGCTTGATTTCTCAAATACCATGTTATCCACCATGTGAAGGTCAATTCCTCTTTTTCTACGTTTGTCATCTTTTGTCCTATTAGAGCCAGGATAGGTCTAATATCTCTTGTATTGTTTATAATGCTTTGTATGTCGTTTCGGTATTTAGTTGGTAAACCGTTCTTACCATTACTACAATTACATTCAAGGAAGATGTGAATATCATCCTCTTCTGCATGATTACAGAATATGCACGTAGTGGGGACCGAGGTGCCTCTTTGGGCTAATCTAACTATTGTAGGCAAACCCTCATGACCTAGTTTCCATAAAAAAAACTCTTAACTTTCGGGGGAACATTAATTGTCCATGTCCAATAATTAACGTCCTTTACCTGATTAACAACATTTGTCAATAATTTATATGCACTAGCCGTGGTAAACCAACCATTACGGTCTGGCCACCAATATAGCCTATCTTCAAATTCATGAATTGGCAATGGGATTTTAATGATATCTTCCACCATAGCTTGCGGGAGGATGGCAAGTAATTTTTCCATCCACCATTTTCCCCCCAAAATGTACTCACTTACCGTTTCGTCCTTATTTACCACTATTGGACAACCTTCCATGTTACTAATAGAGGCAGTAGAAAGCCAATTGTCTGACCAGAACTTTACAGTCTTGCCTTTACCAATAGCCCAAATAAGTCCAAATTTGAACTTGTCAATGAGTAAGCAGTAAGCAGAGTTTTGACCATTGCCAGGAGGAACCTCCTGTCTTTTTATATTCTAAGATGTTTGTTCCTTTGAGATATTTGTAATGAATGATTTGTACCCATAAATTGTGAGGTTCTGAAAGGATTTTCCATAGAAGCTTCATCTGAAGAGCTTCGTTCATTTCTCTTGATTTTCTAATACCCATGCCCCCAAAACGCTTAGGTTTACACACCTTATCCCAACCAATGAGAGACCTATGTTGTAAATCTTTGTTCCAGAAGAAACTTCTATTAATTTGATCTAATTCACTATGCACTGAGGCCGGTAACATAAAGCTTTGCATGGTATAGAGTGGTTTCGCCGCAAGATCCGACTTGATAAGCACTGATCTTCCTTGTTGGGATAATGTACTCACCCTCCATTTACACAATTGATCTTTGGATTTACAAATAAGATCTTCAAATGTGTGTTTATTTACACGACCATTTATAATGGGGCAACCAAGGTATTTTTCCAGATTCCTCTCATTCAAAATACCAAGACAACTTTCTAAAGCTAGAATGCGAGTTTGCGTAATACCTTTTGTTGTTTGGAAGGCAGATTTATGAAAATTTACTTTTTGCCCTAAGATTTTACAGTATTCTTCAAGTATATTTTTAACCCGTTGACAGGCTGCCACAGATCCCTTTGAGAAAATAATTATATCGTCAACAAAGGATAAGAAAGGAATACAAGGGCCTTCACGACCAAACCTGAACCCGATTGCACCATTAGATACCACTGATTCCAATGCAAGTTTTCTAGCTAAAATATCTGCTCCGAGGATAAATAGAAATGGTGAGAGAGGATCTCCTTAACGAAGTCCACGAGATGGAGTAAAGATGTCTGTAGGACCGTTATTAACCAGTACTGAGAAAGAGACAGTACTTATACACTCTTTTATCCATTTCACGAAAATGGGATGGAATCCAAATTTCTCCATAACTCTTAATGTAAAATACCAGTCTACTCTATCGTAAGCCTTTTTCATATCCAATTTCACCGCCACCCAACCTTCAGCCCCCAACCGGGTTTTGAAAGAGTGAAAAATTTCATGAGCAATTAGTACATTATCCTGAATTGCCCTATCAGAAACAAAGGCTCCTTGAAGAGGGTGAATCATCGGCCCAACCTTTAGCACATGTAACATATTCTAAATTAAATTGGTATTATATTTTTGGGTCACGTTATTTAATTAAGAAGCGGGTAATTACCTTTTAGTCCCTAACCTTTAGCACTTGTTTCATTTTGGTCCCTAACATTTGAAACGTTAAGAAATAGTCCTCAACCTTTTCATCTCGTTTCATTTTAGTCTTTAACCTTTCAAACATTGCAAAATAGTCCCCGAGCTTACATTTTTTTTATTTGTTTTAGTCCCTGATTTACAAGACATTATTAGACACTATTATCAAAAACGACCTAAAATTTATCATAATGCATATAAAATCATTTAAACAAAGAAAAATTACGTAAAATCATTCAACACTATTATTTTAATTTTTTTAAAAAAAAACAACGGGACTCTTTTAATGTTCAAACAATATCTATTCCTAAAAAGAGGGAGTAATAAAAGTAAAATTACACCCAATCAATAAAAATCAATAAAAAATACTACTAAATGTAAAATTATACTAAATTAAAAGAGTCTAAATTTTTTTTAATTCAAATAATATACTTGAATGATTTTATGTATACATTATGATAAATTTTGGGTGGTTTTTGGTAATTAGGTAATAATATTTTTAAAGTCAAGGACTAAAAAGAATAAAATTGTAAGCTTGGGGACGACATTGCAATGTTTGAAAGGTTAAAGACTAAAATGAAACAATATGAAAAGATTGATGACTATTTTTTAACATTTCAAAGGTTAGGTAAAAACTCATTTTTTTAGATCAAATAATATATCTAATATAACCTTATATCTTAATTAGGTAGAAAACTTATCGTTATAGATAAATCTATCTAATAAATATTCAACCTTAACACAACCCTCCCCCCGGGCCAATTTTTGCATTCGTGGCAAAAATCAAAAGATGAAATAGTTAGTCGTTGACTCGGAAGATTGAACAGACAGACAAGTTATAAATAAGTTTTTTTTAATATATATTTAAACATTAATTAGCCTTTAATTATACATAAAATAATCTTACATAATAACTTATTTTATCTATATCTATATATCTGTATAATATACTAAAACATAATGCAATTCGCATATATACGTGTCATTTTCTGGATTAAATTAATAGTGTTATTTTTTCACACATTTCATATTTTGAATTAAAATAGTGTTATCTTATTTATTATTTGATCAACCTTATATCTATCTAATATTTGGTTCATTATTAATAACCAAATGTAATTTTTCCATCTCAATTAATGGGTTAGTGTGAAATATCCGACGGGCCGTTAACGGGGGCAAACACGTGTCGGGTTACATTGATTTATTATTATTATTTTACGATTGTAAGGTCGGGATCCACTCATCCACCAACTTAACACAAAAGCTTAAGCTATTGTGTAGAGTTTCATCCTTCCTTATAACCCATCATTTTTAGTCTTTTATAATCAATGTGGGAGGGACACTCCCATACCAAACCTCTCAACAGTTAGAAAATTTATCTTTTTAGATCAAATAATATATCCAATATTTGGTCAATTATTCTACATTTTAGATCAAATTGGATATAATATATTTATATACGAATATGTACTATGTCGTTAAGATTCTAAAAGATTAAGAAGGAATAGTTGTTTTTTAAAATAAAAATAAAAAATGTAAGCTAAACGAAAGTTGAAAAGGACACAATATTTCTAAATTGAGTAAGTTCTAGTTTGACTCTCTGTACCTTTTCGACCCTCACCGCCATCATCGTCTCTCTCGCTCCGCGGGAGACCTCTGGAATTCAGCAATGGAGGAAGTCTGCGAAGGCAAGGACTACTCCTTCCCCTACCACGAGGAGCAGATCCTCCAATTCTGGGACGCAACGGACGCCTTCTCCACTCAGCTCAAGCTCACCGCCGACCTACCCGAGTACGTCTTCTATGATGGCCCTCCCTTCGCCACGGGCCTCCCTCACTACGGACACATCCTCGCCGGCACCATCAAGGATGTTGTCACCCGATACCAGTCCATGACCGGCCACCACGTCACTCGCCGCTTCGGCTGGGACTGCCACGGCGTCCCCGTCGAGCACGAGATCGACTTGAAGCTCGGAATTGAATCCAAATCCGATGTTCTTGCGATGGGGATCGGTGCGTACAATGAGGAGTGTAGGAGTATTGTGACTAGGTACGTTGACGAGTGGGAGAAGGTTGTTAAGAGGTGTGGGAGGTGGATCGATTTCCGGAATGGTTATAAGACTATGGATTTGAAGTTTATGGAGAGCGTTTGGTGGGTGTTTGCCAAGTTGTTTGAGAAGGGACTCGTTTATCAAGGGTTTAAGGTTCGTTCGAATTCAATTCCGCTGAATTTCAATTTCCATTTCTAAATTGCTTGAGGTTGATTTTTAGGGCCTGTTTCTTGATTTTGTTTTGTGCAGGTTATGCCGTACAGTACAGCTTTGAAGACGCCGCTGTCGAATTTCGAAGTCGCTAAGAACTATAAGGTTTGGTTGCATTGTTTTTTTTTTGTTGCTAATTTGAAGCAGATGGAAAGTGCGATTTGTTGTAGACTTGTAGTTATTGTGATGCTTGACGATTGCAGGACGTTTCTGATCCTGAAATCATGGTGACTTTTCCGATTGTCGGTGATCCTCATAGTGCATCGTTTGTGGCTTGGACGACAACACCTTGGACCCTCCCCTGTAATCTTGCCTTGTGTGTGAATGAGAACTTTGACTATGTAAAGGTTAGTTTCTTTCTAAGGTCTGTTTGGATTACCATTAAAAGTCCTTATAAGTGATGCTTTTATGCTATAATAATGAATGATTTTGAAGTGAACTTTTAGGGAAAAATGTATGGTTTCATGAAATCCAATCAGATTACAAGATTCCGCAAGAACTAATTATCATGTGATCAGTTTCTCCAGCTTCTTCAATGAGCAGAGGAACCAGTTTAGTTTGTTTGAAAATAATCCTTATCACTATGCGCATAAAAGTTCATATCCCGACCACAAATTTGAAGATTGGAGGGTTTTCTTTTAGTTGTCTATCTTTGTACTAAATTGTTAGTATTTGTTTTCTTTTTGATCCAATTTCCACAAGTTAAAGCCAGAGAAATAATATTCATGGTGAGAACTGAGAATTAGTTTCTCCTTGTGAAGCTGAAGGTACTGTAGCAAGGCAGTAGTTTTAGATGATTTTTTTTTCTTTGGAAGGTACTGTAGAAAGTAAAATGTTTCTGCTAAATAAATGTGTCCATGGAATGCAACATCATGATACCTTTGAGACAAAAACTTTAGTAGAAGCTCATATTCGGACAAATAGGATCACAGTAAGCTAGTTCGATCTAGGACAACCTTTTATGAAACTCCGCATCATAAAATATAGTGCTTCTCTACATTGTAACAAACTTTTCAATCATTTACTTTGCCAAATGCATTTTACGGTTTAAATTACACGTCATCTATAAAATTGGCATTTTCTTGGAGTTAGATATGGAGTATTATTTACACCTTATAGAAATGTATACCTTGTCCAACATTTTTGATGTATGCAAACAAACTATAGTATTTATTTTAGACTCTGTATATATATTTTTTTTGTTAAACAATTTTATTGAGTTTTTAAGTTCCACTTGTTCAATTTTAGAGTGATCAACTGTATATATTTAGAAATTGACAAGCTATCTAAATGCGAAAAACTTCTGCACAGGTTAGGAGTAAATCCACTGCTTCAGTACTTGTGCTTGCTGAATCTCAGATGTCAAAACTTCCCGAGGACAAAGTGAAAACGGAAAGTGTTTCTAATGGATCTTCTAATGAGACTAAAAGCACAAAGTCTAAAAGTAAGACAGTTTCTCGTGGCAAAACAAAAACGACAGTTGAGGATAGTGTTTACGAGGTGTTGGAGAAAGTCAAAGGTTCAGCATTGGTGGGAACGAAGTAAGATCTCTCTCTCATGTGCTCTATTAATTGGAGTGGAATTTGTAAGAGCACTGGAGTTTAAATCCCTAATTGATGTTCACAGTATTAAACTACATACACAACATTAACCCTCTAGTTCAATTGTAACATCTAAAACTTCTAGACCTTCTTTATGGGTTAAGTACGGAGGGAAACCCCTTGGACATCGAGGAGAGTTGTCTTTATACATTTGAATATCAGAGTTCCCAATTCCAAGCTTGCCTTATATAGCTGCTAAGCTATATTAATGTGGGGACATTTATGATAAATTTTCTCACCACCCCTACTTGGTGGTTCTGAGTGGAAATGGGGCATTGACTATTGTTTTTTAAGCTATTGACTTCTTGATTCCTTCCTCACAACGACATTTTGGTAGAAATCATTGTTTAGTTAGTTAGTAGTCAATATACAGGCAGTGATAGTGGTATAAATCAGGGAAGTTACGCAATATTATTAATAAAATGGAAAAAATCTACAGCAGATTGATTATAGATATATTAATTCGTGGAAGGGATGCATGAGGGCAGGGTAGTGCAAAGGGTGATAGGCTTGTTACCTTATATGCCCGTGTGATTTAAAGTTTTTATGTAGAAGGTTAAGGTTGGCCAAACTTGGCTGAAGTTCCAAGCGATTCCTCTTGCTTAGGATAAATGTTTGCCTATAGCTCTTTTGACAGCATTGATTTGAATTCTTCTTCCATCCCCTTTATATTTTACATTGATTTGTATTCTGAATCACACTTAATTACATCATTACTATTTGTTTCAAACCTGGATTTGATTGTACCCTTTTTTGTCTGCTTGCAGATATGTACCCTTGTTTGACTATTTCTTGGACTTCACAGATGTAGCATTTAAAGTTGTTGCTGATGATTATGTGACCGAGGATAGTGGAACTGGAATTGTGCACTGTGCTCCTGCTTTTGGGGAAGATGATTATCGAGTTTGCTTGCAGAACCAAATCATTGAAAAGGTTTTATTTTCTCCGGCAACCTAGAAGTTTATTGGCCGTGGATGTATAATGTTGATTTTTTAAATTGATTTGTCCAGGGAGCTGGCTTAATTGTGGCAGTTGATGATGATGGCTGTTTTACTGATAGAATATCCGACTTTAAAGGACGATATGTCAAGGACACTGATAAGGATATAATTAATGCTGTAAAGGTAAGCAAGCTTGTGTGGTTCAACCTCCGTTGCATATGCTTAGGCAATGCCTTTTAGACGTCAGTTTTTCCCTTGAAGTCTATCATTGTTGGTCATTATTTATTCCTGTCTGTGCTCATTTTTAGAACAATAATATTGTCACTTTTTTGTTCTCAGTTCATAATAGACTTCATTGTTAGGCTGGCGAGCCTGGTGTGATCAAAATTGTAATCAGCCTTTGTTCTGTTTTTACAAATTACTCTTGTTTAATCAGAAAAAGAACAGGCTGCTGAAGCAGGGGAATTTTACCCATTCTTATCCTTTCTGCTGGAGATCTGAGACACCTCTTATTTACAGAGCTGTTCCAAGCTGGTAAGTGGTTTGATGTGTTCGTCTTCTCTTTGATATCACTTCTTGATTTGATCTGGTTTCTTACTGACTGACATTTCGATATTCTATACTATCTTTGGGTTTCTGAATTTTAATAAGATTGTATAATTAAACATGTAAGACTCTTAAGTCCATTTCTTTCGATTCTAATAAAGAAGATGAAGAAAATCTTCAATAATATAGTTATCTTTCTTGATTATAATTTTGTGCAACATCATTGATGTATATCTACTATATAGTACTGCTTTTTCATCCTCATGGATCTTCAGTTTGCAGCCTATTGTCAATGTGCCAATTTATATGCATTGTGAAAAAATAGGGTTATAATTGCATGTTTGATTCTCAAGCTTTAGAGGTCTCAAATATTTTATGTGGTCTTAATAAAGTATTAAACTTTAGGGGTGACCTACCTTCATAGTTTTTTTGTATGTACATTCTTGCTCTCTGTTTGACATATTTTAAGTACTTCATTCAGGTTTGTTGCTGTGGAGAAGATAAAAGATCAATTGTTGGAAAACAATAAGCAGACATATTGGGTGCCTGATTTTGTGAAGGTTAGCATACTTTTTTCCTGCAATAATTTATTAATTTCTTGTATGAACCCTGCAACCACTGTCCCGCATTCTTCTCTTATATTCCATTATAAAATTCAGAATGTGGGGTATACAGCGATCTTCCCTTTGGTTTCTCAAATAGTAGTATATTTGTAGCACTTATTTCAGTTCTCTCTGAAATGTTTGACACTGTTTAACAGGAGAAGCGGTTCCATAACTGGCTGGAAAATGCTAGAGATTGGGCTATCAGTCGGACCAGATTCTGGGGCACTCCTCTTCCTGTATGGATTAGCGAGGATGGTGAGGAGAAAGTTGTCATTGATTCTGTTGAAAAATTAGAGAGGCTTTCAGGGGAGAAGGTTTGTCCACTGTAGTTTTCTTTCTTCTAATGATTTGTTCACTATAGATATATCCAAGCTTTGCATTTTTACAAACTTATACAGCTCCGTGGCTCTAGTATTTGGAGATCGAGGAAGGAGTTGATACTGTTTGTTATTTCTAGCCAGGAAAGGCTTAGAACAGTAGTACTTGAATGTTTATGCATTATACAACTTTTTCTTTCTTTTTTGTAATTTGGGCCATTACTTCTAGGTTGTAGCCTTTCGCTTGTCACCCCCTGTGCTCATTTTTCTCTATTTATTTGTGATCTTTGTACACGAGTTTGTGAAGATATTGGTTTATTGGCTTTAGTATATAATCTTTTTTTTTTTGATATGGATTTGACTTTGTGTGACGTAAATTTATCTATTCATGACCGAGGGATCTGTTATGCAGGTGACTGATCTACACCGTCACAAAATTGATCATATTGCCATACCCTCCAGTCGTGGCCCTGAATTTGGTGTTCTACGGCGTGTAGATGATGTAAGTATGCTATGTTGTAATGCCTAGATGTACTTGCTCAGCTATTGTTTTGGTGGCTTAGTTCTACTTTCTTTTAATCTAGAAATTATTGTCTGGAGTTCAAATGAGCTATCTAAAGAATGATTCTGGAATGCAGAATAGATTGACCTACTTGCCCTCAATGTGTGTGTGTGTTCTTGTCAAATTGCATATGAAGGTTACTGATTGCAAGACTATCCCTTTCCCTGTCCATTGACTGCATTAATATGTATGCTGAGGTCTTTGGAATATTGTGATCCTTTTGGAATAAAAGATGTATGTTCTTGCACAGTTAACTTAAAAGTTGTGCCTAGAATCTGTATTTGATGCTAAAGTATGATATTTAAGATACGAGTATTTTTTTTAATAGATAAACTTCTACTTAAGAGTATCCGTTTCATACATGCTTGTTGTTATGGGATTTCTTTGTAGCTCAATGTTTCCGAAACGATAAATATATAGCTCTGGTGTTAAAACCAAGATGTACAAAAGTGTAAGACCAAACAAACGGGTCTCACGTAAGAAGGGAACAACACTATACCAAAAAATATCCCCTCTATACCTCAACTACCTCAACCTACCAAACTCTCAAAAACCTACTAATTTCTCCATCTACTCGATATCTACTCCCACCACTCTACTACCATCGATCCAAGCTACCCACGAGTGCACTTCCACTTTATAGACACTTGGATAAGGAAATTGCATTTGTATTGGGATGATATGACAATGCTTGTTGTGGTTGAAAATCAGTACTTCAACTGCACTTCCAAAAACATGGTGATACCTTTTATTTCCTAGGGTTAGATGTATATGATCAACTTTCTTTCGAATTAGCATTTGCCATTGCAAAAACAGTGTGGGAGGTTGAAGTTAAGCTACAACTGAATTTCTTGTATCCATTAAACATTCAAAAGCTTCATGAAACTGCTACCTTCTGCAGGTATTTGATTGCTGGTTTGAGAGTGGTTCAATGCCATATGCGTACATCCATTATCCTTTTGAGAATGTTGAACTTTTCGAGAGCAACTTTCCTGGGAACTTTATTGCTGAAGGGCTAGATCAAACTCGTGGATGGTTAATATTGCTTTTATGCTGACCTTTGGTTTCATCCATATTCCATATTGAGGAATTAAGATGCTGCTACTCTGAATTCTGAGGTCAACTTGTTAGGTTTAATCTTAAAATATTTTGTCATCTGTAGGTTCTACAGTCTTATGGTGCTCTCGACTGCACTGTTTGGAAAGCCTGCATTCCAAAATCTCATTTGCAACGGGCTTGTCCTTGCAGATGATGGAAAAAAGATGAGCAAAAGCTTAAAAAACTATCCGGATCCCTCAGAAGTCATAAATGATTATGGGGCTGTAAGTTCTATTTTCAAAATGCATTATTCTTTTAAAACTTTTCTTGATGTTGCGCTTTGGACATTTCCCCCGTTTTGATAAGTATAGTATATGTGACCTGTTGATTTCATGAATTATCCTCCTAGGATGCACTGCGGTTGTACTTGATCAGTTCTCCAGTTGTGCGGGCTGAGCCCTTACGTTTTCAAAAGGATGGAGTTTATGGTGTAGTAAGTCCGATCCTCAAATTGTTTAGAGTTTCACCATTTTTCTTGTTTTGGAGCTTCTTTGTTCATATAGGGAAGTTGATCTACTCCAGAATATGTTAACCAACTTGCTACCAGTGCTAATTCTGATGTTTTCATCATTGCGTTCATTGCTGTCAAATTAGGTTAAAAATGTTTTTCTGCCATGGTACAATGCATATAGATTCCTTGTCCAAAATGCAAAGAGGCTAGAAGTGGAAGGCTTTGGACAGTTTGTCCCTGCGAATCGAAGAGCTATAGAGAGCTCATCCAATGTGCTTGACCAGTGGATCAATTCAGCAACACAGAGTCTGGTTCACTTTGTCCGGAAAGAAATGGATGCGTATAGATTGTACACTGTAAGTTCTTTTCCTTGTCATACAGCTATTGTATGATGAAATTTCATTGTCCTGTATTTGGAATTTAGTTGAAGGGTTTGGTAAATCTTGAATATTTGAAATCATTGATTTCACTCGTCAAACTTTCAACTGCATGGCCTTTTCATTTACAAAGTGGATTTGTCTGTTCTCAAGTAGACTAATTTTCTCATGAAAGACTAAAGGATTGCAACCACAATATCATGTATTCGAATAATATTAGGGAATTAGTAATAGATTGCCCAATAATGCTGCTAAATAGATGTGTACCGAGAGAATAAGGGGCTTATCTAGTTATCTTGGACCTTATTTCCCAGGATGCTCTGCAATGAATGCAGAGAAGGAAAAAGGTTAATGGAAAGCTTTTATTCATATTTGTCCCACTGCTGAGATTTAGGTAGTAGATGTAAAAATTGCACTAAAAAAAATCAGTTCAGATGGAAAATCCAATCATGGCCTATAAATCACAGACATGGGTTACTGAGACTGGTAGATTACTCAATTTGTAGTGAGTATTCATTTATTCTAGCCGAGGTTGCCATGTCAGGATGTAAAAGAGTCTGTTTTGTCTTTGATTGAGTCCATTCCTAATAATCACATTTGTTTCTCTAGACTTCTACTAATGGGCTTTTGGGAAGGTGGAATATTAAAGGAGCAATTTAGGGTGGAATATTAAATAGGGTAGAATATTAAAGGAGCTATTTTTTTGCAGGTAGTTCCTTATCTCTTGAAATTTCTTGACAGCCTGACGAATATATATGTACGACTTAATCGTAAGAGGCTTAAAGGCAGGACAGGGGAGGATGACTGCAAGGTTGCTCTGTCCATCCTGTACCATGTATGTCTGGGTGACTGTCTGAACCTCCCTCATTCATTCTCACCTCTATGTGCACGATTCACTTTTTGTTTGTATGTGATTTCTGCACTTATAATTAGTGAATAGCCATGGGCGGAGTCTCTATCTTATCCCCCTTGATCATTTTTGTGCTTCATTATTTGCAGCGCAATTTGTATAAGGCGCATTATGTTCTAATATGTCTGCAGAGAGTAGTTTTATTGCAACTCTTACCTACTGAAGTTGACTATTTGCATGAATTATACTTGGGCATTGACATATACTTTGCATGATCAATAAGATCTTGATGTTTTGTGCATTGGGTATGGGATCATTTTGCTTATTGATTGGTTGCTTCAGTTGTCAGTAAATATACGTACACGTGGACACTGCATCTTCATTTTCTTGACTTGCTTAACCTCTCATTTGGCTTTATTTTTTCTACACCATATGTACTAATTTCTCTCATATAAGTAAAAGAGTACATGTGTTGACACACAACAATCCTTATGCCCTTTCCATGGGGTCAATCTGATTGCTCTAGCATTCATTTTGTGTGCCTTAAGTTGATGACTGAAGTTTCCTTTCTAATTTCTGTTGGATGATTCTCCAAATAAAAATTCTGTTAGGTGTTGCTATAACTTTGCCTTTTGCTTTTCTTCATTTAAAGGAATTTTACCACTGTCCCTGTTTACAATCTCTTTCCACAATTCTCTCCATAATCTCCATTCTTGTAGTTATTTCCCTCCCCTTGATAGCCCTTGTACCATTTTCTTATTATGTGACTTGCTTATACATGCCATGAAATTTCGAATGCAGGTTCTTCTTACTTCTTGCAAGGTTATGGCTCCTCTCACACCATTTTTCACAGAGGTTCTATATCAGAACTTGAGAAAAGTTACCAATGGAGCCGAAGAAAGCATTCACTATTGTAGGTTCCCTCAAGAAGAAGGAAAGGTATTGAGTTTATTCTCCATCTTTCTCCAAAACAGCATCATACTCTTTTTAAACTTTATTTTGTATGTCAAGTTGTGAACTTGTAGGAGAACTAGGACAATATAATCTCATAATTCATCTATGTTTCCAACAGAGAGGAGAACGCATTGAACAGAGTGTCTCACGGATGATGACAATCATTGATCTAGCTCGCAATATCCGTGAGCTCCACAACAAGCCTCTAAAGACACCTCTCAGGTTTGCTGATTTATTTTTGTTCCTTGATGTTGCTTTATTTGTTTTGTAATTATTATCCATCAATCTACAGGGAAATGGTGGTAGTTCATCCAGACAAAGATTTTCTCGATGATATTACTGGGAAACTGAAAGAGGTTTGCTCAATTTCCTATTTTTCTGATCTATTGCTTGTTTCTTTGCTTCTTATTCAAGTGTCACAACAGTTAATTCTTAATTGGACAGTCTGACCTTTATTGCCTAATGGTTCAACATGTGATCTTGGACATGTTTTCATACCAATATGCAATGCATCACATATGTCTTTTCACCAATATATATTGCTTCACGCCTTCACCTATGAAATATTTCCGTTCTTGTGTTCACTGAGAATGGGATAAAAAAATGACTTGAGCCAAACTTAAACTAGTTAAATTGCCGTTTTTATGCTAGCATATGTATTACATTGTTATATCATTCCACTTTTTTACTTTGTAGTATGTTCTAGAGGAACTGAATGTTAGATCTGTTACTGCTTGCAATGATCCTCTCAAATATGCTTCTCTCCGAGCAGAGCCTGATTTCAGGTATCAAAGTTTGTGTATGAGTAAGCATCTGTATTTTTTACATATTTTAACTGATACGTCGTATATGACACTAAATATTGTGGCATGTAGTGCATTGGGCAAAATACTTGGAAAATCAATGGGTATAGTTGCTAAGGAAGTCAAGGCCATGTCACAAGATCAAATTCTTGCTTTTGAGAAATCTGGAGAAGTTACATTTGCTTCACATTGTTTAAAATTGAGTGATATCAAGGTATGCAACTATTTTAACTTCATCCTTGATTTTTTGTTTTATGTGGGTGGTCATGTGCAGCAACAAATTTGAACCCATGAATCAAAACTACTCCTTTTGGGTTCTCCATACCAAAAACTGAAATTTCTATTCCCTTGAATCACTAAGTTAAATAGAAAGTTCAACCGTTTCGTTGGAAATCCCTACTGTCCTTGAAAATGTGGTCTGTTGTGTTCGATTGATATGTCATAGCTATCTGGAATCTTACTTGCATGTCGATGTCGATTCTTGTGTTACATCTCGACTTTGCTTTCAGGTTATCAGAGAATTTAAGCCTCCAAAAGACATTTCAGGAGAAGAGATTGATGCTAAAGGAGATGGTAAATTACCTTCTGAAAACCTGCTTTTTGTTTAGCTATTATTGAACAGTCTATTTTCAGAAATAATAGTGATTTCTGGTGCTGTATCCATGTAAACAGGTGATGTTCTTGTTGTACTGGACTTGCAACCTGACGATTCATTGTTTGAGGCTGGAATTGCTCGTGAGGTAAGTTGAATATGATTTTGTTGTTGCTTCTTGTATCAATGCTGTATATGTCAAATAAGTTTTGTTACCTTCTGTAGTCTTTCCTATGATGCATGCGTCATCATATTCTTCTCCTAAGAAGTTTTTGCTTGACCTAAGAATCTTATATGGCCATGTTCCCTCTTTAAAAGGTAATTATTTCCCATGCTTTGGTGTTAATGGTTTGGAATATGAAGAAGAGTGTGGAAGTTGTTGGAAGGGAATCCTATCCTTTCTAGTAGTAAGCTGTAGTCTGGGGACCTTGCTTTGTCTATTAAATTGTTTATCCCTGCCTGTTGGAGATATGTGGATGATTCACTTAAAGAGCTTTCATGGGTGTGAGTTCACAAAGCTTGGGGGTTTAGTTTCCTTCCCTATGTTCATTGTACGTTCGTATTGATTGTTTCAAAAGAGGGTATCTCATCTTCTTTTGACGCATTTTCTCATAAAATCATCAAGCCACCATGCTTTAGCAGTTATTTCTTCTTCTCCCTTAACAGGGTAGGAGGGAAAACCTCTTCTGATGCAAGATTACTCCTGCACTGTAAAGACAGGATGCTAAATGACTGATTGTTTGTACATCATTTTCCCGCTCAGGTTAAAGCATTTCTTAACTATTCTGTTCATTCTCAAATACTGATGGTAGGTTGTCAATAGAATCCAAAAGTTGCGGAAAAAATGTGGCCTTGAGCCCACTGATGTAGTGGAGGTGTACTTCAAACCATCAGAACAAGATGTGTCGACCTTGCAGCAGGTTTTGAAGTCACAGGTTAGATTTTTGGGCTCTGCAGTCATTTGTTTCTGCATGGATTACTCTAGAGTCTGGACTAATGAACCGGCAAAGGGCTAAATTGCACTTCTTGACTCCAATTTTGTTAACTTCTGCAAAGCAATACTCTCCTTCCCGTCTTGCTGAATATGCATGTAGACAAGATTCAGTTTAACTCCAAAGAAAAAGGAATGGATTTTTGGGCAATAGAGAAAATGGAATTTAAATTTGAACCCGTTCAACTGCATCCTCTCTGAAGGACTTTTTACTTTTTAGTTTTATTTCCTATGCACTTTGCTTTTTTTAAATATTTTTTGTGGTCCTTTAATGCATTATTGTCTTATAATCGGCTATAAATACAAACAACTTACTCCATATTAATTTTGGCTTGTACTTTTACATTGATTTATTTTGTTAGATGGTTTCGATAAAATATTCTCAAATTTGAAGCCGCAGTCATATCAATTTTGCTCCCAGGATCCTGCTATATGATCAGCTGAAACTATTTATTAAATTTGCAGGAACATTATATAAGGGAATCAATTGGTTCTCCATTACTGCCATGTGAAGTGATTCCAAAGCATGCTGTAAGTTTCTTTGATTAACTTATGATGTAGCTCCGTCAATAGTTTTCATGTTCCATGTGTTAGTTGCTATGTGGCAGATGCCCCATTGAATTTTTGGTTGCCGTATTCAAATATAGAACCAGACATGATAATGGATGATGTGTCGGATGGAAACTACCATACGAGCATCCATTGCTCTCGCGATTTCCTTTTTTGGATCTTCAAAAGATCTTTAGGAGGCATTGCAATCTACTTGTTTCTGGATAGCTTTGACTTACCTCCTTGACAATAGTGCTTATCAGAAGCATAGTTTATGTTGTTTTTGCTCATCTAAAACTTTGTTATTTTCTTGTTGAATTACAGGTCATTCTTTGCGAAGAAGCTTTCCATGGCATTTCTAAAATGTCATTCACCGTCATTCTTTCAAGGAGGACGTTGGTTGTCAATTCCAATGCTCTTCTTCAATTGTTTGAAGGTTTGAGCTCCATCCTTTCCCAGCCCCAAACCGCAAAATCTTTGCCCCAAATTTGTTTTACTCGGGAACTTAAGACTGAATGTTGGGGTCATATATGGCTGCAGGTAACCAGAAATTCGCCCAGGGTTTAGAGGTTTACCTTCAGAGCAGAGATTTTAACAAGCTGAAGTCTGAGTTTCAGGCCGGCAATGGCAAGGTATGCTCAAACTCCTGCTGGGTTTTCTCTACACCGTTCTTTTTATTGCAATCAATATCTTCAGCCTCGTATGAGCTCAATATCGTATAAAAAGTTGGTTAAAAACTCGAAACTAATAAAAACAAGTTCATTCAAATGAATAATATAGCTGATTAGCCACTAGTGGAAAAGCCTAGTTTCTCCGCACCAGTAACAACACTTTATGAGGTGTGAATTCCTATTTGATGTTGGATTGCTACAAATTACATCTTGCAGATTTTAGTTGACTGCAGCCAAGATCATCCTGCAGTGGAGGTGGTGATCGATAGAGACGTGTTCATGACCGTTGGGGAATATTACTTGAACACCAAGAGCGGGTGAGTATGAGATGTGGGGGCATTGTTTGATATTGAAACATGTACTTGAAAAATGAAAATGTGGGGTTTTCAGCTATACGAACGTTGTAAACACCGGGTCTCGAAAGGGAAGTAATGAAGTATATGCAAATTCTTCCAAAAAATTAAATAAATATTGTGCAATGTAAAGTAGAACGTATTTTTTTCTTGCAGATCATTTTGCTTTTGACGCATCTCATTCAGGAATGAGATGCTGTATTTTGTTGGAGAGTTTTTTTTTATATCAATTAATTATTTACGGGTCGGGGCATAGGCACCCGTTTTTACCAATTAAATTGTTGATTTTTTCCAAGGATCACCTCTCCTTTACTACCTGATAGTTATTAGTGGGTGTATTTGTCATGACTCATGACCATCTAATAATCAAACTGAATTATGAGTTCATTGAACATCTTTTCTTTTACTTTGCACAAGCCACAAGGTGTGGAAAATGAACTTCATTTTTTTATTTTACTCTTATGCAAATAGTCCTCTATTTTATAATAAAACTCACGTTTATAAAAATGATTATTATATATTTAACATTTTGTTAAAAAAAATGTAAACACAAGGATGTGTTATGGATGCATGATTAGAAAGAATTTATAGAAATCCATAATAATGTACGGATCATTTGCTTATTAAAAATTCCGATTCATAAGGGCATGTTTATCGGGGGTTCTAGATGGGATGCTTGGGGTTTTTAATACTAGTAATAAAAAATGGTTGGAGTGCAAGCATCCGACCTTTCTGATACCAGTGTTAGTATCACCCCTAGTATCCCTGCAATAAATGTTGTGTTAGTCGCTATATTTTTTTCCCGAAAAAGTGTGCTTAAAATGACGTCGTTTAGGGTGGCAGGTCTCTTGGAACGCGAGGTTTCACTAGGATGGCGTCAACGAGCTGCAATAATGCAGGTGGACGTGTGTCGCTTTGGGAGAGGTTAGAGAAGGGACGATTGTGATCTGTTGGTGTTGGACGACTAGATTGAATTGTCTGTTGTTTTTTTACAATTATAAAATGTAATTTCGACAATGAAAATTTTAAAAAAAAATTATACCAAAATACTAGATTCATTTTTCTCTACACGTATACATCAAGTTTGAATATGTTTGATTATATTTTGGGAAAAAATATTTTTGTTCGAATACAATTATATATAATAATACCTAAAAAATATTTGTAATTAGATTTCATTAGTAATATTAAGCATTTGAAGAATTTATTTTGTTGTTTGAAAAAAAAGTTATAAAATATGTGATAGATGTTGATAGTGTTCATAATTCATTTTCAAATATGATAGAAATGAGTGTTTTTAGGAAGTGACTTGTTATATCGATGAGCGTGCATAGCATCTTATTGATGCATTGAGTAGTCTCATCTTTGCATTGAATAGTTTCATCACTTTGGTTCAGGTTTTCAAGTTGACCATCACTACTATTGCAACTCACGCTCGCTTCACTTCTTTCTCTATTTCCTCATAAGAGCATCTTTAACCTTGGTACTCATGTTGAGTACCATAACATGCTTTTTGTCATTTTTTCTCATTTTAATATTTGGTACTCAACAATCATGATACTTGACATGAGTATCTTAATTCACTTTTTGCATCAAAATTGCTTTTTGTAATTTTTTTTTTGGAAGTAAAAATCAAAAGAGACCCACTATTAATTTTTGATTGGGTAACATTCTATGGTATTGTGTAAGAATGAGTATCATACACATGATACTTGAACTTATTTTTCTTCATGGGTTCTTTCAAAAATCTTACTTTTTCTTACATTTCCTTTTTCTTTAATTGTTATGGTACTTGGAGTACCACCATTAAAGATACTCTAATGGATCCTTTCCGAAATCAATCAAGAGAATATCTTCTTTTCTAACTTGGAAAATATGTTTCTTTTTTCTGAGTATGATCTAAGCTATTACAAGCCAAAGCTCTCTTCAAACCCATAAAAAATTTATCCTTGGAAGTGCAAATGTCCAACATAATTCTATGATTGCATAGCACTATCTCATTTTTCCCATGTTACCCTTTTTTTTATTGTTCTTGATGTTATTATTCATATTAGTCCTTAATTTGTTTTATGTTCTAAATTTTCTAAATACTCTTTATTTAAAATAAAATTTAGTTTTATTAATTTTTTTACAAATTGACAACTAAATTCATCCTCAACCAATTCATTAACTATAGAAAGGGAATACATTTTTTTTAACGGTTTTTCTATCATGTGCCCCAATGACATAGGATAAGAAGCCAAATCGGGGAATATTTCCCTAGATACACTCCGAATAAGCTGTTTTTAAATTAGATTATGGGGTTCATCCATTTTCTTTTAGGGTTTTCTTTCACAATAAAGTATTTTTTATCATCTACCCTTAGAGCAAAAAATAGACAAACCATTTTTTAATCGTTGTTTTGTTGTTGCGAGCATATATGCAAATCAATGAACCAACGTACTAAGTGAAAGCCACGAGGAGAAAGGCCAGATAGCTTTCTAAGGGCACTTTTATCGGTTGTAAACGAGAGATATTGAGGGAGAGAGCAAATATTTTTTTAATTAAAAGTGGAGATATATCACGTATCGATACTAGAAGGAAAGAGGGGCACGTGTCAGAATTAATTTTTTTTCGTCCAAAAAAAAATAGCCTTAATTTCCATTTTAGTCCAAAAATGCCCAAAAGAGAAGGGGCTACTTTTTCTAAATGTATGGCCCCAGTTTTGGCTTTCGAAATTGGTAAATGTTTTTTGCTATTTTTGTCGACACTTAGGGTTCGTATGGAACGGAGTTAATAAACTGACTAAAATTATAAATATGGTAAAATTTATAAACTGTTGGTAAAAAGTAGTTAAAAATTTATGAAAAAATATAAACTCCGTATGAGACGAAAAAGTGTTTATTTGTAAAAAGTGGAGTTTATTTGGTTGTTATTAGGGGTATACTTGTCTTTTCAAATCAAATAAACCCCCAAAACCAAAAAAAAACTTCAAAAACAAGCTTCCTTTCCTAACTATATAATCAGCCGACATATTGGACTCTCTATAGACGTGGTGGATTTCTGCCATTGCAAATTCTAATGCTTTAAATACACTAATCAAATTTTGATAGACAAACGACTTTTAATTTGGAACCGATGAAGTATTGATTTGTGTGTTGTTGGTTTTTTAATAGATTTTGATTGATTAAATGTGTAGTGGGTATTAAAAAATAATACTCGTAAAATTTATGAAAAAATTAGTGAAATGATGATATTTTTTAAAAATCTTGGGTCATTAGCTAAAACTCCATGTATTATGGAACGGAGAGAGTAGGCAATGAAGATCATCTGTATCATTGTATGCTTCACTACATATATCACATTAGTAGTTTGATCTAAAATGTAATTTTAAAAAATAAAATAAAATAAAATTTATATTTAAAAGACCTATATTTATATGTTTATAAAATTTTATGTTGAAAAATTATTTTTTATAAAATATATATTTCAAATAATCATCTTTTTAATTGTTATTTTTTTTAAAATGATTTTTCAGAATAAAAGTTTATAAACATATAAATATAAGTGTTTAGAATATTAATATAATTTTTAAATTTTGTTTAAACATAAATTCAATGTTAAATTAATTTTGTGATACATATTGTGAAGCATAGAGTGATGTAGAGGATCTTTTTTTTTTTTTTTTTTTTTTGGAAAAATAACCAAAAATAATATGAACTATCAACCGTGAACCAAAAATAATACGAACTTTCAAAATGACGATTTCATGTACAAACTATGCTCATATTAACCAAAAATAATATGGTTTCCATTTTTTAACGAAATTACAATTAAATGATTATTTTTCGTAATTAAACAAAGTAGAGGGTCAATATTGTGAATATAATTAAAATAAGGAAGCAATATGTGATTTATGGTGGTTCATCTGTAGAATGTTCTTCCGCCGTTCATCTGTAGAATTATGGTGGTTCTTCCGCCGTTCATCTGTAGAATATGTGATTAACCAAAAATAATCATATTGCAATATGTGATTTATGGTGGTTCTTCCGCCGTTTATGGTGATTTACGGTGGTTCATCTTTCATATCGCAATAAATAAGGAAGCAATATGTTCTTCCGCCGTTCATATGTAGAATTAGGATTAGCTTCTTCCCCTACCTCGACTGGTTTTCATGGTGGTTTGAGAATCACCCCTTCTCTTTGAATTTTTTATGTTTTCAACACGCAAGTTATTGACAATATTCAATTCGAAGATTTGTCTAAATCTCCTAATCCAAGTTGTGAGTATTCCATAAGAACCCTAACTGCTTGGGTTAAATGGTGAAGCAAGTTGACATTGTTATTATCCCAAATTAGATTAGGGAAAACGTTTATACAATCACCAAAAGGATAAATACATAATCAATTGGTGATTTCGATTTCGAATCATCCCCGAATTATAAAATTCCCAATTCTGACCTCCTTCCTCTTCGTGCTAATTTGTTACACAGATCTCATTTGTGAGTTCTCAAACTCACAAACACGATCAATTGGCAGTTCCGATCCCATTGATGATAAGTCGCCTATTGGTCAAGACTAAGGAGGATGATGGTGTGAAGGATGATTCTCAAATTCCCATGGAAATCAGGCGGGGGAGGAAGACGTAAATGGTCGGGAGGAAGAGGATGAAGGCCCTTTTCAATTTCCACACAATTAAAAAATTGCCCCTAGTTTTAATCTTGCTCACAATATTGACCAACTACTTTATTGTTAATTTCAAAAACTACCCATTTGACTGGAGATTTGGTTAAAAATGGAAACTGTATTATTTTTGGTTAATATGAGCATAGTTTGTATATGAAATCGTCATTTTAAAAGTTCGTATTATTTTTGGTTCAAGGTTGATAGTTGGTATTATTTTTTGTTATTTTTCCTTTTTTTTTGATTAGGTAAGAATTCGGATTTGCCGAAGCGCTATCCGATAGCATCCTTGTGGATGAGGTCTAGAAGACCTGGATCAGTAAGCAATGCTAGGTTTCTGGTAGAACGGGCCATTCGGGTGATAAAATCGGCCACTTGATTACCTTTGCGAAGTATATGAAAGAATCTCACTTCGCGAAACCTACGGAGTAGACAAGATATTTCCGTCATTATCATTTCAATTTCCCATGGGCATTTCATCCCATGTTTTAGATAATTTATAATAATTAAGGAGTCTCCTTCGATGATGATTCTGTCGGTGCATAACTCATATGCCGATTTTATTCCTAAAAGTAATGCCCAGGCTTCTGACATTAAGGTTGACTGTTTTCCGATTTCTTTTACCCCTGCTCTAATTGGTTCCCCTTCCCAATCTCTAATAATGAAACCAGCTGTACTATTGTTTCTGTTTGGTGCCGAACCATCAAAATTTAGCTTCAGAAAGCCTGGTGGGGGGTTTTTTCCATTTTTGAATTCTCCTTCTACGCTTTTCATAGCACAATCGTATGTCCTTGTCCTTTACTCTATCTTTTCCCTTTACCGGTTCTCTGGTAGCCTTATGCCAGTTACTTATATGTATTTTAACCATTTGTTCATGGTTGTCGATTGATGTATGTTTTTGTTGCCGGAAAACCACTTGGTTTCTTGTGTACCATGCCACCCACCAGCTGTACGCCATTTCCTGTTTCTGACTGCTGTTCAGTTGTTCCGCTATTTTATTTATGATGGGTTTAATCTTCCTTGATGATTTCATTATGTCCGTTATTGAGTTTTGAATTTTCCTGTCTAGTTTCTTAAAGAAGGAATTGTACTTACATTCCAAGAAAATATGTGCCGCATCTTCTTCATAGTGATTGCATATTGGACAATACGGGGGTATGGACACACCACGTTTTGATAGTAGTGTCGCTCTTGGTAATCCTTCTTGTACCACCTTCCATAGGAAGTTTTTAACCTTTGGTGCCACATCGATTTTCCAGATCCAATTGCTGTCATCAACCGTTAGGTTGGTGTTTTTTGTTATTAATTTATATGCACTTGATGTAGAAAACCATCCTTTATTATCAGCCCACCAGTAAAGTCTGTCTTCCAGATATACTGACGGAACATGCGTCTGCGCTATTTGTTCCACAATGTCACTAGGAAGAACTGTCCCCAGTTTTTGGATATCCCAGTTACCATTGGTCAGATACGTCTCCACTGTTTCATTTATGTTTATCATGTTTGGTTGTGTGCAATGTTGTATTAGTGGTTGAAAATTAGTCCATCTGTCTTGCCAGAACTTAATCGTCTTTCCATTACCTATTGTCCAGCTAAATCCAGTTTTGAAAATCGGGAGTAATTTCCGTAGTTGAGACCATTGCCACGATGCAGGACCTCTTCCCTCGTATTGGAGTATGTGTTGTGTTTTTAGGTATTTGTGATGAATGATTTTAACCCATATATTTTCCGGTTCGGCCAATATTTTCCATAGTAACTTAAGCTGCATTGCCTCATTCATGTCTTGAGACTTTCTAATCCCCACGCCGCCGGCCCCTTTTGGTCTACATACTCTATCCCACCCGATTAGCGGTTTATGTTTAATATCTTTGTTCCAGAAAAAAGATCTATTAATTTGGTCCAGGTGTTTGTGTATTGTTGGGGGTAGCATAAAGCTTTGCATGACATAGAGCGGCTTTGATGCTAAATTTGTGTTAATTAATACTGCCCTTCCTTGTTGGGATAATGCATTTGCCCGCCATTTTGATAACTGGTTTGAGGTGTTGGTTATTATATCTTCAAACGTTGTTTTATTTACCCTACCATTTATAATTGGACAACCCAGGTATCTGTCTAGCTTAGTTTGTTTAGAAATGCCTAGGCATCCTTCAATTTCTGGAATACGGGTTCTTGGTATGCCTTTGGTAATTTGGAGGGCCGATTTGTGATAGTTGATTTTTTGACCAGAAATTTGACAGTATTCATCTATAATCTTTTTGACTTTTGAACATGCCGTCATGTTACCTTTTGAGAAAATGATTATGTCATCAGCGAATGCCAGAAAGGGGATTTTCGGAAAAAAATTTCCAAATGAGAACCCCACTGCATTGTTTGGCAAGTTTGTCTCATTGGATAGTTTTCTAGCCAAAACTTCCGCCCCAAGGAGAAACAAAAAAGGTGACAAGGGATCCCCTTGTCGTAGACCTCGTGTTGGAGTAAACACGTCTGTTGGGCCATTGTTTATGAGTACTGAGAATGAGACCGTAGTTATACATTCCATTATTAATTCAATGAACTTGTCATGAAACCCGTATTGTTTTAACACTTGTTCTGTAAAGGTCCAATCTATTCGGTCGTATGCTTTCTCCATATCTAACTTAATGGCTAGCCATCCATCCATTCCAACTCTATTTTTGAAGGAGTGGAAAATTTCGTGAGCGATTAGAACGTTGTCTTGAATGGCTCTATCCGCAACAAAGGCGCCCTGTAAAGGGTGTATTAGTTTTCCCATTGCTTTTTTTAGCCTATTTGTAAGTATCTTTGATATAATTTTGTAAATTGTTGAGCAGAGGCTTATGGGCCTGTAATCTGTTGTTTTAGTTGGATTATCACATTTTGGCAGTAGAGATATAAATGTGTGATTTATTTGTTTTAAGATTTTCCCAGTGTGGAAAAAGGCTTTAATTGCCTGAGTTATATCTGGTCCAACAATTTCCCAATAGGTTTTATAGAATTCTGCCGTTATACCGTCTGGTCCGGGGGACTTATTACATCCCAAGTTGAACACTGCTTCCTTGATTTCGCCATTTGTTGGTGGAGAGATAAGGAGACAGTTATCTTCGTCCGTAATTAACTTCGGCAGCAATTGCACATAAGAAGACATGAGACTTAGATTAATAGATTCTTTTGTGAATCGTTTCACAAAGTCCAACTTAATTTCTCTCTTTACATTCTCTTCTCCTTCAATTAGGGTTCCTTCTTGGGAAGTAATATTTCCGATGTATTTCCTATTACGTCTCCCGGATGCTACTCGATGAAAGTAGGCTGAATTTGTATCTGATAGTTTTAGGTGTTTGGATTTAGCTCGTTGACTCCAATACTCTTTTTGAAACATCAATAGTTTTTCCTTCTTTTGAATTAAGTTGGATTCTTTGGTTAGTGTCTCTCTATTAGCTTGAGTGTTATTATCAGCTTGGACCCGAATTAATTCTTGTTCTACTTCAGCTAACTGACGGAAGATATTTCCAAATGTGTATTTGTTCCAATCTTTTGCCTTCCTTTTGAGGATTTTAGTTTTATGCATTATTTGAAACATATGTGATCTGACGCTTTTGGCTCTCCAAGCCTGTTTTACTATGTTCTTAAAATCTGGTCTGTGGAACCAGATATTTTCCATTTTGAACGGGGGTGGCTTAAATACTTCCTTTGATTCTAACTGTACAAAAATTGGGCAATGGTCTGACGTCGAGAATGCACCATTTAGTGTACTTATGTTTGGGAATGCATCAAGGAATGGTTGCTGGACTAGTACCCTGTCGAGCTTCTCTAGAATATTATCTTCTCCGTGTTGTTTCTTTCTCCATGTAAATTTGTTTCCTAACCATGGTATTTCACTTAGGTAGCATGAGTTTTTGAATTGATTTAGTCTATTAAATCTGTTTATAAGAGGCACCCCTCCACCCTCTTTTTCACTACTGTGGCCGATTTCATTTAAGTCTCCAATCACTAGGCATGGAGCCTTTTTCATGGCTATGCAGCTCGTAAGTGCTTCATTTTTATCTCTTTCTTGGGGTGGACCATAAACAGCGAAAATCATCCCTCTAAAGTTATTCTCTAGATTAACATATTCCATCCCAATTATTCTGGGCATATGGATCTTGACTGATAGTTGTTCATTTAGCCGGTGGTAATCGTTCCATAAGACACCTAAACCGCCTGACCGGCCAACCCCGGGCGACCAAATTGCCTTATTAAAGTCACTGCTTCTCCATGCTGATTCTTCTGGAACAATGTCTGTCTTTGTTTCTGCAATGATCAGGACATTTAGATGATTGTTTATCCTCATAGCATTAGCATCAGTCCAGAACGTTCTTTTTCCTATTCCACGTACATTCCAGAAACATACTTTCATTTATCACTTTCCCATTCTGTATAAAGGCTATAATATCCAAGCCCATACAGAGAGTTTGTTTTCTTTGTTATGGTGATGTCATACAGTTTTTTATGTCGATCAAATATCCAGTTTTCACCTTTTTGAGACAATTGGTAGCACACATATGGGCTAGGCCATTTAGTTTTCCGATTCAAAATCATTTGATATTGTAATTGTGTTGAAATCACTTTGACTCTTTTTTCCTTAGACGTTTGAAACCTTTTCATTTGATAAACTGGATCTGTTATTCCAATATTTTGGTACATTGGTGGCCATTTAAGCAAGGAACTTTCTTTAATAGATTTAGTTTGCTTGGATAGCCAACAAGGCTTGTATCTCAGCCTTACGAGACAATCAACCATGTTCCTTTCATTTACACAGCTAACCTTTTCCTTAGTACCTTGTAAGTTTACATTCAAACTCTTAATACATAGACGATATTGCTTATTTGTGTCTATCGCTTCCATGTCCTCATTATCTCTTAAAACCCGACAAAGCTTGCGCAAAGTATAGATTTCTGCTTAATTGCTTGCCTTCTATGTTTAGTAGTTTTAATTTCGACCTTCAGATTTTTATGCTTTCTAGAGACACCTCTTGTGTATTTGTGAATGTATGACCAGTGACAATTCTTCTTGAACATTTTGATTGTAGACCATAAAAAATAGAAGAAGCTTATGCGCATAATAGTTATCATACTAATCATAATATCCCATTTACAAAGAGTTTGTCTTACATACCATTTATCATCTCCAATTGTACTCCTTAAGAGGCTACTGCTACTACAATGTTCCCATACATTCCAACAATATTTCCTAAAACAAGAAAGGTCCCATGTAATTTTACATATCAGTACAGCCTTTCTAACAAAAAACCCCACAGATCTCATGACCCCAAAATGCCATAGTGGCTGCAATACAATCCTGATCTCTAAACACATATAGGTCAATTGGAGGAAGATAAAAGATTCATGAGCACTAACCTTACTGACTGCTTGATCAAAATACTTACTTGATGGTTTTATTTCCGATAGAGGCAAACAATGCACCAACCCATCCCAATGCATTGCTGGCCTTTCCTCCTTAAGCTTGCTACACATGTTTCCCCTTCTTGCTTGTGCCACCCATCAGAGTCAGAGTAGAACAAGCGGAGTCGCCTTCCTCAACCTTAATTTTGCGCTTTCCCGACTCAGACTTGGATGCTGTACTTGCTTCCTTCTTCTCAGGCTCATTTGTATTGACTGGAATAGCTACCTGATCAGTGAAAATGCCGTTGATAGAAGCTGCCAGCAGAGCAGGCTTGCTCAGATCAGGTAAGGTAAACTCCACCGAAGGTGGGATATCAACAAGCATAGCATCATAGTCTGCCTGATCAAATCCAGGATCAGCAAGCCCGTCTGTAGCTAGGATCTCATCAAGGAATTGCTCTTCATCAATCTCCAAGACTTCTTCATCGTCGGCAGCCCAAAGATCAAGGTTGGGTTGCAGCTCCGCTGAAAAAGAGGGATTCATCATTTGGGGGCATCTCAGGAAGGGGAAACAGATCAGCAAACACAGGCTTCTCAGGCTCTGGATCAACTCCCTCATCTTGCACAGGCTCAACAGGTGTGGTAGTAGACATATCTGCACTCTTCTCAGAGGTTTTCGAAGAGGAAGAATCAGATGACAGAGATATGTTCTTACCAAAACATTTGAGCAGGTCAATCTTTGAATGGCCAAATGTAGGGGGTGGGATTGCAGCACCTCTTTTGCCCACAACCCTGACCCACTCAGAGCCAGGAACCGCATCCCCTTCTTGCTCAACCTCAGCATTTGGTTGAACCACAGGAACAGGTGCAGCAGCATTGCACAAGTTCCTCCTAGGACAATCCTCAAATGAGTGCTCCTCAGCACCACAACTCCCACAGCCTGATGGGAAGTCTTCGAACCAGATTGGGAAGGATTCCACCACCCCCGCCTCATTTACCACAAAGACATGCCTGCCAGTGATCATTGTAATATCAACTGAAACACATACCCGAGGATACCGATACCTTGCACCCTTGGTGTTGAAGGCAGCAACTCTGATCACTTGGCCAAGCTCATTCCGCTCCACTATGTCTCTGATTATCTCATCACTGACATACTTGGGAGGAAGGCCCGGGAATCTAGTCCAAAGGTCCAAGCGAGTGATCGACTCAGACCAAGGATCAAACTCCAGAGACCATGGCCGCATAAGAATCAGTTGGCCAGATACATGGTAGGGGCGGTTTTCCCATACCAAAGTGCGATCCTCCACCAAATCGAACCTCAACTCAAACCAGTTGTTAGCAGTCGGAATGAGTTGAAACCCACCTTTAAGGAACTTCCAAATATACCTTATTTTCTTCCTTACCTCCTTGGCCTCCATCGAGTCTCCGATGATCGTTGCAAAGATGGATGATTGGTTGAGAATCGTGATATTCTCTTGGACCTTCTCCTGAAGCGCCATCAGTTTCTCCCTATTGATAGCCTTCTTCTTGAATTTTTTCTCCGCTCTCTCCTTCTCATGGATTCCCTGGGCCGCCAAGGAAGCCTGTGCATCTCTCATGAGTTTTTCGCCCTCCGGCTTCCCCTTTCGGGTGTTGGATTTTTTGGCGGCAGGATCTTCTGCCACCATCGGTCGCTTGCCCTTGTCCACTCCAATAGGAGCCATGCTCAAAACAAAGAAAAATTTATAAGAGTCAGACAATGAGATATTGATTGTATGAGAGAAAGAAGATGAGAGGAGGATGCATGGAACTGGACACCCCATCACCACTCTTATATAGAGAAATTCAATCCAGAAGGAGGAGAAGAAGAAGAGAGAGGAGCAAACCCACCCAGGACGAAACTTGTTGCAGTCGCCCTCCCCTAACATCCCGCGCCAGAGAACTCCAGATCCAATCGGAGTTGGCCAAGTAGCTACAGTAATAGCCCCCGTACTCCTCAAATTAGGCCATGGTGGTGGTCGATTCGACCAGAGAAGAGTAATCATCGCCTGATTCACACCCCAATTGCAATCCAATCTCACTGAAACAAGGGGAAAGAGGATAACCCTAATTTCAGACGCTAACTTCAAATTTGGGGATAACTTTTCAACCACTCGGAACCAGCTAGCAATTGGCCATAGGAAGAGACTAAACCACCAGATCATAGGGGTAATAGGCCAATCATCCATAATCAGGTTTGGATTAGCAAGGAAGGAGAAAGATCGAGGAGTACGGACGGAAAAAGTTCACAGAGAGATAGGGTTCGAAGGGACAGGACGGGGAGGCGCAAGGGATTGTGTTTCCGCGCGTGCAGGCGCGTTCTTTCTACACTGGGTGGGTTTTCTCTACTCTTTTTTAATCTGATTGTTATTTGTGTGATGTAGAGGATCCTTGTTGGGGAGTAGGAGAGTAGGAGGTATATTGCACTTTGGAGCAGGAAAAAAAATCTATTTTCTTTAAATTATTCATAAAAAAAATTATAGCTTTTTGTGGGAGATGTTCTAAAGATTTTAGCTCTTTTATTTTAGAGAGTTTTGTAGCATTTCTGGATTTTAAGTTATTATGTTTGTTATAAAAAATTTGAAAGTGTTTGTTTAACAATATATTTAAAATAATGTGAATTTAAAATTAAATATACATAATCCGAACTATTATGTAAAGTTGATCATTACATTTTAAACTTAATGCAAATAAATAAATAATTTATAAGGTATTTACTTTAAGTTTATATTTTATTTTAAATACACTAATCAAACAATTTAAAAATATACTTATATGTTTATAAATATGAAAAATCCAAACAAACCTTTAATCGATCGATTCCGATCTTTTTTCCCTTAAAAAAGAAAAGATAAAAAGGGTTGGTTGGGTCCCGCAATTTAACACAGTTTTACAGTCAACACCAGGCGAGACAAGAACTGGGCCCCACACTTACTATAGGCCTAGGCGTCGCGTGAATGGTAAACAGATACCCTCTCCTTCCCAAAGCCTGACAACAACCGAGCGAGATAGATAGAGAATTAGAGATAGAGACCTCCCCCTTGGTGGTTGTTGCCCGACCTCCACTGACTTCTCGGCGGCGTTGCCCGCGCTACTTCCCGGCGCCGGAGTTTCACTCCTACGGTACCGCCACAACACCTGCTCCTCACTTTCGATTCCGCTGTTTCTCTTTTTTCCTGATTCCTCCTTTTTTACTATTCGGTTGCTCTCCTTTTGTTCGTTATCTCGTGTTTTCCGTGTTGAATTGGTCAAGGTTTTAGGGTTTTGTTTAGGGATTTTGACTGCCAGGCACTTCCGCCGTGCAATTTGTGTTTCCGATTGTTTTGATTCGCCTTCTTGTTGCTTGCTGTATTTCCTTAAAAATCAGTATACGAACGATTCAGTCTGATTGAATTTGGATCCGCCTCTTAGAGGCAGGAAGGTTAGGGGATTGATCGAAGTTGACTGCCAGTGGTGAAACAGTTATGAAATGGTTTAATTCTATTGCTTGTTTGGCGGGGGAGTGGGCTGTTCATTAAAGTTAGGGTTTGCTGGTGCCTGGTGGTAATTGCTGGGGGTTTGGGTTTCATTAAAAGCATTGCTTGCTTCGTGCTATTATGATTTAGAGCACCAAATCTTCAAACACACACAACTCAAGGTAAACTCCAAATCATCAAAGGGTGATCTGAGTTCTGTAGAAAGTAATGAATAGGATGTTACTAAGTTGATAACTTGATGTTGAAAACCCCTATGATGTAGAATTAAGTGCAATCATTTTTTTTTTGGGCACAGTGCCACAATGAGTCCCGAATACTTGCACAGTTACACTGAAGTGGGAGATACTGAAAGTGAGTGGAAAAAGAACAAACAAAGCTATGGCAGAATACAGATCATCACTGTCCATCTATGTGGCAAGTTATGGTGTTTAGAAAACACTTCCAGTCTTCCACATTCAGAAAACAACTTATTTGAGTTTGAACTAATCTAAAGATCATTTTTTTTATGTATCATCAGTTTGATGGAACTTAACGTCACCACAAAGCGTCATATGTATGAACAAAATTCCAAATCAATACCATGCAACTATGCAAGGGATGATATTGTTGGTAAAAAAATTTACAATATTGAAATGTCATAGCATAATAGGCATAGTAAATTTCATAGTACCTAAACTAAGATTTTCCTTGATTTGGAATTTTTGCTAATGGTTATTCTTTTCTGGTGGCAGGATTAATTGTACCTGAAACTCTAAAAGAGAGATTTTGTTAGTTTCCGTAAACATTAAACTGATAACCTATATAGTTCTCATTCATGGCTCGAAAGAAAGACCACAAGAATGGGTTGGATCACAAGTCGTCAGGTAACAAAGAAAAGCACCCTGCATCAGAGTGTAGGTCACCTTTTGTTAATGGAAATGGAAAAGCTAATGACATGAAGGATTTCCAAAGTGGTGATGAACAACAACATGTACCGTTGACTGAGGAATTAAAAGATACTTTCTCTTCAGGAGATGGCAGAAGAAGAAATAAAAAATCTGGCAAGTCGCAAAAACGTTCTGAGCAAGGTACGGATGCAAAACAGAGCATTCAGAAACCAGCATTTGACAGAGATGATTCAGGTCATGGCATGGAAACTGCCCACCTGTGGGATAATGGAACATCTGAGAGTCTCCATGCTGCAGATAGTAGTTCTAACATCCCACAAGACAGATTGCAAACTGAAGACATCAGTGGATACTTACAGCTCTCGGATATATTGGGCTTTGAAAACCTCAAGACCTCTGTGTCGTCATTGTTAAAGACATCTTATGAATGGGTGGAAAGGCAAAAGCCACTTTTTGTTGATGTGAAAAATAGGATACAACCAACTTGTGACTACGTCCGGATGAAATATGTCCAGGCATATCCAGTTGCTTTAAGATGGCTTCGGAATTTTGGGAGTATATTGCTGCTTGTGTTTATGATTTGGCTAGATTGCTTTCTAAGGGGTGTAGACTCCTTTGTGCGCATGGGAACAACATCTTTCTTCTCTGTCATATGGTGCAGTGTTCTTTCTGTTATTGCCATGGTTGGGATGTTCAAGTTTCTTCTAGTATTGGTAAGTTTTACAGGGTCCCGCTTCCTTACTTCACCTCTATTTGATGCGTTCAGCAATTTTTTTGGTTACTTCATTGATTGTTTTATGGGCTGCAGATCATATAATATTTTCTAGCATATTGTGCCTTAATTTTTTTTTTCCAGATGGAGGCTGTATAACCTTTGTTGGATCATATGAGATTGGTTTGTCTAGAGTTGGACTGCCTTTAAATAATACTCCCTCCGTCTCAAAATACATGTCTTTTTAACCTATGTAATTTTGTCAAAAATACATGTCTTTTTAGATTTAATCATTACACTTAACCTACTTTTACATCTAATCATTACTTTAATTTTTACATCACCCCTACACTCCTCACAAATTTAAAAAAGAAAAGAAATAAATACAAGTCTAATCATTACACTTTACCTACTTTTTACATCTAATCATTACACTTAACCTACTTCTTAATTACCGTGCTCCGTCCTAAAAAGACATGTATTTTAAGACGGAGGGAGTAATGCATAGTAAACTGCATAACTATTCTGTTATTTAGCATGTTATATAGCCAAGGAAATATGTGTGATCTTATTCAAAGATATGTTTTAGGAAACTGATGTATAATCAATGGTTGTCGGAAAAGATAGCACAGGCAATGTGTACATCTTTTCGCCCTTATTTTCAAACAAGAACAATGCAACTTATGCTTGCAGTGTGCTTGTTTTGTACTGTAATTTTGTAAGTTAACTCGCTCAACCTTTTGAGACGAACGACAGCTATAATTTTTTAAAGTTAACTAGCCCAGCTTAATTTGATGCAAAGTAGTGAAAAGTATTAAGGGGTACCCAAAGTGTAATAATCTTACTGCATTGTTTGAGGAGTTGAGGTACAAGGCACACACAAAATTTCAGTTTAATGAAGAAAGGCATACAAACCCTAAATCTTCATATCATCAGAGACAAGATCATGGTAACTGTATTCTTGCTTTTGAATCTGTTATGGAAGGGAAGGAGGAGAGTGAATTTGAATTGGCCTTTTGTAATTTATCATCTATCTTAAAATCTTTGACAGTGCATGTTGATGGCCTGAGACTATAGTTGTTGTGATGTATCATGCTATCTCATTTGAGGAATTTTTGCCTGTATCAGGCGGCTGCTGCTTTCATTGGAGTCTTTGTGGGTTTCATGCTTGGTTTTTTGGTATGCGCTGTATCTGGAGCAGTGATTTTGTGGCTTTATGGAAGCTTTTGGACCACCTCTGTTGTCATTGCCCTAGGAGGTGATCCTGCTTAACTATAACTGGTTTAAATTGGATTCTTTAGGACTAAAAGAAAACAAAAATTAAGTTGAGTCAAGAAAAAAATGCTGACAAGTAATCCCACTCATTTTGCTTATTCATTTGCCAATTATTAAGGATTCACTATCAAGTATTCGAGTGTCTTATATAAATTTATCGAGTACTTAGCAGTTGGAAACTTTCAACTTGTTGACAATCATTCATTCTCTTCTCAATTCCAATATAAATGCAGGGCTGTCATTTGCCTTGAGACACGAACGAATTGCACTTTTAGTCACCACAGTTTACTCAGTATATTGTGCTTGGGCATACGTGGGATGGCTTGGCTTGCTTTTGGGTTTCAATTTATCATTCATTTCAAGTGATCTACTAATTTACTTCCTTAAAAGCAACATGGAAGGAAATACGTCCTCTGAGCAAACAGCTGGAATGCATAGTCAACAGAACTTCAATGGCCAGGCGTATTATGGTTTCTCTGAAAATGGTCAGGGGCAGACAGCAGAACGCAGTGCAGGAATTGCTTCAACCAGTGGAGCTGATTCTGAGGTTACATCTGAAGATGAAGTTGTCCGGTTGTTAAATTGCACAGATCATTATTCAGCTCTGGGTTTGACCAAATTTGAGCACATAGACGTGTCGGTGCTCAAAAGGGAGTACAGGAAAAAGGTACATGACCATTATTTTAATGCAAGAATAGCGTTCTGCAAAAGTTTTTTTTTTATTTAATTTAAACTTGCTATTTCCTGGCTTCATTCCTTTATCTGCTCCTGGCTACTTCTACAAGGCTACCATTTTCAGTCACTCAACCGTCACCGTGTAATAAAAAAACAATTCTTTATTTTTTTCAGATATTAGTGCTACTATTGGCTCTCGTCCTTGTTGACAAGTGAGCTCTCTTCAATCCTTAATTGCAGGCAATGTTGGTCCATCCTGATAAAAATATGGGAAATGAGAAAGCAGCAGAAGCTTTCAAGAAACTTCAAAATGCATATGAGGTAATTCTTTCTGATGCCTTCTTCCAGACTTCAATCTTATCCTATATATATCTTTCTGATTTTAAGGAATGATATTTCCCACAGATTTTGCTTGATACGTTGAAGCGGAAGGCATATGATGATGAACTAAGAAGAGAGGATCTTTTGAATTATTTCCGCCGATTTCAAAGCATTCCGCAAAAGGTCAGGCTTGTAATCTGTTTTGCTCTTGTTTTGTTGGTTACCAGATTTTATAGGCTGCTTCCAACTAGAATTTTACCCAAAGTGCTAGGGTTAATGGCTTACCAACTCATTTTTTTATGTTGCAAGTATGCTGCGACTGACCTGTTCTTTAACCTTGAATCTAAATCTAAATAAAACAACTTGTTGACTCACTTCAACAAAGGTCAAACTAGTGCACATTTTCTTGCTGCTTCGCATAGCTTCAAATGAGAGTTGAGTAGAAGTAAGCAAAGAACCTGCAATTGTACAAGTTGGTACTCTTATATAAAAGATTTTCTAAGTTCACACATCAGTAAAAAAAAAAAAAATCAGTAGTGGAAAACTTGGCTTTGGCTGTGTGTAGGTTGATATCGATTGTTCCTAAAAAAACTTGAAAAGGCTGATTTTGCTTGGTTGAGTATCAGTTCTATGGAAACACGTTCGTCCCATGAATGGGTTGCAAGCTTCCAACTGTGAAGACAGCAAATAGGATAAACATTGTGTTGAAATGGTTTCTCTTGGTTCAAAAATGTTAAATCTGGTGGATCAAGACTTCTGGTTTGCTTTCTTCTGAGCTCTTGGGCATGAATAGTTTTTTTAGTACTTCATATATTATTGCTTGTTAGACAACATCTATTTTCTGCAAATTGCACCACTAGGCCCTTTGAGCTCAGTAATGAAAATGGTGAAATTGTAATTTGCTGACTTTAATGATTTATTTCCTTGTGCTTTGATTTGCAATCAACTCTAGAAGGGGCGCACGGGGTTCTTCCCCAATGGATTTGCACAGTCAGAGGCAGATAGTGATGACCCGCTTGCAGAGGCAAGGCGAATTGCATGCAAAAAATGTGGCGGCTTTCATATTTGGATTCAGACTAAGAAATCCAAATCTAGTGCAAGATGGTGCCAGGTCAGCTTCCTCTTTCTTGAAGTTAGAATATGGCTGTTTTTTCTGTTTGTATGCACTTATTATTATTTGCTAGGCATGTAGTTACAATTGGATTATTTGTCTCTGTAGGAATGTAAGGACTATCATCAAGCTAAAGATGGGGATGGGTGGATTGAACAATCTTCTCAACCTTTCCTTTTCGGAATGTTACAAAAGGTAGTCCTGGGAAAACAATATTGACAGTTAGGAATTGCCTTTCATTTGATGTGTGGATGATTCTTAAGCCATTTTGAGATACTTTGCAGGAACAGAAGTCAATGAACATGAGTCTACTCATGAATTTTAATTTGCTAATCAGTTAAATATGGATTCCTAGGTTGAGGCACCTGCTGCTTATGTTTGCGCTGACAGCAGAATATATAATGCCACTGAGTGGTATATATGTCAGGTATTGCTTTCTTCATGCCTTAAATTACCCAAGTCGTATTACCTGTCATAACCTTGCTTCAGCCTAATGGTTCAATTTATGTTCAAAGGGGATGAGATGTCCAGCTAATTCTCACAAGCCAAGCTTCCATGTGAACACCAATGTCACTAGGCATAGCCAGGGGAGAGGACCTTCCTCACAGAGAGGAGGCATGCCGACATCCAATATGGAAGAGCAGATGACTGAAGAAGAGTTCTTTGAGTGGTTACAGAATGCTGTAAATTCAGGCGCGTTTGAGAATTTTGCCGCGAGCAGTTCGGGTGATGGTACACCTACAGATTCAGCCAGAAAGAATGATGGTGCCAACAGAACTGGCAGCACCAGCAGTAAGAGAAAGAAAAAAGGGAAAAAGCAGTGGTAAGCTTTGACATGTTCACGCTTGCAGTGACTAAGAGAGCACTCTTCGAAGGTAAACTCTGCCATACAAGGGAGGGAGGCATTTACAGTTGTATAGTCTTTAATTACGACTTGCCTCCCCATTTAACTTCAGGGTAAACTTTCACTTGCTTAAAAAATGGTCATCGGCAGCTAGCAAGTTAGCTTAAGCTATACAGGCAATGAAGATTTTTGTTGTTGAATGTGATCAAGGCTTTGCTCATGGACTGCGTATATTTTGTCCTAGTTATACACATAGATGAATTCACCATAATCAAGAGAGGAGACGTGAATGTGCTAACCCCTGCTAGGTTTATTTTCTCATCGTTCATCAATTTGGCAGGCTGCATTTCTGTTGGCCTATTCTCTTAGGTCAAGTGTGTGGGGAGTTGGTGTGTTTGTTCGGCGTCATTTTTGGTGATTGGCAAAATTGGTATAGCCCTTTTGCCTGTTGCAAACTTATTTTGCTTTGGTTCATTTCTCAACAGACGCCATGATATAAACAGACGCGGAAAGGATATGGCAATGGAAGACATGCCAATGAATCACCTGGTTGAATAGTTGAGGAAGAAAGTGAATGCACATTGGTTTTAAATACAATCATGTTTAATTCTTACTTCCAATTAATCAATTGAGTCGGTTATTTAATACATAAAACTTGGAAGACAATAGTTTACCATCTCATTAAACCTCACGATGCTAAATGAATCACCGGGTTTTTTAATGTCAAGAAAAAATAACGATCATTTACCTTAATTTAAGAGAAAGTTGCACGTCCTTTGTATTAGTACTGTATTAGCACCGACGATCCGACAATGTGAAAGTTGTTGATTCAACCTCCTTCACATTGTCAGTACCTATTTACAGTAAATAATTTAGGGGGGTTTTTCGATTTTTTTTCAATTTTATACTCCGTATTAGTACCGACAAAATCAACCACCATTTTACCTTAATTTAAGAGAATATGCGGCTGGGGTTTGCCTTTCCGTTATGCTTGCTTTTAGAATATCAATCTCACTCCGGCTGGGGTTTCCGTTGGCTGAACATACGGGCTGCGAGAGGTCCGCCTCCCCGGAACCAACAGGCTGCAAGAGGTCCGCCTCCCCTCCTCCCATGGCAGATTTATGTTATTTTTTAAATCAACCAGCTCATTTAATTGTTTTGGGAAAAAAAAAAACAAAAGGACAAAAATACAAAAATAATGGGTATAAAATACTAACACTAGACAAGTGCATATCATGAAGATGAAGGGACCTCAAAGTTGATTAAACATACAAGCAAATCCTAGATTGCCAGTTGTTGTACATCCCCCAACTACTACAAAGACCTAACACAAACTTGGAACAACTAAAATGACAGGATGCAAGTGACGATACCAACATATTACACTCGAATGTAATAAAATCCATATTTGAACCATAAGATGCGCTCTATTTCTATCCTAGAAAAAGACTTTTAAAGGGAGATAGGTTTTTGGCTTTCACCTACATTTCTCAATTGGTCAGCCTAACCATTTGCGGTCCACCAGCCCTCTTGGCTATCGTTTTGATGGTCTATCATCATCGTTGTCGTCTCCATCGTCATCACCGGAGTCATTGTCAGAACGTTTGCGCTTTGGCGGAGCCTCGACTTTCCCATGAAGGTCTTCGTCCTCATCTTCATCATCGAGCCCCTCATCATCTCCGTTCTCCTGTGGCTCAAAGTCGCTTTGATCCTCCTCGTCCTCAGCAGGTGCAATCGGACGCACCAGGAACTCAGTGCCAGCATCCTGCGCACAATGAATTGTCAGCCGAAATTAAAACAAGGCCACAAACTCGCAGTAGTTGACAATGAAAATGGAATTATTTACAGAATAAGAAGGAAAAGGGGAAGGGAAAAGAATACAAATCCTTGGAAGTGAATATTTTAACGCTCTAGCAGCTTTATTTTTTACTGCATGTATGGAAGAAAGATACATGTAAATTACAACAATGATTAGTTGGTTAACCACATAATTATGTATCATATAAGGCCACATTACACCTAACCGCCTATGATAGTTTAATACCATTTCACCAAGATAAAGCTAGTTGACATTTCATCACTCTTAACGATTTTTAAATGAAGCACTAGGTCCTACTAATTATTTGTGACTAAAAGCAATTCCCTTAATTAAGGGGTGGTTTTTGTGCAAAAGGGGCTATATAGCAGCTAGTTATGTGAAATTAACCCTAGAAGAGGGTCATTAATACGGTAAACATCAACATTTATTTAATTTGTCAACTATAATAGCTAGGCTTCTAAATTAGGCCTTAACAGTAAATATGCTACAGTACATAGTTGAGTAAATCCCAATAAAATTGAATTTAAGATCACATATACAAGGAACAAACCACTACTATTCTAGAAGCCATAGATCAAGCAAGAAGTCAATAGCATCTGTTCAACAAAACACTAAAAGACAACATGCATACACAACCGTCATATATTTTTCTTCGCAAATTGATGGCATGCAACAATTAGTCAGTTCCAAGGCATCAAACAACGTAAGCAATCAATAAGAACTCGAGGGAGGATGTATACTACAAACAAGAGGGTTTGGTATTCATGATAGGTGGATCTGCAAAACATGATCTTTTCTACGACTGCAAACAAAACACAGTTGATTCTAGACCATTGAGAAGGAACATTCTGAATTAACAAAAAGATACGAATATTTTTCTAGGTCAATACGTAACACAAACATATAAAAATATTGCAAAAATAAAAGATACATATAAGTATATAAGATGACAACACAAATAGAACTACTTGTCTGACTACCCAAGTAAAAACAACTTTGGATCCTTTAATACACCTAAATTAGCCATTGGAACAATTTACAGATAGTCAACACAAAAAGACACTGCGAACTCGTGCTATTATTGTAAGGCAGAAAAGAATCCGTCAAAAACACATAAATAGTGATACATTATACTGTCACTATGAACACCTTCTACGCACAAAAAAGCACCTCATTGGCACAAACAATTATCGAGCAATGACCAAAATTACAAACACAACAAGATATAAAGTTAACACAGGGTAGGAACTAGGAACAGTGTTGATTCTAAAACTAAGACATGTGCAAATGGATTAAACATGATGCACAAGGACAATCACGATCAAAGTTTTCTCAAGCAACCAAACAGTACACTCACACTATTCAGATCTCTGAGATCTGTTGACTTAAATGGAACTGGGATAAGCAAAAAAGGAAATCGATCTACGAAACAAATGACAATTTCATTTTGCACTTTTTCTGAAATATCTAGGCTTTCAAGGTAAAAGGACAATCCCGTACCAAGAATTGAATTCAGCGGATCCAAATTTGCTTTCACTAAATTCATCAACCGAACCAAACAAATCATCAGGGGAAAAAAAAGAGATTTTTTTCATTTACAATAATTAGGAAAGTTTGTGTCCAATGAGTAAAAAGTACAGGAAAAAATTGGTTGAAAGATCCGACAGTTTATGCTGACAAAGAGAGAATTATCGCGCGCAACTTGCAAGCAATTAAAGATAGAACTTGAGAACATCGTTGACAAACTGCAAAATCTTTTGACTGGTTCAAACCCATGGATAATAAATCAAGCGAACACAGGTAACTAAACAGTAACAACGTAGATCTGTAGATCGGGATGGATCGGGATTGAATAATCTCAGATCTTTGAACCTTTTAGATTAAAACACAGAAACAGACTAAAAATCACCAGGAAAACGATTAACACAAAAGGAATAGCTGAGTTCAGACACCAAAATTATCAACTAATTGCAAATCAAAGCAGAAAAACACAAAGTTATCAACTAATTGCAAATCAGAGCAGAAAAACACAAATTTATTCACTAATTTGACGATTTACCTCTTGTTCATCTCCTTCGCCTTCGTCGTCGTCGTCCTCATCGTCGTCGTCGTCGTCGTCGTCGTCATCGTCATCGTCGCCTCCCTCGTCATCCTCGTCGTCCTCATCGCCATCTTCGTCTTCATCGTCGTCGTCGATGTTGTGAATCGGAGGACCGCCGGAGGACTGAAGAACCTCCTGTCCATCATCTCCCTCCTCATCCTCCTCGTCATCGTCGTCTTCAATGTCGTTTTCATCGTCGTCGTCTTCGCTACCATCCTCTACCGCCTCCTCATCGTCGTCATCCTCCTCCTCCTCGACGACGCTGTCGTTGTCGACCTCCTCCTTCTCGTGCTTCTTCCCGTTCGCAAGCCAGACCTCCTTCTTCACCTCCTCGATTTCCGTCTCCTCCGCCATGGAATTCACCTTGCCCGTCATCTTCTCGCGAGACTCGAAGAAAAAACTGGAAGATTTCTTGGGATGAAGCCGGAAAATCAGTCGGAAAATTGGGGGAAACGAAGAGAAGTAGAGACCAGAGAGCACAAGAGAGTAGGTTCTTCGTCCCCTCGCCAGTACGTTGATCAGTCGTGATATCAGCCGTCGGATCAGAAACCTGAGAGGATCGATGACGTGTCGTATATCGGACGGTTGAGATTGGAGATAAGTTTGTTTTCGTTTCTGGTGGTTTAGCGTAAGGAAAAAACCAAGCGGCGCACTAAAGAGTTCAGAGGCGCTAGTCACGTGCGAGGCGCGTGAGAGCACCAAGGCGCTAGGGTTTGGATTTTATTAAAATATCTTGAACAATTTAAAAAAAAGAAAAAAAAAAGGGAAAATCCTCCATGATAAATCTCGAATATTCGTTTTTTCTCTGGAAATTTCTTCTCTGGAATATTCGTAGACAGCTGACATTCAAACTATGGCCTGGCCCATGGGTTTATTTGAATCGACGGTAATGTGGGCTTTAAAGCCCAATATTGCTTTAGCTTATGGGATGTATATGAGCATGTGAGCTCGAGCTCCTTTTTCTCTGGTAGGCAAGATGAGAGGCTAGCTCTCAATATATAGTAAAAACAAACAGGGTACATAGGCACAAGACGGGGAGTAGTCATTTTCCTAATATCCTCATCAACAAGTAAACCGACATTTAAATGAGGAACAAGCAAAACATGAAAATCGATCGAAAAAGATAAAGATAGAGACATGAGAGAGTCCGCAACAAAGACATGTCGTAACCGTATTTCCCATCTCTTTCGTATTCCTGAAATCAATTCGTATCTTTCGTTCAACCTCTCTTACATCATAAGCAATTTTCTTTTTCTCCATTTTATCATCGGAAGTTATGTTCTTTCCGGTCCATTTAGCTCTTTTTCTCCTTGGACTTTCGAAACATGATTTGGCATCGTGTATCTTTGCACCACAATTATTGGTCAATCAGGAAAGAAAAAACATGATTTTAAATTATAAATGAACTAATTATTACACAATCTAGCTTAGGTTAAAGAGAATATCTCTTACTTTGAGCAGATGCAAGAGTGGCAACTCGATCATCATCACGAAAGCTCTCACTCACTTCAGGACAATTGATGCCCAAATATTTGACCGGTTGAGTTGAATTTTGCATGAATAACATCTCTATCATTTTTATACCATAGAGCGTTAATGGCATTGTATCCTCCAAACCATGTTCATGGCACTGTAAAATAGGCATTTCATTTGGTGGTGCTCCATTCCCAATCAATTTTGTTTAACAATGGTAGATCTCAGTGCTGTCGCCTTGCCATTACGAGGGGCTTTTACTAGAAGTGGTACCTAACCAACATATAACATTATTATCACATTTCAATTGCACAGCTAGATAAAGAATATAATCAAATGAAATCAAATTTACTAGAAACAACTTCTTTCAATTACCAAAACAACTACACATCAATCCAAATTATTTCCTTATTGATGAATTCCGGTGTGCCATATAACATGGGGGGTTCACACGTCCAAGCGCATTATGCGCACCCAAACCGAGCACACAATACCAGCGGGGTTTCATCCTAAAACCAATTGGCAATAGGAGGAGTGACCCACTGATCGACTTATATACATGGCCATGGGTTCCGTGTTTTTCGATGTGGGATAATCATCCACACATCACAACACTTGTATATCAAAAAATTTGTAATGAGACAGACCCATATGACAAAATTAATATAAAAGCAAATCATTGCCCTTATTGAGAAAGTGTATTGACTTGAAAGTGATGGAGCATTTAGTGCAATGCTCACTTGTCATTACATGTACAAAAAAATTGTGCGTGTGTTTGTTTAGTTCTGTCCTTGCTGGAAACCCCAAGCCCTACCCTCGCCAGGAGACCCCCCTCTGCCGTCGGGTGTAGTTGTCGATAGGATGCAAACTGATCTGCCAACGGAGAAGACAACACCCAAGACGACTGAAGAGGGTTCGCAGACCCAAGCTCCGGTTAAGGAACAACACGAACAGAAGAGAACCCGGAAAGACACGGTTATTGGAGGAGTCTCTCAGCCGAAGACCACAATTTGCAAAGATTTTCTGAAAGGGAAAGTCACGATCTCCTTCCCGTTTGGCAAAGAAGGTGACCCATAGGTCCATATCGATAAAGAAGTCATTGAAGGCCTGACCAATGTATGGAAGAACTCCTTGGTGGTCAAAATCCTGGGAAAGCTGATCCCTTTCCATGTGATGGAGAAGAAGATCCGCGAGTTATGGATCAGGTTTGGGCAAATGCAGATCATCGACCTACCCTATGGAAATTATTTGTTAAGATTCGAGGCGGAGAAGGGCTATCTAGAAGCGCTAGCTGGTGGATCGTGGTCGGTATTGGGTTGTTGCCTCGTCCTACGGGCTTGGACACCAGAATTCAGGCCAAAGGACGCGATCAAATATGCATCGGTCTGGGTTAGAATAGTGGACCTGCCTCTCCATTTCTATCAAAAAGACGTCTTGATGCAGGTAGATGCAGGACTTGGCACATCGATTTAGGGGGATAGCAAAACTTCTTACACTGGCCGGGGTCGTTTTGCTAGGGTTTGTGTGGAAGTAAACCTAGATGAACCTCTCAAAGGGACGATTGGTATAAACGGTCATAGATACCTGGTTAAGTAGGAAGGAATCCCTTCAATATGCTTTGAATGTGGTCGTGTGGGTCATGTGAAACTGCACTGCCTTGTTTTTTGGAGAAGGAAAAAATGAAGGAGGTGAATGACAACAATAAAGGAAAGGGGAAGGTCGAAGGAGGCAGCAGTCTGGATGGTAGAAATGATCGTGTAGGGGATATGACTGGCGGGCATGGAGAATGGATGGAGGTCAAAAACAAGCGTAGACAAAGAAACTTCTCCCAGGGCGACAAGGGCAATAAATCATCTACAACACCTACTCCTGGGCCAAAGACTGATGCAAATAGTAAGGAAAGGAAGACGATGAAGGAAGAAGAAGCAAATAAGAATGCTCCGGTTGATGAAGGGAGAACCAAGGTCGCCAAAACGTCTTTAGGTCCGCCGGCCCAGACTCGGGCGGAGACGATCACGTTTCCTAATGAGAGCGCCGTTACAGAAGAATTGAGGAATGCGCCTCGGGGGTACAACAAATTTAATGCTCTCGTGGGAATCTCCGAAGAAAGTATTGAGAAGGGAACTAATTATGGTGAGAACATTGTTTCTAAAGGGGAGGGAGAAAAGGAAAAGCAGAAGATGAATCCCAAGGTGGATATGATTGTGAATGCTAGTAACTCGATGGAGGTTACAGTGGGGAAGCCTGGCGAAAATATTACGATGCACAGTAACTTTGCTTCTTGGCTATAGGCCAGCAGAGTGAAACCATGATGGACCAAGCCCGGAAGAAGAAGTCCAACAAAAGAAAAATGACAAAGAAGATGAAATCTAGAGAGGAAGGATCATATGCTTTAGCTCTTGTCAGTAACCACGCCCCGGATGTCAAGTGCCCAAAAAAGAAGCACAAGGCCGACGAGCAATACCCATCAAGATCGGAGGAAGGGACCATGGATGGTATTTTGGTTGTTGTGGAACGAGAATGTGTGCAAGATGAAAATCGAGCAAACCAATCCTAACTTCATACACACATCCTGGGTGATGGGAGGAAGAAGATGTAACCTGGTTGTAGTTTATGGCTCCCCAGCAGTAGCTCGAAGAGTTCCCTTTTGGGAGGATTTGGAGAAGACTGTGAGTAACTTGAATGGGGATGTGTTCATAGGGGGGACTTTAACCGCATTCTCTCACATGAAGAAACTCACGGGGGGACAGGAGCCTTACACAGAGATACTCCGAGTTTCAAGAACATAATAGACCGTTATAATCTCGTGGATCTCGGTTTCACCGGTCAGGAGTTTACGTGGAGTAAGCGGATAGTGGGGGCCATATTGGTTTCGAAGCGCCTGGACCGTGTCCTTACAAATATAGGGGGACATGTTGCTTGGCCTGAGGCGAGGGTCCGCCACCTTCCAAGGTATTCATCGAACCATAACCTGCAGCTCCTTGAGATTGATCCAGATATTAGAAAGAACAGAAAGAGACGACCCTTTCGCTTTGAAGCTGTTTGGTTAACACACCGCGGTTTTCAAGAGTTGGTTAGATCTAAATGGAGCTATGACAGCCCGATGGCCTTGGCGCTGCATAAATTAAGTGGAGATTTAAAGCACTGGAATAAAAAAGTGTTCGGGAATATATTTACGAGGAAGGCGTTATTGCTTGAAGCCCCGGATGAAGTGCATAATCAGTTGTCGAAGGGTGCCGACAGCAGTGTGGAAGAGCAGAAGAAACATATTAAGAGCAATATTGATGAGGTCCTCGAGCAGGAGGAGATCCTCTGGATGCAAAAGTCGAGAGTTGACTGGCTTGCCCTTGGAGATAGAAACACAAAATTTTTCCATGTATCAACTGTGGTCAGAAGGAAAAATAATAGAGTCGAAGGGCTGCTGGATAAGGATGATGTTTGGGTGGATGACAAGCTCGAACTCGAAAGGCTAACTCTGGATTTCTTTGAGAATCTCAATAAAGAAGAAATCCAGATGGTTGCCTCCAAAGCCTTGCCATTGATGTCCCAAGTCTGGATAAAGCCGAGTGGATGTATCTGTGCAAAGAGGTTTCCAAGGAGGAGATTTGGAGGGCTTTAAAAAGTATGAGCGCGTTCAAAGCCCCGGGAGTTGATGGTTTTGAACCGGTCTTTTTCCAAAAGTGTTGGGAAATGGTAGGCCCGACATCAACAGAATTGGTGAAGGGGTTCTTCTCCTCATGTAATCTATGAAGGGGGGTTAATGGCACTATAATACCCTCATTCCTAAGGTGGAAAAACCGAAAAAAAACAAACCAATTCCGAGGGATCATGCAATGTATGCTATAAAGGCTATCACGAAGGTGTTGGCGTCTAGAATGCAACCGATCATGGGTAAACTGGTGGGACCGACTCAAGGTAGCTTCATTCCGGGTAGACTCATCTCGGACAATATAGTGATAGCTCAAGAAGTGGTGCACACCATGAGGAGGAAAAGAAGGGGTAAAGGCTGGCTCTGTCTAAAGCTTGATCTTGAAAAAGCCTATGACCGCCTACATTGGAACTTCATTGAAGATACTTTAGTTTGGGCTAAATTCCCGAGCTTGTGGATTCGGTGGATTATGGAGTGCATTAGGGGTGCCAAAATGCAGTTGCTGTGGAACGGGGAGGTCTCAAGACAATTCTCTCCTTCACGTGGAATCCGTCAAGGGGATCTGATCTCCTCGTACATCTTCATCATGTGCTTGGAAAGACTTTCGCATATTATAAATAGTGTTGTGGATAGGGATACTTGTAAACCTTTGAAGATTGCTAGAAATAGGCTTATGCTTTCCCATATTTTCTTTGTTGATGATATACTGCTATTCTCTGAAGCTACTGTTTTGCAGGTAAAGATTATTAGGGATTGTCTGGATTTCTTTTGTGGAGCGTCGGAACAGAAGGTCTCTCTCTAAATTAAAATCTAAATTCTTTGTCTCAGGAAACATGAAGATGGAGGTTGCTCATAGAATCCAAGAAGTTAGTGGAATACAGGTTCCCTCAGACGTCGGGTATTATTTGGGAATCACTCTCATACACAAGAGAATTAAAGGTGTGGACTTTGATTTTGTTTTAGATAAATTTTCAGCTAAACTTGCTGGATGGAAGTCCAGCCTCTGGAGTTTTGCAGGACGAATCACCCTTACTAGGTCGGTCCTTGGATCCTTGCCCATCTATTGTATGGGGGCTATAGAAATCCCAAACACGGTGTGCAAGAAGACTGATAGAATATGCAGAAAATTCCTATGGGGTTCAACGAATGCTAGACGATGGGTGCACAAATTGGCATGAGACGAGATGATCAAACCGAAGAAATATGGGGGACTTGGGATTAAATCAATGGAAGAATTGAACTTGGCTCTAATTGGGAAGCTAGGTTGGCGTTTTATTATGGAGTAGGGGGGCCTGTGGCGTGAGGTCCTGATGAGCAAGTATGTCGGCTCGGCTTTGGGTCCCTTCTCTGGTGCTTCTCATGTGTGGAAGGGGATTCGTTGGGGCCTTAGGGACGTAATAAACCCGGGCTTAAGATGGAACCTACGGAATGGGAGGAGCATTGATTTTTGGAGGGATATTTGGATCACTAAGGAGCCTCTCTGTGATGTTGCCCATGGGGAAGACTATGAGCTGCAGGCTAGGACGGTTGCGGATTTCTGGATTAATGGGGTGAGCTGGAACTGGCAAGCTTTTAGCCATCTCCTTCCAGCGTGTATCTACCCGATGATTGTCGTTGTTGCTGTCTGGGAAGGGGAAGACATCCCCTGCCGGGCACATACTAAAGATGGAGAATACACACCGAGATCGATCAGGCTATGGGGTGATCTGCAAGTGGAACGAGATGATGAGCAATGACATGGAATTCTTCAAAGCAATCTGGAAGCTGAGTGTGAATGAGAGAATGCGGACCTTTATTTGGCCCTTGAGCAAGGGAGAAGTGATGACAAACTTGGAACGGGTGAGACGGGGTTTCGGTGCATCTTTCATTTGCACTGTTTGCAAGCTTGAGGAGGAATCCTTAGTTCACTTGTTCAGAGATTGTGGTGCTGCTAAAGATCTTTGGTTGTAGGCGATGGGCGAGAAGACTAGGTGGGAAAGCTGGAGGCTCCCCTTCGCGGCGTGGCTGCGAGCCAATATTCTTGAGAAGGAAGGCGAAGAATGGGGTGAGCTCTTCCAGGTGGCGGTCTTGAAGCTGTGGAAGAGGAAAAATGAGATTGTGTTTCAGGGTGCTGGAGACCCGATGGTGACCAAAAGGGCTGAAGCTTTGAGAGAGTACAAAGAGGCCTCGGGAAAACTAGGGAAGAACGGTACTGGGAAGCAAAGCCGTGTGCTGAGCATAAAGTGGGAAAGACATGACGAAGAGTGGATCAAGGTAAATACGGACGGAGATCTCCGGGAAGGAGCTCGGGCTAGGGTTGCTGGGGTCATCAGGAATGCAAGCGGGAGATGGATTGGAGGCTTTGCTGCCAACATTGGGCTGTGCTCGGTTCCGATGGCGGAGGGTTGGGGTGTGGCAAAAGGCCTTGAGATGGCTTATAATATGGGTTTCAGAAAGGTGTTGATCGAGTCCGATTTGGAAGAGGTGATCAAGTTACTGGCGAGCAAGACCAAGTCGTCACAACCCTTATTCAGCCCGGTGGAGTACTGTCAAGGCTTCCTTAGTAGAGATTGGTCCGTCCAATTTCGTCATGTGTACCGCGAGGCGAGTTCGGTGGTAGATTCCGTTGCAAACTATGCCTTCTCTTTACCGTTGGGTGTCCATTTCCTTCCAGTTCCTCTTGTTTGTATCTTGCCTCTACTGAGCTTGGATGAACAAGGGGTGCCAAAGAACCGTATGTGCTTAGCGTAATTTTGTCTCTTTGTTGTTGCTAGCTAGTATTTTGTAAGGGAGGTCTCCTCCTGGGTTTTCCCAACAAAAAAAAAAATTTAAGAACTTCCTCATATCCACACCCACTCAAATAAAGACACATGTACAACTAAATAATTTTTTTTAATGTATTATGTGCGTGAATTATTTGTGTTTAAATTAATTTGAGTTTATAAAATATTTTTGAGTTATCAAACTAATTTATATCATAATAATATTAGCTGATTAGTACATACGGAGTATAATATAACATATTCAATTGGCAATTTATTAATAATTTAATTTCTCAATTTTAAATTATCAAATATATATAATTATAGAATTGAGTTATTAGTTTTTATTATCTAAATCAATTCATTATTTTAATTTTTAAAATTATCTGGAAAATATAGTAGGATGTACAAAAACAAGTAGTAGGTAAGATTAGGGGTGTGCATCGGTCTAAAACCGGGCCGAATCGAACCGAACCGAAACCGAAAATCTTAAAATTTCAAAACCGAAAGCCGAACCGAAAGCATTAGGTTCGGTTCGGTTATTTACCGGTTCGGTTTGTGTTCGGTTCGATTTTAACATAGTTGAACCGAATTTCCATAAAAAGAAATGTTTTTAAAAAAATTCTTTAAAAAAATCGATTTAACACAAACCGAACAAAAAATAAATAAATGTATTAGTGTATATATATGTGTGTATACACTATACACTGTATATATTAATATATGTGTATATATACACACTACATACACAAAAAAATATGTGTATTAGTGTATATATACACTGTTTAGTGTATATATATATATATATATATGTATTTATACACTTTATATATGTGTATATATAAAGTATACAAATATATGTATATAATTTATGTAGTGTATAAAAAGTAATATATATATTTAAAAAAAATCGGTTCAACACAAACCGAACCGAAACCGAACACAAAACGAACCGAAACCGAAAAATGAAAATTCTCGAACCGAAAGCCGAACCGAAAAACTTCAGTTCGGTTCGGTTCGGTTTGGTTCGTGTTGGTTCGGCCCAAAAATTCGGTTTGGGCCGAATCATGCACACCCCTAGGTAAGATCAATTATTTGGGAATTTGGGAAATAAATTGAGGATAATTGAAAATAAAACCAGTGAAAAAGAAAAAAAAAGTGAGGTAAATGAATGAGTAGAAAAGAAAAATATTTAGATAACCGAACTATTTCTTACATACAACACTTTTCTTAGATTGGACTATAGAGTAGAATCCTCGATCTTGAATGTGGGAAGCAATCATGAAATCATTCTACCAGCAATCCATTTAATTTGCAACCAATAAAAATTTCTGTGGAACTGGAAATACCAATTTCGAAAATGGAAAGTGAATTAATAAGTTCTACGGAGTAGTCAGAGGCGGATCTCAGTGCAAGCAAACCCAGCTGCCGTTGAGTAGAAAATTTTGGATTAAGTTAAAAAAATTCTTGCTGGGTATAAATAATTATAATCTCGGTTTATTTTTAACCAAAACTCAAAAGATGGACAAAGAACAAATAGTTCAGTGAAGAGATATATTGCACTTTCTTTCCACTGTCGTTCTTTTGACTCCTATAAACTGCATTTACAATTTTTTGTTTTCAAAATTCATAGATTTTTTTCATAGTTTGCTAGATTAGTTTAATTAATTAAGAGTTACAAAAAAACTCAAACGAGTTGTTACCTATTTGGGGGTATGGTTTCCTTAATTGAATTTTTTGCCTGTAAAATTTTGTCTTTACCATGAATATTTTCGCTCATCTAGCTTTGAAACTTTAGATCCGCCACTGGGAGTAGTACGTATTACCAGTGGCGGCCGTAGGAATTGGTAGAGGGGGGAATTTTTGTTCGGATTTTTTTTTTCGGTATATATAATAAATTTTTTTTTATAAAAATATATTGAAAGAAAATCATAAATTGTTGTATACTTGTATAAATATTATATTTTATTATAAAAATTCATATAATAATATATATATACATGTGTGTAGCATGATTAAGATTTTAAAAAAAATATTGAAAGAAAATTATAAATTTTGTAAAGAATTTGTCATTGGTAAATGAAAAAAAAATGATAGGATTGAAAAGTATGACAAAAAAAATTCATAAATTGTGGTTTAAGTATAACATTGATGGTAAAAATTAAAAAATTAGAAGAAAATTTTAAAATATGTATAACATAATGAATAATCTTATGAAAATATTAAAAGAAAAATATAAAATTTGATTTAAATATGATATTTATAGTAGGAAAAATTATGTAGGAATAAAAAGTAGTGCAAAAAGATAAGGAATGAGATTTAAACCATGACCTCTTGCTTCCCTTTTTTTACCAACTAAACTAGACAACTTTTGTGTTATTTTTCACATTTTTTTTATTTTTTAACCTTATTTTTTTTAAATACTACGAAACTCCGTCACCGGATAGGGCGGCCCTGCTGTATTACTGTATTAGTAATTGCTTGTGCTATCTACCTTTTAAATAAATAAAGTTTTTTAATGAGCAGAGTAGTTCAAACACGACTTCGAAAAAGTTACACTTAGACTCATTTGTTTATTAAATGAGTTAGATATGTGTAAGTAGATTTATATACTATAAATCGAGTAGCTTCAGCTAAATTCGAAAAAAGCTAGACTTATTTAACAGTAAGAGTGGTACTAAAAAATGATGATCCATTCAGATGGGAAAGCATAATACTTTTTCAAGTCTGTAAGGAGAACAAAGTCCTTGCAGGCAACGTACATAGATTTCCAGATTCCCAAACAACTCTCTCTTATTTTGTTAACACACCTTTGATACATATCATACATATTAGGCAAAGAAAAAGGTGCTATCTGGGGTTTTCCAGAGGTTGAAGGTATCCTCCTTTACAGCCAGGCAGAGGCTTGCAACAAAAGAACTCCTCAGATTCACCTAGCTCTTCCATTTGTATATAAACCCTCTCCCTCCATCCTTTTACAACATCGATCTTCGTCTGATTCGGCTTTTACTTCCTTTCCCCTTTCGATCTTTCGTCCTAGCTCGTTCATTCCTACGGAGATGGCCAACGAGTCGATGAAGCCTGCTGCCACCCTGCTCCTGCTCTTAAACTTCTGCATGTATGTCATCATCCTCGGCATTGGAGCATGGTCCATGAATTTCGCAATCGATCACGGCTTCATTATAGGTACACTTCTATGAAATTATAATGCTTCTGTTAATATGCCTTGAATTAGCCGTTCGGCACACAGGGTTCGGGCGCCCCTGACAGTCCATTGTTTGTTTAGAGTTTCATAAGTGCCTATAAATACTTATGAAACGGCGATGCTTGAATTGTAACCTAGTTGATAGCCTCCATAATACAAATCTAGTTATTCTGCCATTGGACGTAGGTAACACATTGTTGTCGAACCGCGTTAATCTCCGTGTCTTTCTTTGTCTATTTATCGTGTTCTCATTACAACATTTTCCTTAAATTTGCATCATTTTCCAAAACTAAATGATTATTCAAATATTCGAAATGGGAAATCTTTTGACAGGTGCGGAGTTTGAGCTGCCAGCGCATTTCTCGCCCATCTACTTCCCGATGGGGAACGCAGCCACAGGGTTCTTTGTAACATTCGCACTGATCGCTGGGGTGGTGGGTGTCGCCTCCTGCATCATCGGATTCAGCCACGTCCAGTCATGGAGCTCCGACAGCATGCCTGCCGCTGCCACTGCCGCCGCCATCGCCTGGTCCCTCACTCTACTTACTATGGGGTAACATTAAAGTCTCATCTCAATCCTAGTGTTTTTTTTTTTGTTTTTTATCAATAAAGATGCAATAAACCTCTTATGCTGATGGGTAGGTTTGCTTGCAAGGAGATCCAGCTTGACCACAGGAATGCCCGTCTGGTAAGGGATCGATACGATCGAGCTTTCGGCTAGATCTCAGTTGCGTAACCATGGCAGCAAATTGTTATTAATTGTTGGGTTTATTGTGTTTTGCAGAGAACAATGGAAGCATTCAGCATCATCCTCTCGGTTACGCAGTTCCTCTATGTCGCAACCATCCATGGGCCAATGTTTGAGTAAGGGGGGAAGATGATACCGTCTTTGCATTTGCTGCTTTATATGCAAGCAAAGCAAATGGCATTGTTTCTGCAGATCGATGATATATATATACTCTCCTTTGTGCTTTAATTTGCTTTTCATTTTGGTTGAGTGTGAAGTGTGATACGGTTTGATCCCATTCAATTCGATTCGTGTGTAAGGAAACTACGATGTTCATTTGTATAATATCAAGGAATTTCATTTCACTTTATTTTGGAATTTCAGTAGCACTAAATCACAGTCCATTGCTTTATTAGAATATAAACAATTAATATTCTAAAAAAAAACAAAACAAATATGGTTTGGAAAAATGCACTAGTTGCAATTGCATTCAAAGCTAGCTCTCAATTTTTATTGTTGGTGGAATATAATTGGTTCTATCGAAATAAATTGATCTTCGATTCTGTCACTACAGTTATATTGTGCTTTCCACCAAACAGAGTTGGAATGAGGCTTCTCGCTTTGATCTAGCTTCTAACTCTTTTATTTCGACTTCGTACGGCCCATCCAAAGTTTAATAACAGCTCTGGTAAGCGCCGTCTTCAGAGCAAGGATTTCAAATATCCATTGACAAAAAAACACCAGAGTTGGCTTTCAAACTTAACTTTGACGGATCATACCGGGCAACTGGTGATTGATATTTTGGCTACATTATTAGAGACGCAACGGCTTCAGTTGTCTTGGCAGGATGTGACCTCTATAACAACTATTCTACCCTCTATGCTGAGGAACTTGCTCTACGGAACGGAGTGCTCCAAGCACACGAATTGGGCATCGATAACCTGCTTATTGAGGGTAACAACCTCCAAGTTGTTAACTCGGTTTTGGGAGATTATTGTTGTCGCTGGAGTATTGAACTACTAATATCTGACCCTAGGTCCCTTTCTATGTGTTTTAATTCTGTCTCTATTCATCATATTTTCAGGGAATCAAATGATGTCGCCGATTCGGTCGTGCACCTGGCGTACGGTATCCTTGTCGACGAGGAGCTGATTGCTGATCAAGAACTGTGTGTTCTCATCCGAAAAGACGCTCTAGGATATAATTATTTATGCAAACGGTAGTCGTATCCTAATTCTATTCCATGTATTAAAAAAAAAGTTCTCAATTTTTTTTGGAGTTGAAACTTAGACCATGCATGTATATAATTTCTTTTCCTTGAATTTGGTAAATAAATAGCGGCCATCCGGGGAATCGGGGATCGAACCGGGGACCTTTGGATAATATAATTTCTTTTCCGCAAAAACAACAACAACAAAACACTCAGTTTGTATAAAAAAGTGAAAAATATAATACTAGTTTTCTCATGATTATTCATCTATTTTCACATGATTATAAATCTATAAAACAACGTAATTATTAATTAGTTTCTAAAAAAGTGTTTTGATCTCAACCGTTGATCTTTTTAGTCCAATGGGTCAAATTTGTTAACATGATACATCATTGAACATATGTGTACACTGATAGATTATATATACCTAGAGAAATAAGTTACATATGTGAAGGATCTATACGATTAATGCATATAGATCCATATCCATTTTTTTAAAATGGATACTCATCCAAATAAATCGTGTGCCAGGAATCAGATTTGAACTGGTGACACGAGGATTTTCAGTCCTCTGCTCTACCAACTGAGCTATCCTAACCATTCCCTACGTATCATCTACTCATTTTATTAGAAAACTGGGGTCTATGTCGATTAAAAAGGTGAAAGGGTATTACAAAGTCTTATCTAGGCCCCGAAATTTCCCGGATCTTGAAAAGGAAGACTTTGTATGTAAGTCTTAGTACGAGTAATGATATGTATTGGGGATCATTCAAATGAGTGGAGTATTACAAATGAGTGGAGTAATGATATGTATTGTATAGTGTACGGACACTATACAATATATAATCTATCATAAACAGTAACAATACTTCTGTACACCGGAACCAACCTTTCTATACTGAAGTCATTGCGCGCATACAAGTAATTAATAATGTAGTGAGTATAAAGATATCATTGTGTTTACAACAACGGGCAAAAGATATAAAATTCTGGATCTGACCCCATCTAAATCTTTACCTTATAAAAAAAAATGAAATTACGTGAATATAAGCTAGGGCAATGGAAGAGGGTGTAAATAGTACAGTAGATGGAATTAGGCTATTTTACATACGGTTGCGGCGATACTTAATAAACCTCATAGGCCACTTAATAAAATGGCCTACTAAGAGTAGCACCATGACACTTATCCACACTGCTGTGTAGTTAATAAAAACGCGATGCTCTGTTCTGTTGAGATGTGTATCGGGTATCAAATCAACTGATGTGAGTCCATAAGTAAATGCCATGACCGCTACAGCCACCCACATTGTCACAATAATTAAGCCCATGAAGAATTGTTTGTAAAAACCTAACTCACTTATAAGCAAAAGGATACTACTCATCGATAATATGAACCCGACGGAGTTCCATTTGAAGAATCTAGTGTAAGTGTGCGAGTTCTCTTGAGCCATGATGGATGTACCGGCAACATGTGAGTTTGAATCCTGCCATACTCCACCGGGGGGATTTAAGCCGGCTTGGAAAGCCATGGTAGCAATCAAGGAGGCGACGATCATTAGGGTATTTCTTTGCTTTTCAAACCATTTCAAAAACTCATCTTTTTCCAACTCTTTTTTAGCACCTTTTACCTTTTCTCGTTGGATTCCCGATCTCAACTGAAAATCAACGTTGTTATTATCAAGACTAGTAAAAGTTTCTTCAAAGATGTCCATTGCTGTCACACCATTTGAATTTAGGGAATTCTTCTTTAATCTTTTATCCTCGAGCAGAAAGTCAATAATCTGTCCAATACAAAGATTGAATTGAAATTAAAGATATCACACTGAAATCTTTGGCATAAAAAAAGGGAGGATATGGCTAGGTCTACTCTTGGATTTCATTATGCTGACAAGGAGAAGTTAGAGTAAGTAAAAATCACCAATTACAATAACCGAACGTACCTAACTCTGATACTGTGTTAAATATGGTTGAATCTAGTGAGGTGCTAGTCTTGTAGACATGTCGGGGCCTTTGATTCCCATTTGAAGGCATGTGACAAGTGCAACTTCGCTAAGTCGTTGCACTTGAGGGGCGTGTTGGAATATACGTGGTTTTCCCACATTGGAGAATATTGGGATGTCAAAAACGTCATATAAGTTTAGCAGACTACTATTGTCCATTAGTTTTGAGATGGAATCACGTTAAGTTTATGTGTTGCTCATATCTTTTGTATGTGGGTCCGCACATGATCTTTTCTCAAACGTCTTGACTCCATCGGACCCAATTGAGTTTTCTATGGTATTAGAAGGGAAGCAGAAATTGGGTAGAAAAAAAAGTGTAATGGTTTAATTATAAGAGTAGGTGAACCCCTACACATAAACTTAAACTTGTACCGTCAGTGTCAAAATGGGTGCGACTAAGGTAGGAAAAATGTAATGGTTCATGGCTAAATCCATATACATAAACTTTTGTGTTAGAAGGTGGATTTCGATCCTTTGTAATTAACCACAAAACCGTCCGTTCATATCCCCTGTCACCTTACATTTAATTAATTTGGATAAAAATTATATTCATACTCTGTACATTTATATTAACATGTTTATAAATTTTTATCATGAAAAATTTTGTTTAAAAATTATTGATAATTAAAAGATTGATTATTAGAAAATATTTTAAAACTTTTTGTAAAGCAAATATTTTTAATTTATAACCGAAATAATTAAGCCGATGTTACAACGGATTCAAATTGAAAACTAAAGATGATGTCACTTGACACTTACTTCCTATAGGTCAATGTAAGGTTTAGCTATATATGTACGGAGTAAATTGGAAGGAACTAATCAATTCCATTCGTCCCACAATAGTTGTCTTTGGACTACTTATGCATGTTTTTTAATAAACTAAAAACTATATAAAATATTTATTTTTAATTAATTTTTTAAAATAATTCTATACTTATTAGTAATATGTATGATATTATTTAAAAATATTTGATAAAATGTTGATATTTTATATAGTTTTTAGCTTTTTAAAAAAACGTGCATAAATAGTAAAAGACATTTGTTGTAGAATGGAGAGAGTATATGCAAGTAGATATACCTCTAGGTGTTTATTGGCGACAGCAACGTGCAAAATGGTGTTACCCTCGCCGTCTGGGGCATTCAGCATCTGGGTGTCACCGACCATTCTCACCGTCAGCATCAACGCCTCGAGCTGATTAAACTTTACGCACAAGTGCAAGAGAGTGTCACCGCCACTGGTGCCGAGACGTAGCAGCCCAACTCGCTCTCGAGCAGCAGCGGGCGCGGCCCTCAGCAGTTCTTCGAGGACATGGAGGCGACCCTTGATGGCCGCCAAATGAACCGGGTTCCTCCCATCCATGTCTCGCGCAAAGCACAGGTCGGGGTTGACTGAGAGGAGGTACGTGACGAGTACTAGGTCGCCGTTCCTAACCGCTAGATGGAGGAGGGATGACTTTTCGTTGGGATCGAGCTCTTCCGCGAGGCTGGGCTTGCGGGAGAGGATCTGTAACACGAAATTTGAGTGCCCTAGCTTACACGCGACGTGCAGAGGACGAGTATTGGACGGCGGCGGCGAAACGAGTCGATTGAGGAGGAATTCATCCCTGCGGAGCGACTCTTCCAAGAGGGACAAGTTCCCTTGCAGAGCTGCTTCGTATAGCAATTCAATGGGTTTTGGAGTTGTATCTTTCATTTCAACAGTATTTACCAACTTTTTAAGCAGCTAGCGATATTTGGTGTTGTCGGGTACGTGCAAGAAAAGAGCCACAGGAAGCTAATTGGAAGATATGTTCGAAATTTAATAAGATAATGACTTCATCAATTAGCCGCCTTAATTAATAATTAACGACTTACACTCTTACAGTATATAGATAACGACTTTGATTACTATTATATATATAGATAACGACATGAAGTTAAAGGTTAGGTGAGAGTTGTTAATTAGTAGCTATGTGCCTATGTATGTGTATGTAAAAGGGACTATAATCTGATGATGTAGCTTTAATTTTGAATCAAGTAAAAACTCTCTTTCTCAAGCATTCATCTTCCATTCCTCCTCTTCATTCTCCTTCGTATGATTTGTCATGAATCAAAGATAAATCTATATAGATCAAGCCTCAAGCAAATTCATGTACGTTCTTTATGGTACGTATCAGCTAGAGCTCTGAGTTTAGAATTTGATTCAGCCTTAAAATGGCAAACACTCCAGGAGATCGACGTAGGAATGAAGGAATATATTATAGCTGCAAATCTTCAAAGCCCTCTGTTCATCCATCCATCAGATAATCTGGTAAATCAATGCTCAAAACTAAGGTAATGACATTGTTTGTTCCTAATACCGTGTCAAAAGACATTTATAATTCTATGTATAGATAAGTATTATACAACAATTGAGATCTGTAAAGATTTGGAAGAAAGTTATGGTCAAATTAAGAAAACTCACATCTGACTGAGTACTTCATACAACTGAGAGGAGACTGGCAGTAGCTAGTATCCATGACAAGTCCAATTGTATGCATCCTCCATATATAACGAATTAGTATATTCATTTCATAACAAAGAAACAGTAAGAACTTGAGACTAGAACTCATAGGGAAGAAAATAGATAGAATCACATATGCAATATTTACAGACAATTGTGACTTGCAGAAACAACAGGAAGAAGTACTTGATCAAGAGTCTAAGCTGATGACGTTTCTGATGGGGCTGAATGATAAGCATGACAATGGAAGGAAACAGATTCTCCTTACTGTTCCACTAACGAATGTCGATCAATACAACTCATGCTTCGTTGTTGCAAGATGATATAAGCTCAAAGAAGGACGAATCTATTTATATTAGTATTGCACAAATGCCAAGTAATGCATAAGTGAAGGTAAAAAGGGAAAGATGCACTCATTGTAGAGGAAATCACAAAGTTGACAAATGTTGGGAGATAATAGGTTATCCAAGTTGGCATTACAAGAGCAAAGACAAGCCTCAAAAGTCTAGAGGTCAAGATGCAAGGAAAAAGGAGTTCAAGAAAGTTGGTGAATCCAAGAACGTATACTCGAATGTTGTTGGAACTTCATCAAACAACCTTTAGAACACGATGCACTCATTTCAAGAGAATGTCAATAGCATGAAGATGTCATCTCTATCTGATCAACAACGTCAACTAGTGACAAATTTTATTTCTTTCATGGACAACTCTAATTCAGCTAGCAATGAACTCACTTGGCATGTAAGTTGTCTCAATGCATCTTCACCCTCTAAGCTTTGGATCATGGACAGTGATGCCACCGAGATCATATGGCTTATGGCATATCTAGCTTTATTTTCATGCCTAAAATCTATTACAAACACCTATATTCACCTTCCATATGGTAGTGTCAAGCCCATTTCACATATTGGCACCCTTACATTTAGCAAATCTTACACTTGAAAATGTGTTAGGCGTTCCTAGTTTCAATTTTAACCTCCTATCCTTAAGTAAAATCTGTAGAGATATGAAGTGCAATGTTATCTTACAACCTGATGCATCCTTTGTCCAGGCCCGAGGAAAGATGAAGATATATACTGTAATAATTGTTTTGTTTGCATATGTAGTGTCCGAAGTAGTAAATAAATGAGGTAATGGGGTTTATAGACTCTTTTCATTATTTTTTTTAAGTTCATAGACCCTATTATAAATTCTTTAATTATATAGACCTTTTCATATATATTCTTCCATTTATACCCTTCAATGCTTTTTATTTTTAAAAAAGTTAATAATACATTTGAAAAATGGGTACAAAAAAATATTCAAAGATAATATATATCATAAGGAAAAATTAATAGTTTATTATATTCAAATCCCTAATAAAATATCTAATTAAGTACATTATAATTAACATTAATATTGTAACACATCTCAATATTAATACTATAACACAACAACTTGTGTATTGTGATACAATATTTCTCTTTTATTGTAATACAATATTACTACCATATAGAGATTTCATATTGTAATACAATGAATAATTTAGTGTGATTATTCATGTATTACAATAAATACAATTGTTATGGTAAATGTATTGTACAGTAATTGATTATTAATTATAATCTCGTATGTAAATATAAAAAAAAAACAAAGCTAATGTCATTATATATATTATGCTATAAATTAGCGCATGCTCGTATTATATTAATATAGAATTAAAAAATATTGTAATTATCTTTAAGGATTTTTAAAAAGTAATTTTTCATTTTATTATTAAAGTATATTAACTTTTTATTAAACTAAAATATTTGAGGATAAACAAGTAATAATACCAACAAAGGGGTCTGTATACTTAAAAAATTTTTATTAAGGGATCTATTAACTAAAAAAATTATTAAAAAGTCCTCCAATTTTCTCTAAAAAAATAGATGAGTATAACAAAGTTACAAAAGCAGGACGAGCCTATATGAAAAGTCCCGCACGTGCAAGGGGTGACATGGGTACGGACCCACTTACTCTCCCAAAAGCCTATAATTTTTCCAAGCCCGCAAAACCAGAAGCCCATAATTTTCGAAACCCATAAAACCAATAGCCCACACGTTACACTGGGTATTGGCAACACTCCAGCCCAACATACCAACACTGTTGCAAAAACCACTCACAAAAATTAACCCATCTGACAATAAAATCAATCTACCCATGGATATGCCCTATTGGGATATTGGGAGATAACTTATCAGGGAGATTGGAAATACCCTTGGAATATTAAAATCATAATGTCCGTCATTAAGCATTTAGTAGTCTTCTTTAATTCAGTTTTCACTCGTCATATTTTTAGGGAAGCGAATATGATTGCAGATAGGATTGTGCATCTAACTTACTATATCAATGCCAACGATGATTTGATATACGACTCATAGCTCAAGGTTCTCGTCCAGAAGGACGCGTTAGGTTGGGGTTAGATCGTCCAGACGGACAATTAAGTAAAAACAATAACAAAAAGGTCTATTTACTGAGAATAATAACTATGGGTTTTATAATATACTAATTTTATTGAAGGGTCTTAATTATCCAATTCTCTCCATAAATTTTTTAAACCTCTCCAAAACCTTGTTGCAAACCTAAGACAGTCTGGATAGATTAAACAAAAAGGGTAAACTGTAGGAAACCACCCCTAAAATAGCTCACATTGCTCATAACCACCCCTTATATGATTAATTGTCGAAAACCACCTTTTAAAAGCCTTCCGTTTGCAATGAACCACCCTTTTAAGCTTTCCGTCACTCCCTCCGTTAAATATATTAAAAAAAAAATTACTCCTTATTTTTAAACGTATTTTAATGTAAATAAATTGGTTAAAACAACAACAAAAAAAGAAATTAGAAAAGGGGAAAAGATTTACATTTACCCTTTCTTCATCCCCTTCTTCATTCTTTGTACGATTCTACTCACACAGGAGCTCAATAATTTCTAAGCATGGATGGAGTTGTCAAGTTGATAAGGTGATGTCTGCGATTTCTTTATAAAGTCGAAGGAGACATCGAAATCAACACTAAAGAGCAAGGTTCAATCTCTTTAATTTGATGCCCAGTACGTTTTATAGGATTTGGGTGTTTTCAATTTGGAGGGGAAACCTTCGATTAGGGATTCATTCGGAAACGGAGTTTCAATTTATTGATTTCCCCCATTAACAGGCAAGTTTGCCGGTTCAATTTTTCCTTGATTTGTGGGAGTAGATCTTCAAAGAACATTTTAAAAACATTATAATTTATGTCGACCAAGTAAATGGATGGCGCTTGGGGGATGAGTGGATTATACTCGAAAGAGGTGTGCTTTGTGAAGGAGGGACGGTGGCGACGCTCGATCTTTGACATTTCGATGGTCCTCCGGTCAGATTTGAAATCAATAGTGTCAAATCTAGTTCAGATCCAGTGTAAATAAGAATTAGGGAGAACAAAACCCTGAAATCTTTGAAGGGCCTAACCTAATTCGAGCTTTTAGATGATTTTGATGTGTTTTAACATTTGGGGCTTCTTTCTTTGCTGCAAACAAAAACCAGCATTAGGTAGGAGATGATGGATAGTGACTTTTATTTTATTAAATTTACACTTTCTACCCAATTTTAGTTTTGATTACACTTTAAGAAGGGTAAATTGGTCTTTGCAAACATTTTATTAACAGAAATCAAACGGATTAGTAAGATGGGTGGCTCTCTGCTAACGGAGTTGTTTTAAGGGGTGGTTTTCAGTAATAATACTTTTAAGGGGTGGTTATGAGCAATATGGGCTATTTTAAGGGTGGTTTTCTGCAGTTTACCCAAACAAAAATTTATAGGTTGTTGTCCGGTGGCCCATTTTGACTGGTCAACATGAGTGAAAATCCTCTACAACCCATTGTACACACCTACATGTGACATAAAATTATATGTGTTAAATATATATGATAAAAAAAATTCAAAAAAATATATTTATGTTACAAATAACTAATCATATATATTTGTATAATTTTTTCATTAAAAAACATATTTCAAAATCATCATCCTTTTAATTTTAATATTTTTTAAAATATGTTTTTTAATGAAAAAATTATACAAATATATATGATTAGTTATTTGTAACATAAATATACATTTTTGATTTTTTTTTATCATATATATTTTACACAAATAATTTTGTGTCACAGGGGTGTACAATGGGTTGTAGAGGATTTTCACTTGGTCAACATAGACTCTTGTGTTGTGGGTCTCTTGGTGCTTGATCGAAAAGAGTCAAGGGTGTCTTTTTTTTTTTTTTTTTTGAGATCAAACCACCTCGGCTTTTATTCATCATCTTCACACAATTTGTCCATTACAGAACTGGGCAAAAACGAGACATCAAAGAAAAGAGTATCGTGAATAGGTCTGACGTTAGCCAACACATGAGCAACAAAGTTCCCTTTCCTCCTCACATGTGTCCACTGTATTGTATCGAAGAAACCAGCTTGCTGCTGGATGCTGTCGATGATATGCCTCAGCGCCCCAAGTCCCTCATATCCTCCATTGAGCTTGGATATTAAACACAAGCAATCTGATTCCACTTGAACCCGCCTATATCCCCTCTCCTTTACCCTGCAAATCGCCCATAACACACTCTCCGCTTCGACCAGCTCGATATCCTCGGAAGGCTGCATACCCTTATGTCCTGCAAGCACAAAGTCTCCCCTGTCATTACGCACCACAAAGCCAACTCCGGTACTCCCGTCAGCCGAGATGGAAGCGTCGCAATTGATTTTGATGACCCCCGATGCCGGTTTGCTCCACCTCTCACTCCCCGGCCTCGCCGCTGCCACTTGAACTGGTGCCGAAGGGTCGTTGTAGCTCAGGAACTCGCTCAATAGTTGCTGGGCATTCCTAAGCATAAGCTTCGGCTCCTTCACCGTCCCTTCAAATAGCCGCTTGTTCCGCACTTCCCATGCCTGCCATAGCAACATAGCCCACATACGTTGCTCCTCCTCATTGCCTTTGGAGAACACAAGCATAAAAGCCTCGAACACCGACGCCCCCGTACTCCATCGTTTCTCCAATTGAGGTTGGAGTCGCCATAGAGCTCGGACCTGTGGGCATTCGAATAGTGCATGAAATCCCGTCTCCACTCGGCCACATATATCACACAGTGGGTCCGGCACCATCTTCCGTCGGTATAGGTTTACTTTGCAAGGCAAGATGTCTTTTGCCGCTCTCCATACAAAGGAGGTGACTTTCGGAATCATCTTTAATTTCCAGAGTGCCTTCCACAATCTATTTGTCACACTTGAGTCCGACTGGCCTGCACCTCCCTTCCCCTCCTCCTTTGAGCTTCGAATCATGTGATAGGCCGACCGAACGGAGAACAATCCATCCTTTGTGAGCCTCCAGATTAGCTTGTCGCTCACTTCCGCACTCCTTAGACGGATTCTCAGCACCTTCTCCGCATCCCCTGGCAGCAGCAATCTCCTGATCTCGTATTCGTCCCAACGGTCGTATTCCCAATCGATCAACTCACTCACCTTCATATCTGCCTCGCCACCAAAGAAATTGCCAATCACTCGGCCACTGGCTGTTTCCGGGATCCATCTGTCATCCCAAACACTCACTTCCGAGCCATTTCCGATACACCAGATCAGTCCATCCTTCAGCACGTCGCGACCCGCGACAAGCTCCGCCATGTGTAACTCGGTTGATAACCCAACGACGCCTCCAAAAGAGACGTCCGAGGATAATATTTGGCCTTAAGCAGTCGTGCCAAAAGGGACTCCGGATCTTGAATCAATCGCCATGCCTGCCGAGCTAACATGGCCAAATTGAAGCATTCTAGGTCCCTAAATCCCATACCACCATCGCACTTGGGTTTGCACATGCGTTTCCAGCTCATCCAGTGCGTGCTCCGCTTACCCCCCTTCTCTCCCCACCAGAAATTGCTCATCATCATCTCAATTTCATTGCACAATCCATCCGGAAGCATGAAGCATGACATGGTATAAGTTGGAATGGCTTGCGCAACAGACTTGATCAGAACCTCTTTCCCCGCTCTCGAAAGTGTCTTCTCTTTTCATCCCTTCAACTTCTTCCAAACCCGCTCCTTAAGCTGCTGGAAAATCACCTTTTTTGATCTCCCCACCATGGTTGGCAGCCCCAAGTACCTCTCGTGTTTGGATACCTCCCTGATGTCCGTAGCTCGCCGGATAGCACCCCTTAGCTCTACACTTACATTCCTACTGAACGACAGTTCTGATTTGGAAAAATTCACCTGCTGTCCTGATGCCGCTCCATAAGTATGGAGGATATTCATCACCGTCTCGCTTTGTTGGCAGGAAGCTTTCAAAAACAAAACACAATCATCAGCAAAATATAGGTGAGAGATCGATGGTGCCCGCGGTGAAATCCGAATCCCATCAATCTGGTTACGAGACTCCGCAGCTCGGAGCATTCCAGAGAGTCCTTCAGCACACGGCAGGAACAGGTATGGAGACAGCGGGTCGCCTTGCCTCAGTCCTCTGCTAGGCTTGAAACTTTCCGTCGGCACTCCCTCCATCAAGACCGAGAACGTCACTGTTGTCACACATCCCATGATCAGCCGAATCCACCTCTCCTCGAAGCCAAATCGGTGCATACAATGCTCTAGGAATCCCCACTCAACTCGGTCATATGCTTTCGCCATATCGAGCTTCAGAGCCATGTACCCTTTCTTTCCCCTCCTTGTCTTCATGCAATGGAACAATTCGAAAGCCGCAAGGACATTGTCCGTGATAAGCCTACCAGGTACAAAAGCACTCTGACTGGGGGCAATCAGCTTCCCAAGGACCTTCTTCAACCTATTGGTTAGTACTTTGGAAACGATCTTGTATATCACATTACATAAACTAATAGGTCTCAGGTCCTTCATTCTACATGGGTCTGTTACCTTAGGGATTAAGGTTATGAACGTGTGGTTCAATCCTTCTGGTAACGGCTTCCCATTCAGACATTCAAGAACACATTTTGTAACATCAGATCCTACGATATGCCAACACTTTTGAAAGAATAGTGCTGGCATCCCGTCCGGACCCGGGGCTTTTGTGGGGTGCATAGAGAAAAGGGCAGATTTTACCTCTCCTGCAGTGAAGGGACGTGACAGCTCATGGTTATCCTCCGCCGACAACAGGGGCTCAATTCCTTGAGTAGCCGTGTCAGGATTAGCTGAGGCATCAGATTCAAAGAGTTTGCAAAAGTAATCAATCGCAATCGCTGATTTCCCCGCCCAATTGTACTCCTCCCTTCCATCCTCCCCGATTAGTTTTCGAACCCTATTCCTCTTATTCCTCCCAGATGCCTTCTTGTGGAAAAAACTCGTGTTCCTATCCCCGCATCGGAACTCATTCGCTTTCGCTCGCTGGAACCACATGATCTCCTCTTTATCCATGAGCACCCTCTCCCTAGTCTCAAGTTCTCTCCTCTCCCTCACCAGGTGCCCCGTCATGCCCGACTTACCCACCTCGGCCAACCTCTTGCGCACTTTCCTCAACTCTTCCCTCAAGTTGCCAAACCATGTCTTATCCCAGTCTTGTAGATCCACGGCGCATCTCTCAATTTTCCCCCCTACTCCAGGCGTAGCATATGAGCTCCCCGGGTTTTCCCAGGCATTTAGGATAACTTCCATGCTATCTCCCTCAGTGAGCCACATGGCTTCGAATCTAAAAGGCCGGGCACCCTTGTGATTATTATCCACCTCCAGGCCTTTCAAACACACCTTGATTGGGACATGGTCCGAGTGACACCGCTCTAAGTGCTTCACCATTACCGCCGGGAACATTTCCATCAACCCTTCGTTGCCAAACGCCATGTCTAAACGTTCTTGGACAAAAGCTTCACCTTCCCTTTTATTATCCCAAGTGAAGCGGCTTCCGGAGAACTGAATATCACGTAGCTCGCAAGCTTCAACCGTTTCCCTGAACTCAATCAGCTCATCCACTTTAGGAGCTCGTCCCCCTTGCTTGTCCGCCAGCGTCGTAAACAGATTGAAATCGCCCATGCATAACCAAGCTGCATGGGCGTCCTCATGAAGTCTCCTTAATAAGCCCAATGTATGGTGCTTATTAATACTTTCCGGCCAACCGTATATCCCCGTCACTCTCCACTCTCTCCCATCCCCCATCTTGATACTAGCATCTATATGGTGCTGAGTGTACGAAGTGATAGTCACATCCCAATCCTCCTCCCAAAACATTACCAACCCTCCAGACTTCCCCACACTGTTAACCACAAACATTCCGTGAAAACCAAGCTTCACTCTTATATCCTCCATCCTCTCTCTCCCACACTTTGTTTCCATGAGAAAGAGAACCTTCGGGGCCTCTCTACTTACCATCATGGTAAGCTTTTTAACTGCACGGGCCTCCCCCAATCCCCGACAGTTATAACTTACGCAATTCATGGCTCCCGGCGGGGGATGACCTCCCCGGCCGATATAATCTGTTGACTCGGATCGTCCTCGAGCCTCGTTCTTTTTATTCTGTCCCCTTTCGTGCCTTGCACCTCATCCTCCGGGTCCACACTCATTAAATCCTCCTCCAATGTCTCAACTCCCTTCCTCTTAGTTCCCATAATCACTGGATCTCTCTTCCCCGTCCCTACCATAGTAGCAACTCTCGCAGCTCTCTTCCAGCCTACTCTTTTCTTACCTTCTCCTCCCTCTTTTTCTATTATTTTCTCACTCAACTGACTTATACCCTTGTCAGTAATCTCCCCCTTCCCATTGTCTTCGCCCTTCCCATCCCCACTATTGTCTACTCCCTCCACCAGTGTAAACTGGCTAACTCTCTCCATCACATCAGCCCCCTCCTTCCCCATATCCCTCTCGCCCTTATCATTTTCCATATCCTCAGCCTCTTTTTCCTCCAAAATTTCTAACAAAGTTTTCCTTCTCCCCTCCCTCCTCTCGACCTCCCCAACATCAGACACATGCCCTCTCATTTTGTCAAGAACCCTCCTCTCTTCCTCTCTGTCTACACTACTCCTTTCCCTAATAATTTTGATCGGCGAGGCTCTCATCCAGTCACCATATTCTCCCTGGTACTGCTCACCTTCGCTGTTCTTGCATTCCAATTCCGTATGGCTCAGTCGTCCACACGTATAGCAGAAATTCGGTAGTCTTTCATACTTAATATCCACCCATATTCGCTTCCCACCGAACGATATCATCATCCCTCTACGTAGCGGTTTCTGGATATCGATCATCACTTTCATTCGAAGGAACCTGCTGCAGGAGATTAGATCATCCTCTATCAGTTCGACAATCCCTCCGAAAGCCCGTCCTATCTTCTCCGCCATGGTTTTTGTGTACGCAGCAAGTGGGAGATCGTACACCCGGATCCAGAAAGCACAGGTGTTGAAACTGATCGCCGACGTTTGATCAAATCCGGGCTCCTTTAGCACCAACAAAGCCCTATCGAATGACCACGGGCCTCCGTTGATCACCTTCTTCTTATCCTCCTCGGCACTGAACTGGAAACTGAATAAGTTTTCCTTTATCTCTCGAAATATGAATCCATGCCGAGTTCGCCAGGCCCCTTTCATCGTCGCCTTCAGCGCTTGAGCGTTGGGAGCCCTACTTGACAGAACCGTTCCGATGAGCGACATCTTGGCCTGAACTGAAACATCCTCACGGATCGCCTCATCCCCCTCAATGATAACTGTTTCGTCCTCAGTTGGATGAATTGCTTTCCCCTTGCTTCCCATCCCAACCTCCTGTCGAAAACCAGTGCAAACTCTTCGAACCCAAAGCCTTACGCGTCCCCCTGAAGCACGGTGAATCTCGCACGATGCCGGCGAGGGAATACCTAGCTCTCACAGCCCTAGACCGGAGAGAGAGGAGACGAGTCGGAGACTGCCAGGAAGCAATCGCCGATATCGCCTCACGCCCTAGGGTTTTAGCCAAGGGTGTCTTATTTTCTACCGTCATGGTGAGTAAAATTGTTTGGAGTGAAAGTTGAATTCAAATATGGCATTTTCCAATGAAGGATGTGGATTTTATGTTTAATACAAATATGTTAGGAGTGATATAAGGTTTTATTATTGGATGAAAATCAACTTTTACAACCAACAATCATGTACTGTGACGGCGACGGCAGATAAAATACAATGATCATACAAGGAAGAACAAAGATTGATTGATTGATTGAGTGAGTTTGTGTGGTGGTAAAACTTAGTCATCACCGATCCTCATAAGTTGGATGTAAGACTTGCCATCGAGCGGGCGGGAGAACACACCCTTGAAAAACTCAGCGGCATTGATCCTCTTGAACCGAGCAGGGGTCTCTCCAGTGACCAGGCTTGGAGCAGGACCGATGTCAGCGTCGAGCCGTGGGCTGTGAAACGCAGCCACCGACATCCTCTCCTTGCTTGGGTTCACCATTGCCCGGTGCTCTATGCTCTTGTAGGTTCCATTGCTTATCATCTGCACCCAAAATTTATTATATCATACTTTTCCTTGAAAGCATAAAAACTTTATACAATGCGACAACAAATTATGTTATTTTATGATAAAAGTTTGTCGGTTTATGATAAAAAACATTCTCGTTTTTTTTCCGCTAAAAAAAAACAAGTATAAATAAATAAATGAAATTGTAAAAGCAGAAAGAACTAACAAAATAAGGATAAGAAATACAATACAATAAACATTAAGTCAATATGTAAAACGAGGATGTAACTTGATGTACTCTAAACAATAAATAATGTATAAACATAAATAAAAAATTTAAACATATTAATTTCTTACCTAGTTATCGAAATGAGTAATATAACCTCTTATTTTGAGATAAATTGTGTAGTATGTAAATGAAAACTCTAAGTAAAATATTAAACAGTAAATTAAAGTGATCAATATACCACCAGTTTTCAAAGATTTATAATTTTTTACTCGGGTGTTGGATTAGAGCGTATTATACATCAAAACGAAGCTATCGACGAAGATAATACATATATATTGTTCGTCGGATAAGGGATCGGGGGCACGTCAATGCTTCCCTTGGCTCCGCCACTAAGTGATATGTTTTTCAAAACGTATTGATCAAGGTTAGAGTTGGCATATATTTTACCTCCAAGATGTCCCCAATGTTTACGATGAAAGCGTTAGGGAGAGGCCTGACGGGGATCCAAGCTCCATCTTTCCTGATCTGGAGCCCCTCGGTTTCGTTCAGCTGGAGGAGGACGGTGAGGCCAACGGCATCCGAGTGAGGGCTCAAACCGATGACCTTGTCCGACTGTGGACACGGTGGGTAGTAGTTCATCCTAAGTGCTTGTTTCCCTTCGTCAAACATTCGTCGGAGGTATTCCCTCTTGATCTTGAGTGAGTCTGCGGCCACATCTAGAATACTCGTAGCAAGCTTCTTCACTTGAGCCGAGTACTCCTCCAAGTCGTCCCTGCAAGACGTTGAAACATGTCCGGCCTATTAAAGTCTGTTGGGACTCGTGACCAAGAAGTAGTCCATCGACTTATATACTAGACTGGAATTGTTCGAATGATCAGATGAATATGTACCTGAAGGGGAGGGGGAGCATGGGGAAGAGATGGGGCTTCCGGATGAGGCTGGGGAGGGTGACAAGAGAGAACTTATCGGCCCAATCGAGCTTTTGGTCGTCAGAGTGGACAAAGGACTGACCGAACCCCTCGAAATCGCCGGGGGTTTGCCAGAATTTCTTCTTCTCTTCAATCGGAATGTTGAACCAGTCTTTGATGTCTACTTTCACTTTCTGGATCAGTGAGGAGCTCACCCCATGATCAACTACCTGCAACGTACCATATATAACATAAAGTCGTTGTTTCAAACAACGACTTTACCCTACTTTGGCTAAATCCCAAAATAGTTTCGGATTTTGGCTAGTTTGCAATTTTTTTTTGGCTTTCTTGGCTAATTTGAAAAAAAAAATCTATATTAACCTCCCATTGTTTTTGAAATCATAAAAAAATTCACATGTATTACGATCGATCAGGTTAACAATCAATTAACTGTTGTTTTATAAAATGATATTAAGGTGTTTGTATAATTTAAAAAATGAGGGATGATTAAAGGAAAACTAAGCTAAATAATGAGTTTATATTTTATATATAACTTGGAAAATAACAAATGGTCAAATGAAAATAAAATTTAATGGTACTCCCTCAATTTCAAAATATAGATTTGTCTTATTGAATATGAAATTATTTTAAAACATTGATTGAAAGCTAAGGTTGGAAAACTAAGCTAAATAATGAATTCTTATAGCTATATTTGGAAAATAACAAATGGTCAAAAGAAAATAAATTTGAATGGTACTCTTTAGTCTCAAAATATATCTCTTTTAACTTTTTGGTACATTTTTTTTAATAAACTATAAACTCTATAAAATATTAATTTTTTAAATATAAATCCACCCTTTATTTTAAAAGATTGTTAAAAAAAAGTTTATATTTTATAGAGTTTTTAGTTATAACTTATAAGTCACTCAAAATTGAGTAAATCCATGAAAAATAACCTGAAAGAAGCCCCATTCTTGGCAGGCACAGTGGAACTTGGAAATTTCAGCTAGGTCTCCATTGACAAGAGCTTCCATGCTAACAACAGGAATCTGGAGAGAGCTGGCGACGTCGGGATCGACGGAAGCCGGTAGGTCCTGGTGCAAGTATCTGGGAGGGACAGACTGCCCTGTCTCCTTGGCAAGCTCATACACGCTGGGGACTATGATTGACTTCCCAAGTGTAGGGGTTGGTGCTGCTAATTCCTCTCCTTTGTTTGATTCTAGAACGGGTGCCATAACCGCTGTCTATCACTTCCTAAGCCTCTCTCTGTGTTTCTATGGATTTTTTGGAGGTTGGTTTGAGGAAGAAGAAGACAGATGGGGTTTGATTTATAGATGGTTTTGGTCATATGTTTTGGCGGTCAATGAAAGCAAATTTAAGCTAGCTCTTTCATGGATATGGTCATGTATGGTAGGCAGGGACGTAACTAGGGCCGGGTTGACGCCCGCTCCAACCCGCTCCATTTTTAAAAAATAAAATAAAAAATAGGTTAAAAAAATAAGGAAAAATTAATAAAAATATTATATATTTTTTATTAGAATAAACGTTTTGTTTATGAAAATTATGAATATATAAAAAATTTAGTCTATTCAGTCCATTTAAATTTTTTTTTTTCCAGTTCTATGCTAGATGACAGTTTTATTTTATTAGGAAAAAGTTCGGGTGAGTACTCTACCCGAAAGCATCTTTGCGGATGAGGTCACTAAGACCGGAATTGTTGTAAATATCAATATCCCTGACAAAGTGGCTAAGGTGTGGACAATTTTATTTTATGGTTCAGTGTCGGATGACGAGTTTATTATTTTTGAGGATTTTACTGTATTGTACAAGACCTTCTTCTCTTTTTTTTGTTTTTTTTTTTGTTAGTGATGAAAGGTTTGACTTGACCCAAGTGTATTGTAAAATACTACGTATGCAACTTGCGAATTCAATTTCTTGCATCGACCGAAAAATATAATTTAATCTGATTTTCTTTGAATTAGAGATTTGGAAGGTCTAAAATTTTGAACAAGTGCATTTAATAATATTTTTTTAGATGAGTTTTTTTCGTCAAATAAATTAAGATTCGCAGTAGAAGTAGCTCAAATGTGTTAGTCAATCAAATATTTAGTTTACTTCCTTAAAAAAAAAGCTATAAACATGAAAGGTTTGAAACTTACAAAAAAAAAAAAAGTATTATTTGGAAGTGAAGTCACTGAGAACGTATAAACTTATTCAGAACACTTAAAACAAAATTAAAAGCTAAAGTCAAAGAAAACAATACCTAAACTAAACAAAGCCAATAATAGAAGCGTCGACCTTGAATTGCCATCCAAAGTAAGAAAACTTTGTTAGAATATTTATAAATAAATATTGTACGTGGCGCCTCAGGTATCTAGGTTTAATTGAGTATTTAATCCATATATTTTATGTTGTCCGATTTAATATAAAAGTCGAAATTAGAAATGAACTTATCTTTAGAAATAAAGTTCCGACCCCAATAGAAAATATCATTCAAAGATTCATTGCAAACATCTATGATAGGACCCAAATTGAAAAAGATAATAATAGGAAGAAAGCAACAGACAAGAGAATTAAAGCTAAATGAAGCAGACCACCAGGGGTTGTCTACAAAATCAATGTGGATGGCTATGTTAACCCTATAGGCACTTGCCATGTGGGAGGGGTTACTCGGGACTCCCGGGGCCATGTCATTGATATGTTTTATGAGGAAACTGTTAAAGCCTCAGTCATTCAAACTGAAGCTATCGCTATTCAGACAGGTATCGAGCAACCAATTAGAAGAGGACTTCGAAGAGTAATAATAAAAGGAGACAATCTACAACTCAGCAAAGCCATCACAAGCAGCAATAATGTCAGATAGGAGATTATACATCACATTGAGAAGATCAAGCAACTGGAATATGCTTTTGACCATGTTGAGTATAGACACTACTACCGAGAAGCAAATTAAGTAGCCGACTTTATAGCTCAGAAGGGTATCATTTGTAATAGCTCTACATTCCCTTTTAATAGGGAACTTTGTACCATCATCCTTAAGGATGATCAGTTAAGGAGCCAGATTACAGCTTGTGTAATCGCTCCTAAATCTTGCCTACTGTAAAAAAAAAATATATATATATATGGAGGTAATTTTATACTCCCTCATGTCTTGCCTATAATAATAAAGAAAGGAAAGAACGGTTAACGTTTTCCTTCTTCTTCCTTTATACGGTTCTTCTTGCTAAGAAAAAAAGAAAGACATTAGAGAAAGTCTCACCTATCAGAGAAAAAAAAAAGGAGAAAGCTAAGGGGTGAGAATTGTTCAACGGTTCAATGATTTTGCGACGAAGACGTTAATGGATCAAGATTAGTCTTCGGTATAGAATTAGGGTTTAAATTGTATGAAATCTAGATCATGTTTTGGTTGATTTCATGATCGAAATCGAATAGAAATCTTACACATTTCGCACACATTTCAGACCAAAAAATCTGCACTTTTGCATTCAAATCACGAACATCTCAAATAATAATAAAGAGAAGAAATCCTAAAAATGCAAATAAACATTTTGTGTTTTTTTGGCAACAACAATAACAACAACATCCTAAAATTATAGAAAGAACGATATAGCGATAGAGGAGCGATATCTGTATCGAGGAGGACTGGTATGCAGGGGGGCATGCGGTGGCTCGAGCTCTCTCTGGAAATTAAAAAAAAAAAATTGTTTTATACATATAAGTAAAAGAGGGTATTTAAGATACACAGTAACATTGTAGCACAAGTGGTTGGAGTGAGCCCCCCTTTCTAACCCTTGTGTGAGTGAGCCCCCTCTCTGGAGAATTTCCTGCCTCCGCCCCTGCTGGTATGTACAGATGTGGTGTGGCCAAGGCGTATCCTTAATCGATTTCACCCCCATTTTTCAAATTTTTTTTTCACCCCTTTCTAACCCTTGTGTGAGTGAGCCCCCCTCTGGAGAATTTCCTGCCTCCGCCCCTGCTGGTATGTACAGATGTGGTGTGGCCAAGGCGTATCCTTAATCGATTTCGTTTCGATGCTCAATATTTCCCTCTTCCTCTACTTACTTATATTTCACCCCTTTCTAACCCTTGTGTAAGTGAGCCCCCCTCTGGAGAATTTCTTGCCTCCGCCCCTGCTGGTATGTACAGATGTGGCGTGGCCAAGACGTATCCTTAATCGATTTCACCCCCATTTTTCAAATTTTTTTTCACCCCTTTCTAACCCTTGTGTGAATGACCCCCCTCTGGAGAATTTCTTACCTCCATCCCTGCTATTATGTACAAATGTGGTGTGGCCAAGGCGTATCCTTAATCGATTTCGTTTCGATGCTCAATATTTCCCTCTTCCTCTACTTATATTTATGTGATTATTCACGTTTTGATTCCAATTGAGAAGTTGTAATTATTTGAAAGAGTTTTTCAACGAATACTCATATTAGACATTTGAGACCTCCCCGCAATGTGTTACAAAATCAGGTCGCCGACTTGACAACATTTGCTAGCTTCTTTCACTTGATTCTTTTGTTTGAGCTCAATTCCTCTTCTCAAGGACTTCTTGGATCATTCTATATAAGCTTGTCTTCATGATCTTTGAACTTTACTTCCTTGGATCAACCTTAAGATATTCGACTTTGCTCTAAAAGATGCCGAAATTCTTGAAATTCCACAAAATCTTGTGTAAATTTCGTTTCTTGAAGTATAAACGAAAACCTATATAAAATGCTACTCCTGACCCTATAAGCTAATGCAAAACTATAGGACTATGGTTGTTATTCGAGCTGAGTATTACCTGTTTATCTTTAGCTAATTTAGAAACGAATCGAGCTTAAGTTGAGCCTAAATTTGTACTCGAACTTAAAAAATGTGTTTATACTCGTCTCGTTTAGAAAATGAACAAGCTCGAACCGAGCTTTTTTGAGCATTAAGCTGTCCTATTTGCTCAAAACATAGTAACTTAAAAGAAAATGTAGAAATTTTGCAAAATTCCAGCTTAAATCAAGCGAATCGAGCTTTGAACTGACTTTGAAAATGTGTTCATACTCGTCTTGTTTAGAAAATGAACGAGCTCGAACTGGACTTTTATTGAGCCGAGCTCGAGCCAAGCTCAAGCTACTTGACGTCTCGTCTCATATAACATCCCTATATAAGACATTCGACCACCGTACGCTCAAACCCTAACATCAACACTCCAATTTGGGCCAGTAAATCCATCCCAAACACATGTTGGTTTCACACTGTCTAAGACAACCAACCCAAAATAAAGAAACTAGCAAGTTTGTCACTCCGCTTTGTGCTAAGGACCAACTCGGCAACGCCGTTGGAGTTAGAAATAGGGATGTTATTCGAGTCGAACGAGCTACTGCTTGTTTATATTCAGTTCATTTAGCAATGAGTTGAGCTCGAGTCGAGCTTAAATTTGGACTTGAGTTTAAAAATGTGTTCATACTCAGCTCATTTAGGAAATGAGTGAGTTCCAGCCGAGCTTTTATCGAACATTAAGCAGCTCTATTTGCTCAGAACATAGTAATTTAAAAGAAATTTCACAAGTTTTGAGCTATTCGAGCTTAAATCGAGCGAACCGAGTTTAAAAATATGTTCATACTCTGCTTTGTAGAGAATGAACCAGCTCAAACTGAGCTTTTATCGAATTGAACCCAAACCGAACTCGGACTACTCGGCTCATATAACATCCTAGTTAGAAAGGCAAAAAACAAAGGGATTCTCAAAATGCAGCTTGCATCTTCAGCATGAAATCAAAGAGGAGATTAGGTCAGCTTGTCATACCCGAGCATGATGGTCAATCAGCAAACTTACGATAATATCTATTTTAGACTAATTTTATGCACACATATTTTATATTTTATTTATATTTTTTGAAGTCTAAACTCGTGTTTTTATGTATTTGTGGGTTATTTTAGAGTTGATTTGCAATTAATTTCGAGAACATGAATTCGAGCTGGATTTATACGAGGTCTCATTCGGATCACGTCGAGATGGATTGGAAGTGGGCCTCCAAAGGATTGCAAGTGGGCCTCCTTGGAAGTCACAACCTTTTCTTGCAAAAGTTACATATTATAAAGTATGTTTAAATTAGTTGGTATGTATTGAGAAATCATAAGATCTTAAATTTAAATCTTTATATCTTTATTTTGAAGAATTTTTTTTCCTCTTATTTTTTTAAACTTAAACTAAATATTTAAATCTTACATTTAATGTGTTTTCTAATATATTGTTAAAAAAATTATATCTCTCTCACCCACACAAACACACACAGATATAGACAATAGATTATTTATAAACACATCTTAAGGTGTAATTTGTAAACAAATCTAGAGCACTGGATTAAGAAGATCAACAACTGAGATTTAAAACAAAATTTAAATACTTAAAATTATTCATCTGAAACAACATGATTATTCGTACATAACTCATATGAATAATCACTGTTCTAAAAAAACCCTTCAAAACCTGCATAAAACCCCGTCTAAACCCTTGACCTTGTCCCGTCACCAAAGTTGTCAGGGTCATCAAAACCCGCTTAGATTGCAAAGACCCGTCATGAAATCCGCCTAGTCCCCGCCTAAACCCTTAACCCCACCCTACCGCCAAACACCCACCAAACGTTTTTTAGAACATTGTGAATAATCATGTTACAACAAACGAATAATGTTCTTATGAAAAAACTATTCACACATACAAATAATTATTTTATGACAAATGATTGACTATGGTGGTACCTATGAATAATTATTTTGTACACAATTTACACTGAAAGAGGTGTTCACACCGGATCCAACCTATATATCATATAATAAAGTTCAGTCCCCCTCTCATTTTTTTTTTTTGTAACTTATAATCTATTACCTATGTATTGCATATAATCAAGGAGAAATCGCATATGAACTACATTGATTTCGACTATATCTAACCTATATTACCTTATTTTTAGAACTTTTAGATGACCAGAAGAGTTTTTACACAATCAAGGTAGGTTAGTTGACAATATCTCCCCTTATTGCTCTCACTTCAACCATCTTCAGATTAGATTACTCCGTATTTAGTTTAACTGTTTAAGTTTGAGTCAAATTGACTTCTGACTCTAAAATTATTGGGTGGAATGGATCGAGCGAGTACTTAAATCCACAGGTCCACTTGCTAAACCTTTAATGCAATTTTTTTTTAGTCTGCTTGATGTAACATAAGCTTGTAGTTATGTAAACCTGCTCCCATTATCCAGATTCCAGAGTGATGATCAGCAAACAACATGCAGTTTTTTGTTATGTTTCCTAATTTATTTCCAGTATTTGATGAAATGCGCATTTTCCTTATGACAAAAAGTAATACTCCGTAAATAGATAAATAAATAATGCAAATCTATATCTATATAAACTCTTAATTTAGAAGAGTTTAAGATGATGTGTCATCCCTAGAGGCATTTTAGGAGTCTTAACTAATCCTTTCTTTTTTTGCCATTTTTATTTTATCTATATAAACTCTTAATTTAGAAGAGTTTAAGATGATGCGTCATTCTTAGAGGCGTTTTAAGATTCTTAACTAATCCTTTCTTTTTTTGCCATTTTTCTTCTATTTTATTTAATTCTCCTTTTTTCTCCTTTTTCCTTTAATTCTCTTTTTTCTTTAATTTTACTAAGAGCAAGCCCAACAACATCTCTAAAATAGAAAAAAGTGGAAGTTTTAGAGAAAAAATGCATTTTTCCACCCCAACAGCTTTTGTAAACTCATTTGTAAAATAGAGAAATGGAAGGAGAGGAAAAAAATCTCTAAATTTGGAGGAAGAGAAATAATCTCTATAATTTAATGTTTCACTCCTTTCTATATATAATTTAATGCTTACCCTTCACTTTGGCACCCCTATTCTACATGAAACATCCCTACTATCATTTTTTAACCATGAATTATGTATATATTATAAATTTTTGTATTGATTATAGTGTATAATAAATGCAAAATTCTATAAAATAAAGAAGCTGTTGGAGTTGAGGTAGATTTTTTTTAGAGATTTTGACATTTTGATCTCTATTTTAGAGATTTTTTACAATAGCGGTTGGGGTTGCTCTAACTATCTATATCTATATCTATATAAACTCTTAATTTAGAAGAGTTTAAGATGATGTGTCATTCTTAGAGACATTTTAGGAGTCTTAACTAATCATTTCTTCTTTTTTTTTTGCCATTTTTCTTTTATTTTCTTTAATTCTCCTTTTTTCTTCTTTTTCCTTTAATTCTCTTTTTTCTTTAATTTTACCAACTATTGGGCTTAATTCAAAACATTGAATTCAATCTAATATAACTATTGGGCTTAATTCAAAATATTTAATATAACTATTGTTTATGACACATCACATTTAAACAATGTTATAATGATATTGATATTACTATTACCGAGCAATTTAAAATGTCTATATTCATGTATTATACTTTACATAAGATTTTGACAAAAATAATGTTTTGAGAAGATACATTTATGTAAAGTTTTTTTTAATGATTTTTATCTTAACATTTATTAATATTTTATAATATTTTTATATATAATATTTTAGTTTAAAAAAACGCGCCATGGCGCGGGAATCTTACTAGTTTGCTCTTAAAATCAACAAATCGGTCCATTTCGATTGTCATTTGCATTATAAATCATAATTAATGGCAATCCAAACATACTTTAAGACCCACTTCGGGAGCGTCACTTGCTCCTTTGGTGGAACGTCAACACTTAATGGCTCACTGAAAAGGACTTGCGGGTAGTACCCAAAGGTCCCCAGTTCAAACCCCGGATATGACTGCTCTTTATTTACAAATTCAAGTAACGTCAACACTCCAATGGTGAGACGTTGTGTTGACTTTTGGGTCTTTTGATTTCACAAAAAAAATATTTCCATGAGTTTTCCTTGTCTTCCACATCAGTTTACGTGATTGTTGTTATGTCCAGATTGTCATTGTTTTTTTTTTTTATTATTATTAGGTAATAATTCGGATGGAAAACTCCATCCCGTTGGATGAGGTCTAATAGACCTGAATCAAGGTATAAATCTGCCCTAGTAGAATAGTAAAATTGTTTCTCATTGTTTTGTATTTTGTTTGGCTTTTCTTTTGTATGTTTTCCAATTGTATTTCGAATTCTTTTGTGATTTTTTTTACAACAAAACTATTATATAACCATACCACTCTATTTATACGTAGCTCTGTCTTTCTCTTCAGCACTTTCTTGCTTCCTTTTCTTGATAGTGTTTATACACTGGTGAGTGGTGACTGGTGACCCATCTGAGACAACAAAACAGGGTTTAAAACCACAAATAATACTCGTCTCTTTCATGAAACCTACAACAGCAACAAAAAAAAAACTGAGAAATAATTTCATGTCCAAACGACGACGACACTCTTGTTAGACTTTATTAAGAGTCCTCACAACATGAAGCAGTAATGCATTAGGATCATGCGCAAGATGCACAAAAGGGAGGCCAAAAGCAAAAAGCTTGGATTCTATACAAGAAGTTAATGTACCCTTCGCTGCATCATTTCTATCTGTTTCTTTCTATGTGAAATGATCTAAAAGAAAGAAAGAAAGAACACACAAGATTGACAGCCTAACAAGAGTAAGCAGACACAGGTATCGGCCTCAGAAGCCGGAGGGCCGCTGGTGAACAAAGCAGGAAATCCAATCACCTCGGAGCTTATGTTTGTACATGGCTTCTAAGGCCACATTAAGTCATTTCAGTGGCCTAGGGATCTTCCAACTCTTTCCCTGGATGCGGAAAATAGAAACCTGATCCACCATGCTACGGTATACCGAAGAAAATTTATGTTAGCATTTCATAGATACTTGAGCTCTCTTGATTCCTTAAAATATGCAGAGGGAGGGAGGGAGATAGTCACCTGGGAGACTGAAGTGTGAACCTTTGCCATCAGGTATTGTTTGCAGACAAATTTTGGGATTGCAGGATAGAAAATATGCCACCTCCTGTCGCCTTAGATGTCATGGGAGATCCATGAGAAGTTGCAGCCGAATTGGTTCTTGATGAAATTCCTGCAAATCAGTCAAACTCATGAAAACAAACATCTTTTGGTAAAGATGAAGATTGAAGATATAAATCCTTATCATCTGATTTCACCACAAGCACTAGTAATGAAAAGAACCAAATTAAATCACCATACAGGAAATCCAGCTACAAGTGATAACGAACTTAAAGGACCTCAACTCTTCAAAGCAAGGTTAACCTTTGTGGCATACAAATGACCCATACATAATTTAAAGCTGACACATCCAATGATCCAGTTCACCAAGTAATTTAGAATAAACAATCCTGAACATTTAGAGCAGAGCATTAACATTGTATTCAAATTACTATGCAAATACTCCTACCTCAAATGAAACACTAAGTTCAAACAAAGTCACTGTTAAAGACAAGTTGAAACCATCACACACAAATAATCGTAGAACAATGAATTTAGACATCCAGCAGAAAATGGTTACTGACCCAAATTCTCCAGAGCAGGAAACAAAAACAAAAGGTGACAGTGAAGCATGAAAAGCCAATAGAAAAATAAGAGCATACATCTCTATATCCCTGCTTTAACTCTCAGCAACAGCTAACTTAAGCACTACAAGGATAATTTATGCATTGGGAATCTTTTATCCGCCAATTAGATACCTAAATGTATCAGATTCGGTGATGAAAACTCTCACAATCAATTAATAACACATTAGACTTTACAACTGCAAGCTGGTTTCACATTTGAAACAAGTCGGATATGAGAAAGGGAAGGTCTTGACACAAGGATCACCAACTATCATGATTCTTTTTCTCACTCACACAAAAAATATAAAGAAAACGATCAATAAATAACTAGAACTTACACTAATATGGGTTAAGTACCTTGACATAGAATCACAAGAAAGAATAAAATGGTCAACAGTGTGCCAAATAAATGATTCTTCGAAGATGAGCTCCTAGCTTCTTTCATCTTCATCAACGCCTTCATCCGTTCTACCCTTGCGCGCTTCAGTTTAGCGATCTCAGCGAGCTCTCTGATTAGCTTCTGATCAGCTGAATCCAGTGACAGACCTCTCGGTGCTCGCGGTGGCTTGGGAGGCTTCTTGGCACTCAATGCCTTGGGCTTGTCCTTCACTGATTTCTTCTCCAAACCGCCAGTGTTCTTCTTATCTACTATCACCTTCACATTCTCCACTGAGACATCACTGTAATTCGAAACAACAGAGACAGTCACTCTCGCCTCACACTGCATCGATACCGGCTCATCACTCGCATTACTATCGAGAAAAGCCACTCCACTTTCAAGATCGACATCGCAGTTGGTACTTTTGGAAACTGCTTGCTCCATTGGAAGACCGACTGGTTAATTTGACCTCAATACCGTGACTATCAGGATATTCTTGAACCTCAAACCACCACCAGAAATTCCCCTTCCGGATCAAAATTCAAAAATAGAGGAACTGCAGTGTAGATTGAAATCAACAGCGATTCCTTTCAACCGCTCTAAAAGAAGCACCGACAAAAACACCAGATGAAGCCTTCAACCTGCAAAAGTTTTTTTTAAAAGAAAAAACAGAAATCAGGACGGAAAATCAACTCATCCACAAACCGAAGACATTAAAGTGAAACGAGGATAGAGAAGCTAATAATTAAGCTAATACCACGACAATTACACCGAAAGATTCGGATCAAAGCCAACACCAAGTCCTGATCAAATTTCAATTCGAGCTAATCTAAAGCACACTCCCCCGTCGGAAAGAAAAATTACGAACAAAAAAAGCGAATAAACGGATAATTTTCCACTGAAAAAGATAAGCAAATCGTTTATGATAAATCACAGTATTAATACAGGGAGCGATTGAGATTGTTTCAATCGATAACAGGATAAGTGTAAAATTAGCAAAGATTAATACCTAGGGAAGGGAGAGGCGAAGAAGCAGCTTCAGATCCGATGCCGACAAGAGCGCGAAGAAAGTGATTCTCCCACTGCTTTTGCTTTGACAGGAGAGAGAGAGGAGCACGAGCGGCATTGGAGGGGTGAGAGAGTGGGCGTGTTAAATGAAGGAAATTTTGAAATTGGAAAACACGGAAGCGACGTCGTTTCAAGGGAGATTGTTTTGGTGTAGTGCATTGCTCACCGACACTTGGAATGATCCAAGCACCTTCTATTTTATCCGTTTCTTTAATTCCTTTTTCCAGTGTTATCTCATTTTTCAAATAATATTTTTGTTTGTATCAGTTCAAATAATAATTATTTAAGGTTTACTCCGTATTTTGTTTTTAAGTTTTTAGTCTGTTTTTTTAACTTGTTTTTTCAAGGTTTATGAGCCTTAACAGTATCTTAAGATAAAAAATTGTATAAATATACACTTTTTTAAAAAATAGATAAATCTTTACACATTAAATATTAAATATGTATTTTTTTTAACACAATTTATGTATTTTTCCACTTGTAAAAACACTTTTCATCAGAATCAATCCAGTCCGAATCCTCTGCTACTATCCTCCAACTAGTCCAATAAGTGGGTATACAATACAGTCATTTCAATTTTAATTTATGTTTAGTTGTCTTGTTTAATTTTTTTAATATGTTCTTTAATAAGATAAAATTATATAAAATATTAAAATTTATTATTTCTTTAATAATTTCATACTTAATATAAAAAAAATATTTTAAAATTTTAACTAAATAAAAAAACATGTTGAAACATATTAAAAAAAAGATTGCAGATGCACCCTAAATCTTTTTTTTAAAAAACATTTAATAAGGACCATAACACTGCAAATTTTAATGGTAAAAAAAAAGTTATTATTAATTTGATAGTGTACATGTACGATGGTTATATATAAGTTCCTAAGAAAACCATATGTATGCACTGCAAGACGGACATTATACGTAGAATAGAAATGATAGGAAGGGAAATACCAAAAAAGTCACATGCATGGTTTGTTTGTCTCTCGGACGTTAATTTGCATTAATTGCTATATAGTTGCATCCATGTTATCGTTGTTTTGATGAATATGGCCTTATGGGTGTTCTTGAATCTTGATGTTGGCCTTTTAGAATTCATCTTTTTCCTTGGGTAATTTTAGGTACAAATTATATGTAAAGATTTTTCAACCCATTACAACGAGGGGAGGAGAGTTATTAAACTTATTACAAATGTATGTATATGAAAGATTTACACGACGTGACCTTTGCTAGTTAGATCTCTTAAATTTGTGACGGATGATGAAACTGTTAGAAGCGGAGGTGGAAAATCGAACCCTAATTTGTTTTTTTTTTCCTGAAAAAATCATCAATATATTATGAATGTGTAACTAAAATTAAAACATAAATAATGCATATTTTATTTCACGGTTTCAAAATATTTTAATAGAAATATACTAATTTAAAGTTTCCGGATTTAATTATATTATTAAGTTATGGAAGGTTAACAAACGATAATTACGATAGAAGTATATCCTTTTGATAAATAATGTGGAAAATAATTATATCAGTTCAATCTTCAAACGTTTATAACTTTTTATTCAGATATCTGATTTGAACTTATAATATATCAAATCGAAACTATCGACGAAAGAAACATGCACAGTAAATTTTATTTTTGATTGAGAGGCAACTGTCACTCCTGACTCCAAAGAGAATCCGCTTCTGTCTTAACCTCTATTTATGACAAAAACACAGCATGTGTTTTGGTTTTGTCCTCTTAATTTGTGGACAAAGTATATACTCTGTATATACGTACGGGTACATCTATAGCAAGCACAAATATCTTTTAAAATCACTGTAATATCTTAAAATTTACTTGCTACTATATAATTTTTTTTTTTCGTGTTAAATTGTAGGAATCCATATTCTAAACATGTGATTATGGCTGTTATATATATCATATATGAGCTCAACGGCTCGGGATCGGCTTGAAAAAAGCTTGACTCGAGCTAGTTCACTTACCTAAATAAGCCGAGTCTAAACATGATTTTTAAGCTCTGTTAAAAGCTCGGTTCGTTCGATTTAGGCTCGAATAGCTCGAATTTGACGAAATTTCTAAAATTTCCTATAAGTTAATGTTAGTGCATAATTCCGCACTTTCTTCCTCCTCGGCCTCGATCGATCACCTGCGTAGAAGGAGAGGAAGAGGCGGGGCTGCTTCCCCGTGGGAAGCCTCCGACGCTCAAGTTAGAGGGTGTCGGCTGTCTTAGAAGCCCCCCAAAACCCTAGCTATATCCTCCTTTATATATAACGAGAATTAGGGCTTCAATTAATGTACCTGGTCAAAGACGATTATGCCCCCGGACATCTTATGTAATTACTTTTGCTCTATCAGTTAACATGTTATGACCAAGTAAAACTATTTAAAGCTCGAAAAAAGTTCGGCTTAAGCTCGTTCATTTACCAAAAGAAGCCAAAGCTTGAACAAAAAAGAAAACTCGTTTAAAAATTGGGTTCGGTTCGGCTCAAACTTGTTTAAAAAATGAACCAAAACTTGAACATATCCAACTCGGCTTATTCGGCTCGAAGAACACCCCTACATGTGATGGTATGTTAGGAGAAATCATTAACGTCAAGATGTAGAGTGGGCTAAGCCCACTTAAACTGGAAAGGATAAAAAAAAAATTAAAAAAAAAAAATTAACGTCAAGATGTGAAGGGAATATATTAAAAATAACAATTTTCATATATCGAGCTAGTTATGTCGCTTATACTCTAGAGTTATAGATATAGATTTCAGAATTAAATAAAACTTTATAAAATGGTTGTAAGTTTCCCGACCAAAGCACACGAAAACTGTTGTTATATTTCAATCATGTTATTAACGCCCAAATCAACAAAGTTTGTGAAACGATATATCGCATAAGCACAAAGCACATGTTATGTTCCGCAAATTAGTTGTAAATCTCAATGCCAACTTGGTGAAAGATTTGCCGTCAATCACCCTACATGACCCCCTTCTTAATTAACTTCGACTATTGATATCTTTATACCTAGATACGATAAACTCTCTCCTAAACTTTTTCGCAAAAATATAAATAAAAATAAAAATGAATGGACGGAAATATCTTGTTAATGGAAAATCAAAATGGGGCCTTTGGGAAATGTGAAAAGGACGGGTTTGAGAGTGTTAAGAGCAAGAGCTGCCCCACGTTTTGAATGCGAATTAAGCTCGTAATTCCATTTCCACCGACACACCAACGTGAATAATTTAACAAAGTATAGAGTTTGGATGACTTGAGGGCTCGTTTGGTTTAACAGGAAAGAACAATTTTCGGGAATTGAAAAAATATATCGAGTTGGATTTTAGATGATATAAATTAAAATAAGAGAATTGAAAATTTCTAATTGTAAAAGGTAAAATTAAAATCTATCTAGAGGAAAGTAGATAAGTTATATTTATTTAATGGAGGAATTTAAAATCTTGCGAATTTAACTTGCTGAGTTTTTATACGACAAAAAATCCAATAAAATATATATTTTACATATTTTATGATTTTTTCAATTACTAACCAAACGAGCCCTTAAGTTTTTGTTTTCATTTCTGTATTTATTGATTTATTTATTTATTATTATTATTAATTAAGGTGAGGAGGGAGCCCCCAAACTATATATTGTAATTAATTAGTTAAAATAAGACGGTCCCCCACACTCACTTCCATCATCTCTTCACTATAACCATTGACTCATTACCAATAATGCATTCTTTTTAAAAGCATTTGTTTAGTTAAATCTAAGATTAGAGTGCAAGTTGCATTTCTATAAGCCTGTTTAATTTTTTGTTAATTATCTTAATTAGTCCTTTCGCCTTTAATTTGGTGTTCCTTTAGGTTTTTTAATGACATTTTATCCATTTTGCTAGAAATGTAAAAACTCAGGAAGTGATTAAGATAATTAAAGGCGAACGAACTAATTAAGATAAAATGGCATTAAGAAACCATATGTACTCCGATTGATATATATGGGCTATCTTTGAAAGTGATAATCAGACTATTATCAAGGCAATAAATAAGGAAATCAATACTCTATGGGAAGTCATCCATCAAGTTGAGAATATTATGATTATGGCTCAAGAGTTCGATTTTATACAGTTTAGACATTGTTATAGAGAAGTCAACTATGTAGCTGACTTCATAGTTAGAAAAGGTATCGATTGTATTAAATTCACATCTCCTCTTACTAAGGAGTTGTACTCCATCGTCCTCAATGATGATCCTGGTAGTTTGTTACGTCTTTCGTAGCAAACTCCAACTGTTCGCATACTGTAAAAAAAAAAAAGATAAATATGGGGTTTCTATAAACTTTTGTGAACACCCGTCAACTTCACCCGTGATAAGGAGCGTGCTAGTGTTCAAGACTAGAACAAAACCGATCAGGACTGGACCCGGTTTCCTGGGACCAGGGGACCGAAAGTGACTAGCTTGGTCATGGTTTGAGTCAGGCCCCAACCAGCCTTGTCTTGTTCTCCACACCGGCCATTGCACATGTTATATTGTACTTTGAGAGAGGAGGAGAAATTAGGGTTTAAGACACTGAAATCGTTCAAAATTTAAGGACCAAGACCAGACAGAATTAATTAATCACTTTATATATATGATCTGTAATTGAGAGAAAACACACCTCGCCTTCAAAATCACTTTCAATATCAACCACATGAGGTGACCTGTGGCAATGAATTTGTAAGATGAATTTCCAAAATATATATAACTTTCAATATCAATTTTTTTTTTTTGGTCTTACTTTCAATATCAAATATACATCAATGGCGTTACATCAGCCACTTGATTACCCCTCCTAATTAAGACAATAATGTTTTTATTACACTATTGAAAAAGAAAAAGATAACACTAAATAAGCACTAACCCCATCCATATTCCATGGTCCCCATCCCCTTTCAACATCCTTTTGCTGTGGTCCTTATCAATAACCATAACAATTGCTCCCTTAAATTAAGATGCAGCCTCCAACTCCAATCCAAGAGTAAATTAATTAATTGTGTTTCTTTATGACAAATACATACTTAGTCACTAAACCTTGAGTACCATTTTCAGAGCTTAGGAATTGCGAGAAGATACCTTCTCTTTTTTAACATTGTTTCATATAAAGTATACCTTCTCTTCTTCTTTTTTTGACGAGGAAACCCACCATTGATGGCGTAGAACACATGACCCAGCCGACAAAAGTCACGTAGTCACTAAATCTTGATGGAAATTCAAGGAAAGGAGCGGATATGTGATACTATTTTGAAAGTGAGGACCTTTAATGTCAAAATTGAAATATTAAGGCTTATTTAATTACCTTTTAAAATTGAATTTTCAACTACTCACCCCAAAAATTTTGAAAACTTTTCCTTTTTGTTTTATATCCACAAATATAATTATTTTCTCATATCTAGTTTATATCGATCAACTACCATATCGATTAGGATTACAAACACCTCATGAACTTTAACCAATCAACCATATCAATTTCAAAGTTAGTTAAACTTAACCACTCAGTTCTAAATAAGTGTTTTAGATTTAAATTAGTTTAGCTATTTTTAATTCATTTTGGATTGATAAGTTTTTATAGGGTAATCCTAACATTAAATTTTCCTGTTTTGCGAATAAACACTAATATATCATAATTTGGGGGAAAACCATAAGTTACATCTGGGTCACGTGAAGCAACATATTTGAGGAACAGCAGCACAGTGGTCTTTGCTGTGCACTTACCTCCCGCCTTCATTCATGGGTCTTCATATGCAACTCATCACACAAATTGGGTCTAACTTTACATGCAACTGCACTTTATTATATTATTATTATTATTATATTTAATTTAATTTTAATCCTCGAAACAAAACACTAATTAAATTAGAGAGCACCTCATTCGTGTGACAGTCGCAAAACACGCTAACAGATTTGAAAAACATCACTAAGGGTGAACGATGATGGATCCAGGAAATAGGCTACAGCTTCAATATGGCAGCCCCGCTGGACGGCTTCGACGCGAAGACGTAGAGGCCGAGATCGCTCTTCCCGATCAGTCCTCTGTCGATCCTCGACTGGTAGAAGTGGTCCTGCCATTATAAATAAGGGTATCAGATCGTCAACGGCATCTCAACAATGAATTACAACGACGAACGCATCTCACAATACACGTGCATAAGCTAGATCTTGAGGGGTCAACTGAGAGAGAAACAATAAAAAAAACTGGTTTTGAACTGAACTTACCTTCAAGTTAAGAATGAATTGTGGAACTATATTTTCCTTCACCAAAGCAACCGCGCAACCGCCCCATCCAGCGCCTGTCAGCCTTGCTCCTAGAGCACCGTTTTCGCGGCAGGTGTTCACCAGTTCTTCCAGCTCAGGACAGCTGCGGTGTCATAAAGACAATCAACTATATTATTGCATTCGTGACATAAACCGGTAGCGTGACATGAATCTAATCATGGGACATCATCCATCCATCTATCTCAAATAATGCAATTGTTTCAGGATGGGGGGAGATTGGTTTTTTATGAATCTGAAGGCAATTATAGAAATATAAAATGGGCTACTTCACATAGCTCTTTTGGAAGGTAGTTACCCTCTTCCAAGGGCTCAAATCTAATCATTCTACATCTCAGATCTTGACTAATATTATAAACATGCTCAACGATACTACACAGTACAGCGAATATTGCACCGAGTACCTTATCTTAGTGGTATTCAATACTTTCAAGAGATTGAAGATCGTATACAAAGCCATACCTGCATTCATAGAGGTCACTGCAACTGGAGTGACTTTCGTTCATCAGGTCACCAAGTTTCTTGAGAATATCCTCCTCACTGCATCAAGAATCCACCAAATGTAAGACTATTCTGATGAGTTATGCATGTAACAAAACTGTAAATGCTTTTCTGAATTTTGGTTGGTAAAAGTTTGCATTGCTGAGCTAGATTTTGACATGTTTTGTGGACTTACGAGGGTAACTCGTTTGAAAAATTTAAATCCATAATAGCAAATGCTAAAATCTAGCTACAGGAATAAGAATAGGCGATATTTTTGGATGTATAGACAATTGCTATGTGTACAAGAAGTTTGATGTACGGGAGGCTTAATAAAAGGTGGTTCAGATGTTATATTCTCCATTAAGAAGCCTTTCATTAATCGTAATGGGTCCAACTGCCATATGATCCTGCCTGATGGTGGATGTCCATAAGGCCGAGGATGGAGTTTCTCTAGTCCGGCATTCTATATGTTAAATTCTACATTCTTGAGCAGTGTTTAAAATAGCTAGAGGCGATGAAAAGCGATGGGACCAGCCTAGCGCTATAGCGCGCCTTAGAGGCAAAGGCGATCGCTTTTCCATAATTAATGTAAAAATACTTCAAACTTATGTAACTTTCAAATTTAATAGTATAAATATGTTAATGATGAAATAAAACCTAATTGAAAACCTAATAATATAATAAAACCAAGTCCAAAACATCATAGATACTAAATGCAAGTCTAAAACATAAGAGATTAGAGAAAAGAAAGAATTCAAGTGGAATGGGTGGGAAAGGTGGTTAGGGAGTGGGTCAAACGAAGTCATCAAGGCCATCTTCATCATCTTCTTCCTAATGTTGGGACAAGGAACGAAGTCCCTATCATCTTCATCAATGGACTTGTATCCTTCAACTTCTTCCTCTTTTTCTTGTGATCGTAGCTGCTGTCCGTGAGCTACTAGTCAGCAGCAGTGAAGACACAGCAGCAGCGAAGAGCAAGCAACTCTAGAAGGGGAGAAGGATAGAGAATGGAGGGAAGTAGATTGGAAGGTGTGGGTAAAGAAGGGAGGAATCAAACGTGTAGAGGAATTGAGGAGGGCTCATCATATTTATTGAATCAGAGAAAGGATAAATAATGATAGAGAATGAAATCTTCAAATTTTGTTGAAATATATGTTCCAAAACTACAAAGATATGAAAAGATTTTATAATTAAAAAAACTGGAAAGGATAAACTTCAGTGAAATAGTAATCTACACGGAATATGGAAAAGCAATAAAAGGCGTGCTATAGCGCGCCTTGTGCCATATGTGCGCCTCGAGCGCTTTTGGGTTGCTATTCCACTCAATGGGCGCCTTTGTCAAGGCAGGCGGTGGGAGGTTCAGAAGTTGCTATAGCGAGCTATAGCGCGCTATAGCACTGCTTTTTTAAACACTGTGCTTGAGAATTTAAAATTTATACTAAAGCACTCAAGTTGCTGCCTTTTGTGTAAAAAATAACAATGTGGTTTCATTAATACTATTATTAAGCAAACCAACCTCAGTATCAACACATTAAAAAAGAAGAAGCACAACTAACCTCAGATCTGATGATACTGTATCCTTGAAAGCATGGACACGTCTTGCTTCAGAGTACACATGAGCAGCTCTCTGAAATTTGTTTTTGAATTGAAAGAAAAGAGCATTAAAGAGTATTTGCATACATGATTAAATGACAAACACAGAGATAAATACATAATGCACATGATATATAGCTGATCTAAGCAGAACTGCCAGACATGCATTTTTTAACATGGAAAATAATCATGTGCCAAGTTACTATGATACATTACAAAATTCCCATGCTCAGTATAATATCATTCAGTCTTATCTAGAAATAAATCCATAACCATATCACATTCTTCAGATAAAAAAAATAGATATTGGCTAAATTGTTTGCCGTAACCAGAACAATCTAGTTAATAAAAGTGACATCAAACCTCCATATGAGTGAGACCAGGAATTAATTAAGTAGAAAAGGAAAAGTAGCCTAGACTTTTATCCAGCTACATTTTAACAATTGGAGATGAGAAAATCAAAGTAGCTAATGCTAACACTCAAAATGTGCAATGAGAACTTTGACAATCCAAAGACTTGTATTTTCAGCACACATACTCAGGTATCATAGAAGCAATACAAGTAGCAGTCTATTATCTATATGTATGGCAAGTAATGTACCTGATGCAGCTTATAATGCTTTGCTGCTTTCAGCACATCCAACGAAGAAGGAGAGTTGCAAAATATAGATGTCAAACTTTCATTAGTGATTTTCTCAATATCTTCAGCGGTATAGGGTTCCTCTTTCAGAATTTCCTAAGTATAATGGAAGTTCATGTTAGTGACATTGGGCAAGTACAAATATGCTACTACACCAGAAGTAAGAATTTAACCAATAGATTCCCCAGATCCACAATTGAACTTGTTCTGTTTATGAAGGAGAAGGATATATATACCTTCACGGCAACAACTGGGTCGGAAGAGCCACGACTACTAGCAAAGGTCAAACACAGACCCTCGACATCAGAAAGAGTTTTCACTGTGGAGATAGCTTCCTGGGGATTCATACCAAGCTTTATCGCCAATATAATCTGACAAGCACCAAATTGTGAGTGATAACAAATAATCAGTTATAATTCACAACTTATCCCGTAAATATTCACCAGTCCCCACTAACCCTAGTCCTTGCATACCAAAGGATGAGGCAAGAGAGGAGGAACACAAACTTACAAGTAACAACAAGAGAATATACAGCTCAAATCAAATTGGGATAAAGAAGAACTTACAGAAGCAAGGCGGCATTCAAAAACCCGATTATTGTAATTTGTGGCAGCAGTGACAGCTTTCTGGGATTCAGCCAGTGAATGTGCTATTACAAATGAGCCCCCAGCTGGAAGTTGGACGTCAGTTGCACGTATAGGATTAAAATCAATTAGCTCCGCAAATCCAATCTTTGCCATGATGGAAATTGCCTGTATAGATAGATGGTCATTTAGTCAAGAGCTAATGAGACGACTAATGGACAGTCCTTTAAAAGGCGACTTACTAAACAATTCAATTAAACGTAGAGGTGAATCAATCAAATTAGGTGCGTGCAATATATCATGATAAACAACATTTAGGACGAGCTCTCATATCAAGTGTGAGCAACCACTACGCTACCTATGAAAATAACAATAATCTCAATGAAACAGCCACAATTATGTGGTGTATCAAGTCTAAAAATTTCCTTCCATCATCTTGATAAGTCGAACGCCAAATCCCCTAGTGGTGTGGAAATAATCTGTGCTTTGTATTAAACATATTCATTGTTTCATTGATAATAGGCATGAATCTTGTTCATCTGGTAAAGCAAATGAGGCACACCAAACAGTAACTTCATTTGGTATCTAACCAATTTATAGCAAATAGAATGCTTAAAAGTACATGTGACTTTCTTTTGCAACAACAGTCCAAATCCTATTCAGTCAAAATAAGGTAATAACAAAGAACCTGATCCATTCCACCAGATTGGGTTCCAATATGCCGCTCACATTCACATGTCAGCTGTGCAATTTCTTTCTGTAAGCCAGAGAAAGCAGTTCAATTAAGGGAAATACACTCACAGAAAACAAATAGATGAAAATGTTGAAATCAAATTCAGCAGAACAACTTCCCATATATTTTTTTAATCGCAGAAACAAGACCTATGTCACAAACTATTACGATTCTACAGTTTAATCCCGTTTGCTAGATCAGCAAAGTTCAAAGATAGAAACAAGAACTAAAGGACCCTTAAAGTTGGAAAATTTGGGCTACCTACAAAGAAATGATCCATTCTAGAACATACGTATCTGATCTTTCATTAGTGGTTTTGAAAAATAAAATTTTGAAGTGATTTCCAATAATATATACACCATAATATGAATTTCCATTTTAGAAGACGAATTTCCATGAACAAGTCAACACCTTGTAACAATTTAAATCAGTGGGAGTTGATTGATAGTCATAATGCTAAAGATGACTAATTAAGATGAGAAAAAAAAAGGAGAAAAGGAGAAATGTAAGGTCAGCTATTTGTTGTGTCCATTTTCCACCACAAATGTTTTAGTGTAACAACATTACACAAATTGCATGTGGCTGAGACCAAACTATGGAAGTAAAACTCTAAGAATAAATTTGCCTTTTAAAGAAGCATACACCAATTATTACCAAAGTAACCAAACTCTACCAAACTCTGCGACCAAATCTCTCATAGACATAGATAACATCTTTATCATCAAGGAGAATCTGATTCACTATGGAAAAATAGAAACAAACAACACTACACAGCCCTGAACATCATCATCAATGAATAAAAGTGATACAAATTGCATTTTGGGTAAGTCTACAGCTACCAGTTGACCAGTGATATCAGAAAAAGGAAAAGCATCTTCACATACCTTTGGAAAGTTAACACCAAAAGCACCCATTATAGCGATGGTAGAAGAGCAAACAAATGCTGCTGAACTTGACAATCCAGATCCTGAGTAGTGGAAAACCAGCAAAGACTATTGAGTATTGACATAGAAAGTACTAATTTTTCAATTAATACCAAAGGAATTAGAATGGAAGAAAAAAGAACCTGTCGGAACAGTTCCATCAACCAATACATCCAATCCAACAGGTGCACCGACATCCAACCCCTTCAATTTAGCATACTCATGGAAACCTTTATACCTGTGCACATAAATCTTCATCACTTACTTCCTAAAAGTTGCATACCAGAATTTAAGAATGTCATCGTTGATATAGATTGATGATGTTGGTAAATAATCTTTTAGATCAGTGGACCCTTGAAAAGATGAACGAGAACCTGACACTCGTCAAGCTACAACTTTTACCATGCCAAGTTGAGTGCAATGTAGTTTTAAAATGTAGATAAACAACAAAAGTTTTGATGTCATACCCGCAAAGAAAGTAATGACCCCACTTGTGATTTGCCAAATCAACTTCCTGCATGATGAGTATTCAATGTGAGTCATTCATTATTGCCAAAACCGTGTTAGGCTGATTAGGTATGATACTGACATGATGAACTACTAGGGGTGACCATTCTTATTTCCAACTATAGGATGAAATACTCTATACTTAAATTACAGATAATAAGAAGGTCATAATCTGCATCAAGCAATTTCCCCTCACAATCTGCGATGAAACATAAAATACTTGCAGGGTTGTCCACATGCTACAATCATTCAACTTTATTAAGAAAAAAAAAAAACAAACTAGTATACTAGTATAATAGTCAAACACTCAATTCAAGTAGGCAAAAGCACTATCGGATACTTCCATAGCAGAAATTTCTTTCCCCAAAGGGCCAAAACAGTTCCAAAGTGTGGGTTAAATCGATTTTGAAGTTTGAAGTTTTGCCGCAATGAGAGAATGTTGCGCAAGAGTACCTGGCACGGATTAGCAGGGTAAGTACACATGGGATACTTTGCAGCATTCAAATTAGCAATTCTTAGGAGTTCCTCCGAGTCGCCATCACAGCGTTTCCTGATAGCGATGATCGTGTCCTGACGAATAGCCATCGGCAACACAGAGTAGCCTTCATAGTCTATGTGCTCTCCGATCAAATTCACCCTCCCTAATCACACCAAAAAAACACACACATCCAAATCAAAATCAACTCCGAACTCAATTTCTAGAACAATGAAAACGCCAAATTGAATCCATTCCGAGAAATAATCCTCCAAGAAATCACCGAATTGATCATGAAAAGCGTTAGAATTGAAGAGGAACCTGGTGATCGAGCGAAGACGTCAGGGAGGTGACCGAAAACCTCGAGGAATTTGGACTTAATATTGTCGAAGCGAAGCTGTGCTTCTTCGAGTTGAGAGCCGTCGCCATAGACGGGTTCCAGCGAGGAGTAGACAGGAATCGGAAGCTCTTCGTGTTTCGCCATTGACGCGCGCTCTCTCTTGCGATTCTCGTGGGCGTGTTGAAGAGGAGCGGCGAAGGTGATGAATTGGGAAGCGTGAAGAAACTGAAGAAGTTAAAATAATCGACGATTGGATGATATAGTACGGACTACGGAGTAATAGTTTTTCTCGGAGGGTAAAATCGGTATTTCATATTCCCGGAGGATAAAGCCAAAAAATACTGTACTTGAGTAATACAGTAATTAAAGATAACTTTGTTGCTTTATGGTAGATTTCTTTCTAGCTTCCGCCACCTCATCATCGCCAGTGCTTATCCCTTTGTCGTTTTGCGATAAGAAAATCCTTTTTTACTTAAAAAAAAAACATTTTTTAAAGTAAAAATTCGAGCTTAAACAAACCTGAAGATTCAGAGGTCGACAAGTTGACAGACAATAGACCGTCAGCCATACAACATAAATATAGAAAAATGTCCAAAATATCAGGCAATACAAATAACGAAAGATAAACCTAAGCATATCTAAAACTAGCATGTTAGGGACGTATATTCATAAGATAAAATTTGTCTAGATATGGATATATTTTTAGAATACATTATATGACATCTTCTCCTTATATCTTAATAGTAATAACCAATCAAAAAAAATTATCTCCACCTTAATCAATCTTAAGATAATAGTTTTCATAAGTTTTTAGACATAGATATATTTTGGAAAAAATTTACCCAGTTTTATAAGATTTTGATAATAATTATATAAAAGTTTGATAATACTTGATGGTAATTTTATTTTTTATTGTATAACAATTCAAAGTGTTGATATAAATTAATTAGTTCTCTGGACGTGTATTTATATTAAATTTATTTAAATTGTAAAAAACCAGTATATAAAGATTTACATATAGTTATAGATAATATATTAATTCAATGTTTTGAATTAAACCTATTGGTTAGAAATTGTAGAATATATTAAAGAAAAAACTATAATAATAAGATGATCGAACTCATTGATAAAAAAAAAATTGAATTGAAAAACAATTGACTCCTCGTACCTATATGGTAAGGTTATATTATCCTATATATAGACCTTATATAAAAATAATAATTCTATATATAGATTGAAAAATAAAAAAAATACCTAAAATATCTAAGTAAAATATGATGAGAAGTGAACTGGAAAATGGAATGTGTAATTTCACCTTGTTGGCTTTCCCTACCACCCTCGTACAATTTAAAAACACTAGACCCACTAAGTGCATGCATAATGCATTAAGTGAGATCAGGGGTGCTTGCTCTTTCCCCTCTACATCCCGAGACTCCTCTATAAGAACCTCCAATTGGTCTACCTCTCATCATAATTTAGCTCGTCATCACACTCGATCACAAAGATCCGAGTCCTACGATATATGCTTCAAGTGATGCCCAGGGGTGTATTGTGTATACATGGTTCCTCGCAAAACATACATAACCCCTTGTTACGCCGTTCTAGCTTGCATTTCATCTTGCGAGTACTTCTTGGCTGATTTATTTGTGAGGAGCTTTTGTGGTATGGTGTTTGGCTTGATTTGGACGATGTATTGAAGGGAGATCTACTTTGTTAAGTTTTAGAGGGATCTGAACTGGGCAGGATGGATGATGTGTTTTTTCTGGAAGGGGGTTTTAGAGCAGTGTGTTTTGTGGGGGTTAATCTGTAAAGACAACCCATATGGAACTAAGCCATGTGAATTGTTTTGCTGAAGGAAGTGGGATTGAATGGACCTATATGCTTTTGTAGATGTGGGTAAAGAATGCCAGCAGAAAGATACCGATCAAGTGAGTAAGAGCACATTCAAATTTATCCATAAATTCAAGCACATGTTCCGATTGCTTAAGATTCACCAAATGATCAGCTAGTGGGCCATCAAAGAGCTTACCAAATCTCGCTGAAACATCGATGATATATTCAGGGCAAGTGGGGTACTAATTATACCTGTTTCGGATGTAATTGTGATGCCATTGGAGCACCTTCCTTTAAGGTGGATTGAGGTCAATCGCACTTTCAGCTCGACAAATTAAGTAACATCTAGCATATATGAAGAAATGCTTGCAGTGGGAGATCCACTCTTGAGTCACCATTTCGTCGAACTTAGGAAAAGCCACTTTGGACAATCGTGTGGAGAGACCACCAGGGAGGAGTTGTCTCGTAATCATTTCGGAATGGCTCACTGGAAAGGACTTGTGGGTAGTACTCATAGGTCACCGGTTCGAACCCCGGAATGGCCGCTCTCTATTTACCAATTCAAGGAGGAGTTGTCTCGTACATTGGGCTTGCCGAGAGGCACACTCAATTGGTCACAGATAAAATCCTCCTCGTCCGACTCCAGCGACAACCGAATAGAATCCCTATATCCCTTTTTCATGTTCCTTTCTTTCCTTTTGTACACGGCTCCATACCCGTTTACTAACCTAGCAATTCTTCCATTAATAGGTGTCCTATTTTCCTCTCATCTCTCGATCCGAAGATACATTACACGATAAACTCGCAGAAATATTACTAACCAACTCCGATTCACCCACTCCCATACCCACAACTTGTGCACCGCCACTTTCTTACGTCCTCTTTCCCCTTCTATTAGGGCTTCCATGCTCCCCTCTTGTTGTATATCTCCGTTGTGTTGATAAAGTTTGGGAGAAATTGGAATATGAATTTACACTACGGAGTATTTGTTTAAGAGATTTGTTTCGTTTCCAAATATATTTAATGGAGCAACACTAAAGCCTCCGCACAAATTCATGCATTTGCTTTCGATAAAAATAAAAAATTCATGCATTTGCACAAAGAGCCAAGAAAATGATATTGACAAATAAACGGAGCCTCCTGAGACATGTGTCAACATACCTGAAGAGAAGAAACACATGTGAAGAAAACAAGTTGTAGAGACTATAGTAGTACTCCAATTCTATTGTACTACTGTATTTAACTATAGTAGTACTACTATATTTAACTGTAGCATACCAAAGGGTAATGGGTACACAAAAGCCAAAAAAAAAATCCAATGTACAAGAGTGTATGAGTTTTTGTGGACTCGATTCCAGAAGCAACATTAGCAGTATTTTTATGGCTTTTTTTGGAGACTCAATCCCAAAAGGAGGAGCTTTTTTGCACCATTTGTGTCTAATTTGTTGTTTGTAACAACTATAGCCCCAATTGCCATCTTGGAAGTAGGAGCCCCATATTGAAGTACGACCATACATCCTATTTCTTTCAACCTCTCTTCCATCATAAACAATTTGATTTTTCTCAGTTTTCTCATCCGAAGCTATATTCTTTCCAGTCAACTTGGCTCCTCTTCTCCTTTGTCTTTCAGTACACAATTTCACATTGTTTGTCTTTTCTCCACAACTATTGACCAATCAAGGGAGAAAAAAACATGATTTTAAATTATGAATAAACTAATTATAACATAATCTAGCTTAGATTAAGAGAATATCTCTTACGTTGAACATGGCCCTAGTCGAAATCTCCTAGCATGTGCAAGGTTGGCAATTCGATTATCATCAAGAAATCTCTCACCATGCTCTTCATGACTTGATGCCTTCAATTTTAATCTCAAATACTTGTCACGGTGACTTGAATTTTGCATGAATCACATCTCTATTTTTATGTCATAGAACATTAATGACATTCAGTTGTCCAAACAATGCTTATGGTATAGTAAAATGGGCGTTTCATATAGTGGTGCTCCACTTTCGATCAATTTTTGAACAACTGCAAATTTAAGTGTTGAAGTGGTTTAATTTATAAGTAATTCAAGTTATACTCATGTCACAAGAGCTCTTTCTTTTGTAAATGGATATGACTTGAATCACTTATAAATCACTCTGAACATCATTATTAAATCTGTTGTTGGATGGGGTATTACATAATCAAATCTCCATTTTTTTTATGCAATAGAGCTTTTAATGACATTGAATTATCCAAACAATGCTCATTGTATAATAAAATGGGAGATTTGTTTTGCGATGCTCAGTGATCAATCAAGGGAGAAAAAAAAACATAATTTTAAATTATGAATAAACTAATTATAACATAAACTAGCTTAGATTAAGAGAATATCCCTTACTTTGAACATGCCCCTAGTCGAAATCTCCTAGCATGTGCAAGGTTGGCAGTTCGATTATCATCAAAAAAATCTCATCATGCTCTTCATGACTTGATTCCTTCAATTTTAATTTCAAATACTTGTCCCGGTGACTTGAATTTGGCATGAATCACATCTCCATTTTTATGTCATAGAGCATTAATGACATTCAATTGTCCAAATAATGCTTATGGTATAGTAAAATGGGTGTTTCATATAGCGGTGCTCCAGTTTCGATCAATTTTTGAACAACTGCAACTTTAAGTGTTGGAGTGGTTTATAAGTAATTCAAGTTATACTCATGTCACAAGAGCTCTTCCTTTTGTAAATGGATAGGAATTGAATAACTTATAGATCACTCCGAACATCCTTATTAAATATATTGTTGGATGAGATATTGCATAGTCAATCCCAAACCCTTCGATGAACAACTTGCATCGCCGTCAAATTCAAATAAATAATCTAAGCAACCCACTTGCACAACCTTCAAAATTAACTATCCATGCTAAAATCAATTAATCCAAGCCGAATTAAACACCAATTGGCTGAATGAAATCGAAATCATCCAACAAATGCAACGTTGACTTTTTGCGAAATCGAAATCAAATTCCCAGCAACAAATTTCGATCGAAGTTCCAAAAAATTCAATACCAATCACCAAACCCACTCATTTGTTGATCATACAACCTGGTTTGTTAGGGAGAAACAGTAGTGCTCTTCTGTACAAATTCATCTCTTCTCTACAAATTCATCTTCCATCTTTATACACTTTAGACTTATGAGACTCTTCTCCTGCTTCCATCTTCTCATCTGCATCTATGTCTTTTCCTGTGAATTTTGCTCCTCTTCTTCTGTTTCTTTCGAAACATGATTTATCATCGTGTCTTTGCGCCACAACTATTAATCAAGGAGAAAAAAAACATGATTTTAAAAACTAATTATTAAATAATTGTGAATGAATGAACTAATTATAATCACTTTGTGCATGCACCTAGGCGAAACCGCCTTGCATGTGCAAGGGCAGCAATGCGATCAACATCTAGAAAGCTCTTGACAAGATCTTCATCGGGCTTTATACCATCAATTTTAATATCAAACACGCGTCCACTTGAGTTGAATTTTGTCCGAATTACCTCTTCGTTTTTAATGTCATGTAGCTTTAATGGCATTGCACCATCCAAACAATGCTCATGGTAATGTAAAATTGACCTTTCATTAATTGGTGCTCCAGTCCAACAAGATTTTGAATGTGATGTGGTATAACAGTTATCTAAAATGATATTGGTTATGTCATATCATCAGAAAAGCTTTTATATATATATATATATATATATATATATATATATATATATATATATATATATATAAAGTAGTATATATAGATTAGATATTTATAATATATAAATATTTACATATAGATTAATAGTAAGCATTAGAATATATTAAATTTAATGTTTTGAATTAAGCCTAATAGTTAGTAAATATATTAAAAAAAAGAAAAGAAATGTGATTGGTTTAAAGGGAAGAAGAAGAAAAATTAAAGGAAAAAATAGATTGATTTAAAGTGATAAAAAAAAGTAGTGATATCATATAGGCTAAAGCTCTTTTATTTTAAGAATATATATAGTAAATGTGATAAAAAATTAAAAAAATGTAATTGGTTTGAAAAGGTAAAAAGAAGGAAAAAAAATTAATTAAAATTGAAACCTATGCACAAATATCAACCTAGGCACAAATATCAAGAAGAAAGGGTATAATTTAACTCTTCACTCAACATTGAGTAACCCATCTAGTTATATTCTAACATGGAACTATCATAACTTTCAATGTGGGATATTTCTTTTATCACATATACATACACAACAATCTTCTCATTGTCATTGTCATTTACCTTGACCCATTTTGGATTCTGAAGTGCCTATGACCACGGTCATTTTATAAGAAGTCACCTTTGATTTTGCTGAATCAAGTCAACCATCTGAAAGATGCTTTGTATTCGTTCTATAAAATTCTCTGTAAATTTCTATGCAACGAATATACATCTTGTAAACATTTCTTCGCCTTTGGACTTCCCTGACATATTTATACCTTTTCTTCTTTCTCCTTGTATCGGAATAGTCAGTTGGTGGAGTGACCCATTCAGTGGGTACTACAGAAGAAAAACAATCTGTAGTGGATTCAGCAAACAAACCTTCTGAAGCATCTGTCTCGGAACATGACCAGTCTGTGGGCAATAGTTTCTCAGAAATGCAGCCTTGTCGGCCCATCATACCAATGGACAGAAATGCTGCAGCCATTGCTCCCAGTCCCACCCCGGTTCTTGCTACGCCCATTTAACCATGTGGTGTTTCTGTTAGAAACCAAGTAGTGTTTTGCCTGTCCTATTTTATAAATATCAAGTGGCCAACTGATTGCTCTTTCTCGTCATCTCTATTCCTGGGGCTCTTACAAGGTGTATGATGTTTCAACTTGCGGGACTTCTCTTCCACAGGTACTTCTCCTATCATCCTATGCTATGCTCTCCCAAAAGACCTTCCTATATTGCTAAACCTGCCTGTGGGTTAAATTGTGTTTGGTCTTCAACCTTTGGGAGTCGATTGTGTCCGTTCATGATCTGTATTTCCCCCTAATCAAGTCCTGAGTGTGTGAAAAACATTGCAAAATTGACCCCCAAAGATTGAGAACCAAACTGTAGATTTATGGCTTGTTGTTGTATTCTTTCATTCAGATTTGATATAACTGCTCTGAACCAATATAGCTTTTCTGTAAAACCGAGGTGTAACTAGTCAAATTGGTTAACAGGTGTGAGACTCGCAAGAATGCCGAAGCATTGCCCCCCAACAAAATGACCTCTTTGTTGAAGGGCATCAGAAGTCGAGATTTGCAAATTCGAGCAGTTGCAGTACATGATCCTGCGTACAGGCACAACACGTCTCTTGCAAGCTCCGACCAAAACTAACGGATATGGTGTTTTTAGCCTTGTAAGAGCTTCTGGGATAGTTTTACCACATCTAGCGTCAATTTCAAAAGTACATTGGGGAAAAAATGTCAAGGGTTCAGGTCAATGGATGTACATGTACATATGGGATAAAAACTTGTTTGTTTCAGTAAACTTGTTCAAAAGTTGATTGTTGAATGAGTGTACAGGAGGATCCAGAATCTGAACTCGTTCTTGAAAACACGCAAAAGAGATCGATCCAGGGGAAGTTGGAATTCATAAAAGAAATCAAAATCCATCAACATATGGCATGCTCAGTTTGTTTTATGAAAGGTGTGCTAATTCTGCGAAAGCTGTATTGTTTTTGGTTGGGTTAACAAGTGATGGGATTCAGGGCTCTGTTGTTTTTGGTTCGGTTAACATGTAAATTGCGCGAATCACCTTTCCTTGCAAGCAATGAGGTGTTGCTCTCAACTCCACTACTTGATTCTCCTACGTAGTAAAGTATCCATGGGCGAATAATCAACAATCAATTCGATACCATAACTGACAGAATCCCAACCAGGTTAGATAAGCCATAACTCCATACGTGGAGGTTAAAATGACAGTTTTGAACACGACACCACCTTAATAGACACCAGTTGGGCAGAAGATGGTGACTTGAAGCATCTGGATAGTTGCAATCCAGCACGAGATGGTCCCGGGGTTCACCTTCCTTTCGCTAACCATTCATGTTCCTTGTTATCTAATGGAATACTAACTTTCATGTCACTCTCAACCCCAATAAATTCTTATCATAAAGGCATATCCATCCCATCCCAACACAAACACAATGTAATCTTTATCAGCCAGAACAATATGTAAAATTTCAACACCTGCTAAGTTGCGTCCATCCTTCCAGTTCCATGACTAGGAAAAGGCTATATTCCTTGTCATGGGAAAGCAGATCACAACAATCAATCGAAACCGAATAATCTTCCTCAAATATCTAACCAGTTCCCAAGGGCTCAGTGTAGCCAAATGCAAGAGATGCAGATAATGAGATAAATCAGAAGATTTTTTTCCCCAAACTGAGAATGTATTATTGAAGGTAAATAGATCATCCAAATATCCAATCATGTATGAATCGTATGCTCAAGATTAATTTGGATGGAATCAGAAAATTAGAAATTACCAAAAATTGTGCCAACATCTAGGCGAGATTACCGACTTCATGACAGCTAATCAGCTCAAAATTGCAGTGAAACCTAATGCCAGACAAATAGCTAACAATGAGGTAAATCGTTTTCTGCTGGAAGTTGAAGCTTCACTATTTCGACTTGCAACTGAAAACTCACTCCCCTTTGTTGCCTTTCATCCTCCTCTCATTGCACGCCTTCAAAGATTGAACTTCTGTTGTAATAAATTCAAAACCAAATTCGATTAGGTTTAGCTTCGAAATAACACAACAGTTCGATCTAGAGGTATGCAACTAAATCAATAGACCAAAAATTCAACCAAGTTAATAAAAGAACATAGATTCTATCAGGGGAAGGGGGCTAATTTCAATTTCATTGAAGCAATTAAGAAGGTAAGTGGCCAAAGGAGTACGGAGAAGAAGAAATTTTTGACAGGATAAGAAGGCAAAAAGAAGAAAAATACCAGCTTGGCAAGATTTCCAGTTCCTATCGGTCTTAATGAGACAGTTCTGCAACGAAACAATGAGAAATTAGGGGTTAGGGTTTGTTTACAAACGATTGCGTTAAAAAATGGAAAAGGAGAACCTGCAAGGACAAGTAAAGCACAGAGCAGTCTCCAAGCTGCTTGACGCTGTCATCTTCCTCGTCTGCGTCGTCTTGGTGAGACGCTGTTGGTGGCTGCAATTGCGGCGGCGGAGAACCAGAATCGGCGGTTGCCATGCTTGATTTCGGGTCAGATTACGTGCTCGCTCGTTCTGTCTTGGTTTAAAGGGAAGAAGAAGAAAAATTAAAGGAAAAAATAGATTGATTTAAAGTGATAAAAAAAAGTAGTGATATCATATAGGCTAAAGCTCTTTTATTTTAAGAATATATATAGTAAATGTGATAAAAATTAAAAAAATGTAATTGGTTTGAAAAGGTAAAAAGAAGGAAAAAAATTAATTAAAATTGAAATCTATGCACAAATATTAACCTAGGCACAATTTTGCCTAACTGAAACCTATGCACAAATATCAACCTAGGCACAAATATCAAGAAGAAAGGGTATAATTTAACTCTTCACTCAACATTGAGTAACCCATCTAGTTATATTCTAACATGGAACTATCATAACTTTCAATGTGGGATATTTCTTTTATCACATATACATACACAACAATCTTCTCATAACATGTGAACTGCTCTCCTTTCCATCGAAACCCCTCATCAAACTACACACTCAACCCACAAAGAAACATCATTACTTATGTGCTTCTGATTGTGCTCATTCTTGGAACCGATCTTCACGCAACGGGCCAAAGTTGAGCCTGCAATATATGCATCCCAGTCTACTGCACTTGCATGCTTCCTCTCATGCTCATTCTTGGAATTGAAATCTATGCACAATGGGCCAAAGGAAAGCCCATAGGGTGAGTCCGCAGAGTTTTTTTAGACATGGTGCTCATGTCCCAACTTAAACTATCGACTATATTACCACTTCTTGGGACACGGTGAGCCCGCATAATTCCATCCCAACATGTTTCTCATGATCGTCATCGAACTATTAATTCTTGATACCTTGAATTGGTAAATAAAGAGCGGTCATTCCGGGGTTCGAACCGGGGACCTATGGGTACTACCCACAAGTCCTTTCCGGTGAGCCATTCCGGAATGGTTATTAATTCTTGATACCACTTATTGAAGTAACGACACATCTTAAATTCTTCATGCTTAATTAAGGGTGTTGCTAGATACACCACAAATCACAACGTTAAAATTGCACGTCTTTAAAGCCTTGTGTTTAATTAATATTTAAAAAAAAAATTAACCCATTTTAATCATGCACGTCGTGCATGATTTGATAGCCGAACCGTTAATTAATTATACCAATTTTTTTTTTGGTGAGATTAATTAATTATACCAATAATATATATAAACACCCGTATTCAAATCAACTTCAAAGTCAACTTTTAGAGCAATGAAAACACCAATATACCTAAAGTCATTCCTATAAATATTTCTCCGAGAATCAATAAATATCTATCTAATTATGAAAAATCGATGAACTTAGCAATTGAGCGAAGCTATATATACTTCTTCTACTTGAGATCCATCATCAGGCTCAATCAAGGAGTATAAAGAAATTGGAAGATCTTCTTTTGTCATTCTCTCTCTAGCGATGGAATTGAAATGTTTGAAGGAAAGTGATGCATTTTCTCATATTGCTTGGTGGAATTAACAGTAATGGTATATATATCCAATGCTTCTAATGACTCGATTTAATGAAACCATGGTATACTAATACTCAGTGGCGGATCCAGAATTTTGTTTAGGGGGGGCTAAATTTTTTTTTGAGGAAAGAGACTTTACACAAGCATACAACCCATACGAATACATAATTTCATAGGAAAAAAGATTGCAAAAATTTTAAGTTCATTGAGATGAACAATAAAAAAAATACTTGGTTTTGGACACAGTTAGCTTAGGCTTTGTCTTTGGATTTTGCTGAGATTTGTGATGCAAAAACTTGGTTTTCATGGGTCTAATGATTATTGTCTTTTTGTTTATGGGTTTTGATTCCCCTTTGTATAAATGTTCAGCTGTTCTATTTAGGAATTTTGACTAGAAATCGTAAAGAACAAAACAAATCCACAAAATACAAATTCAAGAATTTATTTTTCAAAGCCATAAACCATAATTCCAAAGCACAAAGCACAAAGTCAACAATTTATTTATAAAAACCACAAATTCTAATCACAAACCCTAATCTAAATTTCTCCAAATTGATTATCAAATCAACAAATTCTAATCCACAATTCTAAAGCCCAAAGGACAAACTCAGAAATTTATTTATCAAAACCACATATTCTAATCACAAACCCTAATCTAAATTTTCCCAAATTGATTATCAAATCCACAAATTCTAATCTAAATTGATTTTTATCTCAATCAATTGAACTCAATCAAATTAAAAGGAACAGGAATAAAACAAACTAACCGGGTAGATCGAACGAGTGAAGAAGAACAACAAGGATGTTGTCTGCTGACTGCCAACGGACTGCAACTCTGCACGGACTGCGACTGTGCTGCCGAGGTGGTGGGTGCGGTGGCCGGTGCGGCGGTGACAGGGCCAGCCGGGGGCGTACTTGGTGGCAGCGGGCGGCTCGTCGCTTTCGCTCTGTGGTGCTTTTTGCTGTCGCTCGGGGTTAATTTGATGTGTCTGGCTAAAAAAAAAAGGGCTGCGTTATGTTTAAAAAAAAAAGAAAAGTGGGATGGACGGGGATTCGAACCTGGGTTACCTCGCCCTGTTTAAAAAAAATCCCGCTCGTCCTGCGTTGTTTCCACCGAGCCAAATTGTCTTTTTGAATCTTAGGTAACTTAACTTTTATATCTATACTACTATAAAAGCGGCGGTAACATATGCTCAGGTTGAGTCTGAACCGTTCACTATGGCAGTTATCTATGGCCACAATTGCTCCTCTGCTAAATTAAGTTCACCGCTTCCTTTCTTCTTCCCCTTCCCTCGTGGTCACGGCTTCTGCTTTGTACTCCTTTCTGATTCGACCAAACGTCGCTCGCTCACTGCCATCTTCTATTCATCGTCTCCTCATCTTTGTCATTCTCAACTCCATCTTCACTTCCGGCCGATTGTAGGCTTCTCCTCCTCCATCTTCATCTGTCATCTACAGCAGACGGTCTGCTGTTCTTCCTCCCTCTTTCTCACCATCTTGTTCTTCGGTTTATTCGCCTCGGCCTGTCGATTCTCTCAGTTCGTTCTAACCCCAGGTTTTCCTTCCTTCTCTTTCCTCATTCTGTAGAAATTGAATTGGAGTCAATCGATTTAGCCTTTTCTCTTATCCGTGTGTCTTATTTTTTTACCCTTTCCTAACTTTGATTGTTTGCTTTGTTGTTGAGTGAGACCTCCAAATTGATTGTTGCTCCCTCCTTTGAAATTGCGTATTTGGTTATTTGTCTTCTTGTTACCTAATTTCTGAATTTTGGTCCAGCGGTCTCAGACTCAGATTATTGCGGGTTCATTTGTTGTAAAACCTTAATTTCAAGTTTTATAGTTCATCAATGTCATCAGATTGGAGGGAAACGGAGAGACAGAGTGATAGATTGAATATTAATGGGTTAAGGGCAGTTTAGCCCTAAATTGTTACCTAATTTTGATGATGTTGTTTGAGTATGATTTTAATTTGGCGAATTGTTTGGATTGTTCACGGTTGAATCAATATTAATGTCCCTTAGATTTATGTTAGGCTTGTTTTTTTACAGATTAGTGCTTGAGATGAGCATATAATAAATGTAATATGAGGATGATTGCTATGGTTTTTTTCTGCCCCTGGTTGTGGCTGAGGATGTCTAGAAATTAAGATAAATTTCATACTTATTGATGAACTATTGACATCGAGGATTGGGGTCTTGAAATTGAGGGCTATGATCTTTAAATTAAGGATTGGGGACTTGAAATTGAGGTTTATGGCCTTGGCATTGAGGGGTATGGCCTTGAAATTGAGGATCGTGACCTTAAAATTGAGGTAGAAGACCTTGAATGTGAGAATCGGGGTTGTGAAATTGGGGGTCAGGGCCTTCAAATTGGTGATTGGGGACTTCAAATTGAGGCTTATGGTCTTCAAATTTAGGATTGTGGCCTCGGAATTGTGGATTAGTGCCTTGGAATTGGAGATTGTGTCCATGAGATTTAAAATTGGGTTTCTAAAAATGAAAATTAGGATCTTGAAATTGAAAATTAGGGTTTTATCCATAGCTTCGCATATATGGCACATTCTTTAACTTTATGTGGGTAATTTATTCCACTGAACTGATGTAGTATGTTGTGCCCCTCATATTTGACTCCATTATGAACTACGTAGCTGATTATATTTCTTCTAATATTCTAAATATTGTATATTGTTTGCACTTTTTCTAGAATGAGTAGGGTTGTTTGATGCTATGATGTGCCTACTTTTAGCATGTCTAAATACCTCATTAAATACATCTATTTTGATTATTATATATGGAATGCACATTCTTCTATATGTGCTTTTATATCGTATAGTTTGATTTCTTAAATGATGATGCCCTTCTTATACGAGATTACTGCCTTTTATTATCATACAAATATGTCTTACTGATTTACACCATATGCAGGGAGTATTAAAAGGTTTATAGAACTATTTATGGGCACATCTTCCAATAGATGCTGTCAAATGGTTGGCTATGGTTGCTCTCTTCCTCGGTTTCAACCTCCCTCATCTCATGGCCATCGCTTTCACCTCTTTCTGGCGATTCTCCCAGTCAACAATGCAAGTTTTCCTCTTTTTGTATATCCCTAACCCTATAATCTCTTCAATTTGAGTATGTGTCTTTGTTTCCCTTCAATTCAAATTTACTCAATTTCAGTTATTTGTCTTACTTGGAAAGAAAAAGGATGTATTTTCTTCAGTTATGGTGGTGATATAGGTTTACAAATGTTAACTTCAATGACCCTATTATCATGAATATTCTGCAATGATTTTTGCTGCTCTTATCTTCAGTGATATAGGTTTTTGGTCTTTGTTTCGTTCAATTCAATCCAATCACTCTTTATCTTGCACCTGGAATTGAAATAAACACGTGTTCCTCTTAGGTAGTCTCCCTGTTATTACCATCACTAAATTTGGTGTTTGTATATGCTTTTATCTTTAGGTTTATCTTGTGATATGTTATCTCAGATACCCCTTTATTTCCTTTAATTAAATTGGCTGCAGACTATTGGGACACTGAGATAGAATGCTCTCATGGTTGCATTGAGTGTGTTGGCATTGCTGATAGGTCTTACCCAAACTGTCGATCGATTTGTCCCCAAATTCTGATTTGTACCTTTTTTTCTTTACATTGGAACTTTTCGAATGCGTTCTTTCCATGCCAACTGAGTATTCCGCCGTGTAACAGACTGAATTTAATCTTCCTTTTGCTTTCTACTTGCTTACAGGCGCAGATAATATGCTAGGGATGGTGACCCCTCAAATGGTTTGTCTTAGAACCTTAATTTTTTCGTGAACTAATCTTTTTTCCCTTAGCCCTATTTGATGTAAAGATGGTTCAAAGTCAGCAGTCAGCACCTGCAGGAGGTCCACAGAAAAATCTGATTCCTGCACATTCTGTAGCAAATCCTCTTCCATATACTCGCTCACAACCCTTAGGTGGCATGCCAAGTGGGCCACCAATGCATTTCATTTTCAGGTAATTTGTTTCATGCTACATACTCTATTGCTTAATGGAATTTATTTGAAGATGGTTTTAATTGAGACTAAAATGGATACCTTCATTGAGAATCATCACCGATAGTGTGTTTATTTTAAATCCAAAACATGATACATAAAAAATGTTGTTGAGTTGAGATCAGAATACATGATCTGCTCTTAATATCCTGAGTTAATGCTGTGTCTTTTCAACAGACAGGTACTTCACTACATCCAGTCACATTAGATACCAATAGGGATGTTGCTATGGTTCCAGATGGGATCTAGGCGGGAAGAATGAGCCCAAATTCAAGTACTATAGTTGGGTCTTCTGATAGAATGACAGTTTGGAACGGTATGGTTGTCCCTCAAAGCTTATCAAGTTGCAGACAGTAGGGGTTCCTCTTTATCTGCAGGTGATGTTCCTGTGAATACAACCTTCAACACTAAACCACCACATGCTGGAAGAGTTGTAATTACAACAAGCCGAACTTTGAGAGCACATGAATCGCAAAACTTGGAGACACAAGCTCCTCAGGTGAGCACATTACCGATATCATAGTTCATCTCCTTTTGCTTTCTAGGTTATGGGCTCCCCACTGCTCTCATATGATTGGAGCTTCTGGTTAGCAAGGACAAAAGCACTTACTGGCAGGTGGATGCATTTAATAAAAGCCTATATTATTATAAGAAAAATAGATGGGGTAATTTCCCATAGTGAATTAGACTTTAAATTTAGAGCTTATCCTGGGACAAGATCAGAAGCTATTAGAGAAGTCATTTATCTGACAGTGTTCTTCACATATCCAGTGTCACATTATTCGGTGATTCTTGAAAGATGTTAGAATTTTGACACGGGAGATCTTTTATTTTTTAATACTTATTTAGAGGTTGAAACCTATTATGCAGTTCTCGAAAGAATTTACTTGTTTCCTCACAACAGCCTCTCAACTTGAATAGGATCCTGTCTTTGACAAGAAGTCCCTAAACTGCCTGGATTTGAAGGGGTCATATTACTCTATGCTGCTATATCTTCTGAGTTCTCACCGAGCATCCTCGGCAGTATATTGCAACAACTACTTTAACCAACTGCATAGCTAGCACTTATTTTCAAGCATACGACAGTAAATGAACTTACTGCAGATGAAAGTGGGTAGCTACCTGAACAAATTAGGATTTTATGCTGTTGTTATCAATCCTTCCACACATTTTTTAATTTATTTTCATAATAGGTGCAAGAATGCACATGATTTTACTTGGCTGAAATTTATAACTATCGTTTTAAGTTGTTGCTTCTGTTACATTTTCCCCATGTTATATTATTGCTCTTACCAAATAACTCATCCCGGTATTGACATTGTAAATTCGTTTTTTCCTTAAAACCATGCTCTGACATTTAATCTTCCTTACTGTGGTAACATTTTGTAGCGATGTTTTAAGTAGATTCTAATCTCCCTTACATGTGTCCTACATGTCACATCCAGTCCTACCAGTCAGATAAAGTGATAGAGGAGATGTTAGAGGATTGCAATTTGCATCTAGGTAACCTTTTTGTAACTACAATTCAGTTCAATTCCATTCCGTACTAGATTTTCGTTTAATTTAATAACATTTCAACCACTTTCTTCACTCTAGGGTTTAACTTCTTTCTTTTTATAGGATTTCACTTAACCCTCCTCAGATAAGCTTCTTCCTTATTTGGATCCGGAGATGCAGAATATAGGCATTTTTCTATGGTTGTTCATTCATCTAACATCATTCTTTTCTAACCAATAAATCTAATTTGCGCATGAAATGAGATAAATATCATCCACCTCCAGCTTACTGCTTGGGTCAAGTTATACAGATTACCTTCCATTCACTCTCCCATTAGCAAACTAGAACCTCAAAGGGTGATTGGTTCCAGATGACCCCTTCCTATGTCTGTGACACCATCTTGTAAGATCTTGTACATAGTTTGCTGGTAATGTTTTTATATCCAGTATAATTTGTTTTATTTGTAGAGGGTATGATTTAGTTCCATTTGTTGTTGCATCCAAGGATCAGTATAAATTGCAAATACTCACAACTGCCTTTTGATGTTCCTTCTTCTCGAGACAATTTAAAAGCTTTTCTTTCGGGGAATCTGTTTTCATTACATATACTCTTTTCATGCAGTTGTTCTGCAGTTCGAGAAAGCATCAGTGGATCGTTTCCTTACAAAGTGCAAAGAGAGGTAAATCCCTAAATCTAATTTAGTATAGACATCGTAGCCAACTTTTTAAGAAAATGCATTTTTCTTTTTGGTGGTGAAGTCATTTGCATTATTTCTCCCTTATTTTATGCTATAACCATGAATTATTTATACTTTAACAAAATAAAAAACCAAATACCCAATCCAGAGTTTGTATTCAAATTGATGAAGTTACTAAGTGCTAAATGAATTTCTATTCTCTGTCTTGACTATCATAAAAAACAGGGTGAGATGAGAAATGGATTTTGCCATCTGGAATTGTGTTTTCCCCATTCAGCCTTTGTGTTCAAGCATTTATTTGATCTATTAGAGTACTTGGTCATCTTTACATCAGGCTAAAGGCAGAATACATAACATATTGTAATCATGCCATGCAATTAACATCAAACTACCAAGTCATGGGATTCACAATCTGAAATGACATAAAAATGAAGATAAAGTATGTCTCGTTGGTGATTATCCCCTTGCATGTTTTTTAAGTTCATGAAGCATTTCCCCATGAAATATTTGCTACATGTTTTCTTCAAATAGATTATCCAACCATTAACAAATAACAAACTTAGGATACTTAATTGACTTTAGTTACCCTAATTCCTGCTTAGGTTCCATATTAATTGACATAGGATGTGTGCTTCTTGGCTGATTGATTGTTTTTCAAGATGACACTTGCATTTTTGCTTGATCTGATCGGTGTTTTGCATTTTCCCTATAGAATGTTCATCATCTGATTTGGCCAGCGCAAGTTAGATGTTGGAATCTTCTACTACCAAGAAGCATACTACAAAATGTGAATTGGAATCAATCATCAAACCACCTCTCGGTGACAATTATAATATTTGCAATCCAACTGGCTTGAATGGAGTTTGTAGATCCTCATTCAGAACAGCGTAAAGGAGTTGTTGGGTTACTGGGTAGGCTCAGTATGTACCTCTCTGATCAAGTCCTACTAACCACATCTTCCCATCCCCACAGTATACAAAACCCAAGCAAAGGTTCACAAAACTCAGTGACTGTGCTAGCAGTATTGACCAGTCCTGGGAGAATACTCCTGGGAGAATGGTGAAGATTTCTACCCGGGTAGTAAGCAATGACAGCAACGCAAATAGGTTCAACAATGTCGTTTATAAGTCTAATCATGCTAATGATGTAAGATGGGAGGTTATATAGGTCGTTCGGTCTCACTATCAAATGCTGGACTTGAAACACTTTAGGTTATTGATGCCATGGAGTGGCAACATCGGCACTGTGTATCTACCTAAGCTGATTGGGATAGCCACTTGTTTTGTTCTCTAAAAGGTTTGCACACCAACTGTCATGCAAGTAAACAGACCAAACGAATTCTTTTGTTCCTTCAACTTCCTTGGTACATGTTATATATAAAATTTGTTGTATGATTTATAAGAAATTTAAGAAAGTAATTACTGCATAGTGCAGCGCCCTGCAACGCAGGGCCACAGTTCCTAGTACCACTAATATCACAGATACATAAAAATATACACCTACCCTTTTTCAGGATGGTGGGGGGGAGGCTTCAGCCACCCCGAGCCCCCCCGTAGATCCGCCAATGCTAATACTAATAATGGAGGATGATACACAAGCGTTTAGAGCCGGCAAGATCAGACTTGACCATCTGAATCAAGACACGGACGAACCCAAAAAATCTAGGGTCATGACTGAAGCTATGGTGTAGGCTGCTTACACTCAGGTCGCCGCTCATGACTGAAGCTATGGAACTCGTATTGGGCAGCCAGAGGGCGAAGAAGTTAGGACTGTCTAGTATCCACATTGAAGGTGACAGTCTTACTGTCATCAACGCAATCCAGGGATGCTAGTCCTACCCCTGGAAAATTGAGATGCTCACGAAGGACATCCGACCTCCTGCTGCTCCGATCCTTTCACCATGTTAACCTCTCGCATTGCTTCCGGGAGATTAACAGATGTGCCGACCACATCATTAGCTCGCCTCTTCCAGTCTGATGCCTCACCGGTCACCAGATATTCAGCTAGATAAACATCTTTGTATTTTCCTCCGCAAGGATGCTCTTGGGTGGGGGTCGAGTATGGACTAGCCTCATCTAAATCCTTACTTGTATAAAAAAAAATAGGGAAAACTAAATTAAAATACCCCACCTTTGGAGGTATGGTAAAAATATATCCTCAACTTTCAAAAGTAATAAAAATATCCCGACCTTTGATAGTAGTGGTAATATATTACCACGATTTTTCTCACTGGTCAAAAATGCTGACAAGACATCATACATTGATTTTTTACAAGGGTTTTTTTTGAAAGGTTTCCTTAGGAAAAAAAAATAAAGAGTTGGATCGGGTTCACACACCACATCTTTTCCTCTCTCCTATCTTCTTTCGTGATCGCCTCTTGAGTTGTCTTTCGGTCTTCTCGACAGCTCATAGTTCCTTTTCAATGACAGTCTCCCTCCCTCGTGGTCGGCTATATTGAGCTGTCTCTCTCAGATCTTCTTCCTATTTGATTCGTTCACGGACTTAGCTGAATAAGTTTTTTTTTCCCTCTTTGTTGTTGCTGTTGTTTTCGGTTTAGTTTTGTAGTTGTCGGTTTGGTGTTAGGAATAGTCATGTTGTGTTAATTTGAGGCAATTTTGATTGGATTAGTTGCTTGGTTGAATCAATTTCATTTTTTCGGGTTTAATTTTGTTGTCGATGCATTTTTTCCCTAAGGAGACCGTTTAAGAAAACTCGGTTTTAGTACTAATTTGTAAAAAGGATTCCACACAGGCTACCTTGTAAAAAACAAAATCAACGTAGGCTGCCTTGTCAGCGTTTTTGACTCATGAGAAAACTCGTGGTAATATGTTACCACTACCCTCAAAGGTCGGGATATTTTAATTACATTTGAAAGTTGATGATATATTTTTACCATACCCCCAAAAGTGGGGTATTTTAATTAGTTTTCCCAAAAAATTATTCTCAATGAAAAAACATATTTTGAAAAATATTTATATAAATATATATGATTTATTATTTATAACATAAATATAATTTTTGAATTTTTTTTACTATGAATATATACCTTTACTATTTTTTGTGACACACCAAGAGTGTATTGGGTATGTAGGAGATCTCCTCTCTTCCGGAGTATATTTTTCTCTCTCTTTTTATTTCTATCTATGTTTCAACTTTCAAGTACCCCTACTCCCCTACTCTGCTCGATTTGGAGGCCAAGGGCAAGAAAAAATACACTTTTGATGAAAAAATTGGGAGTCTTGCTGTGTAAGCCAACCAGCTCTCGATCGAATCAGGAGCTATCTCTCTCGACTGAAAACTTCCATTCCTTGTCATTTACATTCTCTCTCCCCTTCATCTCTGAGAACTCCAGTGAGAATGTCGAGTAGCTCCACGGCCGTGACCTCTTCTCAGTCTCAGGTATGCTTGCTCCCATGATGTGAGAAATTTTTTCATTCCTAGGGTTTCTAGTTTTCAAAGGTGTTCTGTGCATTTGCTCTCTTATTAATAATGCATTGAGATCAGATCACCTCTTCACAATTCACATGTCATTAATTCGTTGATCGATCCAGCTAAGTTCCTGCCTACAAGTGGTACTGGTAATTGTGAAATTTTGAAAAGAACGGCACATGATTAATAAGTACTTTCAGCTCTTCTTTATGGTCCTCATTCGGACCAGTGAGATCTGCAGGATCAGCTTCTTGTCGCAAATGAGTGTGTGTAGAGAACATTTGCTTGTCAACTTCTGCTGGCTTCTCCAAGGAAGTGCTTAATTTAGGAATTCAGCATCCAATTTCCTTCTCAGATTCGCTGTCTTCTTGATTAGATCATCCACTCAATTTCCTTGCTGAATTCACAGATTTGGTTTTTCTGTTACAAACTGTATTGCTGAATGTTACCTGTTCAATATGTCTGGCTGCTTTGGAGCCCGGACAAGGCCAAGCTGTTTTCACCGCCGAGTGCTCACATTCCTTCCATTTCCACTGCATTTCCTCTAATGTGAACCATGGTAACCAAGTATGCAGGGTTTGCCAAGCTATCTGGGACAACATTCCCTTCCAGATGGTTTTGCTACCCCAGGTTGCCGAGCCTTCTGTGTTTGATGACGACGAGTCCTTAGGCCAACCTGATTGTCAAGATCTTGGTGCTGCCAAAACTATAGACATCAGAACATATACTGAACTTTCTTGTGTTCAAAGAGACAAATCTGTTGAGGATTTTGCCGTTTTAATCCATCTAAAGACTGCAACTAATGACGCGTTGCAGCAGTCTGGCTCTCGGACACCCTGCACACTAGTTGACCTTGTCACAGTGCTTGACATCAGTGGCAGCATGGAAGGCTCTAAGCTCGCGCTTCTGAAGAGAGCAATGGCGTTTGTGATCCATAATCTAAGCTCCAATGATAGGCTGTCGGTTGTAGCGTTTTCCGACACATCTAATCGGCTCTTTCCTTTGCTACAAATGACTGAAAGTGGCCGGCAAAAAGCACTGCAAGCCGTCGACAGTTTGGTGGCAAGTGGCGGGACCAATATAGCCGAAGGCCTAAGGAAAGGAGCGAAGGTGATGGAGGAACGGCGAGTCAAAAACCCAGTTGCCGGTATCATACTGCTATCCGATGGGCAGGACAACCACACGCGCTATGGAACCGATGTTCGTTACGAGCTGTTTCTCCCTACATCCTTACTAGATGATGAAGGATCAGGACTCTGGATCCCTGTCCATACTTTTGGCTTTGGCACAGATCATGATGCATCATTGTTGCACTCGATTTGAGAGATGTCTCGGGGTACATTCTCCTTTATCGAGACCGAGGCAGCTATCCAGGATGCATTTGCACAATGCATAGGTGGCCTCCTCAGTGTTGTTGTGCAGGAGGTTCAAGTTGTAGTCAAATGTATCCATCCAGGCATCCGCCTCACATCAATAAAAGCCGGAAGCTATCCGACTCGTATCTTGGGAGACATGTGGTCTGGATTCATTGATGTAGGCGATCTTTATGCTGAAGAAGAGAGGGATTTTCTTGTTTCACTCTGAGCATACCAACAGAGACTTGTGGCGAATCGACGCTGTTGCTGAAAGTCAAGTGTGTCCACAAGGACCCTGTGACTAAAGAAACAGTGACCTGGGAAGGCGAAGAAGTGATGATTGATTGGGAGGCCGGAAACTGTCGATGGGGAGGAGTCGGTTTCCATAGAGGTAGACAGGCAGCGCAATCGGTTAGAAGCAGCAGAAGCTATGGGACAAGCGAGAGCTGCAGCGGAGCTGCAAGGGGGCCTAGACAATGCTGCTTTTGTGCTTGAAGATTTCCGTAAGAGGTTGGCGTCGACGGCATCAGCAAGGGCCAAAGATCAGATGTGTGTTGCATTGGACACTGAGCTCAAAGAGATGCAGCAGAAGTTGTCGAGTAGGCGTATATATGAGGAAACTGGAAGGGCGTACATTCTGTCAGGGATGAGCTCTCACTTGTCTCAAAGGGCGACGGCTAGGGGCAGCTACATGGATACCTCCGGCGATGGCCGGTCCTACCAAACCCCAGCAATGATGGAAATGGTTCAACGGTCTAGAGCTTCATCAACGGGTAATCCAACTGGTCAGTGATCTGGCCGGTAAAACTATCGATATTGATCACTTTAATACTTGAAGCGTTATCTCCACTGTTGGGTCTTTATTTATCGATCACTGTTGGTGGTAACTAGCTCTAGTCGCAAGATATATATATTTATTTGGTTTGAAAACTTATTTATTGATATACTAGTATGTATGTATGCTATCTAAGTATCCACCTTATGTGGTTTTTTCACTGTGTAGGGAGAGTTGCACATCCCACAGTGAAAGAAAAATGAACTTTGCTTATCCCGAGTTTAATTGGTTCGAAAACTTGTGTTCAAGTTAAGGAGTTTGCGTAATTCTAGGACAATTTTCAAATCTCCATCGACGAAAATATTATCATTCGATTAAACGTGCTCTGAAGATGTCTTGCAAGTGACGACACTCGTACGACAATATGGCCTTTCAGACGATGAGATGGGTTCATCGCTTGAGTGAGGTTTCGAGGTAGTGATCATCAATTTCGCTACAACATTTGTCGTTCTTGCTAATTGTCCACCCCTTTCAAGTGTGATTTGTTATGTATGACCATGCCTAAGGGCAATCTCACTAAGTAATTCACTTCATCATTTGAAATAGGTTTAGTTTCAATTAATATCAATCCTCATTTGAGATATTGTTTGGATTGGAAAAAATTATGAAGAAATACTACTGTAAAACATAAATCAATACCAATCAAAGCAATCAATCAACACAGAATGGCATATTCAAGCCATCTGTAACAGATACTGCAAATAGAAGAAAATGGCTTTCAAGCCTTTATGAGAGTCGGCTGCAATCCCCAAAACCCTACATTTGAGGAAACAAAACATTGTTTTATATAGTATGCAAGGTAGGGAACATGTGCCTTGCACATGAGGTAGCAAACCCTTACCTCACAAGATGACAAACAACCGAGAATATGGCTTCAGGACCACATTCCAACTAGTGCCAGCAGAGGCCATATTTGGCCAATTTATTCAATGCAAAATAACTAACATAATAATATGAAAGTGATGTAATAATCTTCATAAAAGTAGTCATTCCATATATATAGACTGTGAGTGTTAAAAGTAATACAAAATATAAGGCTACTACGCAATGACTTAAACACTTTTGTGTTAAAAGGGTAAATCAGACCTTATAACCAAAAACAACATAAAATCCGATACGACCACGTTTTCATACGACTCGACCGAGGTTTCTCGGAATTTCACGCAACACTCAATCTGAATGTAATAAACGTACCCTATAAAACGATTTCTACAGTCATGAACTATATTACAAAGAGAGAAGAGGAAGAGACCTCAGAGGAGTTAAGTGTTCTTAATTTCATATTACACTTTTACAACAAACTTTTTAACAGCTGAAATTACAAACATAATAGAAACTACGGACTAACAAACAATAAAATTGCTTATAATTTTAGATAGTAAAAGCCTCACTTACTGACTGGGGCTATGATGAGTCGATAGGTGAGAGAGCACTTTAATTACATACCCCTTTTCTTCAATTACCCTCCCATAGGCAAACATCAAACTTCGGAAACACCTCTTCATTGTTGCAAATATTGAGTGCAATAGTTTGTACTTCTCTTTACTGTCTAGCAAGCTCTTCGGCAGGAAGAACTCGAGGACATAATCATCTTCCCCGGTGTATCTGCACCTCAAACAGACCGCGAAAGAGCTTGCTAATCCAAACATTTTGGCATAATGCACCAAAGGGTACTCAATTTTGCTGAATCGAGTTATATCTTCACGAAAACACAAGCCATGGGATGAGAAGGCCCTCCCGACAACTCCCTGCCCTCTTTGGAGACGATGTTCGTTACAGGCCTCACGAAAACGCCACATATGAGCATCCACAACGTAGAATGCGACATTAGTGGTTGACAAGCACACTCCCTCCAGGCAACTGATTGTATGCATCCATGGCACCCATGTCTGTGCCAGGGGTAACTCGTAAGTTTCGCATACCTCAGCCAGCACCTCCAAGATCTCAACAAGCGCGTTTTGGCGACCCTCGCTGCAAACCTGGATTAGTAGGATTGCCTCCTAAGCCAAACAATGAGCTTAAAATAACCAAATAAACAATTGAGTGGTATACGGTTTACCTTCTTGATGTTTGATTGATCAAATATATCCGAGCTTTGAAGATTCACAGCCTGTAGTAAAAGTAAAACAGTTGGGGAATTGACATACAATCGATAAGAGATTCGACAAGCTGCTTCATAAAACAAACCTCGAGAGCTTTGCAGGCATTAACTACCAAAGGAGCATAGTTAATCTTCGTGTAAGTCATTACGAGCTCAAGAACACCAATACAACACTTCCCAGTGGGTTCAAACACCGGAAGAGCCAGGGTCCCGTGAACATAGTAGCTCTGCGCAAGCTTGACCCTTCGGTACTCCTCGCTAGAGTAATATTGGACATCGGGTGTCCATTCAGGCAACTTGAGCCGGTAAACACGACCAATGAGCCCATCCGTCTCCCCATCCGTAGAAAACATATACGCCTGTGAGATGGCCCGATACTGAAGTAGTCCATTGCTATTGGGACTAACAGCGAATGGTTGGCCTGAAGTCATGAGAAAGTATCGATTCCCACTCTTTATAGGCACCCAGGCCTGAGCTAGAATCTGACTTTCTCCTATAGATTCCATCAAGTATGTAAGCGCCCGTGTGATCCTTTCCTTGATGATGAATGTGTCCAAATGGTCCGTCAACTCGATGTTTGGATTCAAATTCAGATCCGGAAGCCTCTTCTTAGCATCATCTTCGTCGTTGTCATCATTGGCTGCCTCTTACAATTAGACCAAAAAACAAAGATCGATCAAATTGCTGAAATCAAGACTCTGGTAAGAAATATTGAACAAAGCAAATAGCGAATCGAAAGCCGGATCTTCTCAAAAACATCAACATACTTACATACACAAAATGAAGAAACCAAAACTTACTTGCTTCGGAGAGGATGGAGTCGAGATTGGGGTCCATGAGGGAGATGAGTCGGGGAAGAAGTGCAAGGGTCGATCTCTTACATATATTTGCCACATCAATTTACATAGAACATTTGAGAGAAATATGACAATGACAGCATAAAATTGAACCAATGAATGTTGTAGTTGGTTGCTTATTTATGTATACAAATTTTCAAGGTTCTGTTAATTTATCAACATAAATTTGACTTGAAAACCTACAATCTCCGTCTTAACAAAATGACTAAGTATATTGTATATATGATGAAAAGGAAACTTTGATATTTTATAATTTCGACATTTTTCGTCCCTTGAAGGCTTCAAGTGTCACATATCAATCAGAAAGTTTTAATTTGTTGGCCGAATTTTTTTTTTATTAAGTAAAAACTTGAGCTCAAATAAGTTTGAAGCTCGAGAGGTCGACAAAAATCACCGAAAGATGAAACACATACGCTTTAGCAGGTTTGCTGGCTGATTTTTATTCTTGAACAAAATCAAACCTCTTTTGTTTTTTTAATCCACTAGAGATATATAAACGAGGCATTTGCATTGCTGGATTTTTTTTTTTAACAAAATTAAATTCTAGCCAAAAACACTCAATGAACAAATCAAAAACCAAAGTGATTTATATATCGCGACCTTTTCCGACAACTTAACTTTGAATAAAAAGTCATTATTTCTTTTTCTTGTTGGAGTATTTGGACTAAAAGAAACAAGATCATTTTTTAAAACCAAAGCATAAGAACAATAGACGAAGTGATAGAAACAATCCATCATCACATGAAAAATTGGAAAAAATCTAAACAGGGTACCCCAAATGAAGAAAGATGTAATCACAAAAACAATCAAACTAAAGAATAACCCTTGCCAAAGAAATGCCATTAGATGGCGTAAACTTGAGGAATGTGGTTTCAAGCTTAATTTTGATGGTGCTAAAATCTCTTCTGGTTGCGCTTCTGCAAGTTTCTTGATTAGAGATGACGAAGAAAGAGTGATCGCTTGCGATGCCAAAAGATGCAGGAAGGTGTCCGCTTTACAGGCCGAAGCGGTTGGTTTGCGATGCCAAAAGATGCAGGAAGGTGTCCGCTTTACAGGCCGAGGCGGTTGGTTTGCAGCTCGCTTCTGCAATTTTTTTAATTTTTTTTTATTTTAGGCAAGAAAGATAAGAATTTTTTACTTTTTTTATACCTATATTAAAAATCAATGAAGACAAGCTTTCCCACAAAAATCATATTCTCTATACTACACAATGGGTCAAAGGCAAGCCCACAGGGTGAGTCCGTGGAGTTTTGTCCGGACATGGTGCTCATATCCCTCCTTAAACTATCGACCCTAAAACCACTTATTGGGACAAGGTAAGCCCGAAAAATTCCATCCCAACATGTTTCTCATTACCCTCATCGAATCGAACTATACTCTTATTGGAGTAGCGACACATCTCAAATTCACCATGTTTAATTACACCAATAATATAAACACCCATATTCAAATCAACTTCAAAGTCAACTTTTTAAACAATGGAAACACCAATGTCTAAATTCATTCCAAGAAATATTTCTCCAAGAATCAATAAATATCTATCTAATTATGAAAAATCGATGGATTGACTATGAACAAAGTTATGAAATGAATCGCAAAGATGGATTGAAGATGAACTTAACAATTGAGCGAAGCTATACTTCTTCTTCTTGAGATCCATCATCGGGCTCAATCAAAGAGTATAGAGAAATTGGAAGATCTTCTTCTTTTGTCATTCTCGCTCCGGCGATGGAATTAAAGTGTTGGAAGGAAAATGAACGTATTATATGTGTGTTTTGTATACTGGGCTGGTAACCCGTCAATTCGGACAGGTGCCCCGGTCCGGCTTATATGTTGGGCTTTCTGATCGAGCCCAACAAGACTTTCCCCTAACAAACTGGTATCAGAGCCGGGTTCGGCGGGTGGGCCGGTTGCACCCAAGATTGAGATGGACTCCACATCTGAATCGATGACGGGTTAGTCGAACCTGTTGCGTGGAGATCTCAATTCCAACCGGGCTAGACTTGTGATGGATTCACAAGTGAGAGGGGGATTTGTTGGGACACTTGTGAATCCCACATCTGAAGTGGGGTGATTCTGAACCTAACATATAAGTGGATGGGCTACTCCACCTAACGCCAATTAGTTTTGGGATGGTGCCCCGGTCCGGCTTATATGTTGGGCTTTCTGGTTGGGCCCAACAAGACACTCCCCCCAACAGATCTGTTAATACTGTGTCTAAATTGCTTGCAAGCCAGCAAGTAATCCAATTTCTTGTCGGGTTACCTGATTCATACAATGGAATTCGAACCAACATTCTGTGTATGAAGCCTACTCCTACTATGGGAGAGGTTTATCGGATGCTTCTTGATGAAGAAAGTCAGAGGGGATTGAACAATGCTAGTTCAATCAATGAGAATGCAGCTGCATTCAATGCTTTTCAGAGAAACAATCAAAATAACAGTCACAATGGTGGTCAATTTTCTCGTTTCAATGGACAAAAGGGAGGTTCTCAGTCAGGAAATCAGGGATCTCAGTCCTATGGCTCTTCTGGGAGTCAGTCTAACAATCAGAATGGGCAAAAGAGTAAAAGGAATTATTTTTGTGATCACTGCAAGATGGCTGGTCACTCCATCAGTAGATGTTTCAAAATACATGGTTATCCACCAAATTTCAAAGGGGAAAAGCCAAAGAGGTTTGCTGCTAATGTGTCTATTGATGATGGTGCTGATGCTGTAGCTGCTCCAGCTTTAACAAAAGGGCAATATGATCAGATCTTAGCTTTCTTGAGTAAGCAAAGCAGTGGTGAGGACACTAATATGCTGGCAGGTAACAGTTTTTGCTTTAATGTGCAAGGTAATGTGTATAACTGGGTAATAGACAGTGGTGCCACACATCACATATGTCCTAATCTTTCTATGTTTAGTTCTTACAAAGTTTTTGATATGCCCAGTTATATCACTATTCCAAATGGTCAACAGTCTAAGATATGCCATGTTGGTTCTATTTGTTTACAGAACAAGATTGTTCTTCATAATGTATTACATGTTCCTGACTTTGCTTACAATCTGTTATCAGTAAGGAAATTTGTTCATGACTTGAATGCTTACATGTTATTTACACCTTCTTGTTGTCTGATCCAGGACCCTTCAATGAACAAGCCACTGGTGCTTGGTGAGGTGTCCAAAGGATTGTACTTGACTTCTGTGGATTCCAGTCATGACCTTGTTGATAGAACTGCTTCTAGGATCTTGTCTTCAGCTATACATGATGATCTATCTAGCAAAATGTTGTGTACTCATGCTTTAAGTGCTGTATCTCTAGAATTGTGGCACTGCAGATTGGGCCATATTCCTTTTGATCAAATGTTTCATTTTGATTTTCTTAAAGATCTAACTAGGAATTCTAAGCCCCATGTATGTCATGTTTGTCCTCGTGCAAGACAGCACAGACATTCTTTTCCTGTTAGTTCAATAAAATCTTTGCATTGTTTTGAATTGTTACATGTGGATATATGGGGACCTTATAAAGTTCCAACTCATAATGGTTTTAGATATTTTCTGACAATTGTGGATGATTTCTCAAGAGCAACTTGGACTCATCTTATTGCGTCTAAGGGTGCTGTGTTTTCAGTTTTGAAAACATTTATTCAATTTGTTGCTACTCAATTCAACACTAAGGTAAAGGTGATAAGGACAGACAATGAGAGTGAGTTTTGTAGTTCTGAAGCTCAACATTTCTATTCAGAGAAAGGTATTCTCCATCATACAACATGTGTGTACACTCCTCAACAGAATGGGGTGGTTGAACGCAAACACAAGCACTTATTGGAAACAGCTAGAGCTCTATTATTTCAATCCAAGCTTCCAATCAAATATTGGGGTGAATGTCTCCTTACTGCTACTCATCTCATTAACAGGTTTCCTTTAACATCTCTTCAGTTCAGAACTCCATATGAGATTTTATTTCATAAACTTCCTGATTATTCACTATTAAGATCTTTTGGATGTTTGTGTTTTGTAAGCACATTGAAGGTTGACAGATCAAAATTTGACCCACGAAGTTTGCCTTGTGTGTTTGTTGGTTATCCACATGGTCAAAAAGGGTATAAAGTCTTAGATTTAACATCTCACAAAATTTTTGTTTCTAGAGATGTTAAATTCTATGAAAACCAGTTTCCCTTGCACAAAATCAACTTTGATACTCAGTCACCACTTCCCAACATCACCACTGACTTGCCTGAACATATATTTTTTTCCAAATGCTGAGATTACTGCAGAGAATGTTGTACCACAGGACAATTCAGTTCATGATCAATTAATGGTTCAACATCCAGCTCCACAACCTCAACCTGTTCCAGGGATCCCACAAGGTTTAAGGAGATCAACAAGGACAGTGAGGGCACCAGCTCACTTACAGAACTATATATGTAATTTTGGTTCTCACCAAGAACAGTTTCCACTTTTGTCTGGTTTCATTGACTCCTTTTTATGTCTCTCAGCTACTTTACCTTGCACAGATGCTTTGATTGAGCCTAAGTCTTTTACCAAAGCATCTAAAGATCCCAAGTGGGTTGAGGCAATGGATAAGGAAATTGATGCTCTTCAAACTAACAAAACTTGGGTTTTAGTTGATCTTCCTGCCGGCAAGCAACCTATTGGATGCAAATGGGTGTACAAAATTAAGATTAAAGCAGATGGATCTATAGAAAGATACAAACCACGACTTGTGGCAAAGGGCTACACTCAACAATATGGGATTGACTATGATGAAACTTTTTCACCAGTGGTAAAATTATCTACTGTAAGAGTTGTACTCTCAATTGCTTTAAACAAAGGTTGGGATTTATTCCAACTGGATGTCAACAATGCATTTCTTCATGGAGATCTCCATGAAGAAGTGTATATGACTATGCCTCAAGGTGTTTCAAACCCATCCAATAAAGTTTATTTATTGAAAAAAATCTTTATATGGGTTGAAACAAGCTGCAAGGCAATGGTTTAGCAAGCTTTATATTACCTTATTAGAATTTGGTTTTACACAATCAAAATTTGATCCATCTCTATTTCTTTCACATAAGAATGGTCATTTGGCAATAGTTGCTGTCTATGTAGATGACATTATCCTCACAGGTTCTGATGTCAGTCAAGTTAAAGCTCTAAAGAGCCATCTCCATGATCTTTTCAAGATCAAAGATCTAGGAAGACTCAACTACTTTCTGGGCATACAGGTCACACACAGTGATGAGTGCATTGTGTTAAGCCAAAGGAAATTTTGTTCAGAGATCATCAAGGAGGCAAATCTAGAGGACAACAAGACCTGTGTTACACCACTGCCTATAAATTTCAAATTACATTCCTCTGATCATAATTGTTTGATATCTGACCCCACTAGTTATAGAAGTTTAGTTGGAAAGTTGAGTTACTTAACCAATACACGCCCAGATATCTCATTTTCTATACAGGTTCTAAGTCAATTCTTACAAGCTCCGGACAAAACTCACCTGGATGCTCTCCATCACCTCATCAGATATGTCAAAGGCACAATCAACTATGGGATCAAGTTAAAAAAAGGATCTTCAATCAAGCTCCAAGCCTTCTCAGACAGTGACTGGGCTTCATGTCCTATTTCAAGAAGGTCTATCACTGGTTATGTGGTGCTATATGGCAGCAATCCCATCTCATGGAAGTCAAAGAAACAGCCAACAGTTTCAAGGAGTTCCTCTGAAGCTGAGTACAGGGCTATGAGCCAAGCTGCAGCTGAAGTAACCTGGTTGGTTAACTTGTTATCTGAGTTGGGGGAATCTGAACTGAGGCCAGTCACTCTCCATTGTGACATCAAATCAGCTCTTCAGATTGCACGAAATCCTGTATTTCACGAAAGGACGAAGCACATAGAGATAGACTGCCACTTCACTCGAGAAAAGGTTTTGGAAGGATTGCTCCAACTTAGTTATCTGCCCACTGAGAATCAATTAGCTGATGTCCTCACCAAGATCATTCCTGCTGTGCATCACAAAGAGCTGCTCTCCAAACTGGGCATGGACCTCGAAGACCATCCTCCAGTTTGAGGGGGGGTGTTGAGACTAGAAGAACACAAAAACACATCTGCACAGCTCACTCGGTCGAGTGATTTTCATTCTCAGTCGAGTGACATTAGCCGAGTGCCTTGTATGTTATGTTGTGTTGAATAGCACATGCTTGTCACGTGACCAGTTAGTTTATATTCCAAAATCTGTTGTAATAGAACACACTTCTTCCTCTTCTCTTCAATTCAATTTCAGAGCTTTCTCGGTTGTGGTTTTAATGGCGTTTCTCTCTTCCTCTAAACACTGTTATTCGATTCTCAATTTGTGAAAGAGATACACAGAGGCGACACACATCGAGAGAGAGCTAGGGGTTAGGGCTTCAACCTTCAGCGTGAGCCCGTCGCCGCCGTGAGAGCTTGGGAGCTTCACTTTTCCTATCCATTTCCTTCTTCTATTAATATTTAATATGTAGCTTTGATTAGTTGTTCGTTCTTCAGATTTGTGTTGATTCTTATTTAGTTTGCCCTCCTGTAGGGAACTTTTCTTGAACCTCGTAAAAAATCGCAATGTCCTATTCGTTCTGTTTGATCTAAATTCGGTTCGATTTAGAACCGAGTCTGTGACAATCAACCCTTGATATACCACTCGATTAACCTTATTCGATACCTAGAACTAGATTTTACACATCCAAATAGGAATTCTTTACACAAATGACGACGCCTTTGATTTCATTTGTTGTATATATAACTCTATAGGTTAATCAATTTAGCTTATATATATGGATTATCCCTAACAAAATGAAGAGTTTATTTTTTTTTATTAGGTAAGAATTCGAGTTTACACATATCTGAAACTCGACGGCGGGACAAGCTCACAGACGGGAGAATCGTCTAAAGAACAAACATACAACAATACAAAACGGTGCAAACTCAGACGAATGCACCCTACAAATAAACGAGACTAAGCATACCTAAACCAAACAGGATAAGGACGAAGACGAAAGAAGAATCCTAGCCCACACTGAAGTAGAACCGTAGGCCGGTGATACATCAGGACCCGATCCGATCATCATGTGGGCAGTGAGGACGAAACTTCAGGGAAGCAGTCAACCCAAGTAGAGGAGACGCCATGATGCACACTGTCACAATCCCAACCTGTCCTGACTCCGACAGTCAGAACCAAATCCATGGAGAAAATCACCAAGTCTCGCCATCGCAGAGCTGCACACCGCATGAGTAAGAGCACCGAGAAACCCTATCGGGATTTAGTCAACCCTAACGGGATTTAGTTCACGCCCAAGCGAGTGGAATTTGATACCCTTGTAGGATTTTATGTCAAACCCTTTCAAGATTTTTATATAAATATATATCGATATATAAACATAGAGTATATCAATATATAAAAACATATTTAACACTTTTTTTTAATTGTCCATGAAACTTGGCATGCAAGAGGCTAATTAAGCCTTTGCACGCCAAGGACTACGACCCTATTTTCTTGCACAATTTTAAGGGATGGATGGGGTGGAGAGGATGGGTGTGGAAGAGCGGATTGGTATTTGGCAAGAGGTGGATGGGGTGGGGGTGGGGTGTGAGATGGGGGTGGAGGACCTGGAGGTGGCCCGATTTTCCAACCTGGGGGGGATAGATAGATGGATGGGGTGGGGGTGTAGGAGATCCACAAATTTCCCCTGGCCAGTACTCGTCCTACAGAAGCCACGACGAAAGCGAAGGGATATCATTTGGCGATTGCAAACTCCGATCTGAAGCGAAGATCCGACGACAACAGCATCCAGGCTCTTTCGAAACTCTGGCGACAAGGTATGGCCTCTCCCCTCTTGAATGTGCCTTCGGTGACATACATAGTTAAGACGGAGATGGAAACGGAGCACACGGTGGCCTAATTGCCAAAATAGAAACACAAGAATCACCATGAATCGACACCACAACAACTGAATTCGACCACAGACTACAAATATAAGGGTTGAAGAGGAAGACACTCACATTGATACTTGACAGTCGAAATTTCGATGGGCAGGTCGGGCCTTCCACTGTTCTGCGTGCAGCTCGGCGGACGTGGGTTTCTCCCCTCCGGGTGGCTTCGCCGACGGTGTCAGAGGCGCGATGGATCTAGCCTAGGGAGGGTTTGTCGCTTTCCTCAACTGCCCAATCCCACCGACGTAATTGTTTTGCAAACCCATTGAAGATGAAGAATAATGGTATATATGTTGCTGAACCCAGTGAAGATTATTAATGCCCGAGGGTAATATTGGTATTTTCCGTCATGACCTTAAAAATAATCTCCAAATATCATACGAGATACTTTTGAAAATTAATCACCATCATTTCCATCCCGTAACATATATCTCCACCCTTTCCACCCCTTAAAAATAATCTCTACCCCTTAACCCCCCCGGAAAACACAGCTTAAAGTGTCGGCACGTGACAGGCGAGGAGGCTAATTAACACTCGCTTTTTTTTAACTGTCCATGAAACCAAGCCGAGGAGGAAGAGATCCTCAGAAGAGGGATAGCCCACGTCAAGTCTGACAGTGACCGGATGCGGAATAGGAGACTTCGGCGACCCGAGGCGGAACCGGCAAAGGTGAATCGGACGGATCGAGCCCAAATGCCAAACGAAAAGAGGCGCAGGGACGAGATCGAAAGGAGGGTTTTCGAATTCGGGGTTTTCTGGGCACTCCATAGAACTAGGTTCGGAGCTCGAAACTTCATCCAACCACCGCGAAGTAGACGGTTGGAGAAGGAGGGAAGCACCATGGTTGAAGACAAAGCTAGATCTAAAGGCACGAGTGTCACGCTAGCAAACGCACCCACGGTTTGAAATATGAGATATTAGCACGACCAAGAAGATTAAAGAAATGGAGAAAGGGACCAAGAAACAACCAAGCCCTAACTCAAAATCGGGTTTTGACGAAATCCGACAGAGGGAATTCAGACTTAGGCCGATCAATTTCAGATTTTGGGGGAGTAGACTCGGAACTACAAAAGCCTCAAATCAATTTTGGGTTTTGATCGAAATTATAACGGATTATCGAGCCGGTGACACACTAGAGTTTTGATGTGGCGGACCCACGGTAGTACGGGATGGCCGGAGCCGTGTTTACGGAGTAAGAGTTTAGAGCATCAACAATGGTCGGGTTCCCCAAAATTTCTCTCCCCTTTTCTTATTTGTCCACCTCATTTTCCACTAACTTTATTCTCAATTATATCCTCTCCAATTCACTTTCTATCATCCACAATGGTCAGGTTCCCCAATAAATATATCTCATCACTTTTTCCACACCCTACTATATTTTCTATATAATTTCAATTATTAAAATAATTGGATTGATTTATCAATTAAAAAATAATTAATTTTTTTATAATTATATTTCATAATTAATTTTAATTACCAATTAAATACTTTCTATCACAAATTTATTTAATATCTCAAAAATCTTGTATGGATTGAAAAGAAGAAGGGAAGTTAAAAAAACTGGAAGTTAAAAAAATGATTTATTTAATTTAATTTTATGTAAATTAATTTAATTTAATTTAATTTTAAAAAAACTGGAAGTTAAAAAAATGATTTAATTTAAAAAACTGGAAGTTAAAAAAAGAAAGAAATGGTTTATTTAATTAAATTGAATACTTTCTATCACAAATTTATTTAATTTAATTTTTATGTAAATTTGAAAAGAAAACCGGAAGTTAAAAAATGATTTAATTTATTGACACGTGGTGAAATCTGAATACTTTCTATCAAAAATTTATTTAATTTAATTTTGTTATAATATTATTATTGTTATGTGGATGTAAATATACACTTTACTTATATAGAGTTTTGTCTATAGATAGATTTACTATTGTTTGGAGCCTAAGGAGTTTATCTCTATATATTGTACCGGTGTAATACCAAGAGAAATCAGTTGAATACAATCTCTCATTCTCCCCTTGATTCTTCTGTGTTTTATTATACGTTATCAGCACGATAGTTTCTCCAAAGCTAAAACCCTACCTATCTCATATCGATAGACAATCGGCTTGGCGATCATCCAATCTGATCGAGTTCCAAATCTTACCCGGCCAATTGCTTACCATGAATCGGAAGTAGACGATGCCACAAACACACAGCGACAAACGGGGCAGCGGCGCTCCTTGGCCAACCACGCGTCAACGCAAGCCTCGTGGAAGCGGTGGCCGCTCGGCTTGAGAGTCTGAAGACGGACCCCGTCGGCGTCGCTGCCGTACTCCCCAAGGCAGACCGCCTTCGACGCGATCTCCTCAATCCGTCGGCTCCACCGACGATCTCATTGGGAGGACTGTCGGGGCACGCCGGACAGCTGGATATGCGAATCCTCGCTCCGATCGGACCCGCGGAGCGCCTCGGTGGACACTGAGGGGCTTATCCGGATCATGATCGATGTCGTGAGGTCGAAAATCTCTGACTTGCTCTCGTACGTTAACCAGATGATGCAAAGGGAAGTTCTTTTATTGTTCTTTTCCTCAATTATCCATGTTAATTATCTATGTTTCCTTTGAATTCGTAATTGAGTTTTTATTATTTACGTTCTATACTATGAATAAGAATCTTGATTTCACCTTCCAATTTTGATTCTTGTTTTTGAGGTTTACATGGTCCTGGACAATTTTGATTTCACCATTGACGCCATGTCCTCCGATCAAATCTAATTCCGACGACGAGTTGCTAACGAGCGTGGACAAGGCGGAAGCCATCCTTGGCTACAGCTTCAACAATCGCATCGGCTCCCAATCCATATCGCTGGGGAGGATCTTGGCATCCGAAGGTGATGCCGCCGCCGAATCCGAGGAATAGGTGTTCAGAGACGGCGTTTGACCCAAACCAGGACCGGACTTGGCGCCTTCACGGTGCCCCGACGCCGCCTCTATTTCACTGAAGAAGACGATCGATTTGGTTGAATTAATTATAAAACCGGCCTTGCAATTTCCAAAAATTGCGGATGGGCATGTACTTTTCTGACAATTACAGAAAAGAACCAAACTTCTAGGGTTGTAAATTTTGTCCCTAGTGAAGGTTCCGGTAAGTGGAAAATCTCTTCCCGGAAGTGATGAGATTTAGCGAGTGAAGTAAATAAACACATCCCCCGAAGAGGATGTATAAATAAACTATCAATCCCCGAAGTGTGTCGTCATGGAGGTAAGTGGAGGTATGTGCAATTTAATTTTTCTAATTTATTATTTTGTCTATAAATAATTTAATTGGTCTCCCGAAGTAGAAAATATGTAGAAAATATTAAATCCCTCGAAGTGGATGAAAGTAAAGAAATTGATATTATGAATTACTTGATTTGATTGATAAATTTCATCCCCGTAGTGATGAAACAGTAAGTATCATCCATGTAGTGATTAGTAATGATTATTGTTTTGTTTTGTCTTATTTGCATATTATATTTTTATCATCATCTCCTGAAGTAGATGAAAAGTCATATCGCTCGAAGTAGATAAATATAGATTATCGCCAATTGAAAGTTAATCAAAATAAGGCATTTTGATAATATTGTAAATCTGCATCGTAGTGTGATTATGTACGTGTTGATCACATAAGAGGTACTTTGACTTTCTTTAAATTGATCAAATAGAATTTAAAAGGATTTAAGACATGTACATAAGGATGGATAAAATTATGTTATATGATATGTGTTTTAAATAAACCATGATTATAATTTATTAATATTTTGTTTTGGTGATGAATTGTGTCATGTGAGTGGTTTGTCCACGGATCCACACTAGGATATCATGGTAAAAGGAGGCAAATCCTAGAAGATTGAACCCTACTTGGTAGTGCATCTATATGGGTTAGGCTCGACTTTAAGGCTCGTGATGGAGCTGGAGTGATTTTTCAATATTCATATATGCGATCGAGCTTGCGGTCAGGTAAGCCTAAACGTCATATATTTGAATTATGATTTTTGTGTCTCTTGATCATGAATGAGTATATATGTGTGTGTTATGAGTTCATCTCGTACATTAAATATGGATTACCATTTAGATGCTAATTGCAATATGACGTTATTGATTGCACACATAGATTTTATATCATAAATCATGTCATACTGCTAGTATACTTTGATATATAAGAATTTAGAGCATTGATAAATTATGTGCGATTTGGGGTTGACGATGCATATATGATATAAATATGGTTATTGGGGAAATTGACCATATATTTGACGGATACATGATAAATGATATCTAAATGAATTGATACATTGATAAGTTGATAAATAAATAACGTCATCATGCATCGATTAAAATATTAGCCTCATCTTTGTAGTAATGAGCTAAGATGATATTATTGATTCAATCTTGTACCTGTAAATTATTTCATATATGATTTGTTTCATAGAAGGTGATCAAATATAAACTCCTGAAGTGGTTAAACTTATTTGTTTCCTTGTCACCAGAAGTTGACATCATTTATGTATCATGAAGTTGATTTGTATTATATCCCCCAAAGTAATTGCATACAAATAAGAAAAGACATTTTCTCGCATAGATGATGATGAAATTATTGAAATTGAAATTTGAGATAGTTATTGAACCTACAGTATTTGTGAATGACATTGTTTATTGAAACAAATGATAAATATCAGAATTGATATCCACCTGAAGTGGCCAAATAAATTTTAATTATGTGTAGTGCATTTATTTTAATTTACTGAGATCATTTTTATTATTTACTTGTGAGGTGTATATGTTTGAATTTACTTTTGCACAAAACTCAAAGTGTTTCCAGAAGAAACAACTTGTTAAGAGTTGATATGTCGTAAACATATGTGGTTTTAGATTATATATATTGTTTGTGTTAATAAAAGTTATCTCTTGAAGTAGATAAACTTATCTCTACATATGAAAGATTATCAACGAAATAGCCTAGATGATCCAACACATTTGATTCTGCAAACTTGGTCGTATTTGGTTTGTTATTAGTATAATTTGGCTATTTGAAGCAACATGGAATCTATGTTTTATTTATCTATTTGATTTGATTTGCATTTTATGTATATGTATATGCATTGGAAATGTTTCTTGAAGAAACCATTATGGGTAGATGATGCCAATTTTATTCAACCAATGCTGATTTGGGAGAAGAGTTTGAAGCAAATCCTTGTTAAATTGTGTGAAATCTATAAGTTTATTCCTGAGAGCCCGAAGACTCTTTATTTTGGAATCTTGTTCTTAATCTACTTGGGTATGGTAGAACTCAAATAAATAGCTAGCTAAATGACCTATGGTTCATAACAACCTCTTTTATTGCCAGATGCAATATATATTGTTACCTCTAGCAGAGGACATAAAGAGGATACGGTGCGCGCGACCGTTGTTAGAATACTGGTCATAATTTTGAAAATGATTATAGATAATCATGTATGAGTCGACTCCCACATCAAGGAGAATGTGGAAGAACAAGTCAAAGTTGATGATTTGCCTAATTTGGATTTGTAATCTCCCAAACTGTGAATGAATCATCGCATGAAAATGTTAGAATGATTTAGAGCTTGGTATCTGTTGATATAGAAAACCTGAAGTTTTCATGATGAAATATCTAATGAGTGGTTGTATAAACTCTAAAGTCTATTCTTGGCATAATTAAACGTTATACATATCTCCAGAAGAGCATCAAAATTAGTCTTCGAAAGCCTATTGATCGATATAATCAAGCAATAAACTCATATGAGAAAATGGCTCTAGAAGAGCATCAAAACACTCTAAGTGAAAGAGTGATGATAGGTAAATTGGGATCATAAAAGCCAATGGATGACTAATAATTGCCAGAAGCAGTGATTTTCCCCTAGTTGAGGATGTCAAAAGAGGGATCCAACATAATAAATAGATTACCCATGTTGGCAATATGGATGTGATATGAAAATGTTATCAATGAAATTGATATGTTGAGCATTGAGAAGCTGACGATTAAATCGATCAAGTGAAGTCATTACTTATGAGATTATCATTTAGTATAATGCTAACGCATGAAATGACTCAGTAGAGTCGTCAATAATAGCGAACAAGCAGGCATGAATATCAAGAGATTGATTCGATTTCGGTCAACAATAGAATACTTGTCCTTCTTGTAATTTATCTCCGGTAGAGATCTTGGTATTTACATGTTCGGTATAGACACCGAAATCTCCCCAAATTACACTAAGTTGTTGTAAATCAAGGAAGTTGAGGTATATGGAGGATTTGAGTCCTCATAAATGATCAAATACCTAGAGTTTATCACGGATGATAAAATACTCGGTATTTAGGGGGAGAAGAAAAGGAGATCAAGAAGCAATATATGGCATGGAAGAGAATTGAACCAATGCACTAGCATGATTTATAGATCAAGGTTCGATAAGAATAATTAGATCTTCTAAAAATATCTCGACCTGTAATTCGAGTGCACAAAGAGAGATGTATTACGATATGAAGACAAATGATCTTTTCATCTTTGATTAGATTGTGAAAGGATATTAGGGGTCCAGAAGTACCATGCCTTTATAAAATTGGTGATTTATATGCTAAATTGAGGGGGGGAAAAGTTGTACTCTTTTCCTTAACTTTGGTTTTTGTCCCATTTGGGTTTTTCAAAGCAAGGTTTTTAACGAGACAACCCCCCTCACAAGGATACATGGTATATCCCAAATTCTAGAAAGAAATAATTCATGCAAAGATGGATTATTTAGGCATGAAGTTTTTGGACCTGTAGCTCCAACATTGAAAAGTGTAGCATTAATTGGTTTTAAGTGGGTGTTCGTATAAAGGAAAAATAAAGCCAAATTGATTGCACAAAAGCCTATTAAAGGTTACATGAGAATATATTCACCAGAAGTGAATACAATTTGACTACAAATGTAAATAACGGACATTGTAGGTGCATACCCATATAAATGGGAAGAATCGATTGAAAATGCCCGAAGCATTATTATCAAAGTCCTGTCAGATGCAATTGGTTAAAGATTCTTATTAGAGTAGCTGAATTACCTATAATTGTGAAAGTGGTGATATTTTATTAGGTCCCGAAGTACCATACAAAGTTGTACTCTTTTCCTTAATCTTGGTTTTTATCCCACTGGGTTTTTCCAAGGTAAGGTTTTTAACGAGGCAACTTAAGCACCATTTAATACATCAGATCCCCAAATCAACAATTAAAGGCACACTAGGTCCTGAAGTACCTTATACTTGTGCATCCAAAGCAGCTCAACACCAATACATGCAAGTCAGGCACGCCAAAGTTAATCATGAAGACATTCCAGCTTATACACATCAAAGACAATGTTGAGATTCGACCATAAGCTCATGAAGACGGCGAACATTAAGAAGAATGAGAAGACTTCGAGGAGGACGTTGAATTCAGGGGGAGTATACACGCACTGCACTCTTTTTCCCTTCGATCAGGTTTTGTCCCACTGGGTTTTCCTGACAAGGTTTTTAATGAGGCAGTACAACAAGTCAACAAGGGCATGCGTAAAAGGCTGCACTCTTTTTCCCTATGCTATGGTTTTGTCCCATTGGATTTTCCTAGCTAGGTTTTTAACGAGGCAGCTGGAGGAACAAAGAATGTACATCCAAGGGGGAGTGTTATAATATTATTATTGTTATGTGGATGTAAATATACACTTTACTTATATAGAGTTTTGTTTATAGATAGATTTACTATTATTTGGAGCCTAAGGAGTTTATCTCTATATATTGTACCGGTGTAATACCAAGAGAAATCAGTTGAATACAATCTCTCATTCTCCCCTTGATTCTTCTGTGTTTTATTATAAATTTTGGATTTGAGAAGGTTCCAATATATTGAGGCACTAAAAAAATCGAGAGGTTATTTATAATTGTTGGGTTACCCCACCCAACTGGAAAAAGTGATTTGGGGAGGTGACCGACCATTGACCATTGGTGATGCTTTTATAAATCCTATGGGCTCACGGTACCGCACTAGTTCTTTTAGAGTTTATAGGTTAATCTGGAGCAAGTTCTTTTAAAAGGAAAACTTACAGAAGAAGAAAAAACAAAACGCAAATTCAGCAATAAGTATTCAATGGCGACTGCGTCACCCTGCTGAAAACTTCCATTCCTTAGCATTGGTACTCTCTAATTCTCTATCCCCGTCATCTCTGAGAGCTCCATTTTCCCTTCAATTGAAGCTTTCTACTCAAGACATCTTCATCTTCTCTCTCAACAATTCCCTATTTCAACGATCTCTCTATTTCAGCACTCCTCACGTCCTCTCCTTGTGGTACCGGAAAGACAAAATCCAGATTTCTGCCGTTGATTGAGCACGTAGAGAAGAAGAATCAGAGATATGGATAGCGAATTGAGGCAGGCGATGAACGCGCTTGGGTTCGGTGCTCCCTCTCAGGCGCCCACCGGTGGTGAAGATGACCACAACAGCCTCAGTTCTCACCCTTCCACGCCGCCGCCCGCTACCTTATCAACAACATCGCTACTGTCGAGTACCTCCACCACGTCCTCTTCTCAGTCTCTGGTATGGATTTACTCCATTTTTAAAGAAAAAAAAACTCAATTGGGCTGATCCGTGATAAATTTATGCTGAATTGTATCCGTTGCTTGCTCCATGATGTGAAATGTTTTCGAAGGTGTTCTGTGAATTTGTTCTCTTATAATCTTAGTAATAATGCATTGAGATCACCTCTTCACAATTCACATGTCATTAATTCGTTGATCGATTCAGCTAGGTTCCTGCCTAAAAGTGGTATTTGTAATTGTGAAATTACAAATATCACTTTTAGGATGCAGGATGCAGTGGAAGAGTGCTATCCGGGTTGATTGACGAACACTAGTCGGGTGCAGCGTTTATCGCATCATGTCTCCCTTCCCTTCTAGCACAACTTGCTTATGCGCATTCTTCGCACCTTCTCATCGTTTTCTTTCTTTTATTTTTTGATTTACGGTTTGCCGGAGGCGTGTTATCATATTTCCTTGTTGTCTGGTTATTTGGGTCACTAGGAAACACCCTCTCGACCTAGTCGGGGCAAGGGTGCGTACAATTCGACCCCCCAGACCCTGCTCTAAGCGGGACAGATTGGGCTTGTTGTGTTGTTGTTGTAATTGTGAAATTTTGAAAGAACGGCATGATTAAGTACTTTAGGCTCTTGTTTTTGGTCTTCATTCAAAACAGTGAGATCTGCAGGGCTTCTTGTTGCAAATGAATATATATGCGTTACCTTCTTATGGCTGAAAATAGCAAAAGTAAAAACCAGATCAATCTAGAAGAGAGAACATTATATGCATTTGATCAACTTCCCACACAACCTTTAGGGTTTAACACACTCAGCTTCCAATTTCCTTCTCAGCTTCAGCTTCCAATTTCCTTCTCAGATTTTCTGTCTTCTTGATTAGATCATCCACTCAATTTCCTTACTGAATTCACAGATTTGGTTTTTCTTGTACAAACTGTATGCAGAATATTACCTGTTCAATATGTCTGGCTGCTTTGGAGCCCGGACAAGGCCAAGCTATTTTCACCGCTGAGTGCTCTCATTCCTTCCATTTCCAATGCATTTCCTCTAATGTGAACCATGGTAACCAAGTATGCCCGGTTTGCCGAGCTATCTGGATCAACATTCCCTTCCAGAGGGCGATTCATACTCCTCGTTCTAGAAGATATCTATCGATGCTATCTCAGGTTGCTGAGCCTTCTGTGTTTGATGATGATGAGTCCTTAGACCAACCTGATCGTCAAGATATTGGTGCTGCCAAAACTATAGACATCAGAACAGACACTGAACTTTCTTGTATTCAAAGAGACAAATCTGTTGAGGATTTCGCCGTTTTAATCCATCTAAAGACCGCAACTAATGACGTCTTACAGCAGTCTGGCTCTCGGACACCCTGCACACCAGTTGACCTTGTCACAGTGCTTGACATCAGTGGGAGCATGGAAGGCTCTAAGATCGCGCTTCTGAAGAGAGCGATGGCGTTTGTGATCCATAATCTCAGCTCCAACGATAGGCTCTCGGTTGTAGTGTTTTCCTCCACATCTAATCGGCTCTTTCCTCTGCTACGAATGACTGAAAGTGGCCGGCAAAAAGCACTGCAAGCCGTCAACAGTTTGGTGGCAAGTGGCGGGACCAATATAGCAGAAGGCCTAAGGAAAGGAGCGAAGGTGATGGAGGAACGACGAGTCAAAAACCCAGTTGCCGGTATCATACTGCTATCCGATGGGCAGGACAACCACACGCACTATCTTGAGAATGGCTCTCGTGGAACTGATGTTCGTTACGAGCTGTTTCTCCCTCCATCCTTACTAGGTGATGACGGATCAGGGCTCCGGATCCCTGTCCATACCTTTGGCTTTGGCACAGAACATGACGCATCATTGTTGCACTCGATTTCAGAGATGTCTCGGGGTACATTCTCCTTTATCGAGACCGAGGCAGCAATCCAGGATGCATTTGCACAATGCGTAGGTGGCCTCCTCAGTGTTGTTGTGCAGGAAGTTCAAGTAGGAGTTGAATGTATCCATCCAGGCATCCGCCTCACGTCAATAAAAGCTGGAAGCTATCCGACTCGTATCTTGGGAGACAGGCGGTCGGGATTCATTGATGTAGGCGATCTATATGCTGAAGAAGAGAGGGATTTTCTTGTTTCACTGAGCATCCCAATAGACACAAGTGGCGACTCGACATTGTTGGTGAGAGTCAAGTGTGTCCACAAGGACCCTGTGACTAAAGAAACAGTGACCTGGGAAGGCGAAGTGATGATTGGGAGGCCGGAAACTGTCGATGGGGAGGAGTCGGTTTCCATAGAGGTAGACAGGCAGCGCAATCGGCTACAAGCAGCAGAAGCTATGGGACAAGCGAGAGCTGCAGCTGAGCTGCAAGGGGGCCTAGACAATGCTGTTTCTGTGCTTGAAGATTTCCGTAAGAGGTTGGCGTCGTCGGCATCAGCAAGGGCCAAAGATCAGATGTGTGTTGCATTGGATGATGAACTCAAAGAGATGCAACAGATGTTGTCAAGTAAGCGCAGGTATGAGGCAACCGGAAGGGCGTACATTCTGTCAGGGATTAGCGCTCACTCATCGCAGAGGGCGACGGCTAGGGGCAGCTCCATGGATATCGTCACCGACGATGGCCGGTCCTACCAAACCCGAGCTATGAGGGCAATGGTTCAACGGTCTAGAGATTTTTAAACGGGTAACCTGGTAAAATTATCCATCAGTTTGTATATACTTGAAGAATTATCTCCACTCTTGGGTCTTTATTTGTATATATTTTGTTGTATTTCTTGCTTGGTTTGAAGTTGGTGTGGAATGTATATATCATATATTTATAATTAATTGTTGGTATGGTTCAAGTAATGGTGAGTCGTTGTTAAGATGAACAGGGAGAGTTGCACATCCCACAGTGAAAGAAAAATGAAAACATCTAAGGGCATATATTGATTTAATTACTTTCTGTTTGATCAATTAAAACCCCTTCTGAAACCGTATAAGCTTCTTTCCAAAAAGCAATGTAGATGTTCTTCTCATTAAATACATTTTGCTACAGATAACAGTACAACTACACACATTGTGAACAAAACAACTATATGGCCTAGTGCTCTGAAGATTTCATACAAGTGACGGTTATACACATTGTGAACAACTGTACAGTGTGACAAAACAACTTTATTGAACCATAATCCAACAGGGAAACCATGGATGAAGTACTCTAGCTAGATTTGCTTTTGGAGGTTCGATCATTCGATGCATCGATCAACTATTACTTGTCGTGAATGATCCTTACTGTTTCTAGGCGCGACTTGCCTGCCAACGGTTGAGAAAAAAAACCACTCAAGTATTCACCTGTGGAAGTTCTTCGAAACCTTGCCGGTGCATCACAAGTCACCAAACACGGGGTAGGACCGAGTTCAGCATCCAGGTTGGCATCGAAGAATGTGGTTGCCGATAGCCTCTCTGTCTTCGGGTTTACCATCACACGATGCTCTACGCTATTGTACGTTCCATTGCTCACAATCTGTGATAGCAAACATAGTATTATTTCTCGACTACCGGAGATATATAAATCAATGATATTGATATATATACCTCCAAAGGGTCTCCAATAATGACTACAAATGCACCCGGAAGAGGTATCACAGGGAACCATCTTCCATCTTTCTTGATTTGCAGTCCTTCAACTTCATTGAGTTCAAGTATGATGGCGAGCGCACTCGCATCTGAATGCGGGTTTAGACCGATCACCTTGTCGAACTGCGGGCATGGAGGATAATACGAGATTCTCATGGATTGCCTCGCATCATCGTAAAATAATCCCCTTAGGTGCTCCTTGTCAATCTTCAAATCTCTGGCCATACAGTTTAAGATTATCGACTCGAGTTCCCTGAGCTCTGCTGCGTAGCTTTCTATGGTTTCCCTGCAAGATATGTCTCTTGACTCATGAGGTGGATTAGAGTAGAAAATTTAATAGTTTTTTTTATCTGTCACTCAGAAGCGACTTTATGTTTTTTTTTTAACATGTAAGAATTCAAAATATCAGAATTATTTCTTGTAAATCGAGAGGGTGCAAAGAGCGTTTGACGAACAGACCGCCATGATTACATGATACAACATACTGCAAACAATAGAAACAGAATGAGATAGAAGACCTGAAGGGAAGAGGCATCAATGGAAGCAAGTGAGGCCTTCTTTCTTGCAGCGGAAGGATGGTGAGAAAGAATAAATCAGCCCATTCGAGTTTTTGGTCGTTCGACCCAACAAAGCTCTGTCCGAAGCCATCCACGTCTTCAAGAGTCTGCCAGAACTTGCTCTTCACTTCCATGGGAAGCTCAAACAAGTTTTTGCTCTCCACCTTGAACCTCTCTATAAGTTCCTCACTCACCTCATGCCCCACCACCTTAATTAAATAAATATTTGTTATTACTTAATTAATGAATATATATATATATATATATATATATATATATATATATATATATATATATATATATATATATATATATATATATATATATATATATATATATATATACATATACATACAAGACACTAGGTTGTTATATGTACCGAGTACTCGAGATTGACACGATAAAAGCTTGAAGCCGAATATCTGAATCCATTTTTTAAGTTCGGTTCAAAGCTCGGATTGAACGATTTAAGATCGAATAGCTCAAATTTTGTAAAATTTCTAAAATTTATTATAAGTAAATAGGATTGTTTAATGCTCGAAAAAAACTTGTCTCGAACTCGTTTATTTGCTAAATGAACCGAGTATATGGACACATTTTTAAACTCGAGTTCATATTTAGGCTCTCGACTCGTTTCTAACGAGTTGAATATGAACCGCCTAGACAAAACTAACACCACTAAAATTTCCATGTTTGTATTATTGATGAATTTAAATAAAAATTATGAAGATATTATGTAATGTAAAAAAAAAGAACCTGGAAGAAGCCCCACTGGCGGCAAGCGTGGCTGAACTTGGCGAGTTCAGCGGGGTCATCCTGGAGCAAGGAAGCCAAGGAGATGATGGGCAGCTGCTGATCAGAATGGGTGATTTTGGGGTCGGAAGTGGGTTGGAGGTCATGACGGAGGTACCTGTCAGGGACGGCGGATAGAGGGGCCTTGACCAGCTCAACTACGCTGGGGACTAGTAGGGATCCCCCACTGAGTCTCTTCTCAGCCTCCATTACTCATAACTCTGGTGTGTTAGGTAGAAGAAGTACGTGCTATATAAACAACCCATCACTGATCTCATATGTTTGTTCTATCTTATGTTTTACGTGTGAAGATGTGGCTGTTACACCTTTCCCTTTTGCCATCTGTTCTTCTCTACAGCTTTTCCCGTCATGTCCTGCCATGTGGCAACGAAGACATTGGCTGCTCGAGGTGTCTGGAGCTCCTCTAACTCATAAAATTACGTAAATTTCATGGGTTTTGTCATTTGTGGGTAGCTATTACTCATTTTTTTTTCTTATTGTAGAGTGAAGGGTAAATAGGTCATTTCCCACTCTTCAAATGGTTGTTATAACAACTTTCCCTCCCTCCTTTGTTCTGTATAAATACAGCAACTCTCGTGTACAGAAACTGGATTTTTTAGTTGATCAATTTGAGACTTCTGAGTTTGTTACATCTCTCTCTCTTGCTATTCCATTCTTGAAATGGTATCAAAGCGAATCTGATCTCCTTGAGATCAATTGCTGCGTTTTTCTTAAATCTACTTCTGTTCGACGATCGTCGAAGTTTTAGCTTCATTGGAGCTTCGATATGGCTGGAAGAGGAAGCAATCAGATGAATCAAGCTTCTGGATCTGGCAATGGCGGCTTAGGAGGATCGAATGGTGCAGGACAAGGCATCTTCGTCACACCTCCAGCTAATGGCTTTGGAAGAGGAATCAATGGCGTCGGAAATGCTGGAATGCCGGGAATTGGCCAGAATCCGATCCAATTCGGCGAGTTCGTGCAAGGTATGAATCCTGTGCATATCAATCCATACTTTCTATCAAATTCCGACCATCCAGGCATGCAGCTGGTGTCGAATTTGTTTAATGGATCTAATTTCACAAGTTGGAGTAGAGCTGTGCGAATGACGCTTGGCGCAAAAGCAAAATTAGGATTCATAACTGGAGCTTGTGTTAGGCCTGAGGAAGATAGTGATGAGTTTGAGAGATGGAGTAGAGCTGACTATATGGTCATGTGCTGGCTCGTGAACTCCATGAATAGCGAGATTGGTGAACACTTCATGTATGTTCAGTCTTCGAAAGAACTTTGGGATGAGATTAGGGAGATGTTTTATGAGTCAAACAATCCCCTCATATATCAGCTTAGGGGTGAAATTGGTTGCTTAAGGCAAGAGAATCTGTCTGTTCCTGCATATTATGGAAAACTTAAAAAGATTTGGGATGAATTACAGTTTCTGGATCCCTTGCCTATCTGCAGTTGTGATGGAATAAGTCATTGTAGTTGTGCTATTCTGAAAAAGATTGTTGATAGGGAGAATAAGGCTAAAATCATGCAATTCTTGATGGGATTGAATGAAGCCTATGAGTATCTTAGAAACAACATTCTGTCTATGGATCCTATGCCAGGCTTGAACAAGGTCTTTCAAATGGCTGTTCAGATTGAAAGGCAGGAAGGGGTCACTGGGTTGGATGTTGATATGAATGCCTTAGCTGTAAGCAGGAATAGTCAAACAGACAGTAATGCCTTTGCTGTAGGAAGTAAGTCAGTTCAGAGTAAGGCTCCTGATCAGTTCAAAAAGGATTTCAAGAAGGCAAAATTTGATAGACAATGTGATTACTGCAAAGAGAAAGGGCACACTAGAGATTACTGCTTTAAATTGGTGGGGTATCCTGAGTGGTTCAATGGTCCTCGTGATGGTGATGCTCAGAAAGGCAGTTCTAGTAGGTTTGCTGCAAATGCTGAAGGACAGCAGATGTTGGAAGGTCGGTTTGATAGTCCATTGGACATGGATGGTGCTAAGCCAGATCCAGGAATGGTGAATGATGTGTTCAATGAAGTCATGAGAATGATCAAAGACAAGGCTCCAATGGATGGGGCAGACAGTTCAGTCAACCATGCTTTTGTGAATTTTGCAGGTATTATGAGCTTTTCCTTTCTTGTTGGAAATAATAAAGGAGATATGTGGTCATGGATTGTTGATTCAGGAGCCACTGACCACATAGCCTTTGGCAAGAGTATTTTTTCTGAATTGCATACTTTGGATAGACTTGTTTCATTGGGTTTGCCTGATGGCACATCCTTTCTGGTTAGGGAATCTGGCACTGTGCTCATATCTGAATCCTTGAGCTTGAACAATGTGTTATTTGTGCCACAGTTCCAACATAACCTCTTGTCAGTGTCCAAGTTGATGAAAGTCAGACATTGGGATTTTAGTTTTGATTCAGTATCTTGCACCTTGCAGGACCCTACAACTAGCTGCATTATTGCTAGAGGTTTTTAAGATGGTGGTCTGTATTACTTGAAGGTGAACTCATTGGATAGTGGCAGATCAAGCAAGAAGTGTCTCCAATTTGGAAGTTGTGTGTCTTCTCTCAATAAACACACTAGGTGTTTCTGTAATAAAGTTGAATGTTTAGATTTGTTTCATGCCAGATTTGGACATATGTCTTTTTCTAAGATGAAGCAGTTGGATGTTTGCAAGGGCTGTAACTTCAGTACCTTTCATTGTGACTCTTGTGATATGACAAAACATCACAAATTACAGTTTTCTAAAAGTGATTTTATTGCTGATTCAGTATTCAGTTTGTTTCACATGGATGTATGGGGTCCTTATAAAGAGAAAGCTTTGTGTGGTGCTAGATACTTCCTCACGGTTCTTGATGATCATTCTAGAGGAACTTGGGTTTATTTGCTGCAAGATAAGACACAAGTGTATAGGATGATTGTGTCTTTCATCAATATGGTTAGAAATCAGTTCAACACTACTGTTAAGGTGATTAGGACAGATAATGGGACAGAGTTCACACAAAGAATATGTGTGTTAGTTTGTTTGAACAATATGGGATTGTTCACCAGAGATCAGCTCCAGGGGTGCCTGAGCAAAATGGTAGAGTGGAGAGGAAACATCGTCACTTGATAGAAACTGCTAGAGCTATCAGACATTCTGCTGGGCTTCCAATTAAATTTTGGGGTGAGTGTGTGCTTGGTGCAACTTACTTAATAAATAAGATGCCATCTGCAGTTTTGAATTGGAAATCCCCATTTGAAATTCTGTATAGGAAGTTACCTTCCATTGAGCATTTAAAGGTCATAGGTTGTCTTTGCTATGCTTACCAACCTAATGACATAAAAGACAAATTAGGTACCAAGGCAAGAAGGTGTATTTTCCTTGGGTACCCACCAAATCAAAAGGCCTTTAAAGTCTATGATTTAGATAAGAGAGTTATACTGATAAGCAGGCATGTGAAGTTTCAAGAAAATATATTGCCTTTTAAGTCTACACAGTCCCTTGTTGTCTCTGAATCTAATCAAGCCAAGTTACCCTTGGTAACTCCTGTTGTTACTGAGGATATTCATCTTTTCCAACCTGCTAATAACAGCCAGATACAGTCTTCTGCACCTCATATGAACTTGATGGGTTCTCAGTCATCTGTTTGTCCATCTGAGAATGCAACTGAATTAGTGGTTAGTGATTCAGTTTCTAGCCCTGTTGTTGAACAAGCTGAACCCAGTGTGGACTTCAGATATACACAGTCAGATGAGCATCTTCAGGGGCTGCCAACTAAGAGAGTTATTCATAGACCACAGAGATTGTTTGACTACATTTGCAGGGATTTGCTAAACAGAAGTGAGTCACAGTCACAGTCCTTCTCAGTTTTCTCTACTCAGCATCTCACTCATCTCTCACCTTCTTATGTCAATTCACTAGTCAATGTATGTGGTGTATTTGAACATCGTACATACAATCAGGCTAAAGATGATGTCAATTGGCAGTTAGCTATGCAGGCTGAGTTAGATGCTTTGGAAGGCAATAACACATGGACTGTCACAGAACTTCCTCCTGGTGCTAAAGCTATTGGTTCTAGATGGATTTTTAAGATCAAATATAAGCCTACTGGTGAGGTAGACAGGTTTAAGGCCAGATTAGTGGCAAAGGGGTACAATCAAGTCAAAGATAAAGACTACAAGCAAACTTTCTCCCCAGTGGCCAAACTGTCAACTGTGAGAATTGTCCTAGCATTGGCAGCAGCTAAAGGATGGAAATTACATCAGCTTGATGTAAATAATGCATTCCTACATGGTTTTCTTGATGAAGTGGTCTATATGCTTCCTCCTTTGGGTTACAGCAAGGCCACATCTGGTCAGGTTTGCAAGTTACACATGTCATTATATGGTCTCAAACAGGCTAGCAGACAATGGAATCTAGAGATCACTAAGTTTTTGAGGGAACTTGGCTATGTTCAGTCTCTCCATGATTATTCTCTTTTCACTAAGTCTGTTGGTGACTCCTTCACAGTTGCTCTCCTATATGTTGATGACATGCTTCTAATGGGAAATGACAGTACAGAAATTGTTCACACAAAAGCTGCCTTAGATAGTCAGTTTACCATCAAGGATCTTGGCATTGCTAGATATTTCCTAGGAATGGAAATATCTAGATCTTCAACTGGAATTCTCCTTAATCAGAGGAAGTATATCCTAGATATACTTAAAGATGCTAACATGCTAGAATGTAAGATTGCATCCTTCCCTATGCAGAGAGGTGCTAAACGGTCTTCATTTGATGGGGAACCTCTTACCACTCCTGAGCTGTACAGACGGTTAGTTGGGAGACTCCTTTATCTCACTTTCACAAGACCTGACATCTCATTCACAGTTCAACAGCTCAGTCAATACTTACAATGCCCTCGACAGCCTCATTGGAATGATGCATTATATCTCCTTAGATATTTGAAGGGGAGTTTCAACATGGCACTTTCATATCTTGCAATTTCAGATCTTAGTTTATCTGCATTTAGTGATGCTGATTGGGGCAACTGCCCTGATTCTGGTAGGTCTCTATCTGGATATTGTGTATTTCTAGGAGGAGCTCTCATCTCCTGGAAATCAAAGAAACAAAAGGTAGTGTCCAAGTCATCAGCTGAGAGTGAGTATAGGAGCATGCCATACACAGCTAGTGAGCTAATCTGGGTGCAGGGTCTACTATCTGATCTACACATTCAGTTATCTCTTCCTGTGACCTTGTTCTGTGACAACAAAGCTGCACAAAGCCTTGCATCTAATCCTGTTTACCATGAAAGAACAAAGCACGTTCGTATTGATTGTCATTTCATAAGAGAACTCATTCAACAGGGGTTTCTGGCTACATCCCACGTCTCCACACAGTTGCAAATTGCTGATGTTATGACCAAGGCTCTAGGAGCTTATCAACATCACAGTTTGTGTGCCAAGCTTGGACTTGTCCTCCCTTCTACAAGTCCATCTTGAGGGGGGTATGTAGAGTGAAGGGTAAATAGGTCATTTCCCACTCTTCAAATGGTTGTTATAACAACTTTCCCTCCCTCCTTTGTTCTGTATAAATACATCAACTCTCGTGTACATAAACTGGATTTTTTAGTTGATCAATTTGAGACTTCTGAGTTTGTTACATCTCTCTCTTGCTTATTCCATTCTTGAAACTTATGAAAGCTTTTTCTAATTTTAGAGATAAAAAAGGTGTAAAATAGGTAATGAATTATAATTTTTTTTTTATATTTATCTATAATCAACAAAAATATTAAAAGTAATGAATCATAAAGAAAAAATTAAAAACAATTAATTTTTATATTTCTAGTGCTATTTTATAATAAATAAATTGTGGTTGATCACTGACTCTGCTCGACTATAGGTCTGTATGGGGCGATGTAGAAAAAGTGACTATAACTATAAACAAGTTAAAATTGTGTGAAATAAAGGTTGAAAGATTATAAAATAATATAAACTCCGTATGAGACGTAAAAGAATTTATTTGTAAAAAATGGAGTTTATTTGGTTATTATTAGGAGTATTAGGGTAATTTCAAACCAAATAAAAAAAACACTAAAACTACAAATAGCATAACAAATAGCGTTTTTTAAAGGGTGTTGATAGATACACCACAAATCACAAGGTCAAAAATGCACGTCCTTAAGGACGTGCAAGGCCTTGTGAGTAATTAACATTTTAAAAAAAAAATTAACCCCTTTTAATCATGCACGTTCTTAAGGACGTGCATGATTTGGGGTGTATATAGCCGAACCGTTTTTAAAACACCAATTTTAATAAAAAATCTCAATTATAACAAGCCCCTTACACAGCTACTACCTCCGTCCAAAAATACATAACCTCTTATTATTCATGCATATTTTTTTAGAAGTTAAAAACTATATAAAATATCAACTTTTTTAATAATTACAAACTTATTGATAATAAATTTATAATTATTATAAAAATAATGAAAAAGTCAATATTTCACATTGTTTTTAGCTCTAAAAAAACGTACTAAAAAGTAAAGGACATGATTAGACTTGAACAAAACTAGCGATGTCGACGACTTCTTCATGATCAAGTTCGACAAGAGAGCTCAGACTTGGTACAAAAAATTTAAGGAAGAAGAGCGAATATATATATATATATATATATATATATATATATATATATATATATATATATATATATATATATATATATATATATATATATATATAGGGTTTACTTCAAATGTAAAAACTCCTTATTGTGTAAAATGAGCTTAACGTGTAAAATCTCCTTAATTAACATAACTGGACTCGGATTACTGTTAATCCCAAAACGCTGGGCCTGTTTTGCGTTGGGCTTTATTTTTTTAAAACCCGTTTCCTCTATTTCCGTTGCGTTTAGATCATCTCTCCAGCTCCGTTCATCCTTTCTCTCTCTCGTTCGCTTTGTCGTTCATCTGTGTCGTTGATCTCCGACGAGGTTTTTCTGTGTCTTTGGAGTCGTCGTTTCACTATGTCAAGTTCATCAGTAGGTACGCGCAACGATTCGTTGTTATTCGCTCCTATTTAAGTTGTCCTGTTTGTTAGGGTTTCTATTTTCTTCGAAATTGTGCGTTTTTATGTATTGCCTTTATATTCAGCTATTTTTCGCCTCATTGCTGTTATTTGTGTAATTGTTTTGTTCCTTTTCTTATTCAATGTGTTTCGTGTTGTTATTCCTGTGATTTTTGGGTTTTTTGTTATCACACTTTATGTTTTATACTCGCTTATGATCATAAGTGTTTCCTATTCTTAATATTCATTGTGTATTTGTGTTTATACTTCATTTGTTGTTCGGTTTATGTTTGTTTTTGGTGTTCATTTATTCTTCTTTGTAGATTTTTTATATTTATTGCTAATTAGGCTCAATTTAGTTGTCGTTAGTATTTTGTTGTGTGTTTATATTTTTCTTTGGTTGTTCCTTATAGGGAAAAGAACTAGGTCCAAGGTTGGTGGTGAAGCTCTAGCTGTTGTTGCTTATCATTCAAAACGTGTTAAGAAATCTCGGCCCCCTCGGCCTGTTCCTAAAGCTATTGATCTGGCACGTGATTCTCCTGGGTTTTCTGTATCCGACGGGGAAGGGGCGTCACCTGAGATTGAATCACAAGATAATGTTCCTCTAATACGTAAATCAAGGGAAGTTGATAATAGTGAAGGTTGTTTATCCAAAGATGCTTCTGTAGGCCATAGCACTGAATTTTTGTCTACTAATCCCCAGCATAATGTAACTGATGATGTTCCTGTAGCAGCTGATGTTTCTGTTGAGAATGAAGGCCAACCACCTGTTGTAGAAAATTTGCAATCTGAAGGGACTAATGTTCAAACAGTAGCCTCTGATGTGCCCCTCCAAACCACAAATGTTCCCCAAGATGTTGGGGCTGGTGCTGTTTTTGTTAAGAAGCCGCGAGTTAGAAGGGCTAATCAATACCCATCTTTGAAAACAAGGTCAAATCCTCGTGCGTTTGTCTGTGCATTGGGTAGATTTAATGATAAACAAAAGGAGTGTATTAAGCTGATTGGTTTTAGTTCTTTGCTGGATTTGGAAATTCAGTATCTTCCTCTGTGTCTTTGTCACTGGTTGGTTGAGCAGTTTGATGCCAATCGATGTTGCTTGGTATTGGCTGATGGAAGTAGGTTAGATATTACTGAGCTTGATGTCCATATTACATTAGGCTTGCCTATGGGCAAGAAGTTGATATGTAGGAAAACTTCTAAAGAGAAGTCAGATGTTCTTACGAAGTGGAAGAGTTTGTTTTCTGCTGGTGATTCCATTAATCCTTCTGTTCTTATTGATTATATGGTTGCTGATGCCGATGTTGGTGATAAATTTATCATCAACTTTGCTGTGTTATTTGATTCATTGCTTGTGGACAGTATCCAAAATGGCAATGTTAATCACAATTTGGTTAAAGTCTTATCTGGGACTGAGGACTTTAAAGATTTGAATTGGTGTGCTTTTGTTCTTGAAAGCTTAGTGGATTCCAAAAAAATTTGGGAGAAGAACAAAACCAGTCAGTTTAGAGGTCCTATTCTCTTCCTCATTGTGAGTATTTGTTTTTCCTTTTTTCACCTTCTCATTTTCATTCAATACTTTTATGTTTTGTTAGTACATCATCATCTCCTCTGTTTATTATAATTGGCTTCTTATGTGTTTGTTGTTGTTTGGTTGTGTTTGTTAACTGTTTTATATTGATAGGGTGAAGTTATTCTCAAGTACTTCGTCGAGGAGAGTAACTCGGTCTTTCCCTGTTTTTATGGGGTTGACATCACCTATGCTTCGTCAACGCGAAGACGATGATCTTTCCAGTGGAGGCTTTAGATGTGGCAGAATTGAGGAACGTCAATCTGTTCCTGTATATAACCCCAAATCCCCATGTGCTGCCCCTTCAGATGCTCCTACTGACAATCCAAAAGTTTCTGGAAAAAAATCATCTCCTATTGAGGTTCCTGCTATTCTTTATTTATAGTATATTTTTTTATAATATTGATGGTGTTTTGTTTGATTTTGTTTATCTTTGGTTGTGTGTGTGTTTGTGTGTTTTCTTCCCCTTGTAGAATTTTATTCAATCCTTTGCTCAAAAAACTGCTGCTCTCGCTACTTCCATATCTGAGTTTGTTGATTTGGCTGATAAAATTCCTCCTGAATTTAGAGAGAATGAAATGGTAAAAACCCTCAGTAATGCTGCAAAGAAGCTGATGGGTTTGGAGTTTGAGGGTGATAAGGCTGCTTCTCCTCTCGTAGACCATTCTAATATTGGCAACCCCCCTGCTTCTGAGTGGATTTCATCCCAAGATCCTATATGGTCAGATCCTGTGTTTTTGGATGCTCTTACACAAATTGAGTTAGCTTACATTAATAAATGTAAGATGCAATCGTCTGGTCATACTGATCAACCTTTTTGTTCAGTTGGTAATGTATCTGGGGGTGGGCTTGGTGGTGGTTGTTTTGAGAGTGAATGTGATGCTGGAAAGAAGGGTGATTCTGCAGTCTTTAAGGGTAAGGGGACTATGCCTATGAATCTTCCCGCTGAGCCATCGTTTGATATATTTGGTTCTGATCCTGCTTTCCAATCTCAAAAAAAATCTTCTGAAGAAGCAATTGCCAAAGATTTTAACAAGTCTGATAAGTCTGCACAAAAGGGTTTTGTCTCTGCACCCAAGCCCGATGCCGATGCACAAAAAGATATTAGAGATGCACCGTCTGTTGTCGTGGGTGTCCCTGGTGTTCCTTCCTCTGTTGTCAATATTGCCAAAGAATATTCTGGTGGAGCTGCTGCTTCTTCTTTAGGCATATCAACATCAAGTGACATTCAGTGTGCAACCCCTAAAGTGTATAAAAAGAAGCAAAAATCTCCTGTTGTCATGCCTTTACGTAGGTCTACCAGGGGTTGTCCTGCTGATCAGAATGAGAAAGATGTTGGAGGTAAGAGGGTTTCAAAACCTGCTGATTCCTTGAAGAGTCCTTACTATTCCAGGCTTGTTGATGTGAATGAGCGTGTGTCTGACATTGAGCGTTGCATTTGTGCGTATTTGTCTAAGAAATCAGCTTCTGATGTGTAAGCCTTTTTTCCCCTTTTTCTTTTTTTTTTTCTTTTTTTACTTTAGTTATTTTATTATATTTAATTTTATTTGAGTTATATTTATTTTTTATAATTTGTTCTTTGCCTATTGCAGTGAAGTTCTCTTTAAGAATTCGTCTGTTGAAGTTATTAGAGCTGATTTTAAATCCCTTGAAGAAGATTTTGAAGTCGCTTTCTCTGTTGTGAGGGCATGGGCTTCTGTCCTTAATTATAAAGAACAATACAGAAGTGCTGTATCTCCATCAAGGCTTTTTATATCTCTTGATTCGTCTGTAAGTTGTATTTTTTTGTCCTTAATTTTTTTCCCATTCTACATTTATTGATTTCCTTGTTCTTTATTTTGTATTTTTTTTTCCAGAAATTTGCCCCAAACCCCCCTTCGGATGACTTTGCTGAACGTTACACAAAACTTGGTATCCATGTTGATTCTGAACTGGCTGCTGCTCCTCACATTCGGTTGAAAGATGTTGATATGGTATTTGTTCCTTTTAATACTTTTTTTGTTTTATCTCCCCTACTCTCTTTCTTACTTTATTTGTTTTCTGTTGACTTGTTTTCTTTATGTTTGTGTTAGTTTGTGTTTGGTCTGTATTACGACTCAATCTATTGCATGGTTGTCTTTAATCTGAAAATGCACGAACTTCAATTCCTGGATGTGTCAAGTGATACTCGTGCTTCTACTTGTATCTTCCAATATACAGTTGGCCATGTGGTTAGTTTTCATACTTATATGTCACTTTTTTAGTCTTTGCGGTTTTTTGTTCTTCTATTTTTCAGTTTATCATTTACAGTATTTTTATCCTTTTTTTTGCAGCATAGTTTCTTGATTAAATATTTGAAGTCTAATGGATTATCAAAGAAGGCAGAATTAGTTTCTATGCTTCAGCAATCACACATTTATCTTCCTTGGGCTGGTGAAGAAAAATGTCCCCATTCTGGTGTTTACATGATGCGCCATATGGAGGCATTCGCTGGATTGGAGAAGGGATTCAAGTGTGGTTTTGAACATGGGGCTGACAAGAACATCTCCAAGCTGCGTGTGAAGTACATGACCGACATAATTTGTTCTGATGTCAATGAACTTCGATCTGAAATTTCAGCTCAAGCTAAGGCACATGCATCCTTGACCTTAAAAGGTGTTCAAGCTCTAAAATTGCGGTTGGATTGATTGGGTAGAAAAGAGTATATACCAAACATTAGTATTTTGCTGGGCATTTGGTACTTTTCAGGGTATACAGATTTTGTGTCCTACATGTGTTGTAATGTATAACCCTTTATGATTCCCTTTTTGGGTTATCTTTGTCTATTTTAGTCTATGTGTTGTACGCTTGGTGATGTTGGCATTCTAAATATTGTTGTGTTTTTTTCATGTTCGATTTTGAATCTTTATGCGTTTTATATTTAATTTTAATCGTGCACATATTTCTTTATGTTGTGACATTATTATATAGTCATGTGCTGGCCTAATATTAATATGTGCATTTATAATATAATTATGTGCACCCTTAATACCCTATTGTGCATATGCAATAGGATGCTCTATTTTTTTTTATACCCGGGGTGCCTCTTTATTCATTCTTTTATGGTGACATCTCATTCTCTGTTTGGTTTCTTATATTGGTCTGGTTCTTATTTTTTATTTTATTTTAATTTTTTATTTTTGTGAATATATTTTTCTTTGTGTGGGTTTTATATTATTATACAAATGACATTTCAGCCTAAATTACTTTTTTTGTCTGCAATAGTGCAAAAGCATCTCTTTTTTGTGCAATTATATTTGTATTATGTGCAGTTATAAAGGTCCCCACTATAATATGTGCACTCATATGGTTGTTTTGTGCAATTACACAACCTTATTGTGCAAAGTTAACAACTGTTTTTATATTTATGTAACATTGTGTTTTTATTTACCTAATTTTCATTAACTCTATTTTTTTTTAGTTGTAGTATTTTTATTTTACTTTGTTTGTATTTCATTGAATTACGAATTCACACTTTAATATAATTTTATTTCAGTTGTCCTGTAGTGCACTTGTATTCTCTTTTTGTGCAATTACAAATCTATTATGTGATGTGGTAAAATGCATTCTAGATAATGTGCAACCACAATATCGTTTCGTGCAACTATAAGACGTTAATGGGCATATTTTAAATATAATGTTATTTCCTTATTTACTTGCTTTTAAATCTATTATTATTTATATTTTTTGTTGGTTATGTGAATCCATTGTTCTTTGTGTTATTTTCATATAGTTTAAATATCAAATTTAAGTCCATTTATTATTCTGTTATTGTGCACTTGTAAACCTGTATTGTGCATTTGTAATATTGTTCTGTGCAATCCTAACAACTTATTGTGCATAGAAATCAATATATTGTTTTTAACAAATCATAGTTTATATTTATAATATTAACTGAGATTACATTTATTTGAAAACGGTTACATGTCTAATAGACTGAAATCTACAAGTAAAATATGATCTCTTCTGAATATTCTCCCTCCTTGCTCTTGATCGCCTATCTTCTAAGAATGTCTGCTGTTGTCCTCCTCCTCTTTCCTTCATCTTCAGATAACTACCTGTTCCAATCAATCACATAGGCAAATATACTGCAATACATATTTTATAAAATAGGGAAATAGTTGTTCATAAATTACAGCTGAATAATTGTTTTTTAAACCCCAAATACCATTGTTTAAAACCTAAACACTTCAAATTAAGAAGAAATACAGACATTTCATATAAAATATATAATTAATAATTCAAAAGTAGAGTCTGTATTCTTCATCTTCTTCTTCTTTCTGCACTTGACTGCTTATCTTCCAAGGAAGATTGCAATCTTCCTCCTCCTCTTGTCTTCTTCCTCAAAGACCTCCCTGATGCAGTCAGTCACGTACTCCCTGTACTGGGCCAGTTCTTCCTCCACTTGCACTTGTTTCTTTTGGAACTACAGAAATATTTATACTTAAAAGTAAAATTATCATGCAATCTTATTTTAAATCAAATTATTTAAAGTATTGATATCTTACCTTCTCCAGGGTTTCTTCCTCTCCATTTTCAGTTGCCTCCAATATCTTGTAGGCATTTGCATTCCTCTCCTGGTTGAGGGAAGACAGGAAGATCTGATGCTTCTCGGCGGCCTCCAGGAGGTTCTTCCTTGTTTCCTCAGTGTTTGTCTCTGCAGCCTCCTCCAAGAGATTCATGTGGTACCCTGGGTACAAGTACTTGTCTATCTCGTTGTTGATCTTGTAGAACTCTTCGGCAAACACGAACGGGTTGAATCCTTCCATCTTGTCTTTTTGAATTTTTTGTTTCTCTGTTTTTTGATGTGTAAGAGATTTCAGGCGGTTTGTGTGATGTGTATGATGGAGGATCTGTCTTTATATAGGCGGTTTTGGCTCTTCAACTCCCTTCATTTGATTGGCCTTATCCAATTGGCGGTTTTCCAAAGACATTTACCCGCCTCAACTCCCTATAACTGTAATGATTACCCATTTTAAATGTTTAATACTTCCCAACTTCCCATATCTGCATTAATTATTTTCATACAGCATTTTATTTGTAGACTTCATTATTTTAATTTATAGTTCTCCTTGAATCTTTACGTTTTTTAAATTAAAAGATATTTATTTAAGTTGTTCTTGTTATATATAATTTTTTTTATATATAAATTTTATAAACTAATTATTCCTATAGTAACTGTGTTTATTATACGGTTGTTTTTAAACATCCCATTTCATACTGTTGGTTTTCTTCTTTTGGTGATGTTTTCTGATTGCACATTAATTAAGAAGGACTTATTTGGTGATTAGATGTTTGTAGTTGAGGCTATGTAAATGCATCTTCCATCATTACCTGAATCTCACCTTATTTGGTGATTTTTCACAATCTTGCAAAGCAAGTCATAATTAATAGTAGGTTCTACCCTGTATGTATCCATTTGCAACTTGGGATTTTTCTCCTATTTCCTTTAAAATAATTATTGTTTATAGTAATAAGGAAAATATAAAAATAGCTTGTACTGCACAATTAAATATTATCTTAACACAAAACCGAGATAGTAATGAATATAATATAAAAGTTGGTCCATAACATCTGTGAATAAGAAAACTCAAAGTATACCATTTTTCTAATACTAAAGTGCATTAATAAATTTCCATTACAAATTGTGCTTATGATTCCTATTATGTTTCCCTTAATGGACATGTCCTGCTGTTGTGAGGTGCATATTCAAGGCAGATTGAACATATTCTCTTCCCCTTTTTCTGTGTTTGAATTGCTTTTTCCTTCCCGCCTTTGAGCCTCTTCCCACTGCCTTTTGTCTTTGCTTGTTTTGGGTCTCTTATTACCACATTCTTCAGGAGGCTTACTCCAGCAAACTCTTCAAACATAGTTTCAAGTTAACAAACTTATTAAAATTAGTATACTTTGAATATATAATTCTGGACTATTTTATTTTATTTTTTGTATAAAAGGGTTTAAATAAGCAATCAGTAATCTTCGGTTTCTTCATCAACCCTATCATACATACCAGACTTTGAAGTTGTTGAAGATGTTGATGTTTGTGCACTTTGTTGGAGCTCCCTTTTTGCATTTGTTAATGCAGATGTTAAGTGCTTAATCTGATCACTATTGTCCTTAACTAAATCCACACAAGCATGAAATTCAACTAACATATTTGTCAACAGGAGTTTTTGTTCTTGTTTTGCACTTGACTGTCTGACCACAACATCATCCAAAGTGAACACATTACTCAAATTTGCTGCTTTGGTCCAACGAGTAAGCAGTAGTGTTTCTGGCAACTCCTGAACTTGTATATCCTTCAAAACAGTTAATATATGTCGGCATGGATATCCTAACCTGTTGAACAAGTTACAAGAGCAGTAGCAATCATGATCTTCAATTTTGTGCTCAACAGTGTATATCTTGTTGTTTTCCTTTAGAGTATATATCTCCAATTCATCAATCTCTGTCACATTTGTCACTCTGCAGTTGTACAATGCTCCCTTCAATTCCTCCTGAAATTTCCCCCACATTTTTATTGTGTATAATCTGGATGCATGCTTTTCTAGAGGAAGGGGCGAAATCAGAATTGGTTCCAGTATTTCAGAGTCATAGTTCTTCTTCCCTTGAATATGCCTTTGATTTTCAATTCCGCTTTCATAATACAACATAAATTCAATTAAATTCGCAGTGCAGTTGGAGAACTTACGGAAGAAGCTGTTCATGCTCTCTGAAATGGATGTTGTTTTAATCAATCCACTAAGCTTCACATTCTGAAAATATGCAGGGATCCACTTGTCTCTCATTCTAAACAGTTCACTCAACCATGAGTGACTTGTCATTCCATACTCTTCCATTAAGTCATTCCAGTCCTTTTCAAATTCTTCTGGCGTACTCTCCCTGTTCCATACAATACTCCTCAACTTGTCACTGAATTTGAAGTATCCATTCATGGAGTTGTCTATTTTCTGAGATAGCTTGTCCATGATATGCCACATGCATAATCTGTGTCTACTCTCTGGAAAAATAGTTTGAACAGCAATCTTCATTGAAGGATCCTGGTCCGTTGTGAAAATCCTAGGACACCCACCCATTGCCTTTTTGAAGTGCTCAAACAACCACACATATGACTCTACATTCTCATTCCTCAAAAGCCCTGATGCTAGCAGCACCAATGATTTATGGTGATCATATGCTGTGAAGGGACTGAACACCATTTTGTACCTTTAATATAAGACACTTGTGAAAATTAGAATAATTTCAAAAGAAACATGTATAAAGTTGGTATTACAGATGTATTTAAAAAAAAGATCACTAGGCTGTGTAGTTGTGCCCTTATTCGATCTTGCAGTGCATGATATACATGATTTTGTGCATCTATACATTCTATCTGTGCAGTCTTGTTACTATATTTGTGAATAAATCAGGCAATTTGTCTTTTGTCTGTTTTATAACTAAAATCTATGACAGCGCTTACAGATATGATGTATCTAAATATTCAATATGAATAATGTGTAATACCTGTTTGTGTTGTACGTTGAATCAAATGAAATAACATCTCCAAATAATGAGAAGTTTTTTCTGCTTACTGCATCACACCAGAACAATCTGTTCAACTGATTATCTTCATCGACATCAAAAGCAAAATAGAATGCACTGCATATTTCTTGCTTATGGAAGAATTTGTCAATAACAACTTGTGCATCAGATCCTTTGAAATAAGCCAAGAGATCTCTTCTGTGATTTGTGAAATCAATCACTGATGGACCCACATTGCTATATCCTCCCACCATTTCTTTATATAATCTGTATGCCTTTGCTGGTCCAACTCTTTGTTTTGCACAGTCCAGTACAAATTTTTGATGGTAACTTTGCATCCTCCTATTACTCTTCATGTATACCCTGCAGATCTCATCAACGAAAGGATGTGTGTGCTTCTCCTCAAAATTTGTCACCACATATCCTTGTTCAGGTATATATTTATATATGATCTTAGCAGTACAACCAACTCGTATAGATAATATTTTTCTTACCTTCTTTGTCTGTTTACCTTTTGAGTACCCTTCTCTGTTGCAGTATAAGTACTTCAGTTGCTGTACCCCGTTAGCATTAACTGTAGTCCCATGCCTTACACCAAATCCAGCTTTATATGCATAATCTTTATATGCTTTCACAGCTTCATTCAATGTCTGGAATACTTTCCCTTCCCTTGGCTCTAACTCTTCACTGCAAATCGGTATCCAATATCTGGTGTTGTTTGGTGTCACAAACACCCGGTATGGGAGCTGATGTTGCACTATCAGATTATTGATATTCACTTCAGGCCCTGCATCAATGCTGATTGGTGTTGCACAAACGATAGCAGTAGTCGAAGCAGCTGAGGATTCTATGTTTTCATTATGTGACTCTGGTACAGACTCCATATTTTCTGTTAAACCAACATTGAAAACTTTATTAGATAAATTGAATTTTTGTAACCAGTGCCATCAATCCATCAACAGTGCAATTTATAACTACATAAGTGCTAAACCAACATTTTATACTGAATATTAAGATCAGACAACAAACTCTCATATATCAGTTCTTTGAGGTTTTATTAATATAAATTTCAGGCAAATGAGGATTGGATTGCATATTAACAGTGTTTTCTATTCAATTTTTGCATTTTCTAAGTGCAAATTTATGTTAATTGACGGCCATTTCCTGTTTTGCAAACTTCAAACCCTAGGTTCGTTTTAGCCTATAATTTTATTTTTACTAAAAATTTGGGATTTGTTTGCACAAATTACACTGATATTCTGCATCTTTTTCAGAACGGATCCGAAATTAGGACAAATTATATGAACTTTGGACAAATTAATACAGTAACGAATGCGAATTGGAATCTAATAAGAACGGACATATTGTGCACCTTTTTTCTGAAAATTTCTTCCTCCGACTCTGTTGTTGTTGCTTCTATCAGGATATTCGTCTGATCTTCGATGAATCCTTTTGCTGATTACAGGTTTCTGCAATTCAAACTGTTTGATTGTAATCCCCGGCGAGAAGGTGAAGCTTTTCGTCAATCGAATCTATTTCCATGCGAACGCGATCTCGCTTTTTGGAAGGACCGGTTTTCTTCTGTTTTATTTTTTATTTTTCCCGGTTCAACCCGGTTTTTTTAACGAAAATTCGGCGCGCGCCCCCTGAACCCAAATTTTACACGTTAAGCGGATTTTACACGTTAAGGAGTTTTTACATTTTAAAGCTTCCATATATATATATATATATAGAACTCTTCTATTCATCAACTCTATCATAATATAAGATTTAGTAGTGATTTACTATTGAAAATCTGTTAATCTTCTATTTATCTATTAATTTCTAGGTGAAATTGGGTATATATCCATAAAAACTTTATTAATTGAGTATATAAAGAACAATCTTCTATTCATCTAGCAATTTCTATAATTCTATTTATCGATTTCTATTTTGTATAGGTTGGGCCAACTTAAAATAAGCCCAAGTGAATGGCCCAACCTAAAATAAGCCCAAGTGAATTGGCCCGTAGAGGTGAAAGGTGAAGTGGTAGCTTCTGGATTCCATGTTCTTCTCCCATAACACACAGGGTGTGCAGTGTATCTATGCATTTCTCTCTCTCTGCTCCGTGAGTGTCTAGGTTTTTCAATTCGAAATCAGTTGATTATATATACGGCGAGGTCAACTGTTTTTCTGCTTTCCTTCTCTTCCTTCTTCGTTGAGGCTTCCTGAATTCCGATAGTATAGAAGGAGATGGCGAGTGGAAGCGTCAAGGATGTGAAATCAAAGGGTGAGTTGGAGAAGGTGTTAAGAGAGGGCTCTCCGGCTGTTTTACACTTCTGGGCTGCTTGGTGCGACGCCTCCAAACACATGGACCAAGTTTTCTCTCACCTCGCCACTGATTACCCCCGTGCTCGTTTCTTAAGGGTACCCCCTCTCTCTCTCAAATTCCACCCAATCAGAACAACTGTTAATTTGATTCGAACTGGTCGGTTTCTGAAACTGTTGATTTTAATACTCCATAGTAGTTGATTAAAGCAATCGTTTAAATCCAAGGTCTTTTGGTGTGTTTGTTTGGATCGATTTAGGGTTTGAAAACAGTGCTTGCTCTAAGGAACGAGCATTGATTGATATTATTCTTATAATATCACCATCTTCTCTTTTTTCTTGTGATTTTGCTCTCTGATGCTGTGTGATATGGTAGATTTCTTATTGACACTGGTAGCATTTTTTAAAAAAGAATCTTTTCTAGTATCTAAATTGGGTGGCTCTCCATTGGTGCCTTAAGAAAATATTCTGATGCTTAATTTTAGTGGGGTTAGAGTTTGAGAAGACCTGGAATTATGCCTTATAATTAGAGCATTTTGAATATGTTGATTTATTGATCAAAAGACCCAAAAAGGTTAGATCTTACCTGGGCTTGAGCTGAGTTCAGTTCTTGACATACAGAACTTTTACTTTTAACCATTGTTCTATGCAGTATAGCTGCTATATCTTGCTATATAATCTTGTTATTCACCTTAATGTATTTGTCAGAAAGTTAATTATTTTTCTCAGTCCTGATAAGGACGCCAAAGATTTGATTGTCGATAAATAGCTAATCGTAATAGTTCTATCCGATAGTGAAACATTGAAAGTCTGATGCTGATCTGTAAGATAAAATAGTTTTACCTCTTGTCAGTGTATGCATCAAATCCCCGAACAAGTGAAGAGGATGTTTCTTAAAGACCCAGTATGAGTGTAAAACAAAGTCAGACTGATGAGAAAATTGATCTCAATAAAAAGGGAAAAAAAAAAAGAGAGACAATGCCTGTGGCTTTAATCATTCAAAGGGTCTTAATGTTTTGCATTCTCTCAATTATGTTTCCTACTTCCAGTCTGGGTTGCTTCTGATCCTACTTTTGTGTGATTAGATGTTGGAACATATAAGAAAATTAATCTTCTAGTTTTCTATTTGGCGCCATTTTAACGCTTGCATTTTTCAGTTTGTGTTTACCTGTATGATTTCTCTTTTAATAGGTTGAAGCTGAGGAGCAACCTGAGATTTCTGAGGAATACGCTGTTTCTGCTGTGCCTTACTTTGTATTTTTCAAGGTAATTTGTTCTGATTCCTCAAGTCATTGTCATTTGAAATAGTTCCCCGGTAACAGTATTTACATAATTTAACTTTACTTTTGATAGTTGAGATTTGGGTTTCACTGTAATTAGGAGGTCAACATGTATAATCATTTTGTGTGTCTTTACATCATCTGCATGGTCTCTTAAAGCTTGACTGTTACGTAGTTACTTGATAGGTCTTTAATTGCTACCTTTTTGCATTTGCGATGCTGTAAATCTTAAGTTTTTCCCCATTGACTTGAAAAGCTATCTGACTCGGTGATTCTGGAACTTGTTTGATATCTTTTTCTTTTTTACATGGACATAGTTTTCTAAAAGGCTAGGGGTGCACTTAGGCCCTAGGGTGCTCACAAAAATATCTAGAAAGCAACCCATAAATTCATATTTAAGACCGTATTTAATGGTGATACTGAGTATCATGAGCATTTAAAAAAAAGTAAATACTTTGTTTCTGCTCTGCCTTTCTTTGTATTTTTCAAGGTAAATTGTGCTGATTCCTCAATTCATTGTCATTTGAAATGGTGGTACTATGAGTACCGTGGTTAAAGATGCTAAGTGAAATCTAGGTTCAAACATAACCTACAATATCACAAAAATGTAAAATCTGGAAAACATTGGTATTTATGAGATGGGGGGAGTAAGTGGATGAAGGTTATGGGAAAAAATGAAGAAACTCGACTTGAGGGCTGTTGACAGAGTTGATTTTCTCCTAGGAAAGAGAAGAATTAGAAGATATTTGCTAATGGAGCAGCTTTTGACATTTGATATCATCATATGCTACATCCTTTCAAAAATACAAGTCCTTTTAGCTTTACACATTTTTTAAGAAGTTAAAAAGTATAGTAAAATACTGTTAACATGTTCTATTTAGTTCCTGGATGACTGTTGAGCATGCCATTGTCTCAATTATCATATATCCACTCTCAACACCTAATTTCAAAGCAAGCCTGGCATTTCTGCCATAACATAGTGCTAGTTCCCAGATGACTGATGAGCATACCATTAAGACAGTTCTATGCTGCTCGGAGAGATGGCTTTTAGTATTTCATAAATGAAAAATGGTTTCTATTCAATAGTTAGCAAAAGCGGAAGACATTGAATATTCCATAGTTAAATGGCCTGCTGTCTTGATGATCCACTTTTATCCTGCTTCTGGAAGCTCTTGGGTTTTCAAGTGAGCTGATGATGTGTACTTTCTTCTCAGGATGGGAAACCAGTTGATAAATTAGAGGGAGCAGACCCATCTAGCTTGGCCCACAAGGTTGCAAATGTTGCTGGTTCAGGTAAGGGCAATGAAGCTGCTGTATCTGCCAGTTTTGGGTTAGCTGCTGGGCCCACTGTACTCGAAACAGTTAAAGATATTTTCAGCAACAATGGTTCATCAGCTGTAGCTACGCAATTGTCTTCTCGTGATGAGGGGGGCCTCAAAAAGAGACTTGAGCAGCTCATTAGTTCTCAGCCGGTGATGCTCTTCATGAAAGGAAGCACTGAGGAGCCAAAGTGTGGATTTAGCAAAAAAGCTGTGGAAATTCTAAGGAAAGAAAACATAAAATTTGGAAGCTTTGATATCCTCAAGGACCAAGAAGTTCGAGAGGAGCTGAAGAAGTTCTCCGACTGGCCAACTTATCCTCAACTCTATTGCAAAGGGGAGCTTCTTGGTGGGTCTGATATTGTTATTGCTATGCATGAGAGTGGTGAATTGAAAGATTTATTCAGAGACCAGGGTATTGAAACCCTTGCATCCAATGAGGCAAAAGCTGCAGCAACCGGCAGTGGAAAGGGTATAGTTCCTGAATCAACTAGCTTGAGTGCATCCTTGAGCTCTCGCCTTCATGAACTCATCCATTCCAGCCCGGTCATGCTCTTTATGAAAGGGAAACCAGAGGAACCCAAGTGTGGATTCAGCAGGAAAGTGGTTGAAATCCTCAAACAGGAAATGGTGGAGTTGAACAGTTTCGACATCCTCTCCGATGAAGAAGTCAGACAAGGGCTGAAAGTATATTCAAACTGGTCCAGCTATCCTCAACTATACATAGAGGGGGAGTTGATCGGTGGGTCTGACATCGTTCTTGAGATGCAAAAGAGTGGGGAACTGAAGAAGGTTTTAACTGAAAAAGGAGTCATCTCTCTCAACAACCGACTCAAGAAGTTGGTTAATAGCTCACCAGTAATGTTGTTCCAGAAGGGGACCCCGGATGCACCAAGATGTGGGTTCAGCTCCAAGGTGGTGAATGCTTTGGTAGAAGAGGGGGTGGAGTTCGGGTCCTTTGACATCTTATCAGACGAAGAAGTGAGACAGGGGCTCAAGACCTACTCAAACTGGCCGACCTTCCCTCAGCTCTACTACAAAGGGGAGCTAATCGGAGGATGTGATATCATAATGGAGCTTAAGAGCAGCGGTGAGCTTAAATCTACACTGTCAGAGTGAGCATTTGGCAATTGGTATCAACAAATAACACAACAAGACTAGAATTTGGGTTTACTACAATTTGCCCGATGACGACATTTGATTTGTTATTTGGCACTGAAGGAATTGTATAAACATGGTTCCTTGCTAGTTTGAATATCTGGATGATGTTTTGTGGTGATCCTGTGAGCTTTGTGAATTTTGTGGTGATACAAACACTTAGTACCTGGTTCATGGAATGTAGAGTTCACTCTCTTCCATTTCGATTCGGATGTGTTTGCTGCATATGTGTAATTGTGAAACCACAATTACACATATGCAGCAAAACGCCAATGTGTCAAACAGTTATATGTGACCTTTCTCAACCAAAACGCCAATGTGAGCGAAAGTACGTATAAGATTTAGTTTGAAGTTGATTTCAATTCGATTCGGTATAGTGCGAAAAGGTGACTCTGCCATGACTCTGCCAAGAGAGCCAAGGATCGTAAAATGCAATATTCGAGTTTAAATCTATCTGAAGTCTGAACGATTTCTAATACTCCATCTGTTAATTAAAACTTGTCGTTTACTATTCAAGCACGTATTTTGAGAACGATAAAAACTATATAAAATATTACTCCCTCCGTCCTAAAATACATAGGCTTTTAGGCCTTGAAATTTTGTTAAAAATACATGAGTTTTTAGGGTTATAGGGTAATTATTACCCCTAAAAAAATACAATAGTGATTAAAATTAAAGAGTTCCCATCTCTATAAAAATAATGAGATTTAAATATATATATATAAGTTTCCTTAATTAATGTGCAAAGATCTAAAAGACCATGTATTTTAGGACGGAGGGAGTAACATTTTTCTATATTTATTTTTATCAATTCAAACTTAATTGTAATGAGTACGAAAAAAAATTATTAAAAAAATTAATATTTTATATAGTTGTTAACACCTCAAAAAACGTGCGTGAATAGTAAAACATTAAGTTTTAAGTAACGGAGTGAGTATACTATTGGAGATCGATCCAATACATAAATTTAAATCTAGATATTGCCTTTTGCAATCTTAACCCTTTTTGTAGTTCCACCCTCTCGAGAAATTTGAGGTGTTGTTTCACAACTTTTAGCTGGTCAAGCTGGTTTGTTTTGCATTTTTATTTTTTAATCTATCCAATATTTCACCGCCAATTTGTTTTATTATTGATCGTTTTATTAAATTCCATTCAATGGTTATTGCCCCTCAATCTACTCCCCATTTAAGGTAGGAAGATATCTATTATCCCATTGGTTAAACGTTGGTTAAACGTTTAAAATGTAAGTAGTGGCAGCTGCATGATTTCATAGAGCGACAAAAGTCGATATTTCAGGCATTTTTTTTCAACATATATACATGAATTTTTTATTTTTTTTGGAAAAAATAACATTATTATTTAGATATAACTAAAAAGTTGATAAAAAAAATATTATTGTAATTATATATTGACAATACCTTAAAAATAGGGCTATTTAAATATTGTAGTAATTTAACCGAAAGGGATAAAATCATATTAAGGGCGTGTTTGTTAAGGGGATGCGGGCGGTGCCGGGGGTGGGGATGGGTTTTCGGGTTTTGTGCCCGCATGTTTGGCAAGGGGATGCGGGGGTGGAGAAGGTGCGATTCGGGGGGATGCAGGGGATTGGAGGGGATGCGTTGCCCACCTGATCAAAGGGGGATGGAGGGGATGGGAAGGTAGGGGTGCCCAGATTTGCCCCTCTGCACTACCTCTCCAATGGACCACAAAATACACACATAAATCCCCTTCTACCTTTCCTCCTGTCGCCGGCCACCACACCAACACTCTTGCTACCTCCGTCTCCCTCGCCTCTACATCTTCTCGTTGACCGTGTTCCGACCATCCTCCGGCCTGCACCACATCGTCGGCATGCTCGTCTCCTCAGATTCGGCCACCAAGTCAACACTAGCCGCCCTCCCTCCTCCCTTCTCCGCACCCCACAGCCTCGTCCCCATCGCCTTTCCTCTTCGCAGGTCCTATGCAAGAACTGTCACCGCTCCTTTGCTATCCAGATCCGGCCGTCTCCGACTCCCTCCAACCACGAGACTGTCTGATGCGGCCTCCCTGCTCCCACCGACACCCCCCTCCTCCTCTTCGCACTTTCTTGACCGACACCACCCACTTCTGACGAAAATGAGGAATTGAAGATGGGTCGATTGGAGGGGTAGGTTGGAGGGGCATTTTTGTCCTTTCATGTCATTAGTGGGGGCAAATGTGTCTTTTTCGGTGACTTCGATCCCAAATACTTTAACCCATAACCAAACACGAACGGGATTAAACTGACTTCAAATCTCCACCCGATCCACCCCGAAATTTCATCCCCATCCCTTCCACCCAAAAATCCATCTCTATCCACCTACCTCATCCCGTTGCCAAACACGCCCTAAGTCAAAGGAATAATACGTCGCATATACGAATCAAATCAAAGGGTAGTTTCGGGCCTATATGTGTGTGAGAGATACACGAACACACGCGTACAGCGTACTCCATTTTTTTATTTACTTGAAAGAACGCAACAACTCCAGCAAGTTGCTCAGGCTGGTCTGCGAAGGTTCAATAACAAGAGGTGGGCCCTAAAATTGATAACCTTGCCCATCATGCCCAAATCCATAGCTTCTCTGACCTAGTCCATCGGATTGCCCAAAAGTCAAGCCCACGGTATTATAAAAATACTGCTTCGGCCCACAATAGTAATTCCCCTTTTTTTAATATTGAGAGGATTTTGATTTTTGGTTAAATTTTCGGTCTTTCTCATAGCGGAATTTGTATCAAATTATATGGGTATCGAATCATAGAGAATCGGCGTTCGATCGATGGCAGACCGTAAGAAAATCGGATAACTAACATATATATATACACACTATATCACAATAAATATTTTAGAATATATATAATATCACAAAGTTTTTTTATTTTTTTTGGAAAAACCACCAATTGTTGTGTTTTGGGGAAAAAAACATATATATACCACGAAGAATATTTTAGAGAAAAAAACGATTTGAATATCAATTTTAGTTAAAAAAATTATTATTGCATATTGCGATTTATATTTAAGTACACAATTATCCCAAGTGTTAAATATTTTTTTTTTTTTTGCAAACTAAAATATAAATACTAGTTAATTACATGCTTAAGGTGGTTTTTTTTTATTTATATGCCTGTCCTAAACCACGTAAATATATATATGCCTGTCCTTTCTATTTATTGTTCTTGTTACAACAAGAAGATTTTAGGCCCAAATTGCTTGTAAAACTCAAGGTGCAATTTTATGCTTTTACCACAGTACAGAAGAGTTCAGTTCTCAAGCTGCAATTGCCATCAAAGATCGATCAAGAACTAGGAGTTCAAAATGGAGAAGCTGCAATTGCCATCTTGAACTGGGAGTTCAAGGTGGACTGATGGCATCAGTCCATCTTCATCCGATGAGATATTTTTATCAACTTACTATAAGTTAGTAATTAGTTATTACTTCTAACCAGTGTTGGATCAATAATTCAATATTTGTAATTAAAACATGGATTAATTTGTTGGGCCAACCCAACCCCAAATTGATGGCGGGGAGGAGGAGTAAACGAGAGGGAGAGATTTATTCAAGGAAATGGTGCGCGCCATTAATTGTATTTTTACTTTTTAGTGGGTATAACTCGTTGAATTTGTTGATAATGAAAGGAACGTGAAGAGACCAAAAAAGTTCCACATTGATTACATGAAAAAAGAAACGTTAGTATATAAGTTAGTGGGCTACCCACCTAATGTCAATTGGTTTTAGGATGGAACCTCGCTCGGCTTATGTGCTAAACTATTAGCGTAAAAGCGCACGTGTGCACACGACCCCCGATCCCGAGTCCCAACGGACTTCATTAGAATCTAATCCGATCCATCCAAACTCAAACGAACTCGAAAATCTAGTATGATGAATCCGATCCATTTTGACCTGATATACAACTAGATACGAACATAAACAAACTCGACATGATCCATACATGACAAGCCCTTGACTCGACAGTTGATTTAATTTTCTCAGTTTTAAACACGTCAATAATGTGAATTACATCAAACAAGACCTAATATAACTAAATAAATGAATGTTAATAGTCAACAATTAATATAAATAAAAAAAATAGTCATCAATTTATATTAAAACTAATTGTGATCCGACCCGAACCTAGTGGACCAAACTTAACTCACTATCCATTTTGACTCAAACTTACCCAACTTGAACTTACTCGACCCGATACACAATATACTCGACATATGACCTGACCCAGCATTGACCAAACCCACGAATGAGTATATCCAAACCTGACCCGATCAACTCAATTGACACCTCTAATAGTGCTTATTGTGTATATTTTCAACCATAATGCCCCTCTCACGTCGAATATAAAAGACTAAAATAATGGATTTTAAGATAGGAAAACTCTACACATACTTGTACAGTACTCCATTAGTTAATTAAAACGTGTCGTTTTAGGAGGTAAATCTTGTCAAGAAAAACTTATCATTTTGGATATTTGTCATCTATTTTACAAAATTGCTCTTGTAATGATTGGATAGTTGTTAGTTGTAGTTTTTGATAAATTAAAAAAGTAGAGTAATAATTAGGAAAATTTTGGTGAGATGTCCATTTGGGATATGAAATTAGGTAAATGTCCATTTTTATTTTGTAATTAAGTAAGTGTCCATAATATTTTTATAATACCCAAAACAACTTTTTTAAATTTTTAGGTCTTCCTGTTGTTCAGTCCCTTCGTCTTCTCGCTCCTCTTCGTCCTCTTCTTCCTCTACTTTTCGATCTCCTTTCGGCATCCTCTTCCCAGCGCATCGTTGGCGTAGTCTCCTCCAGTGGCGGAGCTGGGGGTGATCGGGGGTGCTCGAGCACCCCCTGGCTCGGAAAAAAATGCAAAAAAAATAATTTTTTTGTATATATTTAGTATTAATAAGGTAATATAATACCTTTAAATGATATTTGAAATAAAAGTGTTATCTAGCTCAAGTGGTAAGGGAAGGAAGGGAGAAAGTAGAAAGAATCAAAATGTGTTGGGTTCAAATCCCACCTATTTAGTTTTTTATTTGTTTTACTCTATCATTAATTCTTCTTAATTTCTCTTTATATTTTTTGTTTCTATCAACTATTTCATTAAAAAATGTCATATTTATACTCTATCATTAATTCTTCTTAATTTCTCTTTATATTTTTTGTTTCTATCAACCATTTCATTAAAAAATGTCATATTTATGTTTAAATTATATATTAAACCCTTTCTTTCAATGTTTATGTTTAAATTATATCTATATTTTTTTGTTTCTCTTCTATTTTTTTTTTGTTACTCTCAACTATTTAAATACAAAAAAAATCATTAAAAATAACAATTTTAGTGTTTTTTCAATATTTTTTTAACAAAATCTTGTTATCAAGTATACACAAAAAAAAATATTTCACGAAATTTTCTTAGCACCCCCTACCCAAAATCTTGGCTCTGCCACTGGTCCCCTCCCTCCTCCGGTCTCGTCTGGTCTGAGCTGAGTGCTTGTGTCTTCTCCGATCTAAAAAAAATCCAAGCTTTCAATTCTCGTTCAAGGTACTTCCCTTTCCTTTGATCGATTTCCCGTTTTGTATTATCATTTTCTGATTGTGCACTCTAACCACTCATCTCCTCTCCTCTTGATTGAAAACTTACTGATATATTGGGTGGGTATGGATTGAAAATAAATAGGTAAAAAAAAAGTAGAAATAAATGTTTAACCATGTATGTATTGAGGATTGGTATAAATGAACACACTTTTCATTCAAGGGGAGAACGAAATATATAGAGCGTACATTGATAATGGAGAAGGTGGAGAGAGATTTTCTCTAACCAACGTTGACTTATTCTAACCCTAAATATTAGAAATAATTAAACTAATCAAATCTTAAATAATAATAGTATAAATAACTATTTTTTTCCTAATATACCCCCGTAGTTAAAGCGAGAGATATCGAGACTGAAAACTGGATAAAAATGCTAATCGGAAGGATCTCCGGGCGGGGTTGTGTGAGATCTTCGTTCCAATTCCAAACCGGACGAGCGTACTCCCGTGGCTTAGTCCTGGCTGAGGAGAGAGTGAAAGCGACTGGTCCCTAGTGTCGGCTGCCCCCGGGTGGTTGTCGGAGCCTGCAAGCGTCGTCGGTCAGGCCACGCTTAGCATCAGGTGATCGAAGATTCAGCGATCGAAGATGGTGGGGGAGGTACCGCCTCCGTCGATGGAGAGGATCCGATGCCCCTGTTGCAGGCCGCTGGAGACCTTGACGAAGGCGAGATGGTCCGATGTCTCCCTGTTGTGCTCGGCCACGGCGAATTTGGCGATCTCCACCACGTACGGAGCGTTTGGGTAATTGCTTGTGAGCAGCACTTGAAGGCGATGAAGAGAGAGAGCGGAGGTGCACCAGGAAGGCGTCGATTTGCTGAAACAGGATGCAGATGTTTGGTTTCGGTGAAGACCGATGTTAGGTGAGATGGTTTCAAACTGACGTCAAAGTGGATCAGATGAGGTTTGAGTTCGTTTGTGTAGGAGAAGGCCATGGTTGATTAGCCGAAGGTGGTTTTAGGGCGGCATAAGCCGAAATTGGATTAGCCCGAGGGCGGTTTTGTGTGGCCAAGATGTGGTTTAGCCAACGAAAAACAAGAACAAGATTGAAGGCCGACGTGGTTTTGGCCGAAATTGGAATGGCAAAAGCCAAAAATTTTGGTTAGAGCGGAAGCGGTTTTGTAATGGCCGGAGCCAATATTGGATTGCCGGTAGGCGGTTAGGGAATAAGGAAGAAAGGCCGACATGGTTTTGGCCATTAAAGAGTTTTTGGTTTGGCAGAAGCCATTAGTTTTGAGGATCGGAGCCATTAGGCTAAGAAGGCTCGGATACCATGTTGAGAATTAGTGTAAATGAACACACTTTTCATTCAAGGGTAGAACGAAATATATAGAGCGTACAGTGATAATGGAGAAGGTGGAGAGGGAGGTGGAGAGAGATTTTCTCTAACCAACGTTAACTTATTCTAACCCTAAATATTAGAAATAATTAAACTAATCAAATCTTAAATAATAATAATATAAATAAGGAAAATTCCGTTTGGTGCCCCTGAGTTTTTGACAATTCCGGTTGGTGTCCCACACTTTTTTTTGTCCGGATGGTACCCCTGAGTTTTGTCAAAAGTCTGGCCCATGCCCAAAACTCATAGTTTCTTCTTTTTAATGAATAAAACCACCCTTTATTTTTATTTTTTTTAAAATATGCCCATTTACTTTTAACATTGATCAAAACTACTTATTATTTAACAAAATTCAATACAAAAGTGACAAAATCAACTTTATTTTTTAAAATTTTACAAAATCACATATTATTTCCAAAATTTTTATTGCAAAATCAATCTTGTTTAAAAAAAATAGAACAAAATCACTATGATTTTTAAAATTGTACAAAAGATCTATTATTTTTCTATACTTTGCAAAAACGAAAAACACTCATTATTTGCAAAAACAATATTTAACACCTATTATTTTTCAAAACAATATTTAACTTATATCTCACTAACTTTAAACATTTGTAAATGTGATTGATCAATTTAACCAAATGCTCGATTATAATTTTTTTGAAAAAGAAAAGTAAATTTTATTTATTTTATTTTCTTCTTGTAAAAGAAAAATACAATAAAAGATTAATCATTCTTATCTTATTAGGTTTTATGTATTCCAACCAAAAGAAAGGAATAACACCTTCTTTTATTACACAATAAGTGGTTTTGTGCATTTTTTAAAGCATAAAGGGTGGTCTTACACAAAGTATGGTTTTACGAAGTATTTTTTTTTTATAATTTATAGGTTAACTATTTTTGTTCACATAATAAGATAGTGGATTTGTGCAAAATATTGTAAATAATGGGTGATTATGTACATGCAATGTTTGAAAAATAATGAGATTTATTTTTTACAAAATATGAAAAATATATAACGGATATTTTGTGTAATGTTAAAAACAATGGTTGATTTTCTTCAAATTTTTTTTTGGAAAGAATGGGTATTTTTCCCTAAAACTTTGGCAATAATGTGTGATTTTGTTAATTTTAAAAAATAAAGGTGGTTTTGTCAATTTTTTGTTGAATTTAGTTAAATAATAAGTAGTTTTGTTCAATGTTAAAAGTAAATGGACATATTTATGAAAAAATAAAAATAAAGGGTTATTTTATTCATTAAAAAGAAGAAACTATGAGTTTTGGGCATGAGCCGGACTTTTGACAAAACTCAGGGGTACCATCCGGACAAAAAAAAAGTGTGGAACACCAACCGGAATTGTCAAAAACTCAGGGGCACCAAACGGAATTTCCCTATAAATAACTATTATTTTCCTAATAGTATGGACAACTTCTTTCATCTAATTGTTGTTAAAAATTTGTGTTAAAAAAAAAGCTAATGGAACTTGTTTTTTTGGTCTTTATTTGGTTTATTTGGTTTGAAATTACCATAATATCCTTAATAACAACCAAATAAACTCCACTTTTTACAAATAAACTCTTTTTCGTCTCATTCAGTGTTTATATTATTCTATAACTTTTCAACCTTTATTTTACACAATTTTTCAATTTCAACTATTTTTAAATTTTAGTTACTTTTTTAACTCCGCCTCGTACGGACCCAATTTGTGAAGTAAAGTTGATTACAAATGCTGGAAAAAAAAGTTATTACAGGTTGACGGTTTACAGGGATATGAATATATAAATGTTTGGTTTTTAGGTGAAAGTTGGACAACTTGTGATTGTGATTTGTTAAGTTGAGATCTAATGTCTCTTATTGAAAAGTTGATGAGGCCGGTAGAAGCACAATCTGAATTGAAGGAGGATATGAGCGATAAAAAGAGAGAAAAGAAAGACTTCGGTTGTTCATTGGGTGATGACACAATAGAAGGATTTCTTTGAGCATCCCCAACTACTCCTCTAAAAAAAAATCTCTAAAATAGAGAACAAAATAACAAAATCTCTAAAAAAACTACACTACAACTCCAACAGATTCTCTATTATACAAATTGCTACATTTATTATACACTATAACAGATGCATAAATTCATAATATAATAAATAAAATTCCAATAACTTAATTAAATCAATAGGCAACAACCAATGAACAAATATGTAGACATTGAAAGGGGTGAACGCATTAAATTTTACAGATTCTAACCAGTCCTCTAAATTTAGAGGTTTTTTCCATCTCTCCATTCATTTCTCTATTTTAGAAATGGATTTAAAGAAGCGGTTGGGGAGAAAAATGATTTTTTTTCTCTAAAATCTTTCATTTTCTCTATTTTAGATAAGCTGTTTGGCTTGCTCATGCATGCTATACTTGGATTCAACTTACTGCCGGCTAGTTTAAGTTTAAATTTTAGTTTAAATGTGTGCAGTTGGGAGATGCATGATTTATTTTCCATATATTAATTGTGTGTACTTGTTGATGTTGATGCAGGCTAGTTTCATTGCATGATTCAGCGTACTTGGATTCAACTTGCTGAGTTTTAGTTTAAACTAAAATTTCAAGGTTGATTTTAATTAATTAATTGACCTCCTGTTGGTTTTAATTGCTTCTTTGCTCAATTTAAATGCTGATTTTAGTTTAAATGTGTGCAGCTGGGAGATGCTGAGCTTAATTTTGGACTTTTCGGGTACGGTTTTCATATTTTTTCATTGCTCAATTGTTATCTAAAGGCTGAATTTTTATTCCATTTCATTTAATTAGACACGTAAACACTTTGAAGCTCTAATATGCTCAGCGCGTACGTGTTGATGTTGTTGCTGTACGTCTAATCGGTCTAAAATCAACACCCCGCAAACGTACGATATCAATTGTAGTAATCGAGTGTCGAATCTCAGGGACCGTGTGAATAACATTTGTAGAACCTCAACAAGTTTACTAAGCCAAGTGATTTTTCAAGGAATAAGCAAATAAGAAGAAGAAGAAGAATAACAAATTACAAGTTTATTTATATATATATATATATATATATATATATATATATGATGTGAAACATTCTAGAGTTAGTGTCCATCACAACAATGCATCCTCGATAGACTAAATAATTTTGATGTCCGAACAAATTGAAACGAGATATTAGAAGGTAAACTATCTAAATTTATTATCGCTCAACATACGCATGTTGCAATAACATTGTCCATTTCAATTAATTATCACTCAGCTTACGCATGTTGCAGAATCAATCAAGTTGGACTGTTTAAGCACTTAGACCTTAGCGAGCAAATCGATCAAACAATTGCAGGCGCGATCTGCATAACCAACTCAAACCTAGGTAAACCTAGTGATAGTTTATTATTCTCAAGAGAATTAAATAGATTGCTTACAAACAATTTTCAAGTTCAATCCATGTTTTCCAATCAAGAAACTACTTTTTCCATTTATCCAATCTCAATTCGCAGCTGACGCTTGTTGAACATCAAACAGATTCCAATCAATCATAAAATTAATCGGATTAAGCTCATGGGTCAAATCAAACTAATAATAGAATTCATTCAGGCAATTATCACGCACATGTCTATCTCAGCATCGTTGGGATCACCCCAACCCCAGAATAAGAAAATTAGCCATCGTTGGAATCACCCCAACTCCAGAATAAGAAAATTAGCCAGACATGAATTCAGACATAATCAAATAAATCATGATGAAAGAATATAAAACTAGATTAAAAGAACATATCTTGAATCCAGCAAAACAAACTTCAAGAAGAAATCTCTAAAAAGCCTCAAACTCTCAATGTCTGCATCTAAGGTTTTTGAAATGAAAATTGGATGTCTCCAAAGCCAACCCTAATTTTCCATTTATATCCCAAAAAAAATCTCAAAATAATCCTAAAATAATAATAAAATATACCCATAAGTCGTCCAATAACAGATAGAAGCGGATAAAAAATCCCGAAGAAATAACGCGGAAAGACAAAGTATCGACTCGATACATGTGGATATCGACTCGATACTTAGCTATATATTGTAAGGATTTCTGGCTCGGCAGGTAAATATATCGACTCGATATACTCTGGCATCGACTCGGTATGTCGTATTTTCTGCTCTGCTAGTTGTACTGACTTGGAAGGTGTGGGTTCCGACTCGATACATGTGGGTTCCAGGTCGATACTTTGACTTGACATTAGCTTCTTGGGTCGATTTCTCCATATTTTAGGCCGAATTTGCAAAAGTGCTCGACATAAAATTTGTAGGTCTTTGAATCAGCTTTCCAACAAGATATATAGAACCTCTCGGTCCGAATTTTGTGGAGCTCAAACGACTCATTTTACTGAGACCCCGCCAAAAAGGAATTGTCTGGAAAAACGTTGATTCGACAATAAGCTCTTCTTAGCTTGATTATTATCCCTTGAGACCACTATACAAGACTCTTCCAAATTGACTTCGAACAAGCCCCAAATCATCTGAAAACAAATAAAACACAAGCGTAAACATCTATTCTAAAAACGGAACCAAAAACTATATAAAAGACATGCAAAACATATAAAAATGACTTAGAAGTGACTATAACCTATTTCCTATATGTAATGTTATGTGTTTATTTTCCTAATCTTTTCCTTTGGCATGTAATATTGTTTTATGTGTGTATGGACATGTATGTGTGTATGATGTTTATAAATGTGACTTATAGTATATATTATACATATATGATGCACTATAGTTTGTGTCTCGACTGAGTAGTATTGAGCTTATTTAAGCTTGATCCTCTAACGAGATTATAACTATAGCGGGGTTAACATATATGTATAAACTATATTATATAATTCATATGTATAAAGTATTATAGGGAGAAGGTTTTAATTCCGGTATTGGGCTTTTAGCCCATTACTCGGCCCAGTGATCTTGGCGCTGGATGAGCCTTGGTAGCCCAGAGGATCCGGAGCCTTTGCCTTGCCTCTTCGTATGTGAAACGCAGCATTTTGGAGCTCGGGCTTTAACCTAGCTATAAAGCCTCTCTTCCAGTTGCTGGAGCTCTTCACTTCAGTCATCGTCTTTCTCTCTCCTCACAAACATTCCGCTAGGGTTTTTAGGGTTTGGAGGTTCTCCTGCTCTTGCCGTCGGTTTGCGAGCGCGCGGAGAAGAAAGGTTGCTGTTGGCGTCTCTGGAAGGTGGATCGAGCTCCGGCGTCCTCCTGGGTGGCCGCTCTCTGCGCCTTCTGAGATCTAGGGTTCTTGAAGATCGAATCCTTATTCGATCTTCCGTTTTATCCCATACAGGGGGATTTTCTCTTCGTTCTTGTACCTCTGATTCACATGCATGTTAGTTTAGGGTTGTTTGCTTTCACTGCTTGTATCATCCCTTGTACGAACTCTCTATAGTGGATTTGGCCAACTCTTGAAGCTCGTGGATGTAGGTATTTATACCGAACCACGTAAAATCGCTTTGTTCGTTCTCTTGCATGTGATTCTCTGTGATCTTTCGAATATCGTTCTAGATCTTATTCGCTTACGCTATCAAAACCGATTTCTAGTTTGGATCTAGGTTTTACACTATAACATGTAGAATATGATGATAACACTGCCCAAGTGTCCGGATGCTTTTGTTCGTGTTGCTTATATCGTTGTTGTGTTCGTATGTTGCGTTCATTTTGCTCTATTTTGAACTTTATCTGTTTCGAGTTGACAGTTGTATTTTAAATTTGTAATGTCGAGTTGACAGTTGTATTAGATTACTTTGTAATTCACTTATTCAAGTTATTAGGTATCGCAAACAGTTGAGCTTGAATACAAATCAAGCTATGAAATGAACTATGTGATTCCGCAAACAAGCTCGTGAGCTCGAGCTCGGCTCGAATGTAAGCGAGCTCACTGATGTATGGGAGAATCGGATATGAAAATATAAAATATAAACAAACTCACAACTCCTAGTCTATCAAATACAATTCAAGACCCCCCCGGTGTAGTGGAAGGGAATCAGGTTCGATCCACGAGAAAGTGTATCAGCGGATCCTGAAGTAGCCCAAAAATCACGTTTTGTAATCGACCAAAAGTCATTCGTCGTCGACCGGAAGCAGTCGATGTCGACCTGTGGCTGTTGACCTTGAGAGAAGCACCTGCAAAGACAAAAAACGGCAATCGACATCGACTAAAGTAGTCGATGTCGAGGTCAGTAACAGCAGTCGACCGACTCAGAAGATTGTCGATCGATCTAGGGCATTCGATGTCGACTAGAAGCGGTCGATATCGAGAGCAAAATCAGTAATAAAAAACGTCGGAAAAGAAGGAGAAAGGGTGAGAGAATGAAAAGGAAGCGATGGACAGAAAATATAAGGGTTATCGTGTTTTTTGGTTACTCACTGAACGACAAAAGAACAGATGTAAACAATAAATGAAAGATCTTCCAAAGCCAGGTTTTACCTCGACAATAACCACGCAAATAAAGTCAACAAATCACAAAAGAAATACTTTATCGATAAAGGAAAAGGTTTTCACCCAATCCAACAAATAGGTAAATAAATCTCTCAAAATATAAACCTAATTTGTGTCTACCTTTTTCATAAATAAAGTTAATAGTCTTCCGAATAGAAACCATAATTACTACCCAAGTTTCACAACATGAGTTCTTTAAACTTTTATTTAAAGATGAAGCACAAGGTAGAAGGAGATAAAGTACCTTCTTTAGCGACTTACCATTCCACCAACATGGCTATCATCAGACTCACCCCGATCGTAGAAGAAAGGCTACTACTCACTCATATTAACGAAAGACATGATGAAAATAATAGAAATAACTTGCATAAAACCAAACTTGTAGTCTTTACAATCACAACGCTCTAACTCTCACAAGAATGCCAAAACTCTAAAGCTCCAAACCCTAATCTCTATTGCTATTGATCTCTATGAATTGAATCAATAAAATGCGCCCCCCTAGGGCTTTATTTATAGCCTACCAATCCTTGCTAGCCAAGGAAAGTAGGCCTAATCCTTGTATAATTGGAATTAAAATAAATCTATCTAATAAATAAAACTCCCTAGGATGAACAGAGATTTACCCATAAGGACATAGTCCATCTCAATGTGACAAAAGATCTTAACCTTCGTGACCAAGTAAGTCTTTCTCAAGTCGGATTCATCAAAACATGTCCGCGACCCATTAGAGTTTCAGTCGATGTCGACCAAAAGCAGATGATATCGACCACTCGATCAATGTAGTCGACCTCAAATGTCTTGATCGATCTCAGGTACTCTTCAACAACTACTAAGTTGTAAGACTCGGGGTCTTAAGAGGCGTCAGTACGTCTATGCCACCTAACCATCTCAGGTCCGTTGTCCTTACTTGGAGCCTGAAAAGGAAGAGCTCTTGTGACATGAGTAGGGCTTGAATCACTTATAAATCACTCCCAACATCCTTATGATATCCGATGTGGCATGGGGGCGTTACATAAGTGTTGTTCATCTTCAGTCAACCTCGAGTGCCTTTCCTCGATGTCGAGTGCTCCTTCTGGCCTAGTCGATGTCGAGCATTGGTCGATCTCAAGGATAAATTTTGACCACTCAGGGCTCGATTACAGTAGATCGCCTTCTCAACACTTAGCCAAATTTCAGCTCATCTCCAGTCGACACCGACCAATTCTCTGTGGTCGATCCCTCTTATTGGTTTTGCTTCGGAATGACTCCAAATCCTGCAAAATTAAACCGAAACTTGTGTAGATCTCTATTTTTTGCAAATAAACTCAAACTGCATAAAATCACTATATAATATACTAAAACAGAGGCTTGAAACGGGCTCTGGTGTGATTTGCAGCATTTTATGGATCAAAACATTGTTATTTTTTCATACGTGTTATATTCTAGATTAAAATTGTATTATCTATTTGAGCCACGTTAATTAATAAGTCAATATAGTTAGGTAAAAAACTTATCTTTTTAGATCAAATAATCTACCCAATATTTGGTCAAAATTGAATATAATATATCTATATATAAATATGTAGCATGACGTTAAATTTGGGTCAATTATTCTATCTTTTACATCAAATTGAATATAATATATTCGTCAATTGACGATGATCCAATAACTTTATCTATTTATCCACGTGTCATTCTCTACCTTAATTGATTATTATAATTAATTTTTATATCTATTTCTTGATGAATTGTTGGAGTTCTCTGCCCAGCCTGTTCAAGCTCGAGTACGTCATTGCAAACATTTGGCTTGTCGATGAGTTCTTGGCTTGGATAAGCTACTTCATTTTCTTCAAGATTTGCGCTTTCTTCAAAAGCTACACTTTCTTGATTCGAGCATGACGATTCCATTGCAGTCACCAAGAAAAAGTCTAATTTGCAACAATCGTCATAGATGTACCGGCCATTGAGATACCCAAAAGCCCTGATGGTCGAGTCTTGGTCGAATAAACGAATTGTCGAGTGGAATCCACGACTCAATCTCTCTATTCCAACAAGAATCCTAAATCCAGATAACACCGTATGCAAAATTTCACGAGAAATTGGATAAATTTCATTCCAAATCTTCACAAATATTGTTCGATCGTTTATCACATTCCCGATTGGATCGTACAAACTGTTCACCGGTGGCATACCACGCTCGATTCTGATTTCGTTGAGGTTCCTGTAAAATCGTCGATCTGATTCCTCCAGTTGCCGCTTCCATTCTTGATTCGCAAGTTGTAGCCGTTCAACGTAGATATGATTCGTGGCTGAATTCCACACTGGTGAAGGCTGACTTTCATCTAATATAGATATCACTTGGCCACCGTCCGCCATTGTTGCATTCTTTGCAACCCAATGATTCCAATTTGTGATTTTCGATTCAAAAATTTTAGAAAATTGATGGGCTAGGTCGTAAGAATCGACCGCTCTGATACCATTGTTATGTCCCAAAGGACATGGATAGAGAAAGCTTAGCTTTCAACCTATAGAGGGTTTGAGGGAAGAGAGATTAGATGAGAGGGTTAAGAGTGAACATTTGATTAATATTACTTTGTAATACAACCTATTGAGTATTTATATCAATGTCATACCAACACCCCTACATGGATACCCCTTGTACCTAGGATCATTACATTCTAACATTTAAATTATTAAACTTATCAATATGAGTTGTTACAATTAATTTTATATCTTCAAGTGTTTACAAAATCTACCATTTTTTGTATCAATAATACCTAAACAATCGGATAAAAATATAAAACAAAGGAATATATTTCTATTAGTCAATGATTAGACATATCAAAAGTGATAAACTTTATCTCAATACGAACTTGGAATGGAATTTTAATTATTTTAATTATTTAAATTATTCAGTGGTGTCATTTATACAGATCGAGGAAGCAAATTATTATTAAAAAAACTAAAAGAATGTAAATTCTTTATTTTATATTTTAATTTATGAGATAAACTTACATTCGTTAGTTGTGGTATGAACTGCATAGAGATAATATGCTTGAATGTTACTTTAAACAATCAAGATGTTGATCATTATATTTTAAATATTTATAAGATTTATTAATATTTTCTTGATTTAAATTAATTATAATCTATAAACATATATTAATTTATCAATAAGGCGAACACAATGCATGGGATAGACATGTGGTTAAAATAGGATGTATAATTAAATAAAGATAAAATTTGGTGAAATATCATCTTTTGCTAATTTAATTAGCTAATTAACATCCTTAAAAAAAATTTAGCCGTGATAGCATCTTTCAATTTTTTTTAACCTCTTAGCACCCTGTTCCTCTCTCTTTCTCGCTCATTTGCTCTCCCTGAGCTTTCGATCTCTCAGACGCTCCTCCTCCTCCTCCTAGGCGCCACTGCTCCGGGATGGCCACCGCTCTCACCGCGACTCCGTGAGCCACCTCCCGCGGACCGGCAGGCCACCTCCCGCGGACCAGCAGCCTCTGCCGACACAGTAGCTTCTCGCGCGCAGGATCCCCTCCTCTTCTTCAACCTCCTCCTCCCTTGTCTTCCTATTCCCCCATTTGAACCCCTACTACCTTGATTTATGGTAAATCTCCTTCCCTCTAATCTTTTTCATATTGAATTTCGTATTGATTGATTGTTTACCTGGTTTATTTGAAGATCTGAATTTTTAGGGTTTGGCCGTTTGGGATAAATTGATTAATTTGGGGATTTGTAGGTGAAGCTACGGTTTTCAATTGCCGATTCCGCCTACGGTGATGGTGAAGCTGAAGCATTGCTTTTGAGGATGGCTCGTAGAGGCAAGTTTCGAGATCGACGAAATCTTGCAAACAGACCTTCAGTTCTGGTAATTTTCGAGATTGGCTTAAATATTGACTGTCTTTCATAACAAAGAAAGACTGTTTCCCTAGTAATGTGTCCTTTTTATTGATTGTCACAAATTTTATTTCTGTCTGGTTAACTCTTTCAGAATTTTTTAGTATCCGAGTTATGATAGAAGAGTTCATAGAGCATCAAAATTGAGTTAGGCATTCAAAGGAGTAGTTCCTTATTGAATCTGATATTGACAAGCTTTCAGAGACAAGGATGTTGCAGTTTACTTTTATAGCAGTTGAAGTAATATAGTGGTATCCGTCCACTTAATTCACATTCATCGACACCATTGAATTCAATTTTCTTTGTGCTTGATCAGTTTGTGTCCATTTCTCTGTGTATTAAATAATCACATTAAAAGCAGCTTTGGAAAGGAGGTAAACCTGAAACATATTGACAAGCTTTCAGGAGAGATTGATTAGGCAAATGAATGTGAGTGTCATTGATGTTCATTAATCGTGTATAAGATAACATCAGTACCTTAAGTAATTGACAATTCGAAGAAGGAGAGTTCTAAGAGAAAGGAGAAGTAGCATACAAACATGTGATTTCTATAATTGTGTGAAATATGTTGACATTCAAAAGTTCTCATTAGTTGAAATGACACATGTGTGTATTTTTTGTCATGCTTATCTCTGGTTACTCATTAACAATTGTTGATGCAGCAGACATTTTCAATAACACCAGACTTTGGTCTCTTTCTTTCCTTTCTTTTAATTTGAGTGAGAATGTTTGCTACAGTTAGAAATGGACTCAATTTGGTATCATCTGCTTATCTTGCTTACCTGATATGTAGGTATATCCAGCATTGTCATCTACCTTATCAAAAGATCAAGATGATCTTGGATCTTCTGGATTGAAATCCTTGAGAGCACTTGCTCTCCTTGGATCTGGATCTGTATGGCGGCTAGGATTTGCAACTGTGTCATCTGCTGATGAGGTTGAACATGGTTTGGTGGTTGCTGATTATACTTGGCCTCACAGTGTCCTCCTTAGTTCTTATGACCACGCTGATCTTTGCTTCCAGAATGTTTATTATCAAATGCTGATCTTTGCTTACAGTTGTATCAAGGGTGGAGGTTAGTTCTTCATTGATTCTTTTCATATTTACCGGAAATCAGCAATCTTTGTCTAAAAATGAGTCAAAAATTAGGATGAAATATTCAACCCTAATCTATTTTATATCCAATTTATTTCCCTTTGATTTTTTTATTAGTTTTTACTGTCGAAGTAATTTTGTGATCAACATCTTGTTTGACACTTTCCTTGCTTGTTATGTCTAGGTCAGTCAGTCAAGGAGATCAGGGATACTACACTGGTCGCAAGGTAAACAGTTTGTCACCAAGTCGGATATGCACATGTAATTCATCATTGGAGTGCCTTTGAACATGACCTTGTGTGTGAGGGCGAGAGCTTTAAAGAGAATGGAATCACATGATCTAAATATACCATTCGAGCCGCTTGTGTGTATATCTATGTTGAGTAAAGAGGAGATTAATATTTCATCATTTGGTACCCTAAGATGGGTGGAGAATGAGCTGAAATTTTGGGTGGAGAATTGCATATTTACTTTGAGCAAGTACTTGGGCGAGGATCCTAGCAGCTCCTGATGCCATTCTTGTTCTCTATTGTGCCTATCTATGTGTGATTTGGTTTGTTTGCCACTCTTACTAACCTTTCTTCAACTTGCTTCCTTTAATTTTGTATATTAAATTGTGTTGCTTGTGATGCTTGATTTCTTAGAATTCCTTCTTTTTTAGGAACAAGAAATTGATGCCATAGATGTCTTTTCATTTGTTGCTGAAGTGAATATTTTTTTAGTGTTCATTGAAGATGTTGATTGTTCTTTGATGATGCTGAAAAAATTTCCATACAGAATGAGGGATTAGCTTTAGAATTCTGAATTCTGAGATTTCGTATAAAACCCAATGTTCTATCAGCGTGTTATTTTTTTCAATGCATTAGTGTTTGTTTTTAGAAAATAAGAATCAATAATGTCCATGATTCCTTGTATCTGTGCAAGTTCTTTTGGGTGTAATTTTATTTAGTGATGATTAAGTTGCGTTTTATTTCCTAGGTTTCTGATGCTAGACACAGCTGATCGTCTGGGAGCAAGAGGAGCATCAGAGGTTGGATTTTCTTTTAATAGCATGATTTTTGGAGAAGTTGCCCTTCAAAGAAAAAACAAATTTGGTTGCTGCTCTCTTTTACAGTGATTTTTATCCTTTGTTTAACAATATATCTTTGTAGGTGAAAGCACACCCAACATTTTCTTCATTATGTTTGTTTATAATTGGACAAGTGTAAATGTTAGTTTAGATGGAATTGGGGTGATGCTTAGATGTACCGTCATACTATTTTTTTTTTTGGTCGAAAGTACCGTCATACTATTACTATGCCGAATAGTGGGTGTTGACTTTCAAATTGCTTTCAAGAGTAATTGTTAGTTTAATTAAATTTATGTTCCACTTGATTCCATTAGCCTATTAGATATTATATTAGCTTTCAAATTGCAACTGTTAGTCTACTATTATATTATATATTATAAAAAATTTATCAATAAAAATGACATCAAAATAATATTATAAAAAGTTATCAATAAAAATGTTATCAACAAAAAATGTCATCACAAATATTGAGATCAACGAAGTGTAATTATAAATGTCATCAATGAAGTTTGATCACATTTTATGCTCTCGTGTCATCAAATTTTATGCTCTTGTGTCATCAAATGTATAAAAATGTAATAAATATGTCACCACAAGTGATTGCATCAATTAGGTGCAATCACAAACATGTCATCAGTGAATAAAAATAGAATTGATGAAAATATAGTGATATACAATTGATTAAATTAAAAAAGTGGCATCAAACGATTTAATTAAAAAAGTAACATCAAATAATTACATTAGAAAAATGGCATCAAAACACTACTTTCAAAAAGTTGCATCACACATTAAAAATGATAAGATAAATATATTTGCAACTACATTATTACTATGATTTATGTAATTCAATTTAATTATATAACAATAGAAGTGAATTTCTAAGAAAATAATTTATTAACAAACCGCGAAGAACGCGGGTAATAACACTAGTTTATTTAAAAAATGGACATTTACTTAATTATGACAATTTTTTGCGGGGGACAGGGGTATAAGTGTATTTTTATTTATTTTCTTAATAAGTGTGAAGGTTTTTAAAATGACAAGTTTTAATTAACGGAGAGTAAATATATAGACAATAGATCATATGTACTCAGCCTTTAATGTGTATCATGTGAACAAATCTGGGCCATTGAATTTAGAAGATCAACGGATGAGATTAAAAGTAACTTCTGATTATTCAATGGTATTGGGAGATTATTCGGTGGAATGAAATTATTCGGTGGAATGAAATTATTCGGGGGTATTGGACAATTATTCGATAGAATAAAATTTACATTTTTTACATTACAAATTAATAATTATGTGAAAGCAGTCGAATAATCATGAACAAATAGACGAATAATTTCTGAGTACATGATACACGATAAGGGATGTGTACACCGGAACCAACCCCTATATATCTATCTATCTATCTATCTATCTATCTATCTATCTATCTATCTATATACATATACTAAAACCGATGCATTGTTGTCTACATGGCGGCGTGTGAATGCATCTGCTTACGTGACGGCACGTGAATGCATCTCGCAAAATTTTCGCCCGTAAAAAAGGAAATCTAATAAGGGTCTATTTGGATTCCACATAGATTATGTTTATAAACACTTTTTTTTGCTTATAATACAATTAAAATTTAAACACCGTTTGGATATCAAAATGTCTTACAGTAAATTCTTTATTTTGACTCCTTGGCTTCCTCCCTCCTACAACCAGAAGATTTCAATTCAAAACCCTAAAATCTGCCATTGAAATTTAACCTCTATCTAATTGCACATGGATCTGGACAAGAACCATGGGGAAGTAACCCTTGCCGTCACCGGATTCAACATAGGAACCGGAATTGAGGATTAGATTAGTTTCCTTGATCTAATGCAGAAACAACCCAAGCCTTGATGAAGGAGCAAAACAGCACCAGAGACGACACTAGCACTGCCTTGATGAATGAGCGGAAATAGGCCTTCGCCCTCCTGCTGCCTCGGCCGCCGATGTGCCTAACGCTGAGTCATTGTCGTCGGAGTTGGTGTGGTCGGCCTTCACGCGGCGTTTGACGGCTGACTGCGACGGAAGCGAGGGAGGACAATTCAAGCAACCGGAAGCACTGCAAAAATTGCAGAGAACCAGATACAATCGGCGGTTGCAGCGAGGAGGTCCGGCGAGGGAGAAGGAGCAGAGAGAAGCCATGGGAGAAACTTTTTCTCTCCAGATCTGTTTTCAGGAGGAGGAAGGGGGGAAGATGATCCAGCGTTTCAATTTTCCATTTTTTATTATTTTAATAATTAAATCACAGTGTTTATCCTTATAAGCTACTTATCCATTTAATACATGTATTTTACTTATAATCATAATACATCGGGAATCCAAACAGACCCTAAAAATAATAAGAAAGTTCTAATCTATATAATTAAAAATAATTATTTTATTTTACCATTAATTCATATAATTGAATAGATGGAATACCTTATAAAAGAGTAAATATTATATAAGGAAATAACTATATCAATATAATTAAACACAATAATAGTAATAAATTTGACATATACAGATATACAAATTGCCATATAAGTGTATCTCCATCTAGATTATAAATAATCTATCCAATGGACGATTTATATATAAATTACACCATATGGACGAGACCTAAAAAAGAAATTAGGTTCACCCAATTGCCATACAGATGAATTTTATGGCGGGTCTTTTGGGTCTAGGCGGGTCTTGGTGACCTTGAAGGCCTTGGCGGAGGGGTGAGGTAAGTGGTTTAGGCGGGGGTCTAGGCGGGTCTTGAAGGGTTTTTTTAGAACAATGATCATAATTGCCAAAAATATTAATAGATACATGGTAGCAAATATTTGATAGGTGTTATTTATTTATATATCGATTATTTTTTGTGGAAAGAATTATTTATATCAAAATTAATTATTTCATAGTTATTTTATTTATATCTATATTATTTTTTAGGAGAATGAGTTATTTAGATCTAGATTAATTTTAATCTTATATTTCCAGTTATTAGTTTAATTATCATAATGTAATTCATATTTATTTATTTATTTATTTTCATATTTATAATAGATTTTGTTTTTTATAGATAGTAAATGTAATTAACGGGGCATATATATATATATATATATATATATATATATATATATATATATATATATATATATATATATATATATATATATATATATATTTGAATGAGTGAACATATGCAAATATGGTTAATTTGCTCTATTACCCACTAAGCCTGTTATCAGACAATTGGTTTCAGCTGGTAAGCATGTGCTGCATAGCATGTGTTACCTGCATCATCTTCATCATCTCAGGGCGGAGGAGGAAGAGGTTCCAACCGTCACTGCCTCCGGGCCCAACGGGCCTTCCAGTTGTCGGAATGCTCCCATTCCTAGACCCGCAACTCCATACCTACCTCGCACGCTTGGCCCAGACCTACGGCTCGATGATGAGCCTCCAGCTAGGGAAGAAAACCGCCATTGTTGTGACCTCTCCATGGCTGGCAAAGCAAATGCTTAAGAACTTGGGCGCTGCCTTTGCTAACCACGATGTAACAGAAGCCGGTAGAGAGCTTAGCTATGGCGGAAACAACATCCTCTTCGCTACTTATGGCCCAGAATGGAGGATGCTAAAGAAGGTATGTACCGAAACTTCAAGAGTGCAAAATAACACAGCTTCGACTATAAAATAATCTCTCTATTAATTAAAAATTATTATTAACTATTTATTTACGTTTTTTTATAATGATAAAAACTATATAAAATATTAACTTTTTTTTTTACATTTGTTTTTATAAATTTATACTTAATAGTAATATGCATCAAGTTGGATGGATTATTTTTCACATTAAAACGAACTATACAAACGAATATATTATTCTTCATATTAAAATGAATATTGTCTCTCAGCTTGTCAAATAGTTGGATGGATTAAAGCTTTTACCCAATTATTTTTATTATCAAACAACGCACATCTATTTGACTGCATACATATGCATAATTCATTCTATTTCATTGCACAATAACGGGAATCACACGATCAAACACTAATCCACATATCATCTCTACCAACTATGTGAGCAACACTAAAACTTTTTTTCCCATATACCCCTGAATAATTCTTTATATTCAAACGAATATTGACGGGGAACCACATAACTAAGCAATAATTCATCTATTTCGAATTGAATAGTTGAGTGAATTAATAATCCACTTAGAAATGAATAATTATTGATACTCAAACGAATAATAACTCCCAAATTGCCGAATACTAACTCTGAACTTGTCAAATAATCGATAGTCCATTTACTTCATATTTCAAATGCGCAATTTATCAACGAATATTAACTCTGAATTTGCCAAATAATCGAAACTTGATAGACGAATTTTGCAACTATTCAAAACTTGCAAATGTGTGAGCCAATTTTGCAACTATTAGCTAAGTTGATAATAATTATTCGCTAAGTCGAAGACCAGCGAGGTGACCCATAAGGCGCGTGAATTTTGTTTGTCTATGCTCGTCTACTACCAGCTTATGGATCGCCTCGCTGGTTTTCGACTTAACGAATAATTACTATCAACTTAGCGAATAATTACTATCAACTTATCGGATAGTTACAAATTGACTTCCACTTTTGCAAGTTTTGAACAGTTGCAAATTTTATTTGTTAAAAGTTTCGTTTATTTGGCAAGTTCATAGTTAGTATTCGTTGATAAATTAATTGCTCATTTGAAATAAGAAGTAATTAAATAGATTATCGATTATTTGACAAGTTCAGAGTTAGTATTAGGTAATATGGGAGTCATTATTCGCTTGAGTATCAAGAATTATTCGTTTTTATCCAACAATTCCTGATTTGTTAACATTTAACACCATAAAAGCTGTTAACATTTAGGGCCCGTTTGGTACTGATGTACGTATATCAGATATGGGTATGAGTATCCCCATACCCATATCTAGTGTTTGGTGAATAGGTATATGGATATCAAACTAATATACCCATATTTCCCTTCCTTTGTAATTTCCCCCAATTCCATATACCCATTCAATCAGGGATATCAAAATAGAACATGCGTTTCTTTTCTCCAACGCTTCACTGTTGCCTCCCTTTTGCTCCGCTCTCAATATCGCTACCACCGGTCTCAACTCGTCCCGGCTTCGATTTCACTGCCTAGCTCCCTCCGCTCCAAAATCGATCCAGAACAACTTGTTCACACCTTTGATGTCCGGCGCTAGGGAAACTGGAGCGAGGCTAGGGCTGAGGTCGATTGGGTAGTCTTCTAGGTAGGCAATCGCAGAGGGTGTGGTGGTGGGGGTGGGGTGGGAGGTAGGGGTAATTGGGGTCGGGCTGGCAGATCGAGCGGTGTAGGTGTGGGGCTCGGGAGTTTGATCAAGCAAGGGTCGAGCGGTGTAGGTGTGGGGCTCGGGAGTTTGATCAAGCAAGGGTGGAGCGGTTTAGGTGGGGGCTCGGCATTGTTGGGTGTCACCGGAGATTCAGGCGGGGTTGGGTTGGTGCGAGTTTGGTCGTCGGGGAGAGAGCGCTGGTAGAAAGTTTGATATGTAATACCCATATCTAAAACATTCCAAACAAGATATCGGATATCAGATATCAGATTTGATACCCATATCCATGATATTGATATCTCATACCCATATCCGATATCTGATATACGTATATGGATATGGATACCAAACGGACCCTTAGTCTATTCTCTCTCTCCCTCTCTCTATGTATATATTGCATTTTTTTTAACTTTTTTCACTTTTTAACGATAGTAAATTGGAAAATTAAAAAAAAAAAAGGCAAAGTTGTTGTTTTAAAGAGCAATTTTATTATTTTTTTATACTACTTTTTTAATTTATTTTTTTTGGTCAAGAAGGGTGGCTATAGCCTTTATTATATAAAACAATATAATTAACTCCTAGAGGAGCTTACAGTAGCCGAATCAACAAGAACAGAGGCGGGAAGAACAACATGTTCAGCAAAAGAATTAACTAACGACAGTGACCAGTTGGCCAAGGAATCCGCCGCTGCATTCACCTTTCGACGGACGTGGCAGATCTTAACCTCCCAAGCTTGGCTTCTAATGAGCCCACGAGCTTGGGACAGGAGGTGGAAATCCGGATTCGGACCCAGAGTCGCACCACAAAGCAGTTCCTTGATTGTCGATGCATCAGTTTCAACCACCAGACGAGTTATCCCCAGTCTAACCGCTAACTTTAGGCCATGGAGCAGCGCCCACGCCTCCGCTGTTTGTGCTTTACAAGACCCGCACTTGAACGTAAATGCTCGAATCAACTTCCCCTCATCATCACGCAGGAGACCCCCACCTCCCGCAGGGCCTGGATTACCTTTCGAAACTCCATCGATGTTAAGCTTAACCCATCCCACGGGTGGCGGCGTCCAGACCTGATCAATATCATCTCCCTGCATCTGCGAGTGGCGTCGTTGGTCATGGGAGGGTCTAGCTGCTCTCCTTGTTTCTGCGAAAGCTCAGGCCTGATTCACCACCGTCGCCGTCAGGCTCTTGATCGTATCCTTGTTGTCGAAGACCAGGTCATTGCGGCACTTCCAGACATACCAAATCATATAGGCAAAAGTGGCACTCCACTTGTCTTCTTCCTTCACGTTTCCAAGTATCCAATTCCTGACATTCGGTTCCCTGAAGAACCCAGTCCCCAAAGAACAGCCAGCAAGCTTAAACCAAGCCTCCTTGGTTTTCGGGCAATCTCTTAGGAGATGAATCGAAGACTCCTCCTCTCCACACCGCGGACAGCCGCTGAAAATCGAAAGATGGCGTCGAACCCGAACCTGGTTACTTAGTATGCAGTTGTGTGCAGCTAGAAATGCGAATGCGCGGGCTCGATGCTGCGCCGGGATCTTCCAGATGTGGTTCCAACCTTTCTGCATATCCCCATCAGCGTGGGGCCGAATCTGAGCAAGCGCCGACTTCGTCGAGAATTCTCCGGACTGGGTATGCGCCCAATAAAGACTGTCCACAGCCTCGTCCTCCCCCGAAACCGCAATTGATTGAAGTTTTAAGAGAATTTCTGAAGGAAGCAAAGGGGAGAGAAATTGCCAGTTCCATCCTCCATCCACCCACAGCTCTCCCACCGTATCACCAAGCCGCTCCTCCGGGACGGGGTTGATTGCTACATCCATGAGACATTCCTCCCCGAGCCACCTGTGAATCCAAAAGAGAGTAGTCAACCCGTTGCCAATAGCCACACGCAGCCCCGGCAACAGAACCTCCGCTCCATGATTGATGGCCCTCCAATTCCGGGAAGCTCCTCTCCTTGCACCCAACATGTCAACGTCGAGACGACCATCACAATATTGGCCCCGAATAACCCGGCTCCACAACGAATCCGGTTGTTGAAACATCCGCCAACACAGCTTCGATAGAACAGCCTGGTTGGTCTCTCGCATTGCTCTTATGCCGAGTCCTCCTTCTTCAATCGGGAGTTTCACTTTCTCCCATGAAAGGAGATGAATTTTCCGCTGTTGCGGGCTGCTACCCCAAATAAAACTCCTAACAGCCTTGTCAATGTCGTCACAAATGCTCCTCGGAACAAAGGACGACTGCATCACGTAGACCGGTAGGCTCGTTAGCACTGATTTGGCGAGGGTGACTCTTCCCGCAAACGATAGCGATCTCGACTGCCATCCCCTTAACCTTGCCTCCACTTTATCCACTAGGAACCGATATCTATGGCTGGTCATCCGGCCGCAAGCCATTGGTACCCCTAAATAATTCCCGAAATCATTAGAAATAGCTATGCCCAGGCCCTCTGCAATCGAATTCCTGGACGCCTCTGGTACTCCTCGGCCGAACAGAACTGAACTCTTAGAGAAATTCACTTTCTCTCCAGATTTTTCACAAAAATCACCCAAAATTTGCTTCATCAACATGCCTTGCTCCACTGTGGCTTCACCGAACAAGATCAAGTCGCTCGCGAAAAATAAGTGGGACAGAGTTACTCCCCCAATTATAATAGATTTCCATCTCCCTTGATCCACCTCGGCTCCAATCAGGTGAGAAAGTAATTCCATATACAATACAAACAGATACGGGGAGAGCGGGTCACCTTGTCGAATTCCTCTCGAAGGTGAAAATTGGCCTGCCTTTGATCCGTTCCATATTAGCTCGGTTTGTCCTAACGTTTGACACTTCATGATGACCTCGATAAGTCGAGCAGGGAGTCGAGCACCTGCGAGTGCCGCCTCTGAAAAATCCCACCTTACTCGGTCGTAGGCTTTCTCCAGGTCTATTTTGAGAATCATCCAGTTTTTCCTCCGGTCTCTCTTTTCCATCAAGTGCAAGACTTCTTGGAAAATCACCACATTATCTATTATTTGTCTCCCTGGTATGAAGCTTGCTTGAGTGGGGGATATCAGCGTCGACAGCACCGGTTTGAGCCTCCGAACAATCAGCTTCGTAGCAATCTTAAACAAGACATTGAGCAATGAGATCGGCCTCAGTTGAGAAGGCCGTTCAGGGGCCTGAATCTTCGGAATTAAGACCAATAGTGCGTGTGCGCAGTGGGGAGGAAACAAGCCTTCGTTCACCATAGCTAGTATAGTGTTCGTAGCCTGCGCGCCCACAACCTCCCAATCATGTTGATAGAACAGAGCCGGGAAGCCATCCGGCCCTGGAGCCTTATAGGGACCCATCTCTTTCAATGCAGACTTCACCTCCTCTACCCTAAAAGGTGCGTTCAGCTCTTCAATTTGGCTCTCAAACAGCTCCGGAAAATTAAACCCCAACGCAGTGGGCTGGGCTCCTGCTTCTAGACCTAGCTCAGCCGTATATAAGTTGTGGAAAAAGTTAAGGACCATCCCGCTAACCGCCTGACTGTCCTCCACCCACTCCCCATTCTCTTGTTTGAGCGCCGAGATTCTGTTCGCAGCCCTTCTGACCTTCGTCGACATGTGATAGTATCTAGTGTTACGATCCCCATCTAACAAAAAATTCGATCTAGATTTCTGAAACCAGTGTAGCTGCTCCTGATGAAGGACTAAATCCAGATCTTTGCAGACCTCCTGCTCTAATTTCAAATAATGGCGGGAGATATTCAAGGCCAATTTTTTCCGAATACCTTCCAATCTGCTCTCCAAGTGCCGCTTTCTTTGGAACAAATTACCAAACACCTCTTTATTCCAAACTTTGAGGTCCGCAGCCAGTTCATCCAACGCCGAGCACGTGTCTACATTCTGGTTCCACTTTTCTTTTATATGATTTGAGAAGTCCTGGTGGAGTAACCAGCTTGCTTGGAATCGGAAAGGAGCTGTCTGACGTGGACCACGGTGACCCGCCCCATCCAGTTGGATAAGTAAGGGAGTATGATCTGAGTGGGACGAATGAAGATGACGGAGAGAAGCCTCTGGAAACCGCTCGTGCCAATCGCTGTTACACAAACCTCTGTCCAGCCGTGCCATTACCCTTGTCTCAACATCTCTGCCTCTCCACCATGTGTAGGGCACCCCTGTGAAGCCAATATCCATGAGCTGAAGGTTATCCACTTCTCTTCTAAAGTTCTGGGAGGAGCGATTAGAGCTAACCGAAGAGCTGGTCCGCTCGTGCTCATCCCAGGTTGCATTAAAATCTCCTGCCAGAAGCCAAGGCAGAGTGTTCCTGGCAGCGAAATCTTCCAAGGAACGCCACATGCCCTCTCTACCAGCCAACCTCGAGGCCGCGTAGATGGCCGAGAGAATCCAGGGCTCAGCGCCCAAACGTGCAACCTTAGCAGTGATGTGCTGTGGGTGGGAGACCAAAACTTCTACATGAACAACATCAGTACGCCAGAGAAGCCAGATACCCCCGGCAAACCCTTCCGCTTCGACTCTTTCAACTCCGTCGAAACCAATACGTCTACAAACACGTGCCGCTTGTTCCCCACTGATCATTGGCTCCACCAAAGCCACCACGCTCGGACTATGCCCCCTTACAATGTCTCTGAGAGCCATTAGGAAAGCCTCGCTGCCTGCCCCGCAGACATTCCACACCAAAACACTAAGGCCTCTTAACATATTTAAACAGTGGTTAAAAAAGAACCGTCTATGTTCATCAAACATCGGAACCAACTGATCACCTTGGTCCAGGGCATCAGTTAGATCGTGGGGCATCCTTACTCTGCATAGTAAGAGGCTGACTTCGGTGATCACCGGGAGGAAATCCACCCACATTCGGTTCACAATTCTCGGCACCTGATCTATGATTGGACCCGTCCGGAGGTTTGAAAGCAGAAAGCTTTTCCTGGTGTGAACCTGGAATATTTCTACCATTGTTTCCTTCAGACAGGACACCCACCGCTGGTTGTCTTTGAAAGAACTGTTTTGATCCAGACGACGTAGGTTTCTTTGGCTGTTGCGAATGCGACCCCGCGGTCTTCACCTCTCTGAATTTCGATTGATTAGTCGGGGGAAAGGTTGAGTTCGTTTTGGGGTTGGCGTCTGATTGCTTTCTTGGTTTATTGTGAGGGGCAGAGGAAGTGGTCGGGTTAGGGTTATTGGGAGGGGCGTCATTGGGCTTGTCCGAGCTATGGGTGGGTGGCGTTGGGCTATCCTTAATCTGCTGGGAATCAACTGGGCCTATTGGGTCATTTAAGTGCAACGGAGTCTCCGGGTTGACAATCTCAGCAGATTTGGGTGGATTAAAATTTCCTTTAGAGAGGGGATTTGTTTCCAGGGGAGAGATCTGCTCCTGATCTTGCGTGATCATGCCTCCCAAATCTTCCTTATCCATGATTAACGCATCATAACGGCTGGACGTTTCAACCAAAATTTCTTCCGATCTTCCTCCGGACATATCTTCTGACGCCGGCAACTCCGGGCCGGAACCCTTCTTCGGAGGTTGACCCTCATGCCCGACCTCCGACGTAACAGCAGTCGCTCTTGATCCTGAAGACCTAGCCTCCTTCCCATCTGAGCCTGCAGGACCCCCCGCCCGTCTTCTGTTAGGGCGCTTGACCTGCATCCAATCTCCATGTGCTTCCTTCTCCACTCTGGACCGCCTTTCTGCTGCATTGTCGTCGTCTGCCTGCGCCCTCGATGACGAGTCTTTAGCTTGGTCACAGTTCTCGGTCGAATGCCCGGCCCTTCCACACCCAAAACAGATCATATGAATCCCTTCGTATTGTATGGGCCACACTTTCCCGTCAAGCTTAAATTTCGAGAGAAGCGGTTTGCTCAAATCCACTTCGACGCTAAGTCTAGCATATCTGCCACGGTCTGCTGAAGCTGTTGTGTGGTCCACTCTTCTGACTTTCCCTATCTTGCTACCAATCCTGTGTAGAAGACGAGGATCGAAGTACTCGATATGGAGATTGGGGATTCTAACCCAGACCGTCAGCGTCTTGATCTCCTCTACCTCAGCATCAAACCTCGGGACCCATTCGCGAATTGCCAAGTAGGTGTCACCTATCATCCATGGACCCTCGAGGACCACATGATCGTAGTTAGCCTAGTTCATGAAACGAGCAATGAAGAAGTCATTTCCCAGATCAACTAGCGTGAACGATGATTTCAGACCCCATTTCTGCGAAAGCCGCCTATGGAGTTGCATATAGTCAGGGCCCTTATCAAACAGTTTGATGATCAAAGTGTTTTCCCACGGCCTTCTCAGCGCTAGCTTCTCTGCCTTGTTCAGCACTATCGTCGGACACAAAGGGTCTTCTTTCTCAGGCAGAATGTCATCATCCGTTCCATACACATCTCCCTCGCTCCCCGCTTGGAAGATCGGATTGGAATGGGGTAAGTAGAAGCCCCCTCCAGCGCCATTCACCAGTTTGTCCCTATAGTTGGGCTTCACCGGCACTGGCTGTCCAATCCCTTCTTGCAGCTCCGGGAATTGATCGATGGGGAGACCCCCAGAATGGGTCTCCAGCCCTTCAGTCCCCATCCCCTCAAACATAGGAGGCCCTTGTTGATTCTTCTCCTGACTAGACTCCTCTGTCGTAGGTTTATCCGGTGGCTCGCCGGCCAGGACGATCGTGTGGCGGTCAGGGCTCCTGGAACGCTCTCTCCCCAAATTTTCTTCCATTTAAAATAGGGAATGATCACTCTAGTACTATACTACTTTTTTAATGGTAACAATGACTTGACCCTGTTTTGGCTAAATCCTAAATTAGTTTAAGCTCTCACCTACTTTGCATTTTTTTTTACCAATTTGAAAAAAAAAATTCGAAAAAAATAATTTAAAGAATATGCCTTTTGTTTCCTATTTAAGGGAAATTTAATACTACGTAATTTGTATGTAATTTAATAATTTTGCTACGAATTCGTAATTTTAATTTGTAAGCTCTATAACCAAAAGATTGTATTACTTGAGTATTTTTAGCTAGTAATATCTACGAATTTGGCAAGTAATCGAGGTGACATTATATAGGTAAGTTTACATGGGATCCTGGGTCCTAGTGCTCTAGATGCAGGCAGCAACATCAGAAGACAATGCCTCCGGGAAACTATACTTCAACTGGAAGAGAATGCCGGATATCCGGTGAACATAGGAGAGCAAATGTTCCAAACGGTTCTGAACGTGATCACGAGATCGACGATGGGTAAGAGATCAGCCAAGATGGCTAAGGATGTAGCCGAGTTTCGGAGAGAGGTGGACAAGGCCTTTGAGTTAGTAGGTGCACCGAATGTGTCCGACTTCTTTCCTGGATTAGCGAGGTTTGATTTGCAAAGGATTGCGAAGAAGGCTCGAGATTGCTCAAAGAGGCTAGATGGTGTAATGGACCTTGTTATTGATGAACGGATTAAAATGAACGCCAAAGAAAGCAACGACAAGGATGATGTCGATGATCGCAAGGATTTCTTGCAATTTCTCTTGCAATCGAAGGATAAATGTGACACAAACACAAGAATTACTATGTCCCAAATCAAGGGTGTGCTCACCGTAAGTAAGATAATCTATTACACGAATATGTGGTTTTTCATATCACAGTGCGCTTGTACGCTAGTAGCATATATAGCACATAAGCTGAGTCCACTAGCTTATATACTAAGACTTGTTCTTTCATATTTTCAATGTGGAATTGGTCTCTTCACATTTTTCACCAGCAATTTGAATGCGTGTTTCAGGATATGATTCTAGCAGGGACAGACACGACCTCGAGGACACTTGAGTTTGCCATGGCGGAGATAATGAACAATCCAGAAGTTATGAGAAAAGCTCGTGAAGAACTAGAAGCAGTAGTCGGGGCTGGCAATCCATTGGAGGAATCCCACACTTACAAACTTCCCTATTTCCATGCCATCATGAAAGAAACCCTAAGACTGCACCCGACTGTCCCACTCTTGGCCCCTTATCATCTAAACGAGTCTTGCGTTGTTGGAGGATACACAATACCAAAAGGTTCGTTCGTTGTTTTCAACGTATGGGCCATTCATAGGGACCCTTCTCTCTGGGAGGATCCTCTGGAGTTCAAGCCGGAGAGGTTTTTGGATGGGGGGCATGATTTTAGCAGTAACAACTTGGCTTACTTTCCATTTGGGTCGGGAAGAAGGATTTGCTTAGGGATTGCACTGGCGGAGAGGATGATCTTGCTTTCCCTTGCATCGCTTGTGCATTATTTCGACTGGAATCTGCCTGTAGGGGTCGAGGAATTGGATCTCTCGGAGAAGTTCGGCTCGACATTGAAGAAGGCAACGCCTTTACTTTTGATCCCCTCATCAAGGTCCTCATAAATACATACGTAAGCTTTCTATATAAGCATATATAAGTGTCAATTTCTCAATTTTAGGAAAACTCAAATGAAAATAAGTGTTAATCAAGTGGGCTCAGCAACTTGTGTGTGTAACCGAATAAAGTTCCGTGTGACTTTCTGTTTCTATGGGAGATCTGCTTTTTCCTCATCTCTTCATCCGAGTGTTCTTGTGTGTGTCTCACCTTGATCTTGCTGAATCAACAAATAGAAAATTATATATGTGCAAGTTTGTATAATAAATTGTTGGGCCTTTTATTGAAGTGTATTAGTGCAATTAAGATAAGCCAGGTTTTCGATCTCAACCCAAGTGCTAAATGCAACAAATTATTTAAAAAGTAGGTTGAAAGGGTTTGAAACCCAATACCTCAAAATAATAAATATACATCCCTACCAACTAAGCTAAGCTATCTTTCTAATTTTTTTACTCAAAAATTACAAAATTCTACATTATCTTCCAAGCTAAGTGGAGCTTCAAACATCCCAAGCCCCCCAAACAGATCCGCCAATGTGTCCAACAATCATTATGAAATTTTTAAAAAATAACACACACAGATCATTAATTCATTCAATTTCGAAATATAACACAAACGGGTTATGAATTCGTTCATGTTAAAATTTGAAAAATAAAATAGAATTGAAACTTAGATCATGATATGTTTTTAGCCCCCCTACAAGAATTCTTGAATTTGTCACCGCCTTTATTCCTAACAACTAGGGGCAAGGGGTTGCTCACAAGTGCTTCAATCAGCACCCTCTATCTGGGAAAAAAATATTTTTTTTTACAGATATTTATTATTTTGAGTTAATAATGTAGTACGTATAATATATTTAAATGAAAAGGAAAGCATAAATGTTGTAAGCTTATTTGGTAGAGGGAGGAAAGGAGTAGTAAAAGATTGAGTTCAAGTCCCATTATCTTATTTTTCATATTTTATGCTATGGTGCGAATCTTCTATCCTTCTCACAAACTCCCCTTATGTTTTATTGTTTTAATCTATTTTTTTATTTTCTTTTTAATTAATGTTTATGTGGGGACGGGGAATGGGACAAGGAATGAGGTAGATGATGTGAATCCTTTATGCTACATTCTTATTACTTTCAACTATTTCAATTGAAAATCACATATTTTGATGAAAAATTTAACATTTTAATAGTTTTTTTTCATATGAAAATTATTCGTTTGTTGTAACATAATAATTCGCAATTATTTGTATGAGTTATGTACGAATAATCATGTTGTTTCAAACAAATATCTTTGTTCTTTAATTTTTTCATTAAATATCATCCATATAATCTTCTTAACTCAACGCTCCAGATTTATTCACAAATTATATCGCAAGAAGTGCTGACAAATAATTTATTGTCAACATCAACTATATTTAATTTTTTAGACATTATCTTTCCCTACTTACAAACAGACGAGGATTAAGAGCAAGCACAACCGATGTGCTAAAATAGAGAAAACGGAGGATTTTAGAGAAAAAGACCAATTTTTCTCCCCAACAGATTCTCCAAACACATCTGCAAAATAGAGAAAGGGGTGGAATGAGGGGAAAATCTGCAAATTTGCAGCAAGAGAATTGATCTATAAAATTCAATGTGCACTCCTCCTCAAATTGAATTTATTGATCAAATCCTTCAACTTTTCAATTGCTACACATTCGAAAGTGTTGTAGGGTTTTTTTAGTCAGTTGTCGCTCATCCAAACTCATTTGTGAAGGTATGTGATTTCTCATTTCATTTTTGAATTTCGATTGATTTCGGTTACCTATTATTCTGTTGATAAAGCCGCTTGTCGATGGTTGCTGAATCTCTGTTTCGTTTGCTTCTAAATTTTGATTCTGTTTCGTTTGCTTCTGAATTTTTGATTTTTTATTTCGCATATGCTTATGAATTTCAATTGCTCTAGGAATGATTTCGCTTCTAGGGCTGATTTTGCTTCTGATTTCGCTCTAGGACTGATTTTGCTTATGAATTTTGAGTTCTCTAGGAGACTAGGACTGATTTCGCTTCTAGGATTGATTTTGCTTCTAATTTCGCTCTAGGACTGATTTCTCTTCAGAATTTTGATTGTTTTTAAGTGCATTGTTGCTCTTAGAGTGCTTCTATTAGAGCATGTTTTCATGCTGAATTTTGTGGGTTGTTGCTTTTATTTTGTTGCTGAATTTTTTGGGTTGTTGCTTCAGATTTCGTGCTTTTTTTTGGGCTATTGGTTCTTATTTCTTGTTGTTTTTGATAGATTACATAGGTCTCATATTGTATAGTGGGCTAAAATCCCATTAAAGCCCAATACCTTTGTAACATATATATATGTTATATCAATTAATGGAAACCCTCAAGGAGGACATTACAATCAATCTCATGATCTCACATGGTATCACAACCTAAGATCCAAAGACCCAAATTTTTCTTTCTCTCCTTGTTCTAAACCCTAGCCGCCACCTCCCCCCCCCTTCGGCCGACACCCTCCCGCCGCCGCCGCCTTCCCCCCCTCCCCCCCCCCCCTCGGCCGCCACCCTCCCCCCCCTACTCGGCCACCTTCAACAACCCTTCTCTCTCTCCCCGCCGCCCTTAGCCCTCTCTTCTCGTCCCAATGGCTAACCCACCACCTACCGACCCTATTAAGCCGCCCTTTCACTCCGCTCTAACCATCTCCAACATCAAAAATTGCATCCCTATCATCCTTGATCATGAATCCAGTACCTACACCATGTGGTCGCACCGCTTCACGACCCATGTCAAGGCTCATAAAGTCCTCCACCACATTGACTCCTCCACCAAACGCCCTGAAAGCGAAGACGACGATCTCTTCGCTCAACTTGACACCATTGTCCTTCAATGGATCTTCAACACCATCTCAAAAGATCTATTGACCACCATACTTGACCCCAAAGACTCCGCCTTGAATGCTTGGAAGAAACTTCAGGATATCTTTCAAGACAACAAGTCCACCCGTGTTGTCTATCTCGAGCACGAATTCTCAAGTTGCAAGCTTTCTTCTTTCCCGTCGATATCTGCCTACTGTCAGCACATCAAGACTTTGGCTGATCAGCTCGACACCGTCGACTCCAAACCCAGCGCCACCCGTCTCGTCCTCCAGGTACTCTCGGGCCTCCCTTCCGAATACAATGCTGCTGCTACTCATATACAGCAGACGGAACCTCTCCCTACGTTCGAGAAGACCCGGTCTCAACTGATCCTGGAGGAGACTCGCCTTCAACGTCAGAACACCGACGCCGCCAAAGACAAGACGGCGTTGGTCTCATCCAGTGACATCATCGAGCAGCTTGCCCTCCAGCCCGGTCGCAGCAACGACCAGCAGGGACCAAGAGGCGGCGGCCGCAGCAATGGCCGCCCGCAGCACTATGATCCCCGCCACCCCTCTTGGTACCCCAACCCTGGCTACCCTCCTTGGATGCCCTATGGCTACCCCAGTGCGTCGTTTCGTGGACCAGCCCCGTATCCCAACCGTCAGCAGGGCTTGTTGGGTCCTGCTCCCCGCCCGTCGTCTGATCAGGCATACCCGACTGATGTGCACAATGCCTTCTCCTCAATGCAGCTGACACCCCCTGACGTTGCTTGGTACATGGACACTGGCGCTACCTCTCATACGACAAACTCCTCAGGTACTCTCTCGTCTCTTTCTTTTAAGGGTCCTGCTCATTCTATTATCGTCGGCAACGGTGGTCGCCTTGGTACTTCGGGCATTGGCCACACCACACTACCAACCCCTACCAACCCTTTGCACCTCAACAAAGTCCTTGTTGCCCCCAAACTTGTCAAAAACCTTATCTCTGTCCGTCGGTTCACCACTGACAATAATGTTTCTCTTGTGTTTGATCCGTTTGGTTTCTCTGTGAAGGATCTTACTACGGGGGTTACTCGCTTGAGATGTAATAGCACCGGGGAGCTCTATCCTATGTCGTCGCCCTCACCATCCAGCCCGTCAAGTCTAGTCGCCCTCTCGGCATCATCATCCAGTCTTTGGCATGCACGCCTTGGTCATCCCAGTCCTGCATTTTTAGATTTACTTCGTTCTAAGAGTCTTGTCCAATGTAATAAAGAGCATCGCTCTAGTTTATGTTCGTGTTGTCAGTTAGGCAAGCATGCCAAACTTCCTTTTCAGCGATCTTTAAACACTACATATGCACCTTTTGATATTATTCATAGTGATATTTGGACATCTCCTGTGCCTAGCAAGGAGGGTCATAAGTATTACCTCTTGTTTCTGGATGATCATACACATTTCTTATGGGTTTTCCCTCTGCACTTTAAATCTCAAGTGTTCCCTATCTTTGCCAAATTCCACGCTTACATCAAAACACAGTTTCACACCTCTGTCAAGTGTTTTCAATGCGACAATGGCCGCGAATTTGATAACAAAGATTTTCACACTTTCTTTAATACCAATGGGATCTCCTATCGTTTGTCCTGCCCCTACATCTCTCAACAAAATGGCAAGGCCGAACGAATCATCCGAACCATTACCAATATGATGCGCACTCTCCTCTTCCACGCATCCATTCCCCTCCTTTATTGGCCTTACGCCTTGGCCACCACATGCTACCTCCTCAACATTCTCCCTTCCACCACCCTCAACCATCGCTCACCGTTTCAGGCACTGTATTGCACTTTGCCCATATATGATCACCTTCGTACCTTTGGTTGCTTGTGCTTCCCTAATCAGTCATCCACCGCCCCCCACAAGCTTCACCCACGCTCCACCCCTTGTGTCTTTCTTGGCTACCCGTCTGATCATCGCGGTTACATTTGCCTCGATATCAAGACTCACAGGATCATTCTCTCTCGTCATGTCACCTTTGATGAGTCGTGATTTCCTTTCGCGTCTCTCACACCCCATGTGTCGTCGACAGAGTCTGAGTCACCATTCCCTCACTTCATTCTTCCCCAGAGCTCTCCCGGTGCTCCTGCGTCTCCCCCTCCCCCACCTCCCCCACCACCCTCTACCACCAAATCACACACCCGCAGCGTCTTCGGTGTCTTCAGACCCCGTCAGATCATCTCCATGACCACCGACCATCACCCCGCTATCCACCTCCCATCACCTCGCCCAAAAACCTTGCCTCGCCTATGTGCGGCGGCCGCCGCAAAGCTGCGCCCGCCACCCATAACCCCTCCCTGACGGCGGCCGCCGCAAGTCATGCGGCGCCCGCCGCAACCCTCGCCGCATTTGATCCGCCCGCCGCCTCTTCCCCTGGCTTAGCCCCTCTTGCCCCCGTCCTTCCCGACTCCCATCCACCCTTTGCCTCCACCCAGACCTCCCTCTCCCCCGTTCCCACCTCCCACAAAACAGCCCTCCTCGACCCGAATTGGCAGGCGGCTATGCTCGACGAATACAGGGCCCTTACGAAGAATGGTACTTGGGTTCTTGTTCCTCGCCCTCCTGAGGCGAACGTCATTCGCTGTATGTGGCTCTTTCGTCACAAGTTCCGCTCTGATGGGACGTTGGAACGCTACAAGGCCCGTCTGTTGGTGAACGGTAGATCTCAGCAGGCAGGTATTGATTGTGATGAGACCTTCAGCCCTGTGGTCAAGCCTGCCACTATCCGAGTAGTCCTGAGTCTGGCTCTGTCGCGCAACTGGGCCATCCATCAGTTAGATGTCAAGAACACCTTTCTGCATGGTCATCTGAACGAGACAGTTTACATGTTTCAGCCGCCGGGGTTTGCTGATGCTGAGCGTCCAAAGCATGTCTGTCTTCTCAAGCGCTCTCTATATGGTCTGAAACAGGCTCCGCGGGCGTGGTTCCAGCGTTTTGCCTCTCATCTGCTACGTTTGGGTTTCACTGGCAGCCGTTCGGACACGTCTCTGTTTATCTATTGTAGAGGCCCAGACTTGGCATTCCTGCTGCTTTATGTCGACGACATCATTCTCACCGCCTCTTCTGATGCTCTTCGGACGTCTATCATCTCGCAGTTGAGTGCGGAATTCGCCATGTCTGATCTGGGTCAGCTGTCTTACTTCTTGGGAGTTGCTGTTCAACGACATGCGTCTGGTCTGTTTCTCTCACAAAGTAAGTATGCTGCTGAGATTGTTGCTCAGGCCAAGATGGTCAACTGTAATCCCGTCGCGACCCCAGTCGATACATCCAACAAGCTCAGTGCTCATTCTGGTCCTTTGGTTGACGATCCAACACTGTATAGGAGCCTCGATGGTGCTCTTCAGTATCTCACTTTCACCAGGCCCGATATCAGTTACGCCGTTCAACAGATCTGCTTGTTCATGCATGCCCCTAGGGAACCTCACTTTCAGGCTTTGAAGCGGATCATTCAGTACATCAGCGGCACCCTCGAGCTCGGCACCACCATCACTCCTTCCTCTAACCTTGATCTTGTGGCTTACACTGATGCGGATTGGGGTGGTTGTCCAGACACATGTCGCTCCACGTCTGGTTACTGTGTCTTCCTCAATGACACTCTTGTGTCTTGGTCAGCCAAGCGTCAGTCCGTCTTGTCTCGCTCCAGCGCTGAAGCTGAATACAAGGGTGTTGCCAACGTTGTCTCCGAGTGCTCTTGGCTCCGCAATCTCCTGCTTGAGCTACGTTGCCCCTTGCAGAAGGCCACTCTGGTCTACACTGACAACGTCTCCGCCGTTTACCTGGCTAGCAACCCAGTCCAGCATCAACGCACGAAGCACATTGAGCTTGATCTCCACTTCATCAGGGACAAGGTTGCCATTGGACATGTCCGCGTTCTACATGTCCCGTCCTCTTATCAGTACGCTGATATATTCACCAAGGGTTTACCTAGACAGTTGTTCATTGATTTTCGTTCCAGTCTCACTGTACGGACCCATCCCGTTTCGACTGCGGGGGTTTGATAGATTACATAGGTCTCATATTGTATAGTGGGCTAAAAGCCCATTAAGGCTCAATACCTTTGTAACCTATATATATTTTATATCAATGAATGGAAACCCTCAAGGAGGACATTACAATCAATCTCATGATCTCACAGTTTTCTTTCTGAATTTTTAGGGCTGTTGGTTTTTATTTCTTGCTGAATTTTTTAGATTGAATCAGAAGCATTTTTAATCTGATTTCTTGCTGTTCGCTGGGATGTTGCTTCTTTCTTGCTGAGATTGGTGTTGTTTTTAATCGTTGATTCTCAAGCACCATTGCTGAATTTGTTCATCATGGAATCTGACTTCTTGCCACTTTCTTGCTGGATTGAATTGGTTGTTCCTTCTTCATTTGTAGATGAATTTCATGAAGCTCTTAACTAGTGGATCACCCCTCAATGACCTCAACAATTCTCCTTACCAATTTAATATTTCATTGACTCAATATCCTGCTACTCTGCTAGCAGTTCCACCCTTGAAGAAACTGATGTCGAAGTTGATGAAGCAACACATATTGCCTCTACAAGCCAAAGACCTAAAAAAAATTCTACAAGATCGACCAACTTTACAATCGACGAAGACAAGTTACTTGTATTCGCTTGGCTAAATGAGAGTATTAAATATATCTTGTTTTTAGAATTGTATTAAATATATGTTGTTTTTAGAATTTCTTTATTTATTATAGTGTATAATAAATGCAAAAATCTCTAAAATAAAGAAGTTGTTGGAGTTTGGGTGAATTTTTCTTAGAGATTTTGAATTGATATTTGAGTCTCTAAAATAGAGAATTTTTACAAATGTGGTTGGGCTTGCTCTAACATTTTCTCTTAGTCTTTATCATTGATTGGCCTCCTAGATCATAATGTTGATCATGATCTCATTGTGCAACGTAAATTTACGGTTAATGATCCTGTATGTATCTACTATCTACCCATCCCCGATCTCTTCTTTGTCTGGAGAAGGGTATTATCCTAGTGTAAGCACAGCAATGAACCGCTATGAACCCTATTAGGAGGGAGATCCTCAGTACACAGTCTATATTGTTACCGGCTAAGCTATCAATTGTTATGATTTTGAGGACCAAAAGGAAACGACACCATGTCCTCCAACAGTCCAGTGCCAGCAGACATTAATGAATTATCTGAAGTCGATTCATGAGAGATGAAGCTATGAAAACATGACGAAGACGAATGATCTATGGCCATGGGTGGCTGCTGAAGCTGTTGCTCATGATCAAGTGGAGAACCAACCCCAACACTGTGTGAGCCATAGGCGGATGGATGCGAAACCAAGGTGGCGGGGTGGGAGTGGCGGCCCTCGTAGGTGGTGATGATGACGGAGGGGTCGACGGAGGACCTCTCCACCATCTTCTTCACTCCACATGTGCCCGCCGTGCATCGATAGTAGCTCCTCGGGAAGGGGCTGTTCTTGACCGGCTTTTGGCCGTACTTGCGCCAGCGGTAGCCGTCGTCGAGGAGATCGACATCGCTCTTCGTCTTGAAGGCGAATCTCTGCTCTCTCTTCCTCTTCTCCGCCTTCCCCTGCAACCTGATCGAGGACCACACATTTCAAATTAATATCAAATTTATGTAAACCCTAAAAACTAAATTCGAGATTGCAACTGCTGTTACTTCTTCTCCTGGTCGCCGGCGGAGATTGGGGGTGCATTTAGCGGCGTCTGTTGTTGGAGATCGGATTCGGAGGGAGGGGGTTCGTGATCAACAGCTGGCGTGTACGGCAAAGCTCCGGAGGAACTAAATGACGACGACACGGGCTGCGGCGGTGCCCTCCGGTCAGAGGGCGAGCCTCCGTTGTTGACGACGGGATCATCACCGTTTAATACTTTATCTTCCATTGAATGTGCACTCTGTTTAATTGATAGGTAAATTAAAGGTATAATAATTGTATAATTAAAGCTTGAAAGCTAATTAATTGTTTAATCATGATGATTAGTTTGAGGCGAGGCGAGCTTAGGAACTCAGAAAGAGAGATATATCGAGAGAATGCTGAATTGGTTGGGAGAGTGGGATCGTTGTTGGGAGTGTCTTATATACTCCGTATACATTGACAATTTTTTGTTTTAATCACCAATGTTGGGTAACTTAAGAGGTCAAAATAAATGGCAGACGGACTAACCATCATGATACTCACAAGTCACAAGCTAAAACAGAGAGATCCTAATCCTAGTCGAACAACGCAACGAAATGTCAGACAAATGAGAAAGTCGATGGCGACTCCGGGATGAAACTGTGGATAGCGAGAACACGGGGAAGCCTATAAACTTCAACGGCGTCTCGTCGTCGGAGTTAGAGTGAACAAGATATAACTTTAATGAGATTTTATATTGAAATCAATTAACAACAAAATTAATCTATCGACTTATATCGTAAATTTGAGTTTCACTACCTTTTGACATGAGATATACGATTCTTTCATATCAAACAATTACTCTAATAATATCCCTCTTTTTTCTTTTTTTTTTTCAAGAAAACAGTTGGAGTTGTTACCAAACAGGCCGGTAACCTAATTCCTAGATCATCATGAGACCTGGAGGTTGATGTTACAAAGTCCCCTTTGGTAGGGGATTGACAGTAAATTACAAATAACACTCTTTCTAGCTATATAATCTGCAATCTTGTTAGATTCTCTGTAGATTCTGATATGAGGTTGCTGATGTCTTCAACCTGACGCATCACTTCCCATCTAGGAGGAAAATCTCTTTTAATAGACCTCACTAGAATCTGATTGTCACTCTCTAAGACGATCTTTCTAGCTATATAATCTGCAAATTCTGATATGAGGTTGTTGATGTTTTCAACCTGACGCATCACTTCCCATCTAGGAGGCAAATCTCTTTTAATAGACCTCCCTAGAATCTGATTGTCACTCTCTACGACGATCTTTCTTAAGCCCTTCTCCTTTGTTCGTTGTAGACCCAATTGAATAGCCGAAGCCTTCGTTTGGATGATCGAACCACACATTACTTCCTGATGAAAAATGTCAATCATATGACCCTCAAAATCACGAATGATTCCCCCAACCTGACACTTGCCAGAGTGGGTCATAGAACCATCTACATTGATTTTGTAGATAGTTCTGGGTGGTCTAGTCCACCTAGCATTAGCCCTTCTGTTCCTCATTTTCTTATTTAGACTCAACATAAATAATGAACAATCATACTTTTTATAGATAAAATTTTCTTTATTTTTCTTCTATTTCCCTACCCTTTTAATTGATACATGGTGAAAGTGATTATGATCGGATGGATTGCAGTATGTATTGTTTGGATTAATTGATAACTTTAAAAACTATTGGCTAGCCTTTTGCTAAAAGAAAAATAAAATTATTCTAACAAGGTGAATAGATAGTTTCATTATTCAAATGAAAAAAAAAGTAAGTTTCAAATAAAATTTGAAAAAGCAAAATTAAGGGTGAATTCATCTAAAGTGATAGAATTGTTAATATCTCAACTAAAGTTCAGTTCAATAATTAGATTTCAAATGTATTTATTTTTTTCCAGGATTAACTAAATCTATCTCATTGGGACATAGGTTAACTATCCATATTGGAAAATATTTTTTTAAGTATAAATTACTTTTATCGGTTGTTTAACAGATTTCTTATGATCAATGCAGATTTATCAATTTTTTTCATCGGTCTAAGATTCTAAATTATGAAAGATACCTTACTCAAAATAAATGACCTTGAGAATCTAATTTAAAATTTAACTAATACATTTTAATTAAGGATATTTTTTTTTCTAAAACGGAAACTTTATCATATTCCCTTAGAGCATAGGATAGAAAAACCGTTTTTACATTAGAGTTTCTTAATCTATGTTATTGGGTTATAGATCTAGAAGGACCGTGTTATTTTACAATCTTCACTTTTTTTTATGTGTAGGTCAACAAACTATATTGAATAAATCTTAATGTAAATCGTAAAAAAATCTATTTTAAAAAATAGCTAAAATAATTAACTTTTGAAAAAAAAAATTGTTTCCCCCAAATCATGATTTGAAGTTGTCGTGTTCAGAATAAAAAGGAAAGTTAGAATGTTATATAAAAATCGTTGTCCAAAAATAAAAATGTGATTCAAAGTCTACGGTCAACACTGAACACTTCCCCTATTTTCAATACTTGTGTTTCACTTAGGTTAGAAAGTACATTTTCTATCATCCTCACTCGTGAGTATTGTGGATCTATTCAGCCCAAATCACTTATTACACTTTGTGTGTTACTTAACAAAAATATATATAAATATAAGAAATTATTATAATATTATTATATTGTGATGGATAAACTATAGAAAATCCTAGCTCCTTTGTATACACTTATATAATGGGTCATTTAAAACCCTAATAAGACATCAGTTTCTCCTCTCTTCTCTGCGCCTCTTCTCTATTCTTATAATTTATCACACGTTATCAGCACGATAGTTTCTAAAAAGCTAAAACCCTAATTTTGTCTGGTCAGCCGCCATGGCTCTAATAAACTTTGATTGCTTTTTATTCCAATTTTTTTTTCAATGCCACCGTTGATCTCCCATCTGCTCCTGGGCCGACCTTGTCTTCTCCGACTCCCCATCTCGACCTCTCTCCTCAGATCCGACGACGCCGATCCAAGTTCGATCAGAAAAGCGCTCCAAGTTCGATCGGTGGAGACGACGACGCCTCCGAGGCTGCCAGTGGGAGAGGGCTGTGATGTCCACTTATACGCCGGCACCGAGGAACTCTAATTCCCTGAAGCAAGCCTAGAACCTGCATCACCGCCGAGCCCAGAACCTACATCGCCATCGCACCGGTGTATCCTAATCTCTTGGAGGAAAGCAAACGGGGAACTGCGACTCGAGGCTCATCGTCCACGCCGCCTCGGATCTGCGCGATGGTCCGCTTCCGCCGTTGAGGTCGAAGCCGGAGAAAGAAGACATCGGAGTTCTGCCTCTGCGCCGCCGTGGCCATCAGATCAACGAAGAGGAAGACGCGTGAAAATTACAGGTTTGAGAAAGAAATAATTACAAAATCAGCTTAGATTCCTTTTAAAATCACAGATTGGCCCTATATTTTATATAATTACAGAAAGCGGCCCAAACTTTCAGGGCTGCATATTTTGCCCCTGTAAAGTATAAACTCATCCCGAAGATGATGTGTAAATATAAATTATATCAACCCCCGAAGTGGTTGAATTAATTGAACAAATTTCAATCCCTGAAGTGATTGAATCAATCGAAGTTGTAGTATCCCCTGAAGCGGAATCTCAATCCCGGAATCGATTGGATCAATCGATCGTATCCCCTGAAGTGGATGTTATTTTATTATATCCCTGAAGTGATAACCGATCAAATTTCATCCCTGAAGTGATGAATTATTTATTTATTTTATTTATCTTATTTTTATGTTTATTTTAATTATTTTTCATCTCCCGAAGTAGATGAATTATCTTCTGAAGTAGATAAAATTGTTAAATTTATATATCATCTCCCGAAGTAGATGAACGAAATCATCTCCCGAAGTAGATGAACGAGCGCATCTCCCGAAGTAGATGAATGATAAATTGATCTCATCCCCGAAGCGATGAAACTATAAATCTCATCCCCGCAGAGATGAATCCGCTAAATTTCATCCCTGTAGTGATGAAATAATATGTATGTTTATTTATTTTATATGTATGTTATTTATTTTATTTTATTTTATTTAAATTATATTTGTTTAATCTTCATCGCCCGAAGTAGATAAACGGACCATCTCCTGAAGTAGATGTGAACGATTGAAAATCATCCCCGTAGTGATGAATTTTTTTATTTTGAGTTTTATTATTTATTTCAATTTGTATTTTTTTTGTCTTCAGAAGTAGACAAACATTATCTCCCGAAGTAGATATAAATTGATAAATTTGCATATCATCCCAAAAATGATAGTTTATCTCCTGAAGTAGATAAAGTTAAACACAATTTATCACATCTCTTGAAGAAGATGGAATTCTTATTTATCTCCTGAAGAAGATAAATATTTTAGCTTATATATCATGATAAAATTTATCTCCCGTAGTAGATAAAAAATTTAAAATTCATAATCGTCCATGGACCGATGATTTTTATAGCTAAACAAGCAAATTATGGTTTCTCCACCAGTCTCCAGAAGTAGACGAACATGTATTTGCAAATGTTCATTTTCTTGTCACCAGAAGTTGACAATATGCCAATTTGATTTTATTTATTTACGATTTTATAATTTTATTAAATATATCAATTGTGTATTTATTTTATCATTATCTCTCGAAATAAATAAACTCATCCCCTGAAGAGGATGAACACATCATGCTCATAATTAAATCGTTCCTGCAGTAACGACAATCATCTCCTGAAGAGTTGTATATGAAAAACAAATTCATAAAATGTCTCACTATCTCATCAACACAAATTTGTCTCTGAAGTGACAATATTCATTTCCTGAAGTAAATGAATGATATGAGATATATTATATATTCTCTTAATGACGAAACCATGCCCTGGAGTGTATGAGTTTTTATTTTAAAGTTGCACAAATACCTAGAAGTGTAGAAATTAAAATGAATGTATACAAGTTGTCTTCTCCCTGAAGTGAGTAATAATCAAACGTACCATTTCTTGAAGAATATGGTCAATGTTTATATGACAACTTACTATATTTTTGAATTGCAACTTATCATCTTTTGGATTATATGATCGAAATATACATAATAGAGATTAATTGTCACTCGAAGTTGACAAATGAATCATTTTATGAATAAAATCATTTCTGGAAGAAGATGATAAATTGACAAGTTTTCTCATGGCTCCACCTGAAGTGGACAAATACAATTTTATTTTATTTTATTTATTTATTTATTTGTTTTGTTTTCATTGCTTTTATATTGAATAAAATTATTATGATTTTACTTATTGTATTCAAAGCTCAAAGTGTTTCTCGAAGAAAAAACTTATCATGAGTGTATAACACGAGATTTTGTTTGGCAAATGAACATTTGGGAGAAAGGTTGACCACAATCCCGTAGATTGTAAAATTTTCAACACAAACCTAAGAGCCTGAAGACTCTGCTGGTGGATTTTTATTAAACTCCAGAAGAGTGAATGATTCTTATAAACTCTAGAAGAGTATATGATTCTAATTTTATTATTTGTACTCTTGAAGAAGTACATGGAATGTGGGTTTTTTATCAAGTTCAGAACGATTATCATTCGATTGGTACAACCAATAGAAGTAACCACATAACACAATCCGGTTAACAATGCCACTTCTTGACATTCCTCTAAGCATAGCCAGAAGCATGCCCCTCGCCGGTAGAGGGTACGAAAGAGGTTAAGGTTAAGCGCGCAACCAATGTTATTGTTGTGGCTTATAGCTAGGTAGCTGTTATACGGTTAATTCTAAATGTTTGGAAGAACATTATAAATGACTCATACCTGAAGTATGAAAACAACGAAAGTTCTGACAATACCCATTCATGGCATCTAAATTAAATGGATCACCATATACAAGGTTCAATGGTTGAATATTATGGTTTTATAAGTGTCAAACAAATTTTGAAAACCTGAAGTTTTCTCAAACAACCTTGAATGGAAAACCAAGATGAATACCATATAGCTCCAGAAGAGCATTGATCTTGTTACCTGAAGTAACATAACACATATGTATGAATTGACATGGTATTGAACACTAATATCTCATATGACTAGCCAGAAGCAAGTCTTACATAATTGAGAATGTATATATATGGTTTATTTGACACTTATTTATCCCATTAAAACCTATCACTAACCAGAAGTTAGTTAATGATAAAATGTTTTTCTTTGTGGCATTCGGTCATTCATGTGAAACGATGATGGGCGGGATCATTGACATTCACATACACACCCACTAAAAGGGACAAGAAGACCCTAGGACCCGAAGATCCTCTATAAGGGTGACCGAACATATATGGTCTATCATCTTGGCAAATCAACAACATGACCATCTAAATTCAAAGTAAATGCAAAGTCTCTAATGTCTATTAAGTGGATTCAATGAGACAACTACGGAACATTATCACATAGACCAGTGTAATTCCAATATCATAGATGCCTTAACACTTTGGTCATATGAAACGTAAGGTAGAGAATGTTATCAACCACATTGTTGAGCATACGGTAGCTAACGGCGACCGAGAAGAGTCGCTGGTCAAATGGGCCCATGCATGTTTGCATTTCGAATTTGACACAATAACATCTCCCTAATTATCTCCAGAAGAGAGCATGTCATTCAAAGGTTTTGAATAAGCAACATATGTTCCGAGATGTACCTCCTCCAAATGAACTAAAATGAGACCACAAAGAAGTTGGATGATACATGGGGTTTGAGTCCCTATTGATATCAAATACCTAGAGCTTTATAATGGTGATCAAATGCTCGGTATTTAAGGGGAGAGGAAATGAGACTAAATATTAAGAAAGAGATTGCACGGAAGCAACTTCTCTATCATTTCATATCCGCGGATAAATACAAGGGAACCAGAAGTTCAATAAATGAAATGATTATAAGGTTTAGCAAATATGCAATTGAAAGCATTTACTAAAGGCCAAGAAAGTGATAAAGTCACAAATACTAGCTCATTTGGAAGTTCCAGAAGTAACTCCAACTCAATGAATATCAAGTGGTTCTCAAGTACACCAGAAGTGTTGGAGATCACTAGGCTCTTGGTATACGATTCCCCAGAAGTGGAATGAGCCTATGAGAATATGATGATCATCAAATAAATAATATATGTCGACATCGAAATGATAGTAAATAGCTAGATAGAAAAAGGAAATTCATGCAAGAATGGATTCTTTAAGCATGATGGCATTGGACTTATAGTTCCAACACCGGAAAGTGTAAAATCATTTGGTTTTAAGTGGGTGTTCATACAAAACAAAATATAAAGCCAAGTTGATTGCACAAATACCTATCAAAGGTTATATGGAGAATGTATTCACTAGAAGTGAATATAATTTTGGATCTAAATATAAATGACGGACGTGTTACTTGCATACACATATAAATGAAAAAGATCGATTGAAAATGCCTGAAGCATTAATGTCAAAGCCCTGTCACATACAATTGATTAAAGATCTTTATAAGAGTAGCAGAAGTATCTATAATTGTGAAAATGGTGACATTGCATTAGGTCCCGAAGTACCATACAATGTTGTACTCTTTTCCTTTATCTTGGTTTTTATCCCATTGGGTTTTTCCAAGTTAAGGTTTTTAACGAGGCAACATAGACACCATTTAATACAACAGGTCCCCTTGATCAACAATGAAAAACACACTAGGTCCTGAAGTACCTTATGCTTGTGCATTGAAAGCAGCTCAACACCAATACATGGAAGTCAAGCGCATCAAGTCAATCATGAAGAAATTCCAGGTTAAAGACAATGTTGAGATTCGAAAATAAGCTCATGAAGACAGCGCCATCAAGAAGAATGAGAAGACTTCGAGAAGGATGTTGACTTCAGGGGGAGTATACACGCACTGCACTCTTTTTCCCTTTTATCAGGTTTTGTCCCACTGGGTTTTCCTGACAAGGTTTTTAACGAGGCAGATCACCAAAGCGTATCACATGTCATTTGTATTTTTCCTTGATCCTAGTTTTGGTCCCATTGGGTTTTCTAGGCGGGGTTTTTAATATGACAGTCTTGTAATATTTAGGGATGTTTATCCAAGGGGGAGTGTTATAATATTATTATATTGTGATGGATAAACTATAGGAAACCCTAGCTCCTTTGTATACACTTATATAATGGGTCATTTGGAACCCTAATAAGACATCAGTTTCTCCTCTCTTCTCTGCGCCTCTTCTCTATTCTTACAATTTATCACAGAAATGGGAAATATGGTAGTTATTTGAAGCCAAAATCTAATCGTTATAATAAAACTTTCGTTCATTAACTTGAATCGATAGAGGAGATGAAGTGATGAATTATTTATGTTAACTACTCCGTATATATGTTAATAAATAAGTTAGTACGATGTTTGGTAAATCCTAATTGTTATGGTAGCTGATAAAAACTCTAAAAGCTAATTAAATCAAAATATTATATTTATTTTATTTAATTACTTTATAATATCAAAATAAAAGTTTCAAAAAGCTAGCTGATAATATCGGAGGGTTATATTTCATTGAGACTAACTACTACTACCTCCTTTTAGAATTATATGTCATTTGACTTTCTGACATGTTTTTTAATGGGTTAAAGTTATTATTTTATACTCTCCGTTAAATAAAATTGGGTGTTGTTAGATACACTGTAAATCATCCTTTTTAAACGCACGCGGCACGTCCTTTACAACGTGCAATTATTTTTAATTAATTAGCATGTTTTTTTTAATTAATTAGGTCACTGCAAACCTGCACGTCCATTCTGACGTGCAGATTTGTGGTGTATTTAGTTTCTCCGATTAAAATTTGTCGTTTTATAAATCTACACACTTTTTAATAAAACAAACAGAAATACACTTATACCCCTACCTATTACGTACTCTTCTGTTTGTTTTCTTGAAAATTATAACTAACACCTATCTAATAATTACAAGGGCAATTTTGTGGTTTTGCTTCGGTGCGACTAGACGTTCTACTTCTTCGTTGGGGTTCTGGCAGTCGGAGTCGGGATTGGCTGGGATCGAGGTAGTGTGTACGGGGCGACTCCGTGATCAAATGCATATCTAAAACGACATGTTTTAATTAACATAGATAATATAGTTTTTGTGCTTATATGTGCACATTTGCACACTAAAGTAACCAATAGAGCTCAAACATGTCTAAACAATGCACATTTAGACATTTACATTGAAGTTAGTCTTGGTTGTGAAACCGTTAGAATGACATTTTCATCATTTTTTTTTCTTTCTTTTTTTTGAGAATGATGGTCAAAATAAATTTTACGAGAGCGAAGTCAATTGGGGGACCAGGCATTCATTAATTTTGAAAGAGAAATAAAAGCAGCAGATTTAAAATGGCAGCTTTTCAACACACCGTTGTTGAATTCAACACTAAAAACTCTTTGATCATGATATCAATCAACCCTACCCTTTTCAATTTTAGTTCCAGATTCTGGCATTCCACGTCTGTCTTCAGACTCACATGTTCATTGAAAGTCGACGCATGGCAAAACTTTGAAACCCTTGTGGGATTCCAAAATGTTTTTGTAAGATTATCATGATCAAATTGCGGCCTAATCTTCGAATTTTTTTGGCACCAAATAACGAATTGGTCGGATGTGAAATGATGATCTAGAGTGTGGCCATCAACATTGAATGTTTGCAGAGGCGAATCCTCTTTAGAGTCAGGGTTGACAGTCATCCCCCAATCGAAAATAAAATTTAACATACATATTCGTCACGTCGATAGCTTCGATGTGATATATTATAAGCTCAATTCCGATATCTGAACAAAAAGTTATAAGCGTTTCAATTTTCAAGATTGAACATATATAAATTAATTATTTCATCATTTACTAAATTAATTATTTCAGTTGTTAAACTTTATATATTAATAATAATTATATCCGAGAACTTCAAAGTAGGAGGCTATATATATTGAAATATTTGAAAACCATGAAATAAAACATGCAAGATTTGAGTTTTTATTATAGATACAGATCCATACTATTGATGAATTTTCGGAAAAGAAAAATTAGGGTTTAATTTTACAAACAATTTTATTTATCGTCATTTTCCACCCACTCAATCAATCATTTCAGGATCCGCCACTGAATGTTTGGTGCGTTATGCTCATATGATATTTTTTTGCTTGTCTAGTAAGCCTAAAAAACAACAAACCAATAAATCCTACGGAGACTCAGAGAGTAGGTCGAGGTGTTTTGCTATCGTCAAGTGCACAAAGGTAGCCCTCCTCAACTCGGGGGCACTTCCGCCACTAAAGAAAAGGAGAGGTGTAATACCTCATCAACTATATGCATCTTTACAAACCCATTATAATGCTTTATTAGTAAGCATTATGTACTAAACAACCTGATCGTGATAATGCAATCTAGATCAATTCACATCCAAACAATTTGGGGCCACATTTTTGAAGATTAGGCTCCAATTCAATTCAACCCAAAACACATCCTACCTGATCCAAAGATCTATAGAAACCTTAGCCCCATCAAAACAATCAGAGACAAGTACCAATAATGTTGAAACTAAACTTCTGTCTCTCAAAATTTGAACTTTTAATAATATGGAGTATCTAGGAAGAAAGGCAAAAGATACAGTAAATAATATTGAGTATAACTTGGGGATACCTCTCAATCTGTCATAGGTCAAACCTAAACATACAGTAATTAAGATAGCTTTGAATTATATCAAGGAGAAACCCCACCCTAAAAAAATAAATCCCCTTATCTATTAGCCTTTTTTTGTTTTACCTTCTGTTTTCTAGTCCAAGATCCTTTATGAGGGAGAGGCAAATTTCTGCTGTGTGTCCACAATACTACAAGTTTAATGACATAAAAGGTTCTTCTGGCTAAGAAAATGTCTAAAGGCTCAAAAGTGTGATAATAACTTCCACATGATATGCTTTTTCAGCTGACCTTGCTGGAATTCTATATCCAATAAAGTACTATAATCTTGCATTGAGACTTGAGAGTACGACGACTTGGTCAATACCATTAAAAGAGCAATATTACAACACGGGAAACTAACATAAAAATCCAATTGCATGGTTTAATTTAAACAACTGTATAGATAGATTTTTATAGCTCAAGCTAAGGTTTGTGAAGGCAAAAAATGGAGCCAGGCTGACCTACTTTCACAACAGAGATAGCAAGTCAAAAGCCAACTAATTCTTCAAAGTGATAAGGAAAATGCAAGAAATTACAACACCACTCACTAAACTGGAACAAGAATCAGAGAGCTGAGTCTCACCAAGGGGGAGGGCCACCTGCCTTTTTGACTATGTAGTTACTCATGAATCTTTGCTGGTTGTTGCAACTTGTTGTGTTCTACGCTGATGTACGTCCCAGTTGTATACTCGAGCAATTGTCACCTGATTATATGATGTGTAACAAGTTGAGAATAATGATTTTACACAGCTAGCAAAAGTTCCTCCAAATTATATATTACTGATACCAAATGAACACACTGTCCAACTACTTAATGGAATTCTATTCATTCATATGCCAACAATTTTTTAATGGTAAATATACATATTTACTTTATCATCTCAATAATTTGAGCAACTGAATTGCCATTGATGCTAACAAAGCTGATACAAACTAGGCCTGTGAAAGTTCTAATGAACATTGGAGTTCTGCAGGTAAACCAATCCACAAATTTAAATTTCTCACATCATTAAAAAAGTTGAATGGATGGAAGTCTTGGACATGAAACCAACTCAGACACACAATAATCAAAGTGTGGTCTCAAACAGTGTGGAAAGAGAATGCAATAAAACAGTTTGGGCTCTCAATAGATACAATAACAGCCGATGCCAAGTTGGAGAGAGTAAGATCCCTATATGGTTTGAATGCGGTTATGTACAGCAAGTTGCAACAATTATGTGGCATACTTGCATTGGCTTGGGGACTCTAATCATAAATCTTCCCTTAGGGAATGGTGTGAGTGGTTTGATGATGACCCTAAAAAGAAGCACCTTGTGTTTCAAAGCAAGCTTATGGCTCTTTGTTCTCTTGGCTACCATACATGGAGGGCGAGAAACCTTGCTATTTTTCATGGTAGAATGTTGGCTAAATGCAGGTTTCTTTTGATGTGGTGTTTGGTGGTTTTCTTTGGCTTGCTTTTTAGGGGATGTATAGATCCGCTTGTGATGTTGCCTGCTTTACCTCCAATGAGGTTGATAGGCTATATGGAGACCCTTTTGGGGTTTACACTAGACCCTTGGTGTGCTCTACGTCTTTTATAACTATGTTACCTCAGTCCGAAATATACTTAACAATTCAAAACAGGCAATGTACCTGTGTTACCGTGACTTGGTCTCTTAGAAACTGTAGATCACCAACCAGAACTTCTAGACTGGCCTTAGCATTTTCTAGATTTTTCCGCAAAAGAGCATTGGCCTGCAGCAAAATAAGACAAAAACTATAGATATGTTCCCGGTCAAATGTTATTATACAATGAAGCATCACATGACAGCTTGAAATGACAGACCTCGTCACAAGAGTACTCCAGCATGACATTTGCCCCCAGCCACAGGCATACTGAATCAGCTTCCTCAATGCAGGCCCGTGAATATATTCCCTCCGAGACCTCAAAATCGGCAATCAGTGCCTGTTAAGTATGTAGTGAAAAAACATAATAAAATATTTTAAAAATAATTGTACCATAACATTAATCATACTAAAAACACTCGGTCTTGCAGAAAGGTGTTTTGGCATCTTAAGGGTCTGGAATTTAGAAGAAAGAAGGGTCTGGTTCTGGGATTTAGAAGATGAAAAAAACTATGAAGGGATGAAGCAATCCTAATAGAAGTTTGTACAGCTGCTTTAAATCCTTTGATGGTAGTCTTTACTCGGGAAATGCATGCAATATTTAACAAGCAGCACAATTTGGTGCACATTTTTTATTTATTTCTTGATCGTACATTCTGAAAATCTCTTTGTTCTTGGTTCATTTCTTTATGGATGGCCCTTCTCTAAACTTAATCGGGATATAAATAGATCAAGTAGCGGTGTTCAATAAATATTTAAATTTATAGCTACGAATGGGTCTTATGCTTTCAAAGAGCAGAGTTTCACCACTAATTTTTTTGCACTGTGTAGCATTTAACCTTCAACAAATTATAATTCTGCACATGTAACACTATTGACAATCCTCTCAATTTTTTCGCAGTTAAGGATATCACCTGGTAGATACATTTGGTTCATCATCTATTTATTAAAATGACATAAACATTTAGGAATCGGGCAGAATGAATGAAAACTATCCCAATTGGAGACCCATGAGACAGAGGTGGAATCATTATTCTCACCTGATTTTCTTACATGCTATACAGACCTTACAAAGGTTGACACAGAAATTGGAAAGTCTAAAACCCTTTATGACTAAGATGAGTAGTTAAATAAATTGCAAAACAAGTAATCATGGAACTGGCATGGGAATCATTCCAGAAAACTAGAGAAAATATATATATGAAACTCTTGCGTCATATTAGGATGCTAAATATCCGTCAAGGTGAAAACACACTTCAAGTATAGTTAATTTCCATTTTATAGGAAAAGTATGAAAGGGAGAAAAACAAAAACAGAAGTGGTCAACAAGAAAACAGGAATAAGAAATCGTAATCAATATAAGAAGCGTTTTCCTATCTGATCAATACGATAAGATAAAGGACTCTCTCATCTCAAGACTATCCTTCCCATTTAACTTCAATATGTTGCTATTTGCATGAGACTGACAGCAAGGTTCAACAAGCTGATGGACATAACTGAATGTATTGGTGAATATCGTATCCATCAGGAGATTCAGGATTGCTCTGAAGTGCGAATCAGTTTCTACTTTGTAGTAGTAGCACCACTGTAGATTTATCCATACTTTCAGTAACAGACCAAGAATTTTTTGTATTAACCACCACTTCATTTGGTTAGATACGGGATTGAAACAATCCTGTTACTGGCCACTCAAAGTTGTGGTTAGGTAGGTTCATTTTAAGGTCTTCCTAAACCACAGTTAACAGACCGGAAATTAACATTATGTACCTTTGTATTACCTATCAAACTATGGTCATATTGTTATTTGACTAAAACAAATGCCTCATTTCCCATGGTTGATGATAGATGTGCTAATTTTTCCCCTTAAGGAAGTCGAGTTGAATTCAATTCTATTAAGTCAAAAAAAAATGACAAACTTCTCGCTCATTGGTCCACACACCAAAATTGAGGAAGAAAAATGCTAGTCTACAGCTGCAAGCCATATCCATTTTTTTCTCAAAACAATGTCAAAATAAAGCCTTCAGAAAATAATTTATGTTGCAGAAGAATGAGTTGTCAGCTAGTCCATCAAATTACATGGGTTTGGAAATCATAGTTGGTTGCTAGTGCAAATCAACTTTCATGAAACAATCAAATGTTTAAGCAAGCAGTAAAATTTGTACTAGTTATTTTTATTAGGACTAAAGATAAAAAGATAGCAATCAAACTTACAATAAAAACAGGAGTTATGAAAATAAAGAAAGCGAACCTCGCCACTACCCTTCCTTGCTTGCAAAGTAGAAACTATGTCCAAGCACTTCTCAATATCAGGAATCTTTGCCTGGAAGCACAGAAAAATTGAATTCACGTATGAGTCAAATGGACCAAGAACTTGATAACTTCAAGACTAGTAGCAAGCATCTGCTCAATTAACAATGTCAATTTCGAAAAAATCCAGCTATAACCATCGAAAATGTTTTTTTTTTACTCAATTAAGACACCAAAAAGCATTAAGCATGCTGGAAATATAGCACTGGATCAATTACAATTTTGAAGATTTGACTGGACACCAATGTCAATATTTACAAGAAAACTGAAAGGAGTTAAAGCCCATTTTCGTAGATTTGATTGGATATCATGCATAAGCTCAGTGTGCCTCTCATTACCAGAAACCATGGGCAACCATTTCATTGTATGACCTTAATTCTCGTTTAGTCTCATTTTCACGTCCTCATACCAAATTAACCATCTGTTTCATCAATAGCTAAGAGAAAATTGAAATTAGTAATAGATATCATCAGTTCATCACTGATGACTCTTTTTTTTTTTTTATCATGCCAACACTTCAAACAAGATCAATAGTAAACTATTTAACAAAGCTATGTGGATCATAACAAACAAGAGTACAATAATGTCTAATTCCTCCAATAATTGGTAAGAAATTTAGTATATTTGATGTAAAAAGTGAAATCCGTTAATTTTACATGACAAATCCAATAGGTAATAGAATCCAAATTACATAAGCTTATAGTTACAGAAAAGAGAACAAAAGTAACACTAACACCTGAAGATCCCTTTGTTGTGCAAGAAGTTTCATCTCTACCACCTTGTATTGCTGAAGCCTGTGAATTGTCGTGAGTACTCATGAGAATGTGTATAATTAATCGCAACCAAGAATCAACAAATACTCCTTAACTAATTCAGACGTAAATGGTTCCCAATAAAGGAAGCCACAGAAGGAACTTTATAGAAGACGAAGTAACATTGGCCAAATGAAGAGAAAACAGTGGCCTAACTCAAATGTAACTTGCTCCTTTCTATGCTAAAAGAGGTTATGCAGAATCATTTTTCTACTGTTCTTACAATACCACACAGATAGTGTGGATAGACCGTCATATTTTTAGAATAACTTAATAGAAGGGGGAAAGGGGTTAAAAGAAGAGAGTAAAGCGCATTTGATTGAAATGCAACACAGAGAACTCTCATATTACGTTCATTCACTCCTTTGAGTTACAGATGAAAAGGGATAGATATTGCAGCCTCCTAGAGGAGAAGTTAACTTTGGTATTTGGAAAGCAAATAATCCCAGATCCCACCACTTCTCTTTCTTAATATCCAGAACGGCTACACAGAATATGGAGAGAAGAAAAAGTAACAGGACTGCATTCAATGAAGGTACCAAACTCTTCACCTCTTTGCTCAGCTTCACTTTGACAATATTATCGCTATGAGACCAAACAAAGCCTCGACTGCTGCACAAATATATTCATTCTAACTGTCCTAAAAAATGGCAACTGTTACACTCAATTATCATCAACTCTCTTATTGTAAGAGATCACTAACTTCCTAAATGGACTGCTCTTTCATAATTTTCTAGACCCTACCAAACTGAAAAGAACAAACTGAAATATGAAACTGAAAATCTAAAGTAGGATTAATAAGTTCCTTGACGATTCCGGGTAGAAGAACAGACATTAGAAGTCATAAGTGGAGCTTCTTTCAATACGAAAATTGAGTTTAACAGAAAATACTTCAAATTCTCAAATATGTTATTCAAATAAGCACTGTCTAATTAACTAATCAACTAAAGTTGACTAGTTTGACCAAAATTGCTAGCTAAGAACCAACTAGCTAAACCAAATAATATCAACACAGAAACAATCCGGAGAAGTACTAAAACAAACAAGCATTGTAATTAAAAACCCTTTGTGCTCACACAAATCCGCTCAATCGCGTCCTCCATCATATGATCCCCTATGATTGCAGCTCAAAACAAGCCCGTACAAAGCTCAGTAGACAACAAATCACAATCAAAACCTAAAGTTGCTTCATTTTCCATCCAGATACGATTTACATCAAATAAATTAATTTATAAGGTTGCTCCGGTCATCAATCGATCAAGTGTCAATCGAAATCCATCCATGGATTGGATTATCAAGAAGAAGGTGACAGAGAAGTAGGAAATTTATACGAGATCAAACAAGAAGGGGACAAAAAGCACAGACAGAGACCTTTCTTGGAGTGAAGCGAGGGCGGAGTTTACATCGAGGCTTGATTCGGTGAGAAAGCTACGGACATCTTCAACGAACGCCGCCGCGGGGATGCCCCTCCTCTCCGACACCGTTGACGAGGCAGCCATTTTCAGGGAGGAGAGAGGACAGTATATGTGTTGTGGAATGTGTTCACAGGGACGGGCGGGTTTGCACTTTGCACTTCGCAACGAGGGTTTACTCTTTGGAGGAGACGAGTTGAGTTTAATTTGTGTTATGCGGCATATTTTCAGAACCCGGGGTTTGGGTCACTTGCATTTCAACATTTGCAGAATATCGCCTATACTTTTGACACCTTTCAAAATTACACCCGCGGTAGGAGAGTCTCGGTTAGCAGGATAAATTTTAATAAATTACACTCAAGTCTCTTCCCGTCTTTGAAAATATTTATAAGTCTCATTGAGGGCCAAACAAAAACTAAATGAGTCCAACAATGTTATTGAAATCCCTCGATTTCAAAACCATATTAAATTTGTTGAAATACATCGAAAAAATTTGATATTTTCCAATTTGAGGGGTAAATTCTATATTAATTGGTATTCTATACTAATTGGATATATGTTCTTATCAAAAAATACCAAACGGATCTACCACACATTAGTGTGGAAGTTTTATGCTAATTTTAATTTAAAACTATGATGTTTTACACCAATTTCAATTCGAGGCAACGTTACTATGCAAGAACCAAACAACAAGAGAAGTAAGGTGGTGAGGACAATGTTTATATGAAAATACCCTTATAATCTAACCAAATAACTACCATAGCCACCCACCCCATTTCTCTCGGTCTCCATTATCCCATAACACAACACCCTTTTACTCATTTTTCTTCAAGCAAGGTCATTTAAATCGAAAATCTAATGAAAATAAGGTATGTATAATGTATGTTCACTTTTTTCATTAAAATTTTGGGCAGTTTGGAAAAATTAGTGTTTTTTGGGTGGGTTGATTAGACAATGGGATTAATTGTTTGAAAAATTGTTAAAAGTGGTATGATTTTGTGCATTTGTGCTCATAATAGTAATATTTAAGCTTCTTTTGGACAAATGTCACAAACATATGAAAAAAATAGTAGAACCTTGCATTTTAATTGGGATTATATGACATTTTACAGTTGGGCACAATAATTAAGGAGTATAATCTTGTACTATACTATTATGGAGCAATTCAAAGGATGACAAGAAGCAAAGCAAACCTCCCATTTTCACTTTCCAATTATACAATTTTCTCTCATTGTAACTTTAATTGTACTGCCGTGGAGTATAAAAATTCATTTGGATCCATTAATTTCCTTGACATTTGTAGTTTTATTTGAAGTATGATACAATTGTGAGAAAAAAGAGTAAAACCTATATAAATAACGATACTTATTTGTAACGGAGGGGTTACTTTTTTCTCTTCCTGGAAGTGGGGGTCGATTGAAATAATTGGGGCAAATTTGGGGGTTATGTTTGAGATGTATCTATTTGCAAACCCTAGCCCTGAAATAAGAGGGGGTTGATTTTCTCTCTCAAGCGGAATCCTTGTTCTTCGCTTCGCTTGTTCTCTGTAAGTTGTTCTTCTCACTCCGCTCTTCACTTGGTCTTTATTTTCTTCTGGCCCCGCCGATTGGGTTCGCCCATCATCGATCTGGTCCGAGTTTTCGAACAATTTCGGTTCGACGTTCCCGTAGTGGAAAGCGATAGGGCGTACCACGAATCCAATTTCAGTGCATCAGAGCAACTACGAACAATGCTACCAATGCCCACAGTAAAAGAGGTTGTTCGCTATTTTCTGTCATTTTCTCTTATTAATTGAGCTAATGTTTTAGTATTCTAGTTTATGTTTCTTGCACAAGATGCAAACAAGGTCCATTCTCCATTTCCTTCAGATACGCTATGTCAATAAATAAGGTGGACTCGAATTCGCAATCAGAGAGTGTTCAGTTTTTAGTATTCTAGTTTATGTTGGAATTTTCGGTAGTGATAGTGAGTAGGCAAAAACAGAACTTACTAGAGGCGGGGTTTGAAGTAGTTTTTGTAGCGTGGTGACGTGGTCAGTGTTAAGAATGCTAGTTTTGGCTGGGGAATCTCGAACAACCAAATCTTGTGTAAAGATTCTGTTTTGTGTTTATTTTCTCTGCAAAATTTGAACATCTCAGTGTCCTTTGACAAAGATTAGTATGCCTGGATAATATTGAATCTTGAAAGCACTTGATTTTGCATTATTAATCAATGATGAGCCTTGGACCGGGATCTAGAATATTAGGCATTTAATCTACTTATGCTACTGCCGCCTATAAGAAATGAATTAGAGACCTTTCTTTTTACCTGCATTATAATTTAATGAAGATTTGCATGTTACTGAACTTTTTATTCCTTTCAATCACATTTTTGTTCTTTATTTTTTTTAACATCTGAAATTCACTTTGCTTTATGTTTCTGGGTCTCTCAGTGCTCCTTTATGATCAATATATAGACCTTCGTTTGACAGAGCTTGCTTTCATATGTGTTTTTGTTTTGTTTTGCCCAGGAACCTGAATCCAACAGCATGAGACAAATATTTGGCAGATTAGGCGATGAATTAGGTGATCCTGTAGAGTTTGAACTTCCAGAACGCCTCAATAAATGGAAACGTAAACCGTATAAATTTTTAAAGCGCAGTATCCTTGATTTCATTTATGCATATTATTTTGAGTAGCATTGCAATTAATTGAAGTATAGATCCAATAGATGTATACATTGCATTGTCCCAAAAATTGCAATTTAAAGGTCTCTCAAAAACACCCCCTTAACTAGTTTGGGGAAAGAGTGTGTACATTCCACCCACTAGGAATGAGTATACTTGCCCCCATGAGTGTGTTTTCCTATTTCCCTTCAAAACTTAACCGTGGGTATGTTAAGTTGTTAAGGTAGTGAAAGCTCACCAATATGACAAACGAGTATGGGACACTAGCTAAGATAGTAAGTCCTAAATCTTGTTTATTTTTTCACTCCAGTGCATGGAAAACCTTGTGACGCAACTTGGGTTAGTGGGGCATAGAATGATACCTCCTGATGGTTAATAACCTAATGGGACATTGAGCTTTTTTCATGTATTTTCCAGGAGGGTCATGCCTAATTTAATTTAATAATGCAGCCTTTAAGCTATTCCTTACATCCTTTCTGTAACATTTTACTCAATCTGGTGTTCTTTTTACATTTAATTGTAAAAACAGTATCTTTCTCCCAGTGGTTTATACTTTTTGGACTGCTCTCTTCTTTCTGCCATATTTTCTTTTGACAACCTAGACATATATCTCACCAAGAAGGTGAAGAAACGCCATGAGGATGATGGCATCTTCTGTTCTTGCAGTCAGTCACCAGGGTCCAATTCAGTGTGTGGTAGAGACTGCCATTGTTGGTGAGTTCCATCATCATGTTGTGGTTTGGTTTCTCCTTTGACAAACTATTAGATTCACTGAATTTTCTTCAGCATTTTCTGTTTGGTGTCACTTGGCTGGCAATGTCATCAGCCTTTTAGAACCATTTTCTTTATTTTTGCTAGTTATTCACTTGTTTCTGGGTATGAATTTGTTGCTGAAAATAACTGAACACCTAGACATTGTTAACCAGTAATTTCTACAGGTAGAAGTTTGTGCTTTTCAAACTTTTGAGGGATCAGGGAAGTTTCTTGAATCTGAGCTACCTCATGTCCACGCTTAAGACTGGGAATCAGTTGGCTGTTGGATGCCTTTTGTTTTCTAAATCATGTAATTTATAATCTTTTTAATAAATAAGCGGCATTGTGGATGTGCACAATATTATGATGTAGAATGGTAAGTCGGTTTTTGCTTGTTCTCTTACTGGTTATGATTCTGAGCCAGTGATCATTGTGGAAGCTTGTTCAAAGCTGGATTGCCCTAAATTTTTTACAAAAACAACATACGTTTGTAGTAGTATATTTTCTTTTATGCAGAATGCTGCTTTTGAGCCATTTATATAATCTGTATGCCACCTTTCAGTATTTGGGAACCAAATCCAAATATCAGGCGTAGTTTCTGTGCAAATATCAAATACATGCTCACCACAGTTTCCATTTCCTTTGTTCAGGATGCTCCTTTCCAGTTGTGCTTCAGGGTGCAAATGTGGTAGTTCCTGCATAAACAAACCGTTTCATCTACGGCCAACAAAAAAGATGAAACTAGTACAGGTAAGACTTGTTCTTAGACTACTTTCTCAGGAATTTTGTGTGATAAAAGATATTCATTCTTGAATTGAGAAGGCGGGGAATAGAAGAATCATATTACTGTGAAGAATTGCCCTTGTGTAGCAGGGAAAGAACACTTCATTTGGGTTATAATGTGAATGAATCTCTCTCTTACAGACAGACTCATGCATGAATATGTAAAGCTTGTATTGTTGTTGATTTTAAGTAATTTATTGTAAATAAACAGGATTATGCATCTACATATAGATTTGGTGTAGAGACAAAGGCATTATCTAATTAGCAGCCCAGGAGTTGGAAATAAGCTGAATATTTGAGAGTGGACTTCTCAAGCTGAGAGGAAAAGCACTTCGCAAGGCTTGGACTTTTGAAAATTCAAGGACACCTAGATGAAGTTCTATGTGGTATCTCGATAATAGTGTTACATATAAAGCATAGCTGATATCCGAATAGCAGTCCAGTGTATATCGAAACATTTTATAGGCGTGGGATAAAAATTTGTTGGTAAAACAAAAGATGAAGTGAACTTCATGGGTTGTCTGCTCCTGGCTTTCTAGTTTCGCTTTCACTTCTAGAGCACTTTCTTTTCACTGGGGGTGATGCAGTTGGATAGATTTCTTCACCAATTGATTTATCTTGCATAATGTTCTGCCTCCCTTTTTTGCTACTGCTCTCGTGCTTGTAGGAAATGCAGAAGTTGGGCAAAACTCTCTTTGAAAATTTGATTGTAAAACCATTGGTGATACTTGATGTCAAGTAAAGAGATTGCACAAGACTTATGCGATGACCCCTTTACATACAACTTCAGACACCCTTCCTACTTGGTTATACATCCTTTTATGTTCTAAAATATATTTTCAAACATGTAATTCAAAATTATATTGTTTCTTGCAGACCGAGAAGTGTGGAGCTGGTATAGTGGCTGAAGAAGATATTAAGCGAGGAGAATTTATCATAGAATACGTGGGAGAAGGTTCTATTTGCATGCTATCCCACTGTACTTGTTCTTGGTTTTATTTTATAATGAGCAAAGTTTCAATCTTTGTACAGTTATTGATGACAAGACATGTGAAGAAAGGCTTTGGAAGATGAAACATGGTGGGGAGACAAAGTTCTATCTATGTGAGATTAACCGAGATATGGTCATTGATGCCACATACAAAGGAAACAAGTCAAGATATATCAATCATAGTTGTTCACCCAATACTGAGATGCAGAAATGGTTGTTAGCCAGTTACCTTATCTTTCTTTTTGTGTCCTATACTGTTTGAGTTGAACGATTATGATGTAAATCTGACTTTGGCTTTTTTTAGGAGCATTGATGGTGAAACCAGAATCGGCATTTTTGCAATCCGTGACATTAAAAGGGGCGAGCATTTGACATATGATTATCAGTAAGGACTGATACAGGATTGTTTTCTTCCATTGGGCATGGTTAATTATGATTTCATTGCTCCATTGTAGTGGAATACTGTGAAATGAGAACATTGATCCAATTAATTATTCACACTTATACAGCCAGTCTAATACGTTTAGCAGGTTTGTACAGTTTGGTGCTGATCAAGATTGCCACTGTGGTGCTCCTGGCTGTAGGAGAAAACTTGGTGTCAAAGCCAACAAGCCTAAGACACCTTCTTCAGATGATACGCTGAAACTAGTTGCAAGCCAGGTGACACTATCCTCTCTCAATGTGAAAGCAATTATTTCTTGAATAAATGCATGTTATGTGTTTTTTACCTCCTATTGTTCTCACACACAAGCTTTGCTCTAAAATTAGAATACCATTACAAACCACCCCTAAAATAGGCCAATTGTTGATAGTTAGCATAGTTGCATTACACTTGAACATCTTAAGCATTTTATGCAATATTTGGTATCTGTCTAACTTCGGCTTTTGATTGGAAAGGTTTATCAGAATGGAAGCATTTATGGAGGTAATTATATGCCTCGCTTGTTAAATAGTGATTTCCATTTTCCACCACCCCTTCAGCAAGCCCCTTATTCGAATCGGTTCTTATTTTCTTTGTATGGTCATGCTGCAGATCATAGGACAACTGTTCATAGCTGCATTGGTAAACTTGTTATGATAAACCGCCGTGTCAATAAAGGGTTGCAAGACATGAGGTATGATTCCGTGAATAAGTGTTTTTTCTTTTTCAGTGAATAAGTGTTATGATAAACCGCCGTGGTATGATTCCGTGATAAGTAGCAAAGGAGCCCTTGTAGTGAAAGGAATAAATAGCTGTAGTGATGCTTGTCCCAAATCAAACTGTTACATCCGGATATCTGGCAATAGCTCTCTTAAAATTATTTTCTTTTTCTTTGTTTTTGACTTTGCTTTAGTTTGAAACTTTTCATAATGATCATATTCTCATATGTACATTCTTATCACTAGAAACATTGTAGCTTGAATTTGATGGTCTGGAATCAGCGTCAATCATCACTGGACCTTAAGTATGTGGAAATTTAGAATTGTGTGGATTGTGTTGCTGAAAAATGCAAGAAGAAAAGTTGAAAATTGAAGAGTGTGTTTTAACACCATTGTGCATTTTCGAGCATTAAACGAGAACGTGTAGTGTAGTATATGAGTTATACTGTGGTTTACAGTATGTATTGTAGAGAAGTGGTTTTTGGAAGTGTAAACTAAAAATTCAATAATACGGAGTAATACATTTTTTCCCGTCCCTCGGTGGATCCCTCATCATACTCCAAATTCTCATTATAAAAAAAGGTATTTTATAATGAAAATAAATGTGTCACACTTAAAAAACAGTGTAATCCAAACACACCCTAAAGCCCTTTATTTTTGCTTTGGTAGCCATGGATTACATCTATAGTTGTTATGGAATTCTTTGCTGTGTTTATTGCATCTGATTTTTGACTGAAAAGATAAATTTGCAAGTTTATGGGTTGTGCGTGAGGATCCTACCTTTGTCATGAGCACTTTAACAGTTTAACCTACAAAAGGTTGGAGCTAGCAGTTATTGAGCTTTCAACCATACATTAATTCAAACTCTTTGTCCTTACTATATTGGATAAGAATTTCAAGATTAGCCTCATTAAGATTCATGATGTTCATGAACATCAAACTGCGAACCTCTTGCTTAGTGCTCAAATAAAACACAGTTTTTTTTTCGTCATCGTCTTCTCAGCTATTAAATAATTCTTCCATTATTGGGCTGTTTCAGGTCATTTGGTAAGATAACGGACTTTAATTACATAACAAAGAAGCACATGGTAAGGTTCCCCCTTTTTTATTGCATATTCCCCATCCCTCCCATCTTTTCAAGTAAATGAACTAATTCATGAAGAAACGATTCGTCGAACTTATTGCACAGATCTTGTTCGAAAGTGGATTTGAAACTCTCGACATGTCAAAAGAAGAATGGGAATTTGTGTCTTGATTGTAGGGTAAGTTTAGAGATCTTTCCTTTAGCATTTTTTCTCTATTGCAATTAGTTTTCAGTTTGGTTGCCTCCCATGCATCATTGATACATGAACATATGTACTCATACCCAAAAGCCGGTTTCAAGAAGAGACTATCTAAAACACGGTACTGTTAATTCAACGTTCGATATCAGCACATTTTTTATTTTGTACAAGGAGTAGCATCTTTTACTTCTATTTCTCCTTCTGTTGCTTGATGATTTTGGCAATTCTTTTTTTTTTTTGAAGGGAATCCTTATAAATTCGTGCCCTCTTCAGTTGTAAACAAACCATTATTAGACCTTATTTGTCACATTCAGCATTCTCAGTGAATCTATCAAACTTCATTTTACTGGAAGTTTCAGCTCTTCTGCATTAATAAAGAACCATATCAATACTCTCTTTTAATCAGTATTATTTGAAGCTTTGTTAGTTTTGATCAGTATTATTTGATGTTTAATGTGGTTACTTGAGGTTTTTTTATTTAAAGTTTATTTTTCTATTTCCACCTATTGGGTACAAGGGGTGTTGGTAATTAGTAGGTATTGCAAGTTTGAAAGAATTTTAGTATAAAAGCTGGTGCTTTGTTGAAGTATTGGATGATCGGAGGGACTGAGGTAATGGATTGGTGGCATTCAGTGGCATAAACCGGACAACCTCTATAGTAAAAATATTTGGGGCTGCTTGCACCCAGTGTCATGATATTACTACTACTGGGTGGAAAAGCATCCTGCGAATTAGGCAAAATCACCTCCAAAGTTTGCCATTATTAATAAAATTGCTATCATGCAACCAAGTGCAACCAGCTTCAAAAGTTCCTTTGCAGATTTCTTTCAACCCTAATTTGTCAAAGTTCCTTGACCCCCCTACCTAATGAAAGAAAGAATGGGAAAAAAAGAAAAGTAGTTGTAGAAAACGATTTGATCCTTAATGCTAGCACAGAAGCGAGGTCGGAAAGTAAACATGCAAAGCGGAAGCGAAAAGATAACACACAGATTGATGACGCAGTTCGGTTTCCCTACTCTGCGGAGCCTCAAGAGGGAGAGACTCAAACCCTAGAATCCACTAAGTATGAACGAGTTACAGATCATGGATACAAGTAGTGACGAGCTCAAGGTAACAGATCTAGGTCAAGCAACTCAGAAAAACACGGACATACAAGGAGAGAATACAGAAGAGGAACAGATACTCCTTTCACTTCGAAGAAGATCGAAGCCGGATGAGAGCAGGTGAAGACGACGCTAAGGCGGTTGGGAAACCAGGCCGGGGGCTCGTCTTCTTCCTCTTCAGTGTGAGTTCTCCGTTTGCGGCGCTTGGGAACCTAGGGTTTCCTCTCTTCTCTCTCTCTCTTTCTCTTTTCAGATGGAGGAACAGTAATGAGCTCGCACTTAGGGTTTCGGAGAAAGAGGCCTCTTATAGGGAGCGTCTTAAGGCAAAACGCAGCGTTTGGAACAAGGCCAGCAAAGTGCCGTTGGAAGCTCTTCAGAGTTGGGCTAGGAGAAGTGGGCTGGGCTTCAACTGGACTGGGCCGAAGTCTAAAGATGAAGCAGCTTCATCTTTAATATCAATCCAACAATCCAGCAAGTGAAGGACTCCAACCAAGCTCACCAAGTGCCACTGGCTAGGCTCACTCGAGCCATCCTTGGTCCATTGTCTTGAGCCACCTGTGACTTAGTCCTAACCTTGAGCTTCTAGTCATTACATGTACATAATACTTAATACATATATCTGGATTATAGACATTACAGTAGTTGAAGCCTCTCCCAGTTTTATCAATGGACTTTGTCTTTCAAATTGATCTTCAAAAATCTCTTTTTAATTATGGTTTCTCTTTGCAAATAAAACTTATCCTTTATTAAAAAAAAGATAATATATATTGACAATAGGTCAACACATGCTGTTTGAATGAATGTTTCATGGAAGCTAGGTGTTATTGGCAACCAAAATTTTCTTATGCATCACCACTATTGGAAAATGATTGAAGAACAACTAGAGATATTATCGGAAGCTGTTGAGTGAGTAGTAAATATGCCTAGTTATCTCTCATGTTGCAGGTTTTAGCACCATGGTTCACCCACGGCACTCTTCTTTGCTTTGTTGTCCTCTTGAGGGAACCATGTGCAGCATGTGCTGCAAGGAGTGCAAGCTGATTGAGACCATGACAGGTCCATAAATCAAGCAGGTTGGCGAGCAGAGACAACAAACTTGTCGAATACATACTGGTTCCCATACCACCATTTTGTTGTGTATTAAATGTTGTAGCTTCATTAAATCACCTTCTGTATTCCCTTGCATAGTCTTCTGTAGGAAAATTAACATGAACAATAGATCTCAGATATTTTTTCCTTCTTTCGGATAAAGTGTGCAGCTGTGGCGCTTATCGCTGACTTGTAGTGCATTCTGTACTGAAGGGGAAGATGAAATATAAATCTTGGCCTTCTCTCCTCTTGAATTTGTGCATCATAGGTTGCCTTTGACGCATTTTCATGGAGTGATGGAAACGGGTTAATTGGTTTCCATGGGTTGCACTTGCACCAGATGGTCATTCCATGAAATGGTCTGCTTTAACATCCCTTGGGTGCAGAAGCTGTCAAATGTGCTAGATAAGTAGATAGATAGATAGCTAGCACGACCCCAATCGGAAAAAAAAACACAAAAATATGCCCTGGAAAAAAACCACCATACGGTATATTCAAACTAAATTTTGATGGCTCATCTATTCAGAATATTCAAAGCACTGCCGGCATAGAGACTGGCATGACAAACCAATCCGTATAGCGTACCAAAAGCTTGGAGTTATGTCCAGGGCCGTTCCTAGCCCTTCGGAGGCCCTTGGGCAAAGTTACACTAACTATTTCTAAAAGGGCCCTAAAATATATATATAAAAAAGTTCTTTAATTAACAAAGGGAATGATTTCTCGCATAAAAAGCATACATTATATTAATTAAAATATCTCATTTATACTTAGGAGTAGTCTTCACCAAATCTCTCAGTTATTTTCAATTTCACCCATGGTCGGCTAAAATTGATCAACAAGGGCTTCCAATTTTTGCTTCCATGGCTTTGATTTTACCCATATTCCACTAAAATTGCTCCATAAATTATTGTGGGTTTGCTTCAAGTCTTCAACGGTTGAAATTTTGACATCTCTCCTCTTAATTACTTGATGGGTTGAAGAAGAAAATTTGATGTGATGTGCTTTTTTTTTCTCTTTCCTTCTCTACAAAAAGGCTAGGGAGCTAGGGTTAGAGATACAGGTGATATCTCTTTTTCTTTCTTTCTTCTTCTAAAAAAGTAGATGTAGGTGGGTGGTCTTTTTTCAATGGAAATTCAAGCATAACGTGTGAAATTGGGCTAGTTTTCTCAAAACAATATATATAGAAAGAAAAATATTTTGGGCCCCATAATTGAGCTGGGCCCTTGGCAGCCGCCCCACCCAACAACACCATTGGGCCGGCCCTGGTTATGTCACCCCTTCTCTCCGAGTCTCTGGCTCTTCGACTTGGTGTTGTAGAGGCGAATAAGATGAATATACAACATCTCCTTATTGAAGGGGACTCGAAAACAATCATAGACCACCTTGCTAATAAAATTAATGCCCGTGGGAAATAGAACTAATAATATCAGATATTAAAACACTATTAGCAAGTGTGGGAGAAGTCACTTTCTCCCGTATACCCCGTTCTGGGAATAGAGTGGCAGATACCATTCTTCCAGTAGGCTACATATTATCCATGATTTAGGTCTTCAGGATCTCATCCGTTTGGATAGGTTTTTCCTACCCAAACTCTTACCTAATAATAATAACAATAATAATAAAAAAGAGATAGCTAGCACATAAATAGCCTTATTGAAAATACGCACCGCAGGTTTCGTAGAAGCAAGAAGGGGATGATGCACGATAAATCATTCCGGAATGACTCACTGAAAATGACTTGTGGATAATATCCATAGATTCACAGTTCAAACGCCGAAATGACCGCTCTTTATTTACCAATTCAAGGGATGATGCACGATTTATACCCCATTGAACGTTCTAAGATTCATCTTACACGTCTTATGAAATGAATGTAATTGAGACCAGGTCATGGCTGTGCAATCCATTATTGATAGGGACATGTAAGAATGGACCGAATGGTTCAGAAGTTTTACTAGATACTTTAATTTGTTTCCCCCAAAAGAAAGGAAGGAAAATGGGTGAGTAAATAATTTTTTTTTCCATCAAAAGACATGCTTTAATTTGTTTCACTTCGGAACATATTTTATAAAAACAAGAAATATTTATAACTAAGTTTTCATTTTGGGATATCGCTATTCTCCCTTAAAAAAAATATTATGATATGCAATCGTGATCTAATTTGACAAAATCATATCAAATTAATCAAATGTCCTTATAAATACCCCTCAATTAAATCTTTCAACGCTATTCATTTTCATCGTCCATCCGAAAAAGAAAAAGAAGAGATCGAAGATGAAGGCGTCCGCAGTGTATGGCCCATGATCCTCATTGTCGCCGTGTTGGCTGGCTGCCCTGGTGTGTTGGAATTTACAATTCCGAGCTATGAAGAAACGAAAATGGAGGTTCTAATAAACTGGAAGAAAAAAGAAGAAGAAATTGACAGGGAAAACTCAGATTCATTGAAGGTGTGAACTGTCGCTGTAGAACCAGTGGCGGATGTTGAAACTTTTAATTGAAGGGGCGGAAAATTACTATATACTCCCTCCGTCTCGCAATACTTGTTGTTTTAGTTCTATACACACTTATTAATAAAACCTATATTTACTTTACTTTTATAGGTTAAATTACTTAAAAGTAGCAATTATTACATATAAAGATAATAAGTATAGCTAAAACAACAAGTTTTTTTATACCACTTTACCACTCTAAAACTACAAGTATTGAGAGACGGAGGGAGTATATTTATGTAAAATTAACCCCTAATTTTTCTTTTCTAAAAAATCATCAATATTATGGATATATAACTAGAATAAAAACATAAATCGTGCATGCTTTATTTCATTATTTTTAAATATTTCAATATAATCTTCTAATTTGAAGTTTTCGGGTATAATTATATTATTAAAGCATGAAGTTTAACAAACGATAATTATGATAAAAGTATATTAGTTTGGTAAATGATGTAAGAAATAATTTACATATGTCCAGTCCCGAAAATTGAAATACTTATATAACTTTTTACTCAGATATCGGATTTGAGGTTATAATATATCAAATTGAAACTATCGACGAAAGTAATATATGTATTAAATTTTATTTTTGATTGAAGGGCGACTGTGACTCCTAACCTTAAAGAGTATCCGCCTTTGTGTATGATGAGGACGAGACCTCATTCGTTTATACAAAGAGTACATGATTGTATTTCAGTGGATAAGAATATATGCTGTTTGAAACATTCTGTTTGAATGAATGTTTCAGGGAAGCTAGGTGTTAAAAAAATATTATTTTTTTATTTTTAATAAGTTTGTATAAAATTTTTTTGTTGAGTCCATCTTGATGTTATATTATATATATTTGATGTGATATTATATGTATGATGGAAGACAAAGAAAGGTAGTATTTATTTTATGCAAATATCAATTAGATTATTTATTGGGATTTATATTTAATTAGTTGTTGGAGATTTTGTGCAGGATTTGATTTGGTTATTGAAGATTTGGGGTTGACTTTCTAAAAACCTCTTTGAGGATTTTGTGAAACAATCTTCAAGTTCAAAAGGTTGTTGGTTTGTTGAGATCTTCAAGAGATTTGGTTAAACCAATCTCCAAGTTGTCTTCAACGTTTTAAAACAAACCATTAGTACCAAAACAGTTTCAAGACCTTACCGTTTGACCTGAAAACAAAAACCTTGGTTTCCAGGTTTTGGTAAGGCCTTACCGGCTCTGGTAAGACCTTACCGACAGTAGCTCAGGAATTACACAAGATTGGAATTGAATGACACGGACTTAATTTATTGGGCCTATTTTTAATGGGCCTATTTTTACTATGTCTACAATTCCATATCTAAGGTTCAATATGCTATTGGGCCTAATTATGTGGGCTAGTTTTTGGAATCAAGGCTTTTATAGATTTGGATTAAAGTCTATCTTTTTCTAACTAACTACGTGATTTGTTTTCTTTATTTTGTTGAGATTTTAAGGGGATTTGTTCAGCTCCTGTTCAGCTCTTTCAACGTTCAAATTAATCAAATCCCAGGCATATCTCAACGTAGCTTTTGGATGGAATTTCAAGCGCTTCTCTCAGCGGATCTTTTGCAACGTCTTCCAAAGTTCAAGCGTTCAAATAATTTCAAACGTTCAAAATTCAGTTTTGGATGAAGCGGCCTATATAAGGAGAAGAAGAAGATTGCCGTCGACACACATCAACACAGCGCTTAAAAGACAATTCGACAATCTCTCGTCTCCTGCAACAACATCGTCTCGCATCTCTCTCTTGGTTTAATTGTTTTATTTCTTTGAGAGTTTGTGAGGTTTACATTGAGCTTTATCGTACAATTCATTCTAGGTTATACTAAGGGTACATCTCTACCCAGACGTATAGATACTTCGGTGTCGGTAGGTGCTTTGTTTCACTAGAGAGTTTGGGTTGCTAGATAGTAAGGAAGTCTAGAAGTGTGTAAGTCTTCTAGAGGTTGTATCTAGGACTCATAAGGCAAAGTGAAATAAAGTGTGTTGAATCTTACGGGTTGGATAACCCTAGGCGGGGACGTAGGCGGTTGTGCCGAACCTCGTTAACAAGTATCGTGTGCTTTACTTTCCGTTCTTTTAATTCGTGCTTGTGATTGCTTTGCTTCCTATTTGTCCTTCTTGCTTAACTAGTTACTGTTTTGCAGATAAGGTCTTATCTCCACTGGTAAGGTCTTACCAGTTTCAGCATTGGCTTATTAACTAGTTACTGATTTTCAGATAAGGTCTTACCTCGGGCAGTAAGATCTTACCAGTTTCAGCTTTTGCGAAAAGTTTGCATACTCTTTCTTCCTCCCTTGCTAGAGTATTTGTTAGCCTTTTATCTGCTTATTCCGCACTTCAAATTTGTTATCAATATCAATGAATATATAATACTAATATATTTAAGTCACATCATACAACGACTCAATCTATTTATCCACGTGTATCCAATGCGTCTAGACTTGTCAATCGGGTCATTTCGGGTTTCGGGTAAAACAGGTCCAGGGTAGATTCAGGTTGATTTGAACTCGGGTTTAACCCGGTTTCAGGTCAATTCGGGTCGATTTCGAGTTTTTCATTTTTTTTCTATTTTAAATTAAAAAAATCATAATTTTGTAATTTTGCGATAATTTTAAAATGCTAAAATTAAAGATGTGGTTCATAAGTTCTAGTGCTTGTAATTATGTAATATATCTAATCTAAAATACTTGATTTTTATTATTTCTCTTAATTTTTTTAAAAAGTTAAAAATATATAAAATATCATAATTTTAAATAATTTTTTAAAAATAATTTCATGCAATTATTAATAAGTATAGAATTGTTTTTAATATTTTTTTAGAGTTTATATCTTCTTAAAAAATATGATGAACGATTAAAAAAAATCAAATACTATCGATTAGAGGGAGTATCACACAATACAAATAAATATAAAAGTTGATTTGAAAATGAAAGATCAAGTGATTGTAATTATAAAATGTAATAAATTGGAATCTACATAAAAAAAAAATTAATCATATATAATTATAAATCAACCAGATGACCCGGAAAATTACCGGGTTATCGACTTCGGGTGGGAAAAAATTTCCGGGTCTTGACCCTAAATTCTTCGGGCGTACGAGTCGAGTCAACCGGACCAGGTCGAGTTTTAACAGGTCTATATGCGTCCACTTTAATTGATGATTAAATATTGGGAAAACTAATTAAAATACCCCCACCTTTTGGGATATGGTTGATAGAGCATATTTAGTGTTGCATAATAGATTGCATTTAGCATTATTTAGGTGTGAATATTGCATCTATTTAGTTGAATTTGTATTATCACTTGTTGAGTTAGAAGAGGCGGAATCTACATGAGTTTATTGTTATTTCAGGTAAAGTAGATTGGAGGTGAAATGATATTGAAAAGAGCAGAAACGAGTTACAGAAGGACTTAGGAGCTGCTGGAGATGAAAAGGATGGAGCTCGGAAGAATCGCTGGCCGCCCCGCGACATTGCTGGCCGCCCCGCGGCTCGAAGGAAGAAACGAGGAACTTCGCTGATCGCCGGCCGCCCCGCGGCCTGTCCTGGCCGCCCCGCGGTCCGTGCAGTAGCTGATCATCAATTCCGGATTTTCACTTAGGGTTTTATTATGTTATTTTGGGCCGAATTTCTCTAGACTATTTAAGGCTTTTCTAGTTATTTCGTTCATTCACCCTTATGCACTTTACACCATTATTGAGAGCACCGTTGAGCATGAGCAACTAAACTCTCGAGGTTTCGCCTACGATTTGGATCTTTGATTGTTGAATTGTGAGTTTCTTAATCTAGTTCTTATTCCTATTGCAATGTTTCGACTTCTTTGTGCTTAATTGCTTGAATGTGTTTTATTCTCTCTGGCCTGGCCGACTAGTTAGAGTAGATTCATTCAATTGCTAGGGTTTTGTAGATTCCTCGTAGCGAACCTTAACCCAAGTGGCAATCATATCCCTTTAGGACTCGTAGGACTAATTGGATGTGTAGGAAGTTGAATATATGTTAAATATCGACTCGTAGCTTGATATTGCATGTACCTTGGTTAATTCATAATCTTAATGCTATCTCTAGGTTAAATCTTAACCGTGTTAGGGTTATTTAGAGATAAGGGTTGCTAGGACTCGTAGGACTAGTAATTTACCTAAGATCTGGACAAGGACATTGATAGGAAAAGACAAGAACTAGAGGCTGAAACAAGGATCGAATTCATCAATCGAAGTGATAAATTGTAGGTGAACCTATCCCTCTCCACTGCATTCTTAAACCAATTCACTTTGTTTGCTTGCTTCTGCTTTGCTAAAAGGCAGATCTTTTCACACTAAAAACTCCCCCTTTTTCTCTCTTAGCAATTATAATTAGACTTGAATTTAATAGATTTCCCTGTGGATCGATCTCTTACTTGCACGCTATACTAGTTAGTAAGTTTGAGTATTCTTTGGCAAGAACAACGACAGGTTTTCCTCTTGTCAAATTTGGCGCCGTTGCCGGGGAATTCTGATTGAATTCTTGTGTTGTTTTAATTGCTAATTTTTGTGTGGACCACTTATATGGTCCACACTCGTGCTACTAACTCATCTTTATTGTCTTTAGATCCAGAGATTGAGAGGACTCTCTCTAGATTGAGGCGAGAAGCTCGTGATCACTTTCGCGAGTTACCTTTCGATCAAGGAGAAGAAGAGAGTATAGAGATGGCTGGTAACGAGGAGAATCGAACATTGAAGGAGCTCACAACACCAAACTTAGCCCAACAACCATTGGCTATCGAGTTCCCTGCACTTGATGAAGGTGTCAATTTTGAGCTGAAATCTGGGGTAGTTCACCTCTTACCCAAATTCCATGGGTTGAGTGGTGAGGACCCCCACAAGCACTTATCTGAGTTCCATACTGTCGTGGTGGGGATGAAACCAGGCAATGTCACTGAGGAGCAAATCAAGTTAAGGGCATTCCCCTTTTCGCTTAAGGACACTGCCAATGAGTGGTTCTACTACTTGCCACCAGGTAGTGCAACAACATGGATATAGTTGAAGCGTCTCTTTCTGGAAAAGTACTTTCCTGCAACCAAATTGAACAGTCTGAAAAAGGAAATCAGCAGCATTGACCAGCAGGCTACAGAGACACTCTACGAGTACTTTGAGCGCTTCAAGAAGCTTTGCTCTAGTTGCCCTCACCATGGTTTTTCAAAGAAGGATTTAGTGCTCTTTCTATTCAATGGATTGCTTGACGAGGAGCGCAAGACGGTGAACTCTGCCTGTGGAGGCAGCATCTTGAACAAAACACCCAATGCTGCTTGGGAGGTGTTTACAGAGTTGGCTGATGGCTCTAGGCAATTCAGCAAGGGACTTCATGCTAGAGGGGTACTCGCTGTTGACTCCTCAACTACCGCATTACATAGCGATGTGGCTGAATTGAAAGATATGATGAAAAGGTTCCTGCTACAAGGAACCCCACAACAACTTAAGGCATGTGCCATTTGCGCCGATCTCTATCACCCGACGGACACTTGTCCAATGCTGCAGGAGCCAAATGTAGAGCTCAATGCCATGGGGAACTTTGTTCCTCAACGACCCAGGTATGGTAATTATGCCAATCCCAATCAATACAATAACAATTATAATGCAGGTTACCAGGGGTATGGCTATGGTAATAACCAAGCCCCTTTCAATCCACAAGGAGGACCCAATTTCAGGCCTCAGCAACAATTTGATCAAAGACAAAGAGGACCTCCACCAACTAATGATCAATCCAATGAGGATCCTCTCAAAGCTCTCACAAAGATCGTCTTGGGTCAAGCTGAGCACCAAAAGAATTTGGAGAAGCAACTTAGCCAATTGGCTAAATCGCTGAGCGAACTCCAGGCAAAGGACTCAAACCAGCTACCATCTCAGACGGTGGTGAATCCCAAGGAGAACGTCAGCGTTGTGACGCTAAGAAGTGGTAAGGAGCTAATTACCACTCCCCATAATGATACTAACATAGAATATTTTGAAACAGGTGCGAACGGTGAAGAAGAGGTTCGAAATCGCCAGCCGCCCCGCGGCACCCCTGAGCCGCCCCGCGGCCAAATCGATTTTGGCGACGCGGAAAATCGCCAGCCGCCCCGCGGCCAAGCTGAGCCGCCCCGCGGCTCCTCCAGTACCTCACCTAACGGGTATGTTCGACCTGATTTCCCTCCTCTTAATTCTTTTAAACCTGCTCCCCCCTTTCCTGAAGCACTCAGAGACACAAAAAGACCGGACAATGACAAAGAGATCTTTGAGACGTTCAGTAAGTGCGAGGTAAACATCCCTTTACTCAATCTGATTAAAAGTATTCCTCGTTATGCTAAATTTCTCAAGGAACTTTGCACGATAAAGAGGAATCAAAAGTTGAAAGGGAAGCAGAAAATTAAGGTAAGCGAACATGTGTCTGCTGTGTTTCAAAAGCGTTTGCCTAAGAAATGTAGCGACCCTGGCATGTTTACAATTCCATGTGTGATAGGTGAAACTAAGTTCGATAAAGCTTTGTTAGACTTGGGTGCATCTATTAATGTTTTACCTTATTCTCTGTATGAATCATTGGGTTTGGGACCTTTGCATGATACTAGAGTGGTGATCCAACTAGCGGATAGATCAAATGCTTTTCCTAGAGGCATAGTTGAGGATGTTTTAGTAATGGTTGACAATCTGATCTTTCCCGCTGATTTCTTTGTCTTGGATATGGAGCATGGTAACCAAGAGGCTCCTATTTTGCTGGGAAGGCCCTTTTTAAAGACTGCTAGAACGAAAATTGATGTGTATTCTGGTTCTTTGACTATGGAATTTGATGGTGAGAAGGTTGAATACAATATATATGATGCTATGAAATTCCCTTCTGATGATCATTCCTTATGCTTTATGGATACCATTGATACTTGTATGCAGGATACCTTTGATATGAGTTATGTAGATGACCTGCAGGTAGCTTTAGAAACTCCTATTGAGGAGTTTTCATTGAATTATGCTTTATCCACTAACCTGCAGGAGATCATGAGAGACTTGTCCTCCCTACCTATATACTCACAGGCAGATACCTTTCTGGCATTGACTGCTCCCAATGAAAAGCTCCTACCTTCTATCGTCCAGGCACCTGAAATTGAGCTCAAGCCTCTTCCTGAGCATCTCAAATATGCATTTTTGGGAGAGGGTGACACCTTGCCCGTCATCATCTCTAACAAGCTTACCAAAGAGCAGGAAGATAGGTTAGTAGGAGTGCTCAAAGAGCATAAAACAGCTCTGGGATGGACCATAGCGGATATCAAAGGAATCAGCCCAGCTACTTGCATGCACCGGATCTTATTAGAAGAAGGAGCCAAACCTTCAAGGCAACCTCAACGGAGACTCAACCCACCTATGATGGATGTAGTGAAGAAGGAGGTTCTCAAACTCCTTCAGGCAGGTATGATCTATCCCATCTCTGATAGTCAATGGGTGAGTCCAACGCAGGTAGTACCAAAGAAGGGAGGCATTACAGTGGTTGAGAATCAAGAAGGTGAGTTGGTCCCCACCAGAGTCCAATCAGGCTGGAGAGTTTGCATCGACTACCGTAAGCTGAATGCGGTAACCCGAAAAGATCACTTTCCCTTACCTTTCATTGATCAAATGCTTGAAAGACTTGCTGGTCGTCCATATTACTGCTTTTTAGATGGATATTCAGGGTACTTTCAGATAGCCATCGCACCAGAGGATCAAGAGAAGACAACATTCACTTGTCCGTTTGGCACTTTTGCATATCGCAGAATGCCTTTTGGCTTGTGCAACGCTCCTGGGACATTCCAACGGTGTATGGTAAGTATCTTCTCTGAATATATAGAGCAATTTATTGAGGTTTTTATGGATGATTTTACAGTCCATGGTGACAGTTTTGATGCTTGCCTCAACCATTTGGCGCTAGTGCTTAGAAGATGTGTTGACACTAACTTAGTGCTCAATTCAGAAAAGTGTCACTTTATGGTTGAGGAAGGCATTGTTTTGGGTCACATTGTCTCCCATAAGGGGATTGAGGTTGATAAGGCAAAGATTGACATCATTCAATCATTGCCTTATCCTACTAATGTGCGCGAAGTTCGTTCCTTTTTAGGCCATGCAGGATTCTACCGCAGGTTCATTAAGGACTTTTCAAAGATCACCTCACCCTTGTGCGAGCTGCTGAAGAAGGAGGTCACCTTTGCTTTTGATGAGAAATGTAGGACGGCGTTTGATGGGTTAAAGACTTGTCTCACTAGTGCACCAATCATACAAGCACCAAATTGGTCTCAGCCGTTCGAATTGATGTGTGACGCTAGTGACTACGCTGTGGGAGCTGTGCTTGGGCAAAAAGAAGGGAGAAGCTCTCATGTCATATACTATGCATCTATGACTCTGAATGGAGCTCAAAGGAACTACTCAACCACAGAGAAGGAACTCCTTGCTATAGTTTTTGCACTTGAGAAATTTAGATCTTATCTACTTGGTACCAAAGTTGTTGTGTATACTGATCATGCAGCCCTTCGTTACCTTTTGACGAAGAAAGAGGCTAAGCCAAGACTGATTCGATGGATCTTGCTTTTAAGCGAGTTTGACATTGAAATCAGGGACAAAAAGGGTGCTGAGAACCTAGTTGCTGACCATCTAAGTCGTATTGTGCAGGAGGAGAATGGACAAAAAGGCATATTGGGGAGCTTTCCTGACGAAGAGTTGTTACAAGTCTTCGCAATCGCCAGCCGCCCCGCGGCCACCCCAGGCCGCCCCGCGGCCGACTCCTCAGCGAAAAGTTCCTTCGCAATCGCCGGCCGCCCCGCGGCTAGCCCTGGCCGCCCCGCGGCCCCTGCAGATTCCGACTTTGAAAAACTCCTCAAGGTAAGTTCTCTTCCACGTCCTTGGTTTGCTAACTTGGTTAACTTTCTAGTTTCGGAAGAGTGTCCACCCAACTTTTCTAAGGCTCAAAAGGACAAGATACGCCACGATGCTCGCTTCTACGTCTGGGATGACCCCTACCTATGGAAGCATTGCGCTGATCAGGTGATACGTCGGTGTCTTCTCGACGATGAGGTACAATCTGTCCTAAACTTTTGTCATTCCCATGAATGTGGTGGACACTTTGGACCACAAAAGACAGCCAGGAAGGTACTTGATGCAGGATTCTTTTGGCCACATATATTTCGTGATTCTTATGCTTTTTGCAAATCCTGCGATCGCTGTCAGAGAGTTGGTAATCTTTCTAAGAGGAATGAGATGCCACAAACTCGCATGATATTTTATGAAATTTTTGATGTTTGGGGCATTGACTTCATGGGACCATTCCCTAACTCCTTTGGGAACCTATATATTTTGCTTGCGGTGGACTACGTCTCCAAGTGGGTGGAGGCGAAGGCCACCAGAACTGATGATTCGAAAGTAGTTGCAGGTTTCCTCAAGGAGCTATTCTCTAGATTTGGAGTTCCAAAAGCGCTAATCAGTGATAAAGGGACTCATTTTTGCAACAAGACTGTGAGTGCGCTCTTAAAGAAGTATCATGTGACTCAAAGGGTGTCTACTGCATACCACCCCCAGACCAATGGGCAAGCTGAGGTGTCTAATCGCGAGATAAAGACTATCTTGGAGAAGACTGTTGCCCCAAACAGGAAGGATTGGAGTGTCAGACTTGATGATGCTCTATGGGCCTATCGCACGGCTTACAAGACTCCCATTGGGATGTCTCCGTTTAGATTGGTCTATGGAAAGGCTTGTCATCTTCCTGTCGAGCTCGAACATAAAGCATATTGGGCGGTGAAGCAGTGCAACATGCAGATTGATGAAGTTGGGGAGTTCAGAAAACTACAGTTGCAGGAGTTGGAAGAGTTGAGATTGGATGCCTATGATAACTCCGTCACATACAAGGAGAAGACTAAGACATGGCACGATAAACATATCTTGCGAAAGGACCTCAAAGTTGGGGAAAAGGTCCTTCTATTTCAATCGCGCCTACAACTCTTCCCAGGTAAACTTCGTTCTAGATGGACAGGACCATATGTGATTACTAATGTCTTTTCTCATGGTGCAGTTGAGCTACTAAATGAGCGGAATGGAGACATCTTCAAGGTAAATGGTCATAGAGTTAAACCCTATTATGAGAATTTTGTCAAACAGGAAGGGGATGAGTTGGTTCTCACTGAACCAAATACTGAGGATCAATAGGGTGTCATAACGTCGAGCCAACGACGTTAACTAAAGGCGCTGCTTGGGAGGCAACCCAAGGTAATAGTTTAGGTATTTTCTTTTTTTTTTAAAGTTTTTCTTTTATTTTATTTTTGGTTTGTGGTATGGAGGACTAACAATGCAGGAAGGAAAAGGAAATGTGCGAAAAAGGACGGGCCGCCCCGTCGCCAGCTAAGGCCGCCCCGCGGCCAAGGAGCTCAGCGAAATCTTTCGCAGAATCGCCGGCCGCCCCGTCGCCTACCCTAGCCGCCCCGCGGCCCAATCCGGATGGGAAATTTTTTTTAGGGGCCCGTGTGGGCCCCCACTTACCACACAAAATTAACCTACCCTTTCTTTTTCTCCCCAGTCTATCACCATCAGCCGCCATCCTCTTCTATCCTCTATCTTCTTCCTCCTTCAAGCTCCTTCTTCAACCCCCAAAACCCTCCATTGAAATACTTTCTCCAAGCTTTTTCCTTTCACCAAAATCTCCACAAAAAAAAAATAAAAAAAAATTACCTTTCTCTCACATTCCTTCTTTCCAAGCAACAAAACCCCCCTTATCTCCTATCTCTCCTAGATCTACATAAAAAAAAAAAAAAAAAAACCGCTCCTCCCCAAGCCTTTCCAAGGTTTTCTTTCGGATCCACTCCGAGGAAGGAAGTTTTGGGACGTCGGAGAGCAGATCCGACGTCGGAGTGGCCAGATCCATATTTTCTCCGGCCGCCCCGTCACCTGCTCAGCCGCCCCGCGGCCCCCCTCGTCGCCGGCCGCCCCGTCGCCACCCTCGGCTGCCCCGCGGCCTCTGCAGACGCCAAATTCCGTGAGTTTTTTCTGGATTTCCATTTCTTTTGTGAAAATTTTTAGCTCCGATTCATCATGTCGAGACCCCACGGAATGAGTAGAAGTCAAAAAGAGAAATGGAACGGTTTAAACACTAGGAATTTCTTTGTCACGAAGTTCTTTCATGAGCCTAGGTTGAGATTATTACAGATGGATACATGCACTAGGCAACTGTTAGAGCATGGAGGGTTAGGACAGTTTTTAGAGAAGAATGCGCCCACTTATCCTAGTTTATGTAAGGAATTTTTAGCGACGTTGAGTGTGGGACGTACCGCTATTGAGTTTCGGTTGCTTGGGAGAGATTTTACATTATCCAAGGAGAGATTAGCACAGATTTTGGGTGTTACTGCTGCGCCGACTGCTGGTTGGTTTGATGTCTGCAAGGGTGAGGGCCCTGTTGCTTTCTGGATGGCATCTACTAGGGTGCCTTTTGAGGCCAAGAAGGGCCAGTACAACTCCAGTATTCGCCATCCTGCACTCCGACTGATTCACAAGGTGCTGGCGAACACCTTCTTTGCCCAGGCTGAGGTCAACAAGATCTCGCTGAAGGACATGTCATTCCTATGGTGTTTGACGCCGGAGAGCCCTGTCGTTCCGGGTTGGGTCGATCTCTTTTTGATGAACTGCAAGGACATACTGGACAAGCGCAACAAGGCAACTATCAGCTTTGGGGGTCTTATCACCCTCATCGCTCGCACATGCATCGACGTGAGCACTGTCCATGATGCTCAGCATGGATCATTTCTTTATGATGAGGCCCAGCTGAGGAAAGCTGGCCACCTGGAGGGCAGATCGCCGATGTGGATCTGGAGGGCAGGCCATCAGGGGAGTATTCAGTTGAGACTGCCCCGTCCTCTTCCTTTTGGCCCTACAGCTGCTGATTTTTATATGGGAGATGAGATGGATGAGGATGATGAGGAGGAGGAGGAGCAGGTTCCTGATGCTGAGCAGGACGATGCTGAGGATGTTCCTAGAGCTCAGACGGATTTTGGAAGAGCTGGACCTTCTGGCACAGCTGGAGGTGCTGGTCCAGATTACTACTCGCTGGCACAGCAGATAGCTGATATGTCTCTCCAGCAGAACACCATGTGGGAGCATCAGCAGATGATGTCGCGTCGTCAGGACGCAATGTGGGAGCACCAGCAGCAGATGTCTCAGCGCCAGGATGTGATGTGGGACCACAACCAGCAGCTGTACGTGGAGGTTGGAGACATTCGTCGTGATGTCCGTGGCTTGACCGCACGCCTTGATGATGTCTATGAGAGTCAGGCTGAGATCAGACGGATGCAGGAGCAGATGTGGCAGAGGCAGGAGGACTTCTATCGATTCACCTATCCACAGTTCCCACCATATCCGCCGCCTCCACCACCTCAGCAGTGAGCATGTTAGTTGTTTCTTTTCTTTTCCCTTTTATTTCTATTTTGATGTTTTTATTCTCTTTTCTACATTGAGGACAATGTTAGGTTTAAGTGCGGGGGAGAAGACTTGAAAACTCTCTGTATTTTAGTTCTAAGTTGCACTGCATTTTAAGTTTTAAGGTTGCATGTTTATTTCTATTAGTTGTATGCATATTTAGTTCCTACCATAATTAAAATAAAATAAAAATAAAAAAAAATAAAAAAAAAAAACAACAGTTTTAGTTCTTGCATTATTAGGAATAGGTCTTATTTCCCCATATGGATGCCGTTTGTCCTCTATATTTTCTATTGAGATTTATGCCCCATGATGTGCTTGGATTGTTGAAGCCTTCGATATGTGTTTTCTATATTATTTGGTGGGCATGATTGGTTAATAATTGAGCACGTAAAGTCTTGAATTTTTGGGTGATCTTGAAGTTCTAGACATGACCCTGTGAGGATAATTTGGCCTTATTTGGTTTCTTTTGCTCAGTTGTGTGAATTACTCGCCTAGTGTTGCTACCTCTTGGCATTGACTGCAGTATCTATTTTTTAAAAGACCGATGCACATGTCTGATTGCTTGCGGACTTTATGGTTATAGTTTGAGTCTTTTATTGAGTTTGTGAATATGTAGTGAATAAGGTGGCAATGGTTGATGCACTTAGTAACCGGGTCTACGCATGACACCCATGGGTATGATTCGCGCAAAAAGGTGTTGAAAACTATCCACAAGGAAAGAAAGCTTGATCATTGAGTAACCAGGTTCATTCATGACACCCATGTTTGCAACTTGCGTCAAAAGATGTTCAAGTGGACTTCATTTTAGTGAGTTTAGGTGTTGATAGACCGGGGCCATTCATGACACCCATGTTTGCGCTTCGCGTAAGGAAAGCACCAAGACAAGAAAAAGAAAAAAAAAAAAAAAAGTGTCGCATTTTATCTTCTTTATTGTGTCCCGCAAGTAATGACATTTCGGTAAAGAATTGGTGATATGGTGGTCAATGTCTATGAGCTTAGTGCATGATTGGTTTGAGTTGAGAGTTGTATCTTAAAGCCTAAACACATGAGTGAAACACATTCCCTGTGAGGTCTAGAATGGATATGGTTGCCTGATTTCATTGATTATTCCAATTATGTGCTATGATGTTATTCATCTTTTGTGTTTGCCAGTTTTCATGCACTTAAAGAATATTGAGGTGTGGATACATGAATTGCTATTCTGTGGGGCTACAAAGTTCAGTTTTTCTATTGCTTGAGGACAAGCAAAGGTTCAAGTGTGGGGGAATTTGATAGAGCATATTTAGTGTTGCATAATAGATTGCATTTAGCATTATTTAGGTGTGAATATTGCATCTATTTAGTTGAATTTGTATTATCACTTGTTGAGTTAGAAGAGGCGGAATCTACATGAGTTTATTGTTATTTCAGGTAAAGTAGATTGGAGGTGAAATGATATTGAAAAGAGCAGAAACGAGTTACAGAAGGACTTAGGAGCTGCTGGAGATGAAAAGGATGGAGCTCGGAAGAATCGCTGGCCGCCCCGCGACATTGCTGGCCGCCCCGCGGCTCGAAGGAAGAAACGAGGAACTTCGCTGATCGCCGGCCGCCCCGCGGCCTGTCCTGGCCGCCCCGCGGTCCGTGCAGTAGCTGATCATCAATTCCGGATTTTCACTTAGGGTTTTATTATGTTATTTTGGGCCGAATTTCTCTAGACTATTTAAGGCTTTTCTAGTTATTTCGTTCATTCACCCTTATGCACTTTACACCATTATTGAGAGCACCGTTGAGCATGAGCAACTAAACTCTCGAGGTTTCGCCTACGATTTGGATCTTTGATTGTTGAATTGTGAGTTTCTTAATCTAGTTCTTATTCCTATTGCAATGTTTCGACTTCTTTGTGCTTAATTGCTTGAATGTGTTTTATTCTCTCTGGCCTGGCCGACTAGTTAGAGTAGATTCATTCAATTGCTAGGGTTTTGTAGATTCCTCGTAGCGAACCTTAACCCAAGTGGCAATCATATCCCTTTAGGACTCGTAGGACTAATTGGATGTGTAGGAAGTTGAATATATGTTAAATATCGACTCGTAGCTTGATATTGCATGTACCTTGGTTAATTCATAATCTTAATGCTATCTCTAGGTTAAATCTTAACCGTGTTAGGGTTATTTAGAGATAAGGGTTGCTAGGACTCGTAGGACTAGTAATTTACCTAAGATCTGGACAAGGACATTGATAGGAAAAGACAAGAACTAGAGGCTGAAACAAGGATCGAATTCATCAATCGAAGTGATAAATTGTAGGTGAACCTATCCCTCTCCACTGCATTCTTAAACCAATTCACTTTGTTTGCTTGCTTCTGCTTTGCTAAAAGGCAGATCTTTTCACACTAAAAACTCCCCCTTTTTCTCTCTTAGCAATTATAATTAGACTTGAATTTAATAGATTTCCCTGTGGATCGATCTCTTACTTGCACGCTATACTAGTTAGTAAGTTTGAGTATTCTTTGGCAAGAACAACGACAGGTTTTCCTCTTGTCAATGGTAAAAAAATATCCTCAACTTTCAAATGCAATTAAAATATCCCGACCTTTGAGGGTAGTGGTAACATATTACCACGAGTTTTCTCATGGGTCAAAAATGCTGACAAGGCAGCCTACGTTGATTTTGTTTTTGACAAGACAGCCTGCGTGGAAGCCTTTTTACAAATTAGTACTAAAATCGGGTTTTCTTAAACCCGGAAAAAAGAAATTGATTCAACCAAGCAACTAATCCGGTCAAAATTGCCTCAAATTAACACAACACGACTATTCCTAACACCAAACCGACAACAAAAAACTAAACCGAAAACAACAGCAACAACAAAGAGGGAAAAAAACTTATTCAGCTAAGTCCGTGAACGAATCAAAGAGGAAGAACATGTGAGAGAGACAACTCAAGATAGTCGATCACAAGGGAGGGAGACTGTCATTGAAGAGGAACTATGAGTTGCCTGGAAGATCGGAAGACAGCTCAAGAGGCGATCACAAAAGAAGATAGAAGAGAGGAAAAGGCGTGGTGTATGAAGCCAGTCCAACTCTTTATTTTTTTCCTAAGGAAACCGTTCAAAAAAACCCTTGTAAAAAATCAACGTAGGATGTCTTATCAGCATTTTTGACCAGTGAGAAAACCCGTGGTAGTATATTACCACTACTATCAAAGGTTGAGATATTTTTATTACTTTTGAAAGTTGAGGATATATTTTTACCATACCTCCAAATGTGGGGGTATTTTAATTAGTTTTCCCTTAAATATTTAACATCATTTTTTAATTAATTATAAAACTTATTTTTCTGTTTGTCGCAATTAAAATTATTTTATCTTGATTATTTTCCATTATCTTTTAATATTTTATATCTTAGTTAAGATTTTTACCATAATAAATTTAAAAGATAGCACTCCGAATTCAATAACGAAGGTTGACCTACTACTCAACTTTCATCCAAGATTAATTCAAGTTCTACGAATATTCACTTCAACTGATTTGTTTTTTTTATATATATAAAATTAGTTGGAATAGTAATTACCAAATTTTTATGCCTATAGGTTGTAGTTTATATATTATGATTTTGATAACATTTAATTTTGTGACGAAGTATTCGAATGCATGAATCTGAATATAAAAAATACTCGGTATTTATTAAGTCTATATCATAAGTTCATAACAAAAGTATATTTATTAAGTCTATATCATAACAAAGTCCATTTATTAAGATAATTGCATATAACTCTTCAGAACTTAATTTATAAAGTTGACAAATTATTTATAATATATAATTATGTAAAATAACTGTAGGATTGTAGAATTGATGTAAAGTCCTCCTTAGGGTTTCCACTCATTGATATAACATATATATAGGTTACAAAGGTATTGGGCCTTAACGGGCTTTTAGCCCACTATACAATATGAGACCTATGTAATCTATCAAATCCCCGCAGTCGAAACGGGAGGGGTCCGTACAGTGAGACTGGAACGAAAATCAATGAACAACTGTCTAGGTAAACCCTTGGTGAATATATCAGCGTACTGATAGGAGGACGGGACATGTAGAACGCGGACATGTCCAATGGCAACCTTGTCCCTGACGAAGTGGAGATCAAGCTCAATGTGCTTCGTGCGTTGATGCTGGACTGGGTTGCTAGCCAGGTAGACGGCGGAGACGTTGTCAGTGTAGACCAGAGTGGCCTTCTGCAAGGGGCATCGTAGCTCAAGCAGGAGATTGCGGAGCCAAGAGCACTCGGAGACAACGTTGGCAACACCCCTGTATTCGGCCTCAGCGCTGGAGCGAGACACGACAAACTGACGCTTTGCTGACCAGGACACAAGAGTGTCATTGAGGAAGACACAGTAACCAGACGTGGAGCGACGTGTGTCTGGACAACCACCCCAATCCGCATCAGTGTAAGCCACAAGATCAAGCTTAGAGGAAGGAGTGATGGTGGTGCCGAGCTCGAGGGTGCCGCTGATGTACCGAATGATCCGCTTCAAAGCCTGAAAGTGAGGTTCCCTAGGGGCATGCATGAATAAGCAGACCTGCTGAACGACGTAACTGATATCAGGCCTGGTGAAAGTGAGATACTAAAGAGCACCAGCGAGGCTCCTGTACAATGTCGGGTCATCAACCAAAGGACCAGAATGAGCACTGAGCTTTTTGGATGTATCGACTGGGGTGGCGACGGGATTACAGTTGACCATCTTAGCCCGAGCAACAATCTCAGCAGCATACTTACTCTGTGAGAGAAAGAGACCAGACGCATGCCGCTGAACAGCAACTCCCAAAAAGTAAGACAACTGACCCAGATCAGACATGGCGAATTCCGCACTCAACTGCGAAATAATGGACGTCCGAAGAGCATCAGAAGAGGCGGTGAGAATGATGTCGTCGACATAGAGCAGCAGGAAAGCCAAGTCCGAGCCTCGGCGATAGATAAACAGAGACGAATCGGAACGGCTGCCAGTGAAACCCAAACGGAGCAGATGAGAGGCAAAACGCTGGAACCAAGCCCGTGGAGCCTGTTTCAGACCATACAGAGAGCGCTTGAGGAGACAGACATGCTTCGGACGTTCAGCATCAACAAACCCCGGCGACTGAAACATATAGACCGTCTCATTCAGATGGCCATGAAGAAATACGTTCTTGACATCTAATTGATGGATGGCCCAGTTGCGCGACAGAGCTAGACTCAAGACCACTCGGATAGTGGCAGGCTTGACCACAGGCCCGAACGTCTCATCACAATCAATATCTGCCTGCTGAGATCTACCGTTCACCACAAGACGGGCCTTATAGCGCTCCAAAGTCCCATCAGATCGGAACTTGTGACGAAAGAGCCACATACAACGAATGACGTTCGCCTCAGGAGGGCGAGGAACAAGAACCCAAGTACCATTCTTCGTAAGGGCCCTGTATTCGTCGAGCATAGCCGCCTGCCAATTCGGGTCTTGGAGGGCTGTTTTGTGGGAGGTGGGAATGGGGGAGAGGGAGGTCTGGGTGGAGGCAGAGGGTGATTGGGTGTCGGGACGAATGGGAGCAAGAGGGGCTAAGCATGGGGATGAGGCGGCGGGCGCAGCAGAGCTGCGGGTAAGGGGTGCAGATAGAGAGGAGGCCGAGCGAGCGGGACTCGGCGAGAGGAGAAGGGAAGGGAAGATCTGGGCTTGTGGTCGCCGGAGGCAGGCGACGAGGGGGCGAGTCGGAGGAAGAAGACCAGAGAGACGGGAGGATCAATTTAGGGTTCCGTTAGAAAGAAAAAGGCTCTGATACCATGTAGGATTGTAGAATTGATGTAAAGTCCTCCTTAGGGTTTCCATTCATTGATATAACATATATATAGGTTACAAAGGTATTGGGCCTTAACGGGCTTTTAACCCACTATACAATATGAGACCTATGTAATCTATCAATAACAACAATCAGGCAGTAATCTAATAGTGGATCTGGAATCTTCATTATATTCTAGATTTGTTTAAGATAATAATAGGTTAACAAATATTGTTTCTAAAATACAAATCGGTTAACCTATTATATTTTTATTTGAAAAAACAACAATGCGATATTCATAATAACTCGATAAATAAATAATTTATATATAATTTATGAATGAATTGATTTTAAGCAAGAAATGGAATACTAGCTTGCTCCTCTTGATTTTCTTAATGTGCTAAAAATAATAGATTTTGTAGCGAGTTAAGATATGAAGTTGAGAATTAATATAAATATTTTGATGATAAGTTTTTATTTCTCAATAGATAATTAATTAATAATAAAATTATATCATTAGATATAATGTACTCACACAATCGATTTAATGACTAAGGATAAAATAATTCAAGGTAAAATATTTATAAAATAACTCATGCTAAAATTTTAGATTTTGTAATTACTTAAGATATGATATAGACAAATAGGATGACACCTATATAAAATAGATGTGATCATTGTCTGATGTGACTTAAATATATTAAATCATTATTTGTTTATTGACAAATTTTATTAAAAAAATTGAATTTATTTTTTCTTTTATTTATTTATTACTCCCTCCATTAATTAAAACATGTCGTTTTAGACATTTGCACATTTTTTAAGAAAGCAAATAAAAGAAACAAAAATACATTTATACCCATAATTATTACTTTAATTTTTCCACTTTATTGAAAACTACAACTAACAAATCTCTTATCATTACAAGGGTAATTTTGGAAAGTGAACGTCAAAATATATACCTAAAACGACATGGTTTTCTTAACAAGATTTTACTCCTAAAACGACATGTTTTTCTTAACGGAGGGAGTAATTGTTATTTAACTTTGATATCTATAAAAAAATATAATATTTAATTCTTCATTTATCATCTTAGCTACATTTTAAAAATAATTTATTTATTTGTAAATCATTATTTAAATTTGTAATCGAAAAAATAATTTTGAATTATTTTTATAGTATCAATATTTTATTTTAAGCACTTTAACCAAATTTAATGTTTGATATTTAAAATCTACTAAATTTTCATTAATTTTTTTAAAGATTCAATAAGTAGAATATTAAAGATCTCAACTCTATCATATATTCATATAGTCTTAGTACGATATCCATGTCGACTCCCCCATCTCTTTGAACATAAGATCCCAGGTACCTGAAAAACTTTTTCTTGGGGACAAGATCCTTCCCCAAAGCCACCGACGCGTCTGGATCTTTGACCTCTCCAAAACGAAACTGAACATATTCGGTCTTGGATCTACTCAATCTAAAACCCTTAGTCGGCCTCCAGCACTTCTCTCGAGTTATCTAGTCTACGAGCCAAACTCGATCCAGAGTTGTCCACTAACACTATGTCGTCTGCAAACAGCATGCACCAAGGGACATCTTCTTGGATCGGAGCGGAAAGAGTATCCATAACCAGAGTAAACAGAAGCGAACTAAGAGCTGAGCCCTGATGAAGCCCCACTCGAACCTGAATGAAATCCGAATCTCCACTCGGCGTCCTAACACTAGTTAGTGCACCATCGTATATATCTCTGATATATGTCCCCAATGTTCCAAAAAACGCTTGGCGGATGCTCGGCGGCTAGATAGGGTCAATGGTCTAGGCGGATTGGGCGGGGTCTAGGTGGATTTACTATTTTGAGATGTATTTTTAATCCTAGGCCATATTCAATACATATATAAAATAATATAGTTTAATTCATAACATATATAAACAAATAAACTTTAATTAATAGTCTATGTGTTAACAACAGGAGTTAGGTCGCGAGTTAGAGGACTATGGGAGTGAGGGATGAAGAGTAAGAGAGAGTATGAAGGTTGAGAACCAAGAGAGGGATCGACATGTGGGGGTTTTAGGAGTTAAAACCTTAAAATGGTTTTTTTCACTAACTCGCCAAACCTAGCTAAAAGGCCGCCAAGACCTTGCGGGTGACCTTCAAAGGTCTAGACGGCTAAACTCAAAGGCGGGAGACCTTTAAGGGTCTAGGCGGGGTCTAGGCGAAGGTCCAGGCTTTTTTTTGGAACAGTGAGCACAATATAGAACTCCGGTCCAAAGTGCAAACAGATCAATGTACCGCCAAAAACTAAACCCAAAAAAAAATGATTTACAATAACAATAATCATGTATTATTATTGAAATCAACTTTGAAACAAATCCGAAGAGAGAAGATGTACAAAATCTATCTCGATCGAAAAGGAGGATGGATTGAATAAGCCAATAGAAACAATAAAAAAGGATCAAATTCATAACGGAGCTCTTAGCTCTCTATCATTCATTAATTGTATTTGAATGGTTTCTTATTGCTTGCTCAAAAAAAAAAGGTTTCTTATTGCATTCAATCATTGTTATTTCCTCTATTAATCCAATAAGATTAGGGGAAAAAACCCTACGGTGAAGGTTTGGATGCAGGGGCACCGGAGTAGAGGGAGTTGTTGTTGGCAGCATCCGAAATGGTAAAAAGAGTTGTTATGCAATTTGCTAAAATATATTTATCTTGTCAATAATCATTTTTTAACATCTTGACAGTAACTTCTATGTTCAATAATACTCGATAGTCGGTACCCTGTAATACAAAAATTACTAATAAAGTAATGCAAGTGAAAATCCGCTGTAGATGAATCATTCATTTCTTTAGAATATACATATGTAGGAATTAAAGGCCACTGATAGCTTGATTTTTGTCTTTATCAATAATTTGTAATTGGATTTGTTTGAATAAAAAAAATGCAAATTTAGATATTTGCACACAACCATTGGAGTTAGTGTGCAAATATCTAAATGTGCATTTTTTTTGACATTTTTGAGCTACATTGGTTGCTTTTGGGGTGTGCAAATGTGCACATTTGAGCATGTAATGTGCAAATTTGAGCACATCACATCCCCCATGTGCAAAAACTTTTTCAAAAAGTAAGACAATTTTATTGGTGTGTTTTTTATGATTTTTGTTTTCTTTTTATTTTAAATTAATTGTATTTGAATGGTTTGTAGAAAATACACATTTGACCATTTGAGCAAAATACCAAAAAGTAAGATGTATTTTTACACACCTTGTATAAATGTATACATTATAGACAAAACCATTGTGGATAGTCTAATCAACAAACCATTTGCCCTAATTAATGGTTTAAAAAAATAATTGAATAAAGCATTGCATCAAAAGTAATTCGGTAAAAGGCGAGTGGGCACGACGTGCAAATGGTGTTGGATGGGGTATGGTATCGATACTATTCAAAGCTCTCCTCATCAAGATTAAGTGTTTACAGACTGTCCACACGTCCCTGCAAGTGGAATTAGTCGTGCTTAATTGACATCTAAACCGAATCAACCTATCAATCCAAAACAATGATATTAACCGCCTCTCAATCTCCTTGTATCACATTCAAATATCCACAAAACATCCAGAAATTATACTATTCGAGAGCCACCCATCATTTATAACCTCTAATAATAACGAATATGAAATACCCAAATTAAGAATAGATGACATTTGAGCTGTAATGGTAATACTACGTACATACTCTGAATAGTACGAACACTTTTAGGGAGGTAATTATGTTTCTGTATCCAACACCCGAACATAACACAACACTTGTCTGACACGGCGACACGTACTCTAAGACCGGTGGCGGAGCCAGGACTTCCTCAAGGGTTGGGCGAGATTCAAAGAACGTAAAACGCATAAATTGATCTACAAATTTTCCAACACCAAAATCATTGCAAGAAAGTGTTCATACGATCCGTTTACAATCTAGTGAACTAATTAGTAAAACGAACACGACAACCTATTGACTTAGCAAAGTCATCTATAACATAATTGAAGTCAATTTTACTAGCAAACTCTCTTTCGATATAAATGATCAAAGCATCAGCAAGAAAGTCATCGGCCATTTTGTTGCGAATGTCGATCTTCACATGTTTCATTACCGAAAATGCTCTTTCGGTAGTAGCAGTAGACACTGACAATGTTAATACAAGTCGAATCAATCTACTTATCATTCTGAACTGCTCATCCTTTTTTGTTTCCACCAACTTCTCCATCAATTTTGCAAGTATTGGAACTTGAAACTCAGAATTGCGAAGAACAAAAACATGATAATAGTGCAACTCACTCTTCAAAGCATACCTTTCATGTTCCTCGAAATCCCCTGGATAGAACTCCACTGCAAGCTTGTAGACATCTTTTGAAGTTTCAAGAAGACACATTCAATATGACCAGATGGCTTCATCAAAGCTTCGGCTAATACAATACACTTATGATGAGGAGATGACACTTTACCAACATGTTTCAGAAAGACACATTCGCTTCCTTGATGAACTCTCTTCCAATTATTGAAGCTACCATTCACTAAAGATGAAGAAGAACTTGTGTTGTTCCCAAACAGAAAGCATGGAAAGCAAAAACACATGTGTGCACTAGGTGAATACTCTAACTAATTGAATTCCTCAAACCAGTGATATTGAAAATGACGAGACTCACTATTGACTTCAAACTTTATATGCTTCGGTTGATAAGGCCCATACATCAAATACTTCCTCATAATTTCATCTCTTTTCTCAAGAGGCCATTCACATATTCTTCTTCTTTTCCTAGGATCTCGAACTAGTTCAGAAGATGAGTCGGAAAGCAATTGATCGATTTCATTCGGAGTGGAAGAATGCAGATTTTGATCAATAGGAGATAAAGTTGGTGAATTTACCTGATTATCAACTGGAGAAGAATGTTGATTTTGAGTTCGTTGAGTTGATTCTTTTGAGCCAAAGAATGAAAGCAATGTCTTCATTTTTTTTTTGGAGGTTGTGATGTCTCCAAAGTAGCCATGTCTTTATGCATATTTTAGTTCCATATTCTTTACAGTTTGCATATTTCGGGTTGGGAATATGTCAGATTTATGTAGTATATGCTTATTTGTCAGAAATGGAGATCTACATAAATTTCTGTTTAATATCGCAGAATATGGAACCATTTCGGGAGAAAATCAAGAAGCAAGAACCGGAGCACAAAGCTACTCGACATCGACAAGGCTTAGTCGATCTCGACAAGCCATGCCTAGACACCTGCCAGAATCAAGGAGCCTATGTTGAGAAGCTGAAGACGAAGAACCCGACTTCCGAACCTTCGTCGAGATCGAGTAGGGCTACTCGAGATCGACAAGACCTCGGAGACAACCCGGAGTCGAGGAGAGCATGTCCGAGGAGACTGAGAGACTACCCGACCATGCCCGGACACCCTCCTCGAGATCGAGTGCCATACCTCGAGATCGATAAAGCCACCTAGCCATGGTCGAGCACATCGAGAAGATCTACCCGACGCTGCCGAGAAGACCTAGTCGATAAGGCCATTCTACTCGAGATCGATGAGAGGTACTCGATATCGAGTACACTTGTGAGCCAGGGTCCGAGCCTATCGAGCACCAGCTAGCCGAGATGTCGAGCCAAGCCCAGTCGACCGACAATCCTACTCGAGATCGAGTAGACCTTTATCGAGATCGAGGAGACCTCCAAGAGACGCGTTACGCGGTTTGATCAATTCTACTTGGTGTGGGATTACTTGAGCCCGAAGATTGCCGATTCTATCAAGATACACCATCTATCCACTTGAAGACTATTTAGATATAATTCCCTATTTTAGATTTAGTTTCTTTGTTGTTTTTATTTATCTTTAAGGTTTTAGATATCGTTTTAGATATAGATATAGATATTCTATCCTTGAGTAGCAAGGTTTATAAGCCTATAAATAAAGCCCATGGGGCTGATTTCTATTCAATTCAATTTCAGTAGGAGAAGTAGTAGGAGAGAGAGAGAGAGAGAGAGAGAGAGAGAGAGAGAGAGAGAGAGAGAGAGAGAGAGTGGCCAAGAGGAGTTGGTGAAGCGAGAGCGGAATTGGCTTCCTTTGGTTGTAAGCTCTATTTTATTTTATTAATACAAGTTTATTTCCTTTTATTATTGATGTCTTTAATTATAATGAAGCGCGAGTAGTCCACCCACTTCTAGGGTTGGGGCGAGCCCGACGATAGCCATGCATAATTGAGGTAAAGATCCGACTTTTATCATTTTTTGAGCATCTACTACTTGTTTATGTGTTTATTACCCATCTAATGGAGGTCCATGATAACAACTTGGATTGTAAACATAAAATCAGTAGAGACAATTAGGGTTTCTTGAAAGAGTTGTCTAATTGTTGGAAAAGGCGAAAGCTAGTCCTTTGATGCGATTCACATGATTATCTGTTTGGTTCTGCCTTATGCATGCTTGGTTATCGTTGATGCAAACCCCAATCTTGGAAGTTCTTTTTATACAGTTTAGTTCGAAATCCCCAAAGCCTTTGCATTTATTTTCTTTCGTTTTATTCTCTGTCTTCCTCGAGATCGAATAGCACTCGTCGATCTCGACTACTGATCTTCGACCCAAAGTCGCTGTAGCTTCTGTGTGCAGGTGCTCGACAAGAACCAAGCCGACGTCGACCAGGACCCTACTCGATCTCGAGTAGGCCTTGTCGAGATCGACCACCTGTGCATGTGCTTGCTGCTGCTGTGTTCAACTGTCCGATCTTCTGTCGAGTTGCTGTACTCGAGATCTAGGACACTCTAGTCGACTTCCGTGAGATTTCTCTGCTACCTAGGATCCGCTGACACGCTTCCTCGTGGATCGATCCTGACTTCCCACTGCTGCATCGGAAGGAAGTCTTATAATTATTTGCAAGGGACGGAATCTGGTTTGCCTTAGTTTATTTACATTCTATTTTGCATACTCGATTTCCTCCTATCAACAAATTGGCGCCGTTGCCGGGGAAGCTGTCATTCGCGCCTTAGGTAGTTGAATCTCACGTCTGCTTTGAGTTACTTTACAGGTGTATGCGCCGTTCTGGTCAACCACCTGAGTTTGACGGCTTAGACGAACCAGAGCGCCTTCTACACATCAGAGCTAAACTACAAAGAGCCATGGCGGCTGCTGAGACACAAGAACAACTGATTGCAAGGCTTACAAGGGAGCTAGCCGCAAAAGATACTACAATCGCCGCTGAAAGGGCAGCAAGGGAACAAGAAGCTGAGCGCGCAAGGCAAGCAGAAGCTGAGCTTGCCCAATATCCAACTATTGCAGAGGATTATATGCATCCCACACTCGGCGTGCCTGAATCGGCGATTCTTATCCCTGAAAACTCCTTTGAAATTCGCACTCATTTTTTGATAGAGCTTAAAAATAATGCTTTATGGCAAATTTAATGAGTGCCCTCTTGAACATATTACCAATTTTTCTGACATGTGTCGTACTCTTGCTGAAGGTACAACTTTGGAATATGTCAAGATGAAGGCTTTTCGCTGGTCTCTCGCCGGGCCTGCACTGAAGTGGCTTGAAGGGCTGAAACCAAGATCACTCACAACATGGGCCCAAGTAGAGCAAGAGTTTCTGAATAAATTCTTCCCACCTGCCAAAACAGCACTTCTCCGCCAGAAAATCACCGCCTTCAAACAGAAGCCTGGGGAACCGGTGGCAAAGGCATGGGAACGCTACAAAGAACTGCTGCGATCTTGCCCTACTCATGGACAGCCACCCTACGTCATTCAGGAGATCTTCTTCAACTCTCTTGATCAAGTCACCAAGGACAGAATCAACCAGTATACTCGCTATGAGTATCTGACGATGCCGCCAGTTGACGCATGGGGTGTGCTAGACAAGCTCACCAATTATGACAACAAATATGGGTCTACTGCAAACTATGAGGAGAACTCCTATGCCAGGCCAGCACCATCTATGCCACTCTATGAACCAGCAAAGGAGATTGACCCAGATGTCAGGGAGCAGTTCTACAGAGACCAGAATCGTAAGCTCCTCAAGCAAGTAAAATATCTATCTGTCAATCAGCCTTGCATCGAATGCGGATCACAGAGGCACACCACTACTGAATGCCCACACACTGAGCAAGTCAGAATGGCAGAGACACATGAGGAAGCAGCATATGCTGGGGGTCCAAATCGCTACATGGGAGATCAAAGGTTCTATCAGCCTCAATGGAACCTAGGTCCTCCCAGGAACCCCCCACCCTACAGAGCTCCAGGACATCCAGAAAGGGATCAAAAGAAGGACGATCTACAGCTGATCCTTGATGAGATGCGCCGAAATCATGCACAGAACCTGCAGGCTACGAACACCATCAACAATCAGCTCCAGAATTTCAACAAAAAATTTGGAGAACTAGACATCTGGAAAAGGGGAATAGAGACGCAGATGGGTCAAATCGCTGCACAGATCCCACGACCATCCGGACAGCTCCCTGGGCAAACAGAACCAAATCCTAAGGGGAAAACCGGACACGTCGCAGCTATCAAACTCAGAAGTGGGCATCAATTACACGAGCCAGAGGTCGAAAAACAGCAAGGCAAGAGGGAGCAGCAACTCGAGACAGAGCAGAACCTACTCGATCTCGAGGAGACTCTAGTCGATCTCGACAAGCCACTGCTCGACACAGACCAGAAGCTGAGCTCGGACTCCACTGCAAAGCCCAGCAAGCCGAAGTCGACCACCCCACTCGATCTCGAGGACCCCCTGGTCGAGATCGAAGAACAGCAAGCCGAGGTCGACGACTCTGCAGCACCTCCGACAGCTGATCTGGCTCCGAAGCAGAAAAAGCCACTGCCTTTTCCTTCTAAAATACAGAAAGATCCCACTGCAGAAGCCCTACAAGAGATGCCTGGATATGTCAAATTTCTGAAGGAAATCCTAAGTAAGAAGCGATCTATTTCAGAGATCGCAGGCGAATGCAAAGTACTCCACTTCCCTGAAAAGAGACCTGACCCTGGTAAGTTTTCTGTTACTGTGGATTTTGGGCAATATAAATATGATTCTCTGTGCGATTTAGGAGCAAGTGTGAGCATCATGCCTCTATCAATCTGGCGGAAGGTAAAAATAGGATGTATAGAGCCTGTGGATGCCAAACTATACATGGCGAACAATACAGTGGTCATCCCTACAGGTATAGTTGAGAATGTCCCCGTCCAGGTTGGTAAATTCTTTGTTCCAGCAGATTTCCTTATCATAGACTGTGCTGAAGATCCTACTAGCCCTATTATTCTTGGTAGACCATTCTTAGCAACTGCAGATGCCAGAATTAGTGTTAAGAATCGCTCGCTCACCTTCACCATAGGCGATGAGGTTTTAGATTTCTCGTTTGGTCCTGCAAAAGAGGAAATTTCATGGCTGGAGGTGAAAAGCATCAGCAACCACGGGATCCAGCACACAGCGGAGGGAAGCGCCAGAACTGTACTCGAGGTCGACGAGTCCTCGTCGATCTCGACTAGCCACCTACTCGATCTCGACAAGCCCTTGTCGATATCGACAAACTCTGCTGAGCCACTGACTTGCCAAGAACCTAAGTATGGGGTCACTGTACTCGAGGTCGACCAACAGTACTCGACATCGACTAGCCCCAAACCCAAAGTTTTCTGTTTTGGGTCCGAAAAGGTAAGTTCAGGTATGAATTTTACTCCCCCGCAGTCCATAAAGAAATTTTTCAATAATTTAAGGGGAGGTAAGGCCCCGTGGCGAGAAAATCTGCGAAAGCTAAGGGCTAGAAGGAAGAAAAAGAAAGAGAAGGGAGATGATGCAAGCAACCACCTATCAGCTGAGCTTGCATCTTACCATCAGGACCTAGATGATCCAGGAGAAGGGCCCAGCATGAGAGGGCCCCACATAAATGGTCCTTAAGCGCAAACGGAGAAGTCGGCCTAGCGACTCTAAAATCTAGAGCATGTATATAAACTTTATGAATTTTTTTGGACTTTTTGGAACTTTTTAGTTTTTGGTTTTTGTTCTTGGTTTTGGTTTTATGTCTTTTAGAATAATTCATGTGGATAGTCTTGTTTTTGTGTGCAATCTAACACTTTTAGGTCGGCAAGCATATAAGGATCGCGAAAAGTGGAATAAAGAAGTCCCTGAAAACAGTCAAAATCGACGAAGGCCAAGTCGACGACGACAATGAGGAGCAGCCCAGACACTCGTCGATATCGAGTAGGCCAACTCGAGATCGACAAAGCCCAGAATGCCCCTCGACTTCAGAAAGCCACTGGACGCAGACGAAACTACTCGAGATCGAGTACCTTGTACTCGAGATCGATGAGACACTTTCCTCGACCATCACTGAGTCGCCACCCTCGATGTGTTATCCTGTGAGTTCCTTCCTTTACTCTTGTTTTTATTTGATTTTATACAGTAGGGACACTGTATATTTTAAGTATGGGGTGGGGGAAGGGCTCATTATCATTATTATATATTAGTCTTGCTTTTTGGTTTTACATGGTGAAATTTTAATTTTTTAATTTTTATGTTATGCATTCATGTTTAAAGTTTATGCATTTTAGTCTTTTCCATATTTTATTTTTGTTTTTGCATAAGAAAAAAAATAGAAAAAAAAATAGAAAATGTCGAAAAAAAAAAGAAAAAAATATGCATGTTTAATTTTTGCATTGTTTTAGTTTTTATACCCTAACTCAGATGTCCTATGATGATAAATAATGACTGACTTGATCATATAAATCCTATGGCGTGTTTGGAAGGTTTAGCCTAAGTCCTCAAAATGTTTTTTATGTGGATTGTGAACTTGTGATGAAATTTAGCACATATGATCCTAAGCTAAAGGTTAAAATCCAACAAAAATTGTCCCAGTGAGAATTTTGGGCTTATAAGGAGAACATTAAAAATCCCTCTGCTTTCTTGAGTGTATTTACTCTTCTTATGCATCTCTAAATGTTGTGATAGTTATTCAAAACCAATGCATTTATATGTTTATGTGAATGAGAATTAAATGATGGATGCACCTTTTAAGCCAATTTTATCCTCTCTTTACCTACCCTGCATTATCCCTGCTTGAAGCTAGAACATTAGCCTGAGACTTTTATTGTGAACTCCACAAAATTATCCTTAGCCAAATTGAGCCTGACCCCCATTTGGAAATTAAGACTTAGAGTTGGTTGAAATAATGGTTTGTGGAAGGAATAAGCTTATGTTGGAATTCAAGGATTGTTGGAATTATTGAGATATGGGATGGTTTTAAATTTTTATCTTGTTATGCATATTATGTAAAAGGATTTTTGGCTCACATTATAAATGCACTATTAATGTTATTTGGTTTTTATTTTCGAAAAAAAAAGAGAAGAAGAAAAGGTACATATGTTTGTGAATAAAGTGCATGAGCCAAATTTACCTTATTATTTGCAAGATACACACTTTAGAGAGGTTGAGAAAGTTTGAAAGGTTACATACTTCATTGAGATAAATTGGAGAGTTTGGCTGATGCACATGATTGAGAAGTTATGGTTTGGTTGTGTTGGAGATTTAGGAGTCTTGATTCCCGGATTTTATTTAGCACCACATGGCCAAATAATTCCATACCTTATTATTTCTTACCAAGCCCCATTACAACCCCGCCAAATGGAATCTTCTTTGAAGACTTCTATTGAGCGAAGTCCTCCTGATAATTCTTGTTGCATTTTCATAATTGGTTGCGAAGTGGATTATGTTTAAATTGCAATATTTATGAGATTGTGTATGGAATTGAGTTGAGAGTTGATCTTCATAGCCTAAACACATTTGAGAGCTGAGTGTAAACACATTATTCCTGTGAGGTTGGATTTATATTCCCTATGCCTATGGATCGCTCATATATGTGTGATGACGTTAAATTCACTTGTCTTACATTGCTACTAATTGAGATGTTGCTTTTGACAAAGGCGAAGACTTGAAGGATGTGTTGTAGGTTTTGGTTATTGTTTGGTTATTGCTTGAGGACATGCAAGTCTAAGTATGGGGTGATTTGATGTCTCCAAAGTAGCCATGTCTTTATGCATATTTTAGTTCCATATTCTTTACAGTTTGCATATTTCGGGTTGGGAATATGTCAGATTTATGTAGTATATGCTTATTTGTCAGAAATGGAGATCTACATAAATTTCTGTTTAATATCGCAGAATATGGAACCATTTCGAGAGAAAATCAAGAAGCAAGAACCGGAGCACAAAGCTACTCGACATCGACAAGGCTTAGTCGATCTCGACAAGCCATGCCTAGACACCTGCCAGAATCAAGGAGCCTATGTCGAGAAGCTGAAGACGAAGAACCCGACTTCCGAACCTTCGTCGAGATCGAGTAGGGCTACTCGAGATCGACAAGACCTCGGAGATAACCCGGAGTCGAGGAGAGCATGTCCGAGGAGACTGAGAGACTACCCGACCATGCCCGGACACCCTCCTCGAGATCGAGTGTCATACCTCGAGATCGATAAAGCCACCTAGCCATGGTCGAGCACATCGAGAAGATCTACCCGACGCTGCTGAGAAGACCTAGTCGATAAGGCCATTCTACTCGAGATCGATGAGAGGTACTCGAGATCGAGTACACTTGTGAGCCAGGGTCCGAGCCTATCGAGCACCAGCTAGCCGAGATGTCGAGCCAAGCCCAGTCGACCGACAATCCTACTCGAGATCGAGTAGACCTTTGTCGAGATCGAGGAGACCTCCAGGAGACGCGTTACGCGGTTTGATCAATTCTACTCGGTGTGGGATTACTTGAGCCCGAAGATTGCCGATTCTATCAAGATACACCATCTATCCACTTGAAGACTATTTAGAAATAATTCCCTATTTTAGATTTAATTTCTTTGTTGCTTTTATTTATCTTTAAGGTTTTAGATATAGTTTTAGATATAGATATAGATATTCTATCCTTGAGTAGCAAGATTTATAAGCCTATAAATAAAGCCCATGGGGCTGATTTCTATTCAATTCAATTTCAGTGGGAGAAGTAGTAGGGGAGAGAGAGAGAGAGAGAGAGAGAGAGAGAGAGAGAGAGTGAGTGACCAAGAGGAGTTGGTGAAGCGAGAGCGGAATTGGCTTCCTTTGGTTGTAAGCTCTATTTTATTTTATTAATGCAAGTTTATTTCCTTTTATTATTGATGTCTTTAATTATAATGAAGCGCGAGTAGTCCACCCACTTCTAGGGTTGGGGCGAGCTCGACAATAGCCATGCATAATTGAGGTAAAGATCCGACTTTTATCATGTTTTGAGCATCTACTACTTGTTTATGTTTTTATTACCCATCTAATGGAGGTCCATGATAACAACTTGGATTGTAAACATAAAATCAGTAGAGACAATTAGGGTTTCTTGAAAGAGTTGTCTAATTGTTGGAAAAGGCGAAAGCTAGTCCTTTGATGCGATTCACATGATTATCTGTTTGGTTCTGCCTTATGCATGCTTGGTTATCGTTGATGCAAACCCCAATCTTGGAAGTCCTTTTTATACAGTTTAGTTCGAAATCCCCAAAGCCTTTGCATTTATTTTCTTTCGTTTTATTCTCTGTCTTCCTCGAGATCGAATAGCACTCGTCGATCTCGACTACTGATCTTCGACCCAAAGTCGTTGTAGCTTTTGTGTGCAGGTGCTCGACAAGAACCAAGCCGACGTCGACCAGGACCCTACTCGATCTCGAGTAGGCCTTGTCGAGATCGACCACCAGTGCCTGTGCTTGCTGCTGTTGTGTTCGACTGTTCGATCTTCTGTTTAGTTACTGTACTCGAGATCTAGGACACTCTAGTCGACTTCCGTGAGATTTCTCTGCTACCTAGGATCCGCTGACACGCTTCCTCGTGGATCGATCCTAACTTCCCACTACTGCATCGGGAGGAAGTCTTATAATTATTTGCAAGGGACGGAATATGGTTTGCCTTAGTTTATTTACATTCTATTTTGCATACTCGATTTCCTCCTATCAACAGGTTGTTGTGAAGCCATATCGGGAAATAGAGAAAGATCTTGTTTCTGTATACAAATATAAAGTCTATATAAGAAATACCGAACAATTATTTTCAAAACGAGAACAACTCAATACAAAATTGTGCTACATTATCGAATGACCTAAAATAATAAGCTAATTTCATAATTTCATTCAAAACCTCAATAACAATATTAACATGCCAAGATTCACAAAACAAAACCTCAACATTCACAAACAACACAAAAACCACACAAATAACACAAAAACCAACAGCAACACAGAAACATAAAGCAACAACGCACTGGTCACTAGAGCAGCAGATAAAAGGCGTGAGGTTTTCTTATAAAACAATGTTCTTGAACCAAATTTTAGACTCAATCAAATGAAGCCTTACAGAAGGTGTGAGGTTTGCTTATAAAACAATGTTCTTGAACCAAATTTTAGACTCAAACCAAACCAACAACTACTGAGAAAATGTGAAAAGCATTCCTTGGGTTGCTAGTTCAAACCAATACAAGGAATTAGTGAAGCCTACAAAGCGAAAATGCCCATATGATAATCGAAAGGGACATTTGACTCGCAGTTTATGCAATTATGCTTGAGCAGCAGAAGCATAAACCGAGCAGGCGAGTAGCAGAAGCTTAAACCGACAGCAGCTGAGCACCATTGAAAGACTCACGAATCACAAGAAGAAACGAGTTTGGGACTTCGGGTGCGTGTGCGCCTTGTGCGGGCAGAAGGGTGCAGAATAGCAGAACTCGGGTTGCATAAACCACATAGAAGCATAAATCTAAAGAAGGAAGTCGGGTTGCATAAAACACAAGAGTCTTAGACTAAGACTCTTGTGTCTTCTCTTCTCCTATGCTTCTATCTCTTTAGTGTTTTTTTTTTCTTCCAAATCTGGACTATCTAATGTGTAACTTGATTTTAATTCAAGTTTTAAGTTCATTTTATTCAGTTCTTTTTTCAATGGGCATTTATAGTAGTAAATAGTAATGGTGTTATTGTTTCAATTCGAAAATTAAAGTTAGAGTTAATTAATTTTCTTTTCCATGTTCGTATCCTATATTTTTTTTAACGGTATGATTGTCGTATCCCTAAGTTACACTGCACCGTATTCGTATCGTGTTCAATTTCAGATGTGTAGAAATTGTTTGCTATCTTCTTCCATCACTGGAAGTTGAAACGATCCTCAAGCAACGGTTTGGTGAAAATATCAGCCAATTGAAACTCAGTAGATATGAAAGAAATGGATACATCACCTTTCTCCACATGATCTCTAATGAAGTGATGTCTCACATCAATATGCTTGGTTCTCGAGTGCTACACATGATTCTTAGTGATGGATATTGCACTGGTATTGTCACATTTGATAGGAATACCTTTTAGATCAATGCCAATATCTCAAAGTTGTTGTGTTATCCATAGAATTTGTGAGCAACAAGCTCCCGCAACTATGTACTCGGCTTCAGCAGTGGACAATGCCACCAAGTCCTGCTTCTTGGAGTGCCAACTAATCAAGGAAGATCCTAGGAGTTGACAACACCTTGAAATGCTTTTTCTATCCACCTTATAGCCTGCAAAATCTGCATCCACTAGTACAAATTAGCTCTAATATCACGGATATTCTTTGGTTCGATAAGGGTGACAAAAGCATAGAAAGCACATAGATTTTTTAATCTAGACTGATTTTGGATACCGAACGATGGATCTAATATGACATCCTAGACTGAATGTGATGAAGCGTGCTTGAACTTTTGAAGCTTTGGTCCCTGATCATTCACAACAAGAGTGGGTCTCTCCTCAAGATCTTGAGATACAATATTGGATGTAGGTTTCTCATTGCTTGTGTTGCTCACATCCAGGCTCTGTAGTTGCTTTTCAAGGTCTTGATATAGCTCGTTTGTATCTTGGATTTGCTCTTGCATGTTTCGTTCCTGGTCTTTCTTGTTTTTCAGTTTTCTCTTCTTTTTCTCCATCAGAATCATGGTGATTTAGATTGAGATCTGCAAAACTTTCACTCAACACATCATTATTTCTTTCGTCGAATACCACACGGATACTCTCCTCGACAATTTTGGTGCCGTTGTTATAGATTCTATAAGCTTTGCTATTTAAAGAATAGCCAAGAAATATGCATTCGTCGCTACGAGCATCAAATTTCCCAAGGTTATCTTTGCCATTATTATGAACAAAGCAAGTACATCCAAACGGTTTGAAATAAGAAATATTAGGCTTTCTTTCTTTGAAAAGTTTATAAGGAGTTTTCTTTAAAATGGGGCGAATTAAACAACGGTTCAACATCTCCAACGGGGGCATCCCCTGCATCCCCTTCCTTCACCTTTCAAAGCCTCCAACTTTTCATCAATCTCCTTCCAATCCTAGCCCTTCTCCGTCAATACCTCATCCCTCGACCTCGCGTCTCCGAAGGGGTATGACCCCTTCTGCTTTATTTCACTACTATTGTTGTTGATCGGTGCAGTCTTGGGCTGCAGATTTAGCTTTGGCCTCCCTGAATCTATCACTGCTGGCTTTTGATCCTTCTTCTTTTTCTTCGTCTTCAGCCAATTATCCGGATCAAAAGCAGGCTCAAGCAGCACCAGAGGATTCAAATCCTACCCCTCTCATCTCTCGCTCGAATCTCTAGCCTATCCGGAGAAGTCTCTCTCCTCTTTCCTCCCCCAATTTTCTGAATATGTGCCCTCGATGGAGAAGGAATCGGTACCCATACGCCTTCTTCTCCGCCCAGCACTACCCCTCTGGCCTGGCCGGCGAAGTCTCTCTCCTCTAACCTTGCCTGGAAGGGGCGAAGCTCTTGTTAGAATTCCCCACCAGCACCGCCTCTTCTTCTCCGCCCCTTCTTCTGCTCTTTTCTACCCCCCCCCCCCCCCCCCAACCCTTTTTTTTAAATTCAATTGAATTTCCTTTTTTTTAAGACAAACTAACGGGATTCGTTAAAAAAAATATTATAAGGGCACAAGATGAAAATAATTATTACTTTGAAAATACCACGTGAAATATGTACACTGAGTGAATTAAATCATACCTCAGAGATAACTAGTGAAATTTTCATTAATTAATTTGAACGTAGAATATTCCATTCCTCTTCCAATACGTACACGCAGGCACGCAGCTAGGTATGCTGAAAAGTCGTCCTAGTTTGAATTTGTTAATTTATATAAAAGCACCCGGTCTGTACGTACATTCAGTTTCCATGCCGTCAAGTTAATCAAGTCTCTCTCTGTCTAATCTATATCTCTGTTCGTCATTTGGTTCGTTGGTACGTGAAGTATGGCTATGGAAGAAGGTTGCAGATCAACGCAGCTGATAGACGGCAATGGGGAATTCAACGCTACCGGTCTCAGAAGCTTCATAGAATCGGCGAAGCTGTCAAAGTGCGGTGTTTCGTATGCAGTTGTAGCCATCATGGGACCTCAGAGCAGCGGTAAATTTCCTAACCCATCCATCTAATTAACAACGTATGTACGTATAGTCAAATTAATATTCCTTTTTCATATCATCGAATAACGCATGTACTTGCATATACACTGGTTGATCGATGTATACTATAGGCAAAAGCGTATTGTTGAACAATCTGTTCGGTACAGATTTCGTGGTAATGGATGCGACTAAGGGCAGGTTAGTATTATATATTAATTAATAATCGATTTTTCTATCTTATGTTTATAAGACTCTAAATTGGAAAAGATTTTCTAAAAAAAAAAGCAAACAATCCTAAGAATTTAATTTTTTTAAAAAAACTAAAATAATTAAAATTTTAAAAAAAATTCTAAATTTAGAGTCTTGGTATATAGAATAGAAAATTCTATTAATAATTATTAAAATTGTTCCATCCGAATATTAATGGTTTATTATATAATTTTGTAAACTCCGGCAGGAGCCAAACTACGAAAGGGATATGGATAGCCAAAGCAGATGATGTAGAGCCTTTGACCATTGTGTTGGACATAGAGGGCAATGATGGTCAGGAAAGAGGGGAGGTATACCGTACCTTCCTTTTACAAATTAATACGAATTCCATGGTGGTTTTGGCCGGGAATCCGAGATGCTTATCATCAATTTTTCTTGTATATATGAATCAGGATAAAAAATTCGAGAGGCAAAGTGCAATGTTTGCTTTA